>CM010618.1:18308265-18988265 GCA_003430845.1 Xanthoceras sorbifolium
AAGAGAGAAAAAATGCAGAGAGGAGAGAAATGATGAAGAAGAAGGATGAAGGAAATGTTTATGCTTTTCAATTCGAAATTTTGGTTAAAGGGTTTTTTCATAATTTTATATTTTTTTGGGTATTTTTGTAATTTTATAAACAATTAATACGGGGGTTCACTTTTGTAATTTCTAGGGGTTGCTTTTGTAAATATATGGTTAAAATTTGAAATAAAATTTTCAAATAAGCCACTAACAATCATTTTTAAAAATGAGGTTAAAAACAATTTTTTACAAATTTAGGAGGTTATTTTTGACAATTACCACAAATTAAAATGGTTGGGTACAAAAATAAAGAAAAATGCATATATAGAATAGAAAAAGAGAGAATAGAGAGCGAAAACCTAATGAAAAGAAAAGACCAGAAAGAAGCTTGGTGGGTAAGAAGAAGTAAAAATATAAGAGGAGTATTTTGGTCCGGCTAAAGTTAACAAAAAATAGAAAAATATTTATTAGAAGTTAATAAATTTAAAGTCTTTCATAATTTAAAGGTTGAAAAACGAAATTGCCTTAATTTATTTTTAAAAATAAAAAAGCAACAGTTTTGTAGTATTCTTGCATATTTTCCAACATCGATCTTAATTTATGGTTGCATATCAACCATTCAATCATTCAAATTTGTATTTTTACCATATCACATGAATCAGTCTCTTTAAATAATGTGTGGTCATTTATATATGAATTACATGTGAAGCTAATAGAAAAATGAAATAAATTACACATTAAAAAAAATATAAAGCAATAGATGGAGGGTATATGTATCAAGAGATGTCATAACTCAATAGACTAGTCTTTTAGGTTATAAAATTATCCACTAAGTATCTTTCTATTAGGCATCTAATTAATTTTTTTTTTTGTGTTTTTAAAATAATATTATTATGTTTTCTTGAAGAGTGCACCTAATCCTTTGAATCCGGTACCAACGGGTATCCACCCCCCCGGAACAAATAGAATTAGGATTTAAAATAATTCTTATTATTTAATCTTCTTGTATTAGTCATGGTTTTAACCTGCAATCTCCTTTTAATAATTAAAATAATTAATAATTCTAAATTATTAATATTTATTTAACTATTAATTCATTAATCAAATAATCTTATTATTTAATTAATTCTCTTAATATAATCGTGTCACTTTCGTAATACAATTAATTGGATTATCCAATTAATTAACCGTGCCTCTTGTTATCATTAACCATAAGGGCTAGTAAGGGGACCTAACGGACCTACAATTTTGAGCTGCAATAATACTTAGATATATTGATTAAACTCTTTAATTAATATTCCATGGCTATTAACCTACGAGTTATTCCACTAAAAACCCAAGGCTATACGCTCGAAACTGCAGATGTATTATACAATATGAAATCCTAATGCCCATCGATATAGCTATTACATATGGCATGATCCTCCACGAGTAGTTCATAATTAAAGTTAGGTCATAATGTCTGTTATACCCCTCTAATTATATCTTTTCCTTTAAGCACCGTTGATTCTTTAATGAATAAATATATACTATCTTCCTTTACGGAAGAAGGAGGAGATTCTTAATTGTTCAAGCTCCGAATCAATTCTTAAGGGAACTACTCCTTTACATCTTGCAAGAAGGATTGGATTCCACTATTGTGTTCAAATATTCCCAACCATAAGCTAAACCGCGACTCCAAGATACGGAGTTATTGATCGAGAAAGCTACATCAATCTCACTCATAGTATGTCAAAAGCCACAATCTAACCTGAAGGAGTCAATAAGACACTCAGGATTCAGATCACCTAATACATCCATCATTTGTCGATATATGAATATCTTCAGTTAACGAATCTTTGTGAGAGATTCAGATAAATCGTGACCCTATCTTATATGATCTCATCATATAAGATGTCTTCATTGTCATGTCACTACATGAGTAGTCTAGGATAAGATCACCGTATATTACAGAATGGACTGCATGTGTAGATTAATCACAAACAAAATACCCAGCTTTGTTTGTTTCTACGGACTCTTTAGATTGCACATCTCAAACTAAATCCTTCTGTATATGACATTCAGATACTCAGTTTGAGATTACATGTTGCAATCTTGGATATTTCGTCCACATAATACAAGCGTATGAATGTAAATAAATAAATATTTATCGAATGAAAATCTATTTATTTTATTTATGTCTTATTATATTTACATTTATAAGTTTTAGGGCTTAAATCCCAACATCATATACAACATCTCTTTCTTTTATCAACGATTCTACCAATTGATACGTTTACACAAATAATTGAAATTTAATTTCTTGATCTGTATCTTCAAGCTTTCGTCGGCTTTCTTATAATTTGGATATGCTATTTTGGGGTCAATCTATTAGGGCCTGGGTTATATGGTTACATTTAATTTAATTTCTAATTGAACTGAAGAAAAGAAAGGGTCTAATGAAAATAAACATAGGACAGCCAATACATAAATGAAACTGGTAGGAAACCGCAGAGAACCTTTTGAATCACTCCACTACTTGATTCAAAGGTTCTTACAAATGCCAAAGGGCACTTGGTTACAATTTTCAATTTTTTTTTAATTTAAACTTAAGAGAAGAAAAAAGGCTTCTTTTTTCATTGGACAACGAACTCCTTTAACAATTATAGGATTTTTTTATATTTTATTTATAAAAATTCTCTATAAAAAAAATAGATAGAACGGCTTCCACCTTGTCCACTGATAGTGAAAGAACAAAATTCGGATAAATAACAATACCAATTACGGGTAAAAGAATAGAGATAAAAACAAATAATTCCGACGGTCCAAAATAAAAAAAACAATCATGAAATTGAAAACTATCAGAGATTCCTCAAGGCATACCATCAGAAAAAATCCTTGACTGATTGGGTAGATCAAGAAAACGGCAGTAGCAGCTGCAACAGGAGCGAAATATGCAATAGCAATCCAATGGCGCATACTCAGACGGAAACTAAATTCCCACTTGCGACCCATGTAAAAAGCTACACCAAGTAAGAAGTGTAAAACAATTAGCTCATAAAAACCACCATTGTATAACCATTCATCAAAGGATGCTGCTTCCCATTTCGGGTAAAAGTGCAAATCGATAGCTACAGAAGTAGGAATAATGGCACCAAAAATAATATTGTTTCCATAAAGTAAAGATCCAGAGACAGGTTCACGAATACCATCAATATCTACTGTAGGGGTATAAATGAAGGCGATAATATTCGGGATATTATTAAAATTCCCCATATAGTTTGTTGTATTCGTCAAAATCCCCCCTCTAGTTTCATTTATGGTTAAAATCTCCCCTCTAGTTTCATTTTATAGTCAAAATCCCCCCTATCGTCAGTTTTAATTACCAAAATACCATTGACTGTTAACTTTTATATTATGAATATTATTAAAAATTCCCTCTAATTTGGTGTATTAGTCAAAATCTTTCCCTAGTTTCATTTACGATCAAAATCTCCCCCCCTCCTAAAGTTTCATTTTATAGTCAATTTCCTCCATACCGTCAGTTTTAATTACTAAAATACCTTTAACCGTTAACTTTTTTATTAAAAACTTTATGGCATCAAGAATATAAAAGTAAATATCTATATATAATAAATTAAAATATTTTAATTTATAATATCAATAAATCTCTATCATCCATCAACGATAAATGCTATAAGTCAAATATAAAATATTAAACAATTAAAAATTAAAAAAAATTTAAATTTAAAAAATTTAAAATCTATGGAAATTGACGGTGGAGGTTCCTTTTTTAATTTTTAATTTTTTAATGGCCAATTATCAATTTGGTGCCTAACTTTTAGGGAATCATCAATTTTTTAATGCACTTTCGTTTATTGGTATCCTTGGGCCCTACCTTTATGAAAATGTATCAATTTGGTCCTTCTGTAAATCAACCGTTAGTCAAACTTAACGGTTCCAGGGGTATTTTTATCTTTAAACATATCAATGGGTCAACAGTAAATTTTTTAGTGAAATGATATAGCTACTCCTAGTTAAAAATTTAAAATAAATTAAATTAACAAATTTTAAAAAAAATTAGTTAGATCTTCACTGTTCATCAAGATTGTCGGTGGAGATTATATTGGAATTTAAAAAAAAAAGAAATTGGAAATTGAAAATCAAATTTTATTTTTAATTTTTTTAAAGTTCATCTGGATCTCCACCGTCCATACCCAATCTCGAACTCCACCAAGAACAAAAAAAATTAATTAATTGAAGAACCTAGATCTGGTTCTTCAACGCGAAGAACCCATAACATCAATTTTTGTTTTTGTTCTTGTTCTTGGTAGAGATCCAGATGGACGGTGGAGAACTAATATAGAGATATTTTTTTTTATAAAATATATACACACACACACACACACACACACATATATATATATATATAGTGCTAACTGTCTGTCATCTCAAAGATGAAGGGATTAATTTTTTTTTAAATTTTTTAAATTTATTTAATAAAACAAAATTTAAAAAGCATGAAAAGACGAAAATAGGGTCAAGTGCAAATTAGTCTTTTTGGCGCGAAGAACCCAGATGGTTTCTTCGTCGAAAAACCTAGAAATGAGTTCTTCGACGAAGAACCCATTTTCTGGGTTCTTCATCAATTATTTATTTATTTATTTTTATTGTTCTTGTTCTTGGTGGAGATCTAAATTGGATCTCCACCGTCCATCAAGATTGATGGACAGGGGACGATGGAGAGCTAATATAGAGATTTTTTTTTATAATTGTTATTTTAAAAATATATATATTTTAAATACATCCTAACCGTCCATCATCTCAAAGATAGAGGGATTATATTTTTTAAAATTTTATTTAATAAAATAAAATTTAAAAAGCATGAAAAGACGAAAATAAAATTAAGGGCAAATCAGTCTTTTTATCAATTATGTTAGATTTGATCATTAGAAAATTAGTCAAATGGACTAAAATGATACATTTTTAGAAAGCTAGGGCTCAAGGATATCAATAAACGAAACTGCGTTAAAAAATTAATAATTCCCCAAAAGTTAGAGACCAAATTGATAATTGCCCTTTTTGATTTTTATGCATTTTTTTTAAAGGAGTAAATAACGCATACCTTGCCTAAGGTTTGCTCAATTACAAGCGGAGTCAACTTTTAGTTTTTAGTTTTTTGACAAAGACCTCCTTAGTCAACTGTTACATTTGACTAAATTTTACTAAGGGAAGATGAGGTTTTTGTCAATAAACGATAAAGTTGATGCCGCTTGTAGTTGGCAAAATCTTAAGGGAGGTCGATGCAATTAGCTCTTTTGAAAAAAAATATTTTGTGTTTGTGATCTTTACTATCCATCTATGGAGATGGATGACGGAAATACATGTTTATATTTTTATTTTCTATTTTTTTTGAAATTTTTATGTAAATTTTTTTAAAAACAATTGTATTTATGATGGTGGAGACCCAAATTTTTTAAATTTTAATATTTTAATATTTTATATTTGATCTCTACTATCCATCATATTATGGACGGTAGAGATTTATTAAAATTATAAATTAAAATATTTTAATGTGCTAATTGCATCGTCTAAAGATGACCAAGGTTCCAGAATTGGCGGTTTCGGTTCATTTTTTAGGGTGACCAGAACCGGGACCGTGGGGGTCCCGATCCCGGTTCCGGTTTGGAACCGGGGTTACAGTTCCTCCTCCGGTTTAGGGAAGTGGCAGTTCAATCGCCAGTTGAACCACCGGTTCCAGTTTATCAATTTTTTTTTAAAAGAAAAAAAAAGGGAAACCGAAGGTGCCGGCGGTTCCTTGAACTGCCGAATCCTAACCGGCAGTTCCCCCTTTTTTTAAAGGGCAACCGGAACCTAGACCGGAGTTACCGGTTCTGGTGTCTAGAGATGGCCATTGGAACCGAACCGGCGGTTCCGGTTCCCTTTTTTTTTCAACCGGAACCGGGACCGGGGAGGTCCTGGTCCCGGTTCCGGTTTTGAACCTGCAGTTCTCCGCCAGTTAGGTTTGTCAACCGGTTCTTGGAACCGCCGGTTCCGGAACCGACGCTCCTTTTTTTTTTTTTTTTTTACTTTCAAGTCACAAAAAAAAAATTTCAATTTTTTTTTTTAAAAAAAGGAACCGGAACCGGCGAAACTGCCGGTTCCGGTTCCCCGCCGGTTTTGAACCGGCGGTTCCGATTCCAATAAATAAAAAATCAGAACCGGGACCTTGGGTCCCGGTTCCAGTTTTCGGTTCCGGAACCGGTTTTTAACCGCCGGTTAGGTTCAAACCGCCAGGTTCGAACCGAACCAGGGCCATCCCTACTGGTGTCTCAGTTCCTAACTGGTTTTGAATTGGGGCCATCACTAGCATCGACCTCCCCTTAGGTTTTGCCAACTACAAGCGGAGTTAACTTTATTGTTTATTGACAAACACCTCCCCTGCCCTTGTCAAAAAATTTGGTCAAATATAACAGTTGACCAGAGGAGGTCTTTATCAAAAAATTTAAAAGTTGACTAACAGGAGGGGAGACCTTTGTCAATAAACCCAAATGTTAACTAACGGGAGGGAAGATCTTTGTCAATAAACCTAAAAGTTAACTCCACCTATAATTGAACAAACCTCATAGGAGTGTTGGCTCCATTTCTTGATAAAAAATGGACCTTAACTAGTACCTTTCTTTACCTACTTGTGTTCCATTCTCGGGTAATTATCGGTTATTTTTAATGTTTTTATTCAAGTGTGCAGGTAATAAGAGTTTATGCATAATTGAAGAGTCTTGGTGAATTAAATTGATAATGTGGGCACTGCCTGTGAGCAGTACCGTACACGTGAACAGTACCCGAACTGTGGGCACCACCAAGAGTAGAAAAAGAGAGAGAAGAAGAGGCAAAGTGGGAGAAAAAGATCACATTGGAAACAAGAGGATTCGGATTCAGTCCTTAAGCCATATTCTCACCATCAAGCTTGGATTTGGAGAAAGTGGAAGCTAGATGAATTCGCAACATGAGGAGGACGAGAGTTCATCGCACTTAGAGTTTTTTTATCCCTTTCCTTTTTTATTTTATTTCTTGTAACTCTCTTTTATTAATTAGAAAACATGTTTGGTTGTATATCTTTGATTATGAACTAAACTTGTAAGTTAGGTTTTGTTGGATCTTATTCTATGAAGATTGATTGAATTGATTGTCTAATTCTTTGTGGTTGATTATTATATTGTTGAGTGGTATTATTATGGTTAATGCTTCTAAATGTGAAGGCCTGCATTTAGCTGATACTTTGGTTGTGTGTTATGTACTGAGAGGAGACGCCCACAACGTGCTCGATGTAATGTCCACCACAGGTAGAATTAAATAGAGATATGCTAATTTGCTTGTGTGATCATATAAGGTGTTTATTATGACTAATGCATTTCATACACTTGGATATACCATCGAGAGATAGGATATTAATGTATGTGGTAATATGTCCGATTTACCTCGAGAGGGGACTTTGGATAATTTAGATAAACACGGTTATCAACATGAATAATTAAACCACAATGATGTACTTTCATGAAACTCAATTGGATGGATTAGGTAAATTCAAATACCCTAACTAATCTTTCATATTGGTTGTTTGCTTTATTTTTATGTTTTTATATTTTTATCTTTTTATTTGCCTCTTCCAAACCTTCCGATTATCCAAATAGAGGTAGGCTTGATTACTTTTAGTATTCAGCACCTAAATATCCCTGTGGAGACGATAATTTACTCATCATTGTATTACTTGTGCCGACCCCGTATACTTGCGGGTACAAAAAGGCGTAACAAGGAGGTAGACATTGTTTACTCTATTTTAATTATATATATATATCCCCTTGGTGCCCTAAAGCTTTTAACAGAAAATTTAAAATTTTAAAAATTATAAACACACAATATTTTTTTTTAAAATAAATTAAAAAATGAACCTCAACTGTCCATCTCCATAGATTTTAAATTTAAATTTTTTTAATTTTTTTTAATCTTTTATATTTGATCTCTACCTTCCATCGTATGATGGATCGTAAAGATTGACTGATATTATAAATTAAAATATTATAATTTAATAAGTATAGATATTTACCTTTATATTCTTCGTGCTCTAAATTTTTTTAATAAAAAAGTTAACGGTTAAAGGTATTTTGATAATTGAAAATGATGGAAGAGGAAAAATTAACTATAAAATGAAACTATGTGGGGATTTTGACTATAAATGAAACTAGGGGGACATTTTGACTAATATACCAAATTAGAGATGGATTTTGATGGTATTCCTAATAGAAAAGTTAACGGTCAATGATATTTTTGTAATTAAAACTGGTGGTAACAGAGATTTTGGTTATAAAATAAAACTAGAACGGAGATTTTAGCCATAAATAAAACTAGAGGGGGGATTTTGATGAATACGTCAAACTATAGGAAAAATTTTAATAATATTCCTAAATATTCAAACCAATAGATCATTTATCTAAAACTCCGATTCTATTTATAAACTCCTCGTTTAAGTTGTTTTTTTTTCTTCATTGGTGTAACTCCTTGTTTAATCACTACTATTCTAGATACGTCGTGGCACGAGATTATTTGGACTACACGATCTAACCAGATTATAGAGCAAGATTTTATAAGTAATAGTCAACAAATTGGAATTCATTTATCAATAAACGTTTTTCTACCATTTGAACTCATTTCGATAATTCTTTTAGTTTCATTGATAGGTGCAATTGTCGTGGCTCGTCAATAAAAAAATCTTTATAACTAGTGACAACAATCCAAATTCAACATTTTTCTGCCTTATCACATCCATTTACCTTTAATTCTATTTGAACATAGTTTCATGTATAAAATAGAAATTTTTTTGATTCGATCTATTAGCAATATATTTTTTTATTCTATACTTGTTACATTCTAAGTAATCAAATCACTTGAATTATTGTTCCTATTGAAATGAATTGAAATTGGTATGGAGAAATGACAGATCTATTCATTCTATCAATAACCAAGCCGGATCTGATGTATCATAAGGGATTTTCCTTTTCTATTGATTCCTACGAATTGGATAAAAAACAATTCTTGAATGTGGTATTCAACTCCAGAGATGAATCGAAAAAGAAATCTTTATATATGCTATTCGAACCGTTCCTTTTCTATCCATGTCAGCATTTCGTATAGAAGTTATTATGTCAGCAATAGTATCTTTATTCATGATAAACTAAAATTATTGTTGCTTCCAATTTTTGATATAATCAACATGTTCTTTTTTTTTTATAAAAATTATTAAATATTAAAGAAAATTCTTAAAAGTATATGCGTGAGACATAATCCACTAATTTTTATTTAAATACTATCACTATATCGCGGTCTCATATTATAATACCTCAGGTGCTAATGAAACTATTTTAGTAAAATTTAACTGTCTCAATTCCCGGGCGATCGCGCCAAAAACCCGAGTCCCTTTTGGATTTCCTTCGTGATCAATGACAACCGCAGCAAAAACAAATCTTGATCGAACCGATATTCGCCCAATGGATACAATTTGCTCATGGTAAAAATTCATGTGGATTCGATGTACTTTTATCTTCAAGGAATGGCCCAGTATTCAATGCGAGTTGAAGGATATGGTTGCTTGGCTAGTTAAATGCTATTAATGAGAACAGTAATTCACTATTCTTAACAATAGGTCTCGTGAGGTTGAATCCACTTTTTTCTTTCTCTTTCCTCTCTAGCTATCTAATAAAAAAATAAAAAGAAAAGAGGAAAAAGAGAGAATAGTCACAAATATTTGATTCTATCTCTAATCTTATTCACCCCCTTCCATATCAATAACTAGAAGGAAAAAAAAATGGAAATGTCAATGCGTTTGGGAAGAAACGATTGAATTCTATCAATAAACCTGCAAAAGACCCGAATTAGAGAGTACTTAGTACCAGTGCCACAGAAAGATATGATTTTAGATCTCGCATTGAGAATTCTCCATTTTTTTTTTGTATTGTATTCCATATTGGAATACATTATGTTAAGAGATGTATATGTAGTTAAAGGCCCCTTGTGCCAATTTTGAAAACGTCCAGTGCCAAAGCCACTAAATGGGTAAGTCGTCAATTCCTAAAACAGACTATGTAATGTACTTTATTTGCTGGGTTACAAGCGGGCATTTTGCCAGAGGTTTATATTGTATCAATCTATGAAAGAATCTGGAATAATTAATGAACAGAATCTTGCAGAATCAAAGGTGGCTCTAGTCTACGGTCAGATGAATGAACCGTCGGAAGCTCATATGAGAGTTGTTTTGACTGCCCTGACTATGGCGGAATATTTTCGAGATATTAATGAACAAGATGTACTTCTATTTATCGACAATATCTTTCGTTTCGTCCAAGCGGGATACGAGGTATCCACCTTATTAGTTAGAATGCCTTTCCCTGTGGGTTATCAACCTACTCTTAGTATCGAAATGAGTTCTTTACAAGAAAGAATTACGTCTACCAAGGAGGGTTCCATAACTCCATTCAAGCCGTTTATGTACTTGCTGATGATTTGACCGACCCTGCTTCTGCCACGACATTTGCACATTTAGATACTACTACTATATTATCTAGTCGTAGATCCTTTGAACAATTTCAAACTAATTGAATACTTGTGTCCGAAATCCCCCGAATGGATTTGCCCTTTCCATAAAGGATATAATTGACAACTCGAAGTTGCATATTATCCTTTTCTCGCAGCAGATCCTGGGGGAAGAGTGTTACTAAATTTGTACCGTCCGCTATTTCATATGTGACTACGGGTCGAACTAAAACAAAATGCTTTTTCTTGGTAGGTGTGATCCGTTGGACATAGATCCATTTTTTCAATTTTTTTGATTCCCTGGTTGATTCCTTAAGTTTTTTTTTTCCCGTTTCCGGCGGTATCAAGATGCCACTGTGGCGGGATATCTTATCTGTCTCTCCAGGAAAATGGATATCCCCAGAAAATATTTTCAGTTCAATCCTTTTTTTTTTTCTCTCCACTCGGACCAATCCACTCACTTGGCTTCTTCTATTTAAAGTGATTCGCGTATCTACTCCAATGATACTATTATTACGTACCATTACATAAGAAGCTTCGGGTAAAGTATGCACTTCCTCGGGAATGAAAAAAAAGCGATCGATTTTCATTTCGTATTTTGCCTTAATTTTTTTGACTCCTCGATACTCAATCAAGTCCTCTTTTTTGACGATTGAATGCGCCCCTATAGTCCCATATTTAGTAATTCCTGAATTCTTTCTTCTGTATCATTATTTTTTACTCTTTACGAGTATTTGAATCGAGATACCTGAATGGTGGATTAGTTCTTTCTCTTGTTCTTGAATCGATTGGAATGGAATGGGAAATCGATTTCTTCGGTTTTTTGCTAACTCTATTGTACCGCAACCGGCGTACTGATCTTTGCAGCCTTAATGATTTTTGTTGGTTGGTTCCATTATTACAAAGTTGTTCCAAAATTGGCTTGGTTTCAGGATGTAGAATCTATATTAAATCACCATTTAGCAGAGCTGCTAGAGCTTGGGTCCCTTTCTTGGGCAGGGCATCAAGTACACGGGTCTTTTTCTACCAATTGGAACCTTTCCTTCACCACCTCTCATGGGGGGTGGTTTACAGGGTTTATAATTACTCCTCTTACTACAGGACGCTTACTTAGCCAACATTTCGATCCAGCTCTACCCAAACCTTTCTGGTGTACCCCAACATTCCTCACTTGTCAAACAGACCTCCCCGAAGGTATGGGGGGTAGTATGGAATCCGTAGTAGACGAGAAAATCACCCGTTTGATCTAGTATGTTGCCAATAAAATTTTACCTCTTATTCTAGTATGTGCTTCTGGAGGAGCACACATGCAAGAAGGAAGTTTGAGCTTGATGCAAATAGCTAAAATGGTTATCAATAAAATAAAAGGTTATTCTATGTATCGATTCTTACATCTTCTACTACTGGTGGAGTAACTGCTAGCTTAGGTATGTTGGGGGATATCATTATTGCCGAACCTAATGCCTAAATTGCTTTTCCAGAAAAGAGTAATTGAGCAAACATTGAATAAAACAGTACCTGAAGGTTCACAAGTGGCTGAATGTTTATTCTATAAGGGCTTATTCCACCTATCGTACCACGTAACCCTTTGAAAGTTGTTCTGACTGAGCTGTTTCAGCTCTACGCCATTTCTTCGTTAAATTAAAATTCAATAAAGTGGACTCTTAAGTTAAACGTTTTTGTGTGGCAAAAAACTAGTTAGTTAGTTTATTATAATCAAAATAAAACAAAGCCCAAAATGAATTCATTCCACTAATAATTTATATGTCACAAGATATAAATTTAATGGATATAATTAATATATGGAATGTAATCTACACTTTTTTGAGTATATAAAGTATAAATATCATTAGGAAAAAATTGTCTTAATTTAATAATAAAGTCATCTTTTGTGTCCTTTTCTAAGGATTTGACTAAATTTCTTTGCCATGACAATGAAAAAGTTATTTCTTTTTGCACCATATGGAAATAAAGAATCAAGAGAATTCACATGAGGAAATATTGTGAGAAAATTTATTTTGTTATGGGTGATTTTTTAGTTAGGGTTTGTTGTATTATAAAGTCCAATACGCAAGCCCAAGGCATGCGATTTGGGCCCAAAAATTTCTAAAAGGCTTAACAAACTGTTCTTAAAAATTGAGGATGCTCTCGGCAATGACTGGTGATTGAGATACTGAATATTAGCCCGCGATACCACTCAAGTACGTCAAACAGATAAGGTCTGAAGCAGCTTGATTACAATAGATGTTCCTGCAACCCCCTGTCATCTATCAAATCAGAGTACAGTCTTAGCCAAAGCTGCAAGCATTTAATGCTCATGACAGCATTAAATGCATCTACATTTAAACTAAATCAGTACAGTGGCATTAATTGTGATACGGCCAGAGCCACCTAGCAAGTCTTTTCCCTCGAATACCACTTCAAGAGTGTCCTGATTAAGGAAAAAAAGAGATGACCGACCATTGGTGCTTACGTCTAACCATACCCCACTAGACAACATCAGAAGAATATGGGTACCTTATAAGTAGCACCAACAAAGAGAAATGAGGTAACGTTTTTCCCGTACAATAACCTAATACTCCATAATTTTATTACAAGATCTTTTATTCTACAAAAACTGACTTGATCTTTAGAGAATAATCGTCGGGGTAAGTCCGCTACTCCTTAACGATCTTTCCTAGACAACAGTTTTCGTGATCCGACAACTTCATTTTAAAGATCTTATTGCAGCTGAGCACCCCAACGCAACAGCCGACCACTTTATTGCCTCGTGTGTTGTGTTTGATTATCGTTGACTACTTGATCCAATTTTCAATGTCAACACTAGAAGGAGAGTTGTGTTTTATTCCTCTAAGGATACCTTGAAACAATGGATCCACACAATTGAAGCAAGGAGTGCAACCCCCAACAAATAGTTCCAAAGGATATTCGCCTTTCTTAAATTAGAAAAACCCTATCTAGGTTTCACCATACCAGCCACCTCACCTTAACTCCCCCCCCCCCCCCAACCCAATCATCTCACGTGTAGAAGTATATCAAGTTGGAGAAAAGCCTCAGGAATAAAAAATAGAGAAAACCAAGAAATATGGTTTCAACGTCGAGAGAAATGCAGCAATCAAAGAGGAGGTCGAACAGCTTCTCTCCGTAGGATCAATTCGAGAATCCCACTACCTTTATTGGATAGCTAACGTAGTATTGGTAAAAACGAAAAACGGGAAATGAAGAATGTATGTAGTTTTCAAAGACCTTAACAAAGCATCTGAAAGAATGGTTTTCTACTACCCAAGATCGACCAGCTAGTGGATGCAACAGCCTATCATGAACTCCTCAGTTTCATGGAAGCCTACTCTGGGTATAACCAAATAAAGATGCACCTACCAGATGAGGAGAAGACCACGTTTACAATGACTAGAGATTATACTGTTATCCTTTCGGCTTGAAGAATGCCGGAGCTACCTACTAGAGATTGGTCAATTGGATGTTTACCAAGTAAATAGGGAGGACGATATAAGTATAACTCGATGACATGCTAACCAAAAGTTTGACGATAGAAGTACACTCTGACAATCTAAGGGAAACCTACGAACTGTAACAATACGGGATGAAACTTAATCCAGAAAAGTGCGTATTTGGAGTGGCTTCAAGCAAATTTTTAGGTTTCCAGGTTCATCGGAGAGGGATCGAAGCCAACCCCGGGAAAATAGACGCCTTTATCAAAATGAAATCCCCCCAAATACTCAACGAGTTTCAACGTCTCACAAGGTGGGTTACGGAACTATAGCGAAATCCAACGACAAATGCCTCTCGTTCTTCAAAGCGATCAAGAAAGGAAAGGGGTTGGACTGGAATGAAGAATGCGACGAGGCTTTCCAACAGTTAAAGACATATATCGGAACTACCCTGGTACTTTCCAAACCATTTAATAATGAACCACTATATTTGTCTCTATCAGTAACCTCAACCGCGACGATCTCTATTCTTGTTCGAGAGGAAGATGAAGTAAAAAAACTAGTTTATTATGTTAGCAAGGCCCTAATCGCTGCGGAGACAAGATATCCAAATGCAGAAAAAAGACCTTAGCACTAATTGTGGCTGCAAGTAAATTACAACCATAATTCCAAGCACACCAAATGGAGGTATTCACAAACTGCCCATTAAAACAAGTTTTGCAAAAGTCAAAAATATCGGGGAAGATTGACACAGAGGGCAATAGAACTGAGTGAGTTCGATATAAACTTCAAACCGGGAACTTTAAATAAGGCCCAAACAGTCGCTGACCTCATTGCGGAATTCACAGAACCTTTGATTGAAGCAAGCACCCTCGAAAATAATGATCTCGAAGCAAAGCCGTATTCATGGAAACGCTATGTAGATGGCTCCTCCAACTCCCACGGCAGTGAGCTAGGAGTGGTGCTGACAACGCCAGAAAGCGATAAAGTCGAGTGTGCCTTAAGCTTTTATTTCACAGCCACTAATGACGAGGCCAAATATGTAGCCCCCTTTCCAGGAATAAGGGTAGCCACGACATTAGGAGCAAAAAAAATTGAAATTTTTAGCGACTCGCAACTAGTGGTCAACCAGTGATGCAACGAATATCATGCAAAAAAGGAAGGGATGATGGCCTACCTCGAAAAAGCCAAACGGACACTCAACATATTCACAAGTTATAGAATTACACAAATTACATGTAACATCCCTAATTTCGAATAATTGATTTTGAATATGTGTATATAAAATTTATGATTTGAGGGATGTTTTTATGATTTTCAGGTGGACCAGATGGAGCGGTCCAAAAATAATGCATGAAGAGAAGGGTGAAAACTGGGCAGTGAGTACCGCGACCAGAGATCGCGATGAGTCTCTCGCGATGAAAAATGGTGATTTTGGCAGTGAGCACCGCGACCAGTCACCGCGACCAGAGATCGCGCTGACTAGCTCGCGGTGAAAATGTCAAATTTGGGCAGGAGCATGGCGACCACCAGCGCGACCAGAGACCGCGATGGTTGATCGCGATAAAAGCGGTGAAATCACTCCAGTGAGCAACTCGACCAGGTAGCACGACCACAGATCGCGATGATCGAAATTTTATAAATAAAAAAAAAAGACGGTGAAGCTTCTCAAAGAAGCAAACCAGAAAGAAAGAAAGAAAACGAGAGAAGAAAGAAAGAAAAGAAAAAGAAAGAAAGAGAGAGAAAGAAGAAGAAGAAGAAGAAGAAGAAAGAGAGAAGAAGAAGAAGAAGAAAGAGAGAAGAAGAAGAAGAAGAAGAAAAGAAGAAGAAGAGAAGAGAAAGAAGAAGAAGGAAAGGAAAAGAAAAGAAAAGAGAAGAGAAAGGAAAAGATGAGGAGAGAGAGAAAAGGAAAAGGGAAAAAAGGGAAGCCATAAAAGAATAGTCGGAAAGAGAACGGTATCCAGGTTGGTGTACACACAATTTTCGCACGATTTAATTAAATTGATTTATGAATATTTACTGAAAATGATTTTGAATTAAATAAAAGTGATTTATATTGAATTTCATGATTTTATTTTCTGTATTCTATTATTTGATATGTTTTTGAATTTCTTGTCTTACAACTATTAATGAATATTGATTTTAGATTGATTGAGAGAGTTTTGATTATATGAAAGTTATCTGAAAATTGAATAAAATATTTGTAAACTCTGAATTTTAATTTTATGGCCCTGATATATGTATAGGGATATATGGATATAGGAGATTGACATGTCAATTGAGTGTATATATGGCAGTACTGCACCGATACTTTTGATGCTTATGATGATGATTTTACGGATACCATTTCCTTAGAAATGGAAAACCGACTGTGAAATACGGATACCATTTCATTCTGAAATGGAAAACCGACTGTGAGAACATATGGATACCATTTCTTTATGAAATGGAAAACCGAGTGTTTATATAGGGATACCATTTCATATGAGATGGGAAATCAGACTGTAAAACCCGTAATCCAGTCCTGTAAACCCTGTTATGTGTATCAGGGGCTCATTAAGAATTGAAAGCCAGAAAAAGGATGTGGAAATAAAGAAATGTTATTGAAATTGAAACCCAGGAACTTTTGAAATACTTTATTTCATAATTCAGTAATTAAAATATAATGTTTGTTTATATGTGTATATATATATATATATATATATATATATATATGAAATTCTGAATTTGAGATTTATTGTTTTACATTACATTGCAATTTATTTTAGTGTACACCCACTAAGCATTATTGCTTAGCGCATTGATGTTTATTGCGCGTAGGTAACAGAGATACCGAGGAAGGAAAAGATTGAAGAGAGAGTTGCAGACAGAGATCTAGAGTCACCACATTTTGGGTAGTCATATATTTCTGTATATTATAGTTAGTTACGCATGCATATACAGGAGTATATAAAGGTGTTATATATTTATGTTTTGTAATTAATTGTTTTATGATTTCTGTTTTTCATTTTCAAAGGATTGTAAATAATGAATTATGAACTGTTTTATTTTAAAACTGATTGGAAAGTCGCACTAAACGGCAAAGTGCACATTGGTTTAAAAGTTTGATTTAGAAGTGTTGAAAATTATATTGCGTTGGGCATTTGTTGAAAACAGGTTTTGGGAAATCAGAAAAATAGAGGAAACTCTGCCGAAATTTTTGAAAATTGATTTTGATGGGCTCACTAGAGATGATTTTAAATTATAAATTATTTGATTTCCGAATTATAAAGTGAGTTAAGAAAAGTTTTGAAAACCCGGTAACGCTCCCTAGGTCGATTCAGACGAATCGGGTTAGGGGGTATTACATTACAAGAGAAGAGAACTTAAAGGCTAACGCCCTATCAAAACTAGCATCAGCCACCAACGTGATTATATCCAAGACAATTCCAGTGGCCCATCTGAAGAAACCAAGTATAGCTGACAGTGAAGCCGAAGAAATTGGGGAATTAAATCTTACAGAGGCTGCCTGGATGACATCCCTTCGAGCATTCTTAGAGCTAGGAATTCTTCCCGAAGATAAGGTCGAAGCGAAGCACCTGAGATATCGGTCAGCACGATATACCATAATCGATGGTGAACTTTATCACAGTGGGTTCTCTAGAACTGTACAAAGGTGTATCAATCCCCAAGAAACCACAAGAATCTTAGAGGATATCCATGAAAGAGTGTGTGGAAATCACACTGGATGAAATAGCTTGGCACACAAAGCATTGTGCTAAGGATTCTACTGGCCATAAATGTTCAATAACACCAAAGTAGTAGCATCAAGTTGTGACAAATGCTAAAGGATCGTCGATAACATCAAACAGCAAATCCAGAAACTTAGGAGCCTCACCTCCCCTTGGCCGTTCTCCTAATAGGGAATTGATCTTATAGGACCTATGCCATCAACAGCGGGACATGCTACATACGCCATTGTGTTTGTTGACTACTTCACTAAGTGGGTCAAGGCGGAACCTCGTAAAAATTACAGAGCAAAACATTACAGATTTTGTCAAAACATTTATTATTTACAAATCAGGAGTCTCAAACACTATCATTTCTGATAATAGCACACAGTTCGAAAACTTGAAATTTTTGAAATTCTGCAAAAATAGGGAATCCTAAACTACTCCGCATTACCGGCCCATCCTCAAATAAACGGACAAGTCGAATCCATAAACAAGATCATTAAGCATACAATCAAATTGAAGTTAGATTCCCAAAAAGGAAAATGGGCAGAGAAACTTCTCAAAATCCTTTAGGCATACAGGATCACCGCAAGGACGTCTACTGGAGAAACGCCTTTTGCCATGACTTTCAGAATAGAAGTTGTTATTCTTATAGATATAATAATACCCTCGCCACAGGTACACCTATATGACCCCGATGAAAATATTGCAACTTTGAAACCAAAACCTCAATGAATTGGAAAGCAAGTGCGATAAAGCCTAGATAAGAAATGCGATATACCAACAAAGAGTCGCCAGATATTACAACTCCAAAGTAAAGGAAAGAAGGTTCCAACTCAATGACTTAGTGTTAAGACGGGTCTCACTGAACACTGAGGATGAGTAGAAGGACCATATAAGATTATTGGTCAAACTAGTTATGAAGTATACATGATTGCCCGACCAGAAGGAGACACTATTGTCCATCTATGGAATGCACAATACTTGAATTGTATTATCCTTAAGGGGAAGAAAATCAGCTCAAAAATGCAATGTAATTTTATTGTCAAACCTAAAGCAATGAAAATTAGTTCAACACGAAGAATCTTCGCCCTCCAATTAAAGCCAAGTTCGAGATGTGTTCTTAAACTATCTCTTAAAACTTGGTGGCGACCACGCCCTCCAATTAAAATCAAGTTTGAGATGAGTTCTTAAACTATCTCTTAAAACTTGGTGGCGACCATGCCCTCAAATCAAAATCAAGTTCGAGATGAGTTCTTAAACTATCTCTTAAAACTTGATAGCGACTATGCTCTATAATTAAAATTGACTTCGAGATAAGTTCTTAAACTATCTCTTAAAACTTGGTGGCGACCATGCCCTCCAATTAAAATCAAGTTCGAGATGAGTTCTTAAAACTATCTCTTAAAACTTGATGGCAATGGAGTTCTTTGATCAGAAAGTTCAAAACTCTAAATCCATATAAATGTCAAATCCCAAATTAGCTCCTCCGACCAAATTTTGTGACTCGGGGGTATGAAATGATGAAAGTGATTTAAGTGATTTAAGTTTCACTAGAATCGTAAATTTACAATTTAAATTCGTCGTAATGCGTGGCTCAAACCCGAAAAGCAAATATGATTGTTTAAAATAATCATAGTTCTAACTGTGATTATAGAAATAACAATTGATAAGCAAACTCAAAGTCACACGAAAGGAAAAATGCAATGAACCGAATATTTCATTGAAGTATGTATTGTTAATAATATATATATATATATATATATATATATATATATTCCCATGTCAAGAGCCTTTGAGTCACCCTTGTCTATTTGACGAGAACTCTTGCTAATATCTTTTCCAGCCGAGGGGATACCCTTCTTCATAAGCGAGCCCTTTGTAGCTGCATCCTTATCTAGGACATCTTTGTCATCGCTATCGGACAAGACGATCTCCTCATCACTGTCGGACATGAATGAAGAATAATCACGGCCACGTATGGGCCCCTCGTTTGGACCCTTTCCAAAAATAAAGGTTCCCTCTTTACTTGCAGCGAAGAAAGTTGGCTTTCCACCTTTACGAGCAGCCTCCGTATGCATGTCCAAAAGGGGAAGCTTCATCATCCGACAGTGTGCTATGAAGGGAAAAACTAGAAAACGTTTAATTATCTTATAACATGCGGAAAGGGGTTTCAACAATTTTCTTTTAATATTGAAAATTTTTTTCAATCAGGAACGAGTTCCTATATATACGCAGAAAAAAAATTGAGTAACTACATACTTTTTTTATGATTTCGCTTTCTTGATTCTTCGATCTACCATCAGATCTTTCAAGCTATGACCCGAGGTCTGACAATGCGTATGTAGGCATGTCACGTGAAAAACGAACGGAGAACTTCTTCTCCCTATGGCCGGCCGCACCTACAAGAAGGAAGTTAGATAAAAAAAAAAAAAAAAACCTTTTTTTTCTTCTCTCTTTGCTCTGGCCGAATTGCCTATGTGTTTCTCACTTGTGGTTTACCTAAAAACTTGCACCTGGGACCTGTGGAACTATTAAAATAATTCCATTATTTTAATTCTTTTATCCCTGTCACAGTTTGATTCCGTAACCTCCTATTTAATAAATAGAATTAATAATTCACAATTATTAATATTCTAATTAATTAAATAATCACATTTTTTATTATTCTCTTTTATTTAAGTCGCATTACTTTCGTAATACTATTAATTGAACCATTCAATTAATCTACCGTGACCTTTATTACCAGCAACCATAAGGGCCAGTAAGGGGACCTAATGGACCTACAGTTTTGAGTTTCAATAATACTTAGTAATAGTAATTAAACTCTTTAATTAATATTTTATGATTATTAACCTTGAAGTTATTCCACTAAAAACCCGAGGCTGCACTTTGAGAACTGTAGACATGTTTATACAATCTGAAGTCTCAGCGTCCATTGATATAGCTATTTTCATATAGTGTAATCCTCCACAAGTTGTTCATAGCTAGAGCTTGGTGATAATGTCTGTTATACCCTGATGCGACTTTTTGTACCCGCAAGTATACGGGGTCGACACAAGTAATAAAATGATGAGTAAAATTATCGTCTCCACAGGGATATTTAGGCGTTGAGTACTAAAATTAACCAAGCCTATTTCTATTTGGATAATCGAAAGATATTAAAGGATAAAAATATAAAGACATGAAAATAAAGCAAACAACCAATATGAGAGATTAGTTAGGGTATTTGAATTCACCTATCCCATCCAATTGAATTTCATGAAAGCACATTGTTGTAGTTTAATTATTCATATTGATGATCGTGTTTATCTAAATTATCCAAAATCCCCTCTCGAGGTAAATCGGACCTATTCCGCACACACTAATATCCTATCTCTCGATGGTATATCCAAGTGCATGGAAATGCATTAATTACAATAAACACCCTATGTGATCACACAAGCAAATTAGTATATCTCTATCCAATTCTACTTGTGGTGGACATTATATCGAGCACGTGGTGGGCGTCTCCTCTCGGTACATAACACACCACCAATTTATCATCTAAATGTAGGCCTTCACATTCAAAAGCATTAAGCATGATAATACCACTCAACAACACAATAATCAACCACAACAAATTAAACAATCAATTCATTCAATCATCATGGAATAAGATTCATCAAAACCCTAACTTACAAATTTAGTTCATAATCAAAGATTTACAACTAAACATGTTTTTCAATTAATAAAGAGAGTTACAAGCATGAAAATAAAGAAGGAAAGGGATAGAAAAACTCTAGGTGTGATGAACTTTCGTCCTCCTCCTCATTGGGAATTTGTCTAGCTTCCACTTTCTCCAAATCCAAGCTTGATGGTGAGATTTTGGCTCAAGGATTGAATCCAATCCCTCTTGGTTTCAAGATGATCTTCTTCTCCCCTCTTTGCCTCTTCTCTTCTCTCTTGGTCTCCTCTTGGTCCTCTCCTTAGAGCCCTAGTCGAAATTCCCCTCTCTTTAGAGCCCTTTTTCTACTTATAGGCATTGAAAAATAGGTTTCTCGCGTCGCCATCGCGACCACTGTAGCGCGACCTACGGTCGCGCTACAGTGCTCGCGGCGCTCACTGCCAACAAATTGATGTTTCATCGCGACCACTGTAGCGCTACAGTAGTCGCGGCACTGTGCTCGCGGTGCTCACTGCCAACAAATTGATGTTTCATCGCGACCACTGTAGCGCGACCTACGGTCGCGGTACTAGGTCGCGGTGCTCACTGGTCCAAATTTCAGGATTGCGCACTGTTACGAAAATGACCATAACGTCCTCTAGAAAACTCCAAATCATGAACCGTAAAATGTATTGGAAAGTAGACATCTATATCTTTCCATACATATAAAGCTCGAAACCCAGTTCGTTCTATGGAATTTATGACGGCCTCCGAAACATGACTCATGACTTAACTCTCGACATGAAAGTCGTGAGTCTGCACACTGTTGTGAAAATGAGCATAACTTTCTCTAGACAACTCGGAATCACGAACCGTAACATTTGCCGGAAAGCAGACATCGTGACCTTTCCAGAAATATAAGGCGCTCAACCCAGTTCATCTTGTAGAATTTATGGCAGCCTCCAAACAATGACAGCTGTGCACTCCCAAATATTCAATTTAATCCACCAAAACTCTTCAATTACGCACAAAACCTTATTACCGTACACTAGAGGAAAACACGTCAAAAGCACCAAAAATACTTAAGAATACAATTAAAAGATACGGTTTAGGGGTCGTAAATATATGAAAATAAATGACCGATCAAATACCCCCAAACTTATCTTTTGCTTGTCCTCAAGCAAATCGAAACACACCACAATTAAAAATAAAGACAAAAATAACTAAAACTAAAATAAAAAACGAACTAAGCTATATCCATTTTCGTAGGATGCAACGATGGCACTTAGCACGTGCCACAAGCCTTTAAACCCCTAGGTGGCCCTAGTGGACGAGTTATAGTCTCGTGAGGGTTTACCAGCTACGATACCCACAAACGTCCTAAGCTAACCACATTCATAACTAAACATCAAATTAAATATATACACAAATGCAAAGGCATAAGAATAGCACAAAATCAGAAATTCAAAATGCTGTCAATAAGTCTAATACACCTTATATCATACAGGACACTGACATGCAACGCATTTATAATCGTGACACCTTCCATGCTAATAAACCACTGATGTAATTCGCCTCGACTCTAGTCTCACAAGGTTTCACTCAATAGCACTCAGAACCTAGGCAATCATACTTTCAACTGCATACGACTGGAATTTATGAGCAGATAATTTCGAAATGTGTTGTATGCATCAATAATTAGAAAGAACGCACAAATTTAACAAAGGATCTCATGAAAGATATCAAATGCTAAGAACAGAAAAATTCGTGTATATACATGTCAAATATTACAATTGAGTTTCCTAAGGAGATCAACAGGTCTTTAAATGGTTGTAATGGGGCTTTGGGTGATTGGTTTAAAAAGGACGGAAATCAGGCTCAACTCACTTGGAAACCTATTGAGAGACTTCATAAAATTTTCAATTCGTGCAACTTCTCTCACGACTACCAAATTTGCTCAACTTTCTTCCCTTCCTCTTCTACACCTTTCTCCTTCAACCTCTTTTTCAACCCTTTTTCAATTTATACTTTGTGCATTTCACTCCTTTTTTTCTCATTTTAGCCAACTCTTTTTATTTTATTCATTATTTTATTGGCTATTCTCTTTTTCTGCACATTACCCATATCCATATCATCTTTTCTACTCCACTCCTTCTTCCTCACTCAACACTTACACATTTTTCTTTTAATTGTCTCTAGTTTCCAAGCGTCAAAGGTAACGTCTTACATTTCGGCTAGGATTTTTGGATATGTAGGTCATACAATAAAAGGCTAATATGATAGTGTTTGGCCGCGAATGGGATAGGGAGCACACAATTACGGATAGGAAATCAAGCTATTTAGGAATTCACACACGATGCCTGGATCATATCTCCAAAATCTACTCAACTGAACATTCAAAACATATATACAAGATTTTCATAATGCAGTTCATTAACATCCAATGCAAACCTATAGAGATCAATCTAATGACAATAAAGCTCAAGAAAGTGTATAAGAGTAGAAACGAAAAATTCCCTCAGCATAAATACGCAATAATCTCAAAATCTCACTAAGGGTAGTCTCCACTATTAATCAGAGCTATTGATTGAAAGTTGTCACATATTACAATGCAAAGACGTCAGACCTATATGTTTAGATGCAAAGACACTACCGGCATTATTCCAAATAACAACTTTGTACACTCAAATGACCTAAGTATTTACATATTATTACTCAATTATTTGTAAAGCATGCATATGGTTTCGCTATCCTAACACAAACACAACAAAATACGAAAATACAATAAAAGACTCGAAAACTGGTGTACGTGGCATTGTTATACCTAAGTCTTCCAAACGCATTGCGTATGAGGAAAGTCTAGGTTTCCAGCCTATATACACCAATCAGATACAAACACACAAACACCAAACAATACCCCCAAACTTAAAATAAACATTGTCCTCAATGTTTTACACCTTACGTACGAAGAAAAGGGGCTTATAAAGAAGTAAAAACTAAAAACTAGAAATAAAAACTAAAAACAATCAAACTCGACACAAAAACAAAAACGCACAAAACAAATGAACACATCACAACAATCCTAATATCCACAACTAACAACCCTAGATATCCACAACTAACAAATCTAAATAGACACACAAAAACAAACAAAAACAAAATCAAAGAAATCAAACACTTCAAAAATATGTACATCCAACCAAACTTCCCCCGAACTTCAAAATTTTCAACTCAAGGCACAACACTTCAAAAGGTTCATGGGAGAGAGTTACGAAACACAAGAAAATTTAAACTAAAAAAAAAATTAAAATAAAATAAAAGAAAATATGTACAAGTTTTTACCTCATCGCTTGAGCTTTCGCCCACCTCCCCCATGATTGGTATCTCCTCATTAGCTTACCGCACCATCCTAACCAAATGACTGGAAGAGAAGATGACTCTCCCAGCACTGCATACCTCGAATGCGAAGGTATCTCTTTACTGCCCAAGTGCGGGTTCTGCTCAAAAGGCGGAGGCGGTTTGGGCTTCCCTTCTCCGAGGTCTACAGAAACATATGTATCTTGGTGGCTTTCTTCCTTCGCAGTGGCGCTATGGACTAGACATAACTCAAGTGGCTCTGGAAGGGTAGATGTATCATCTCCATAAAACAAGTTCTGGCTCCCTTCCGTCTCTACTTGATCAACCCAAATCTGATGCTCATTTTGCTCTTTGATTTCCACGGCCGTTTCATTGCATTGCACCATAGGATATGGCTCGTGCTCTTGCCATTGGATATCTGTAGCTAATTTGCTGATTTGAATCTCCAAGCGTTGGGTAGATGCTTGAGTATGTTGAGCAACTTGATCAAGTTTAGCTTCCAGCTTCCTCAGGGCCTCATCTTGGGAATCCATTCTTTCATCCATCTTAGACATGAATTTTAAAATCATGTCTTCCAATGCTGGATCAATTTCCTGATGTTCTTGCTGGTTGCTCCAATGAGATTCGGAATGATTGCTCCACCCAGGATTGTACGAGCTTAGGTAGGGGTCGTTCTGCTGATAATGTACATAGCCCTCGTACTGCATTTGCTCAGAACGGCTCTCAGCAAACGGATTGCCCACCTGACAATCAGTACTCATATGCGGCCCCCCACATAAGAAACAACCCAAAGGTGCTTCATAATCTCTAGTCGCCACTTCCTCGGTAAACTCCTGCGCCTCATACCAAGGATACATGTCCTCCATAGAAAACAAAAAAAAAAAATCAAAATTAATAAGAATGAAAATAAAATATATACAAATCCAAATTAGCTATAGACTTAATCGGTATTAATATCAACACAACTAAAAATATCCCCGGCAACGGCGCCAAAAACTTGATGCGACTTTTTGTACCCGCAAGTATACGGGGTCGACACAAGTAATAAAATGATGAGTAAAATTATCGTCTCCACAGGGATATTTAGGCGTTGAGTACTAAAATTAACCAAGCCTATTTCTATTTGGATAATCGAAAGATATTAAAGGATAAAAATATAAAGACATGAAAATAAAGCAAACAACCAATATGAGAGATTAGTTAGGGTATTTGAATTCACCTATCCCATCCAATTGAATTTCATGAAAGCACATTGTTGTAGTTTAATTATTCATATTGATGATCGTGTTTATCTAAATTATCCAAAATCCCCTCTCGAGGTAAATCGGACCTATTCCGCACACACTAATATCCTATCTCTCGATGGTATATCCAAGTGCATGGAAATGCATTAATTACAATAAACACCCTATGTGATCACACAAGCAAATTAGTATATCTCTATCCAATTCTACTTGTGGTGGACATTATATCGAGCACGTGGTGGGCGTCTCCTCTCGGTACATAACACACCACCAATTTATCATCTAAATGTAGGCCTTCACATTCAAAAGCATTAAGCATGATAATACCACTCAACAACACAATAATCAACCACAACAAATTAAACAATCAATTCATTCAATCATCATGGAATAAGATTCATCAAAACCCTAACTTACAAATTTAGTTCATAATCAAAGATTTACAACTAAACATGTTTTTCAATTAATAAAGAGAGTTACAAGCATGAAAATAAAGAAGGAAAGGGATAGAAAAACTCTAGGTGTGATGAACTTTCGTCCTCCTCCTCATTGGGAATTTGTCTAGCTTCCACTTTCTCCAAATCCAAGCTTGATGGTGAGATTTTGGCTCAAGGATTGAATCCAATCCCTCTTGGTTTCAAGATGATCTTCTTCTCCCCTCTTTGCCTCTTCTCTTCTCTCTTGGTCTCCTCTTGGTCCTCTCCTTAGAGCCCTAGTCGAAATTCCCCTCTCTTTAGAGCCCTTTTTCTACTTATAGGCATTGAAAAATAGGTTTCTCGCATCGCCATCGCGACCACTGTAGCGCTACAGTAGTCGCGGCACTGTGCTCGCGGTGCTCACTGCCAACAAATTGATGTTTCATCGCGACCACTGTAGCGCGACCTACGGTCGCGGTACTAGGTCGCGGTGCTCACTGGTCCAAATTTCAGGATTGCGCACTGTTACGAAAATGACCATAACTTCCTCTAGAAAACTCCAAATCATGAACCGTAAAATGTATTGGAAAGTAGACATCTATATCTTTCCATACATATAAAGCTCGAAACCCAGTTCGTTCTATGGAATTTATGACGGCCTCCGAAACATGACTCATGACTTAACTCTCGACATGAAAGTCGTGAGTCTGCACACTGTTGTGAAAATGAGCATAACTTTCTCTAGACAACTCGGAATCACGAACCGTAAAATTTGCCGGAAAGCAGACATCGTGACCTTTCCAGAAATATAAGGCGCTCAACCCAGTTCATCTTGTAGAATTTATGGCAGCCTCCAAACAATGACAGCTGTGCACTCCCAAATATTCAATTTAATCCACCAAAACTCTTCAATTACGCACAAAACCTTATTACCTGTACACTAGAGGAAAACACGTCAAAAGCACCAAAAATACTTAAGAATACAATTAAAAGATACGGTTTAGGGGTCGTAAATATATGAAAATAAATGACCGATCATACCCCTCTAGTTATATCTATTCCTTTAAGCACCATTGATTCTATAATGAACAATTAAATCATGTCTTCCTCACGGAAGAAGAAGAGGCCTCATAATTGTCCAAGCCCTGAATCAACTCTTTAGGGAACTACTCACCTACTTCAATAAAGAAGGAGTGGATTCCACTATTATATTCATATCTTCCCAGCCACAAACTAAGTCGCAACTCCAAAATACGGAGGTATTGGTTGAGAATCACATCGACCTCACTCATGGTAAATCAAAAGTCATGATCCAACCTGAAGGAGTCGATAAGACACTCAGGATTAAGGTCACCTATAAATAGCCATCATTTATCGATATATATGAATCTCATCTACTAACGGATCTTGGTGAGAGATTCATATAAATTATAGCCCAGTCCTATATGATCTTATCATATAAGGTGCCTCCATTCCCATGTCAACTGCATGAGTGAGCTAGGATAAGACCATCGTACATTATAAAATGGACCGCAGCATTAGAAGTTGTGTTGCTGAGATCTATCTAGTTCTAAATATATTTGAAATTCCTCCATTTGAAATTAGATTAAAACCAAAGGTAAGGGATTTATTGGATTATCAAATGATACATAGTGCGATACAGTCAAAACAAGGTATTGTAGTTAAAGAAAAAGGATACCTTGGAAAGGAGCGCACTCATTACTAGATTCTCTATTCTTTTATTTTCCAGTTAATTTAATCGGTTTATGTTTGTTCATAGTATAAACAGGTGGTTAGAAATCCTTTATTTTTTAAATCCAATCGCTCTTTTGATTTTTGGAAAAAATATCTTTATCAATATACTGCTTCTTGTACACATTCATCTCCAACCCATAATAGGGAGTAACTAATAGTTAGGACTCATTAAAAAAATTGATAATCTATTCATGGGAAACCCTTTCCCTGCATTAGAAACTAATATCTTTTTAACGTTTAATTAGATCGGGGAATCGTTCAAATTAAATTAAAAGATTAATCACAAACAAATTACTCAATTTTGTTTGCTTTGTGCCAGCGCGATCCTTTAAAGAAATCCTCCTAACCGTGACACTCTCTAAAATATCATCAACAGAGAAGGGAGCGGGCTGAGGATGATAGTCGACACGAGGGCCAGGCCTCTTACCTGCCGATGGAGGAACGATGATGATATTTGGATAGATGTTTCATCTAATCTAGTGGGTTCACTCTTCCCAACATCGGTGAGACTCTTACCCTTACGATTTGACGACGCGATCCCAATCGCCCTCAACAAAGAACCATGCTCCCTTCCAAAACTTATTGGAGGAAGGGAGCCCCCAATTCAATCCTTTCTTTTTGAAGTCGGATACAGAAGCTACCCTTCCCAACACCTTCAAGCCATCCACTCCTGTCGACAACCACTTACTCAAATGAAAGAAAGCGAGGTAGTAAGACCCCGGCTCATTTGAGGATGACCTTAAACTACAGCAATGTCTGATCTCACTCGGCGAAGGGGGTGGGAAACCCAAGGAGTTCCACAGCGAACAAAGTGCTATCAATGTCTAATACCCATTAGGCGCAAGCTGGACAGGAACTAAGTTAACATCACTGAGAAAGCGAGCTATAAAAGGTTGAAGTGGTAAGGTCACGCAACAACTTTACACCAAGCCATATATGGCAACCGCTCCTCTTGGTGGATTCCAAGTTGCCATCAACATTGGATGAACAATCCTCACTATGGGTGGAAGATCAAAATAGGAAGTGTTCATGAGCAAATCGGCGAGCATCACCACATTCGGTTCAAAGTCTAAGAAACTGGGATCTGTAGGAGAATAATTGACTTGTCTCTTTACATGGTTCTCACTGTCAGACTTCACGACATGTTGCTCGCCTACAAGTGAAGGACTTTTGCCATAATATCAGTTCGATGAACCAGAGAATTAGATGGGGAAGCTATTGAGGAGTCGCCAGAACTTACGTCGATGACCTGCGCGTAAGAATAATCAACGTTAAGAGAGATCGGTTGGTCAAAGCTTCGTGTTGCGAAAGCAGCAAAAATGACTCGCTCAAATTCCTCCATTTTTCATTTAAAACGCGGCATTCGAGCAACATCCATTTAAATAAAAAAGGAGCAAAAGAAACTCACCAAAGAAACAAGGAAGAGATACCTGAGCCGAGAGTTATATGGGCGAGAGTAAAAAATCTTTGTTGTTCTCATCGAAACTGGAGAGTCCTTTGCAACAAGGGAAAGCAACTTTTTGCAAAGAAAACAAAGTTTTTCTTCGTCAAGTAGACCCAATGATATAGACGCGACCGTCGAAGGAACCCCCAACCATTAATCTTTCAGTAAATCAAATGGCTGGCACGTATATCAATGAATGTGCTCATCATGACCCTGTTCTCTATCTCGAAACCGTGCAAGCTAGTGCCGTCATAAGCTATTAAATACAATAACTGCCATTTGAAACCCCCCTCTTTTTAGGACCCAGATTGCTGGACTCTATACGACAGCATCCACTTAAAAAAAATGAATCATTTCAGTTATTTGAAAAATTAAATTCCCCCTCAAATAACTTTGTCTCAGGAATTTATGGGGTATTGTTATAAGTGATTTTTTTGTTAGGTTTTTCGCATTGTAAAGTCCAATACGGAAGCCCAAGACATGCGATTTGGGCCTAAAAATGTCTAAAAGGCCTAACAAACTGTTTTTAAAGACTGAGGATTATCTCGGCAACGATTGGTGATTGAGATACTAAATATCAGCCCGAGACACCTCTCAACTCTCAAGTAAGTCAAACAGATAAGGTCTGAAGCAGCTTGATCAAAATAAATGTTCCTGCAACACCCTGTCATCTATCAAATCAGAGCACAGTCTTAGTCAAAGCTACAAGCATTTAATGCACCTAACAGCATTAAATGCATCTGTCTTTAAAGTTAAATATGCTAGTATAGTGGCATTAATTATGATACGGCCAGAATCGCCTAGCAAGTCCTTTCTCTAGAATACCGTTTCAAGAATGTCATGATTAAGGAAAGAAAGAGGTGACCGACAATTGGTGCTTACGTCTAATCATACCCCAACTGAGACACCATCAGAAGGCTAAGGGTACCCTATAAATAGCACTAACAAAGAGAAAAGAGGTAACGTTTTTCCCATATAATAACCTAATACTGACTTGATTGTAGGAGTATAAGTGTAACATCTCTAATTTCGAATAATTAATTTTGAATATGTGGATATAGTAATTATGATTTGAGGGGTGAAAAACGTAATTCAATGTATGTATATTTTTATGGTTTCCAGGTGAACAATATGGAGCAGTCCAGAAATAACGCATGAAGAGAAGGGTGAAAACTGGGCAGTGAGTACCACAACCAAAGATCGCGATGAGTCGCTCACGGTGAAAAATGGTGATTTTGGCAGTGAGCACCACGACCAGGGATCGCGCTGACTAGCTCACGGTGAAAATGTCAAATTTGGGCAGTGAGCATGGCGACCACCAGCGCCACCAGGTACCGCGATGGATAATCGTGATGAAAGCGGTAAAATCACTCCAGTGAGCAACGTGACCAGGTAGCGCGATCACAGGTCGCAATGACCGAATTTTTATATAAAAAAAATAGAAGCGATGGAAGCAATCGAGAAAAACAGAAAAGAAAAGAGAGACTAAGAAAAGAAATAAAGAGAAAAGAAAAGGAAGAAGAGAGAGAAAGGAAGAGAGAGAAGAAGAAGAAGAAGAAGAAGAAAAGAAGAAGAGAAAGAAGAATAAAAGGAAAAGAGAAGGAGAAAGGAAAAGAGGAGGAAAGAGAGAAAAGAAAAAGGGAAAAAGAAACCTAAAAAAGCAATAGTCGAGAAGAAAACGGTATCTAGGTTGGTGTACACTCATTTTTGAAAATCTTTATGTGTTTTAGTTTGAATTTGAGATTTTTGAATAATTTAGTAACTATATGTTTATATTGTTTTTCTATTTGAATAATTTCGATTTAATCGTATATTGAGTATTATGTTTTAATCATATTTTGATTTGTTGAATATGTTGAAATAAATTGTTTCGGAATATCGTATGAACAACTCGTTGAAATTCCATAATATCATGTATTTATGTTTTAATAATATCGATTGAATTTTGATATTTGTTGAGTTTAAATTCGACTTATGAATTACAGTTATTATGTGAAATTGTTGTTTTGAAACGGCCCTAGGATACTTGAACATATATATGGATATAGGAGGTTAGTATACCAGCTGGGTTCAATTAGTAGTACTACACCGTTATTGACATTGATGTGATATTATGTACCTCCCCAAGGATTTGTCCTGGGGTAAGGAGACACGTACCTCTCTAAGGATTCGCCCTGGAGTAGGGAGACACGTACCTTCCTAAGGGTTCGTCCTGGGATAGGGAGACATGTACCTCTCTAAGATACCGAATATTCGGTCCTAGGGTAGGGAGATACGTACCACTCTAAGGATTCGTTCTAGGTTGGGAGTTATGTTCGACAGACAGACACAGAGGTCGAACGACCCATATTCCAGTCCTGAAGTATGTTAAGTATATCAAAGGGCCAAAATTGTGAATGAATTGAATAAAATGATTAGAAAAGAATTGAAACCTGAATTTCGCATGAGGTACTGATTGAATTTATATGCTTTTATTAAACTAATTTATTATAATTTATTTCAGCGATTTATTTGAATAATGTAATGTTTTATACGATAGTACTGTGATATTTATGTTATGAAATTATTTTATGATTTTGATAGTTGAGTTTAGTGTACACCCACTAAGCTATATGCTTAGTGCGTCGGTTTTTATCGCGCGTAGGTAACAGAGATACCGAGGAAGGAAAAGACTGAAGAGGAGTTAGCTGCAGACAGAGGAGCAGAGTCACATTTCTAGGGTAGATATATATATATATATATATATATATATATATATATATATATATTGTTGTCTATTATGGTTGATACGCATGCATATACAGAAATTTGTAATGGTGTTATATATTTATGTTTTGTAAATAATTGTTTTATGATTTCTGTTTTTCATTTTCAAAGGATTGTAAATAATGAATTGTGAACTGTTTTATTTGAATATGTTTGGAAGTCGCACTAAACGACAGAGTGCGTATTTGATTGAAAAAGAAATTTGAAGTGTTGAAATTATATTATTTGAGTTTTTATTTGAAACAGGTTTTGGGAAATCAGAAAAACAGAGAAAACTCTGCCGAAATTTTTAAAACTGATTTGATGGGCTCACTCGAAAAGGTTTTTAAATTATAAATTATATGGTTTTCATATTATAAACAGAATTAAGAAAAATTTTGAAAACCCGGTAACGCTCCCTGGGTCGATCCAGCCGGGTCAGGTCAGGGAGTGTTACAATAAGTGCCGACTTAAGTCCGACACTCCTTAACAATCTTTCTTTGACTACAGTTTTCTTCATTCGACCACTTCATTGCCTCGTGTGTTGTGTTTGATTGTCGTTGACTACTTGATCCAATTTTCAGTGTAAACATATTTAATTTGAGCAGCACGTGATATATTATGAGTTTGTGAAAACCGAATTGGTTGGATTGTTATAATCAGAGAGTTAACTGAATTAGCCCATTATTGGTTGTGATCAATTTGCTTATTTGGGCTTGGTGCACCTTATTTATACTGGTTTAGTATAAGATTTGGTATGGACAATTTTATAAGTGTGGGACTAATGTAATCCTATTAGGATTATGAATCCTTTATGTGTTTGGATTCAATTAAGTCATATTATATATTAGAAGTCCCTACTCTCACTTAGTAATTCAGAATAATATTACTTTCTCATTAGGTTATCTGAAAAGGGTGAGAAGAGAGTAGAAAATCCTTATTTTAACCAATTTTCTTGGGTAAATTATAATGGAATACCATGATATTTGATCATGTTGTAGTGAAACAGTACTTTTTTTTAACTACAACTTAGTACGTCGGACAATTATTAATTTGGTCCCTAACTTATTTAGAAATAACACATTTTGACATATTTTTACATATCATTTTAGTCTTTGTACCAAAATGTTGAAGGTCAAGCCTAAAATAAAGTATAGATTAACAATTTTACCCTTTTTTATTAAATTATTAAATTAAAAAGACGATTTTACCCTCTAACTATTTTACATTTTAACAATTTTATCTATTTGAATAGTTCAATTATAAATTGATGTGTTATAAAAACTTAAAATTTTTAAATAAACACCTAAAAAGGATTAAATAAAAATAAATATGATAAATTCATTAAAAATTAGAAAAAAACTTTAAAATAACATCATTTGTTAAAAATTAAAATAAAATTCAAAAGTGAATACTTATAAAACTCAAAATTTAGTTAAAAAAAATTAAAATATTAAAACATTATATATACATATTAAAGAGTATATTATATAGTATTTATACATTATATATATTATAAAAATTAAATATAATAAAAAAATTACAATATATATACATTTTTTATTATTGTATTATAAAAATAAAAATATAATAGTAAAACCGCAATATATATAATTTATATATATATTACAATTTTCTTATTATATTTTTATTTTTAAAAGTATTTAATTTTTAATAAATAATATTACTTTTAAGATTTTTTAATTTTTAAATACTTTTATAATTATTTTCTATTTTTAATGAATTTTATCATATTTATTTTATTATTTAATCCTTTATTTTTAAAAGAAATTAAATTTTTATAATATATGTTAATTTCTTATTGGACTATCCAAATAGGTAAAATTGTTAAAAGGTTAAAGGGTAAAAGCATCATTCTAATTTAATAATCTAATAAAAAAGGGATAAAATGAACAATTTATACTTTATATTAGGTTTTATCATCAAAATTTTGGTTATATGGACTAAATTGATGTATTTTAAAAAAATTAGAGATCATGTGAGTTAAAAAGTAGAAATAGGTCAAAAGTAATATTTCTAAATACGTTAGGAATCAAATTTATAATTATCCGATGTCTTAACTGTAGTTTAAGTAAAAGTACGGGTTCATTGCAATATAATTAAATATCACGGTATTCTATTGTAATTTGTCCAATTTCTTGTTTATGTTATTTAATTACATTGTAGGTTAATTAATTATGGATTATGGATTCAGTTATATCTAAGTATGTTTATTCATATTTATGCAATCAATACGTGCGAATATATAAATATGCTTACAAATCTTCTCATAGTATTGCATACGCTGAATTGATATTATAATTGATTTTGTTTTATTATATGATTCGTAATATTGGATGAATCATTAGAATCCATAGATCAAAACAAGAGCACATTTCACGCAACCTAGTTAAGGTTTGCTCTCTCACTCTCATATACAATTTTATGGTCAATCCACATTAAACCTCCTCGCTGTTAGTCAATCACAGTTAAATTTAACTGTTGACTTTAAAATATCTAAAATAATACTGGAATTAAATTTAATTTTTTTTACAAAATAAAGTAAACCATATATAAAAAATCAAAATAAGAAAAAAAAATTATTTTTTTTTAAAAAAAGTGGGTCGAGATCCTAGATGAAATTTTTTTTTTAATTTTTTAATTTTTTTTCTTATTTTGATTTTTTCGGATTTCCATCCATTTTTTTTGAAAAAAAATTTAAATTTGTTTCTTATTTTGATTTTTTTTAACTTTTTAATTTTATTTAAAAAAATTATTTCAAAGATATTTTAGATATTTTAAATAATTATTAAAATTAACTGTTAAATTTAAGAGAACTAAATTTATAATACACCCTCTCGATAGATTGTACTGTACACGTATAGGTATGGTAATATATTTTTCCAGAATTGATTATATAGTACTATAGTGAAATTTATTGAATGGATCCGAAAGTTTCCGAAAAGGGTATCAGAAACTCGAAAAATGTCTGGAATAGTTCCAGATGGTTATTAAGGTTCCATAAAGTACATAAGAAATTCAACTATAAGTTTTGGAGAACATAGTAAGGATTTCCATAAATTGGTGTATTGAGAATATTTATTTGAAAGTCAAAATATATTTTTATAATATGAGGTTGTGATTTAATTAATTGATGGAAAAGTAAAGTGAAATGAATTTTTAAGGAAAAGAGTTAATGGATTGTTATGGATTAAATTGTAAATCAAAATATTGTTGACCAAAATTATGTGATTAAATTTTATGTTGTGGTCACATTTTGATTTTAAAATAAAATGGGGCAAGTTGTAAATATAAAAGTATATATGTGTGTGTGTGTGCGTATGTGTGTGTGTGTGTGTGTGTGTGTAAGTAATCAGGAAACTTAAAAAAAAAAAGAAACAAAACAGAAATGAAAAGAGAGGAAGAGGAGAGGCGGTGGAGGAGAAAAGAAAGAAAAGAGAGAGAGAGAGAGAAGAGAAAAAGAGAGAGAGGGAGAGAGCTTTGGCCGGAGAAGGAAGAAGAAAGAGAAGGAAGAGAAGAAGAAGAAGATGAGCAGTGACCAGAGATTGAAGGAAGAGAAAGAAGAGAGAAAGAAGAAGAGAGAGCTACTACCCAGCTGAGAGAGAAAGAAGAGGAGAGAGAGAGAGAGAGAGAGAGAGAGAGAGAGAGAGAGAGGGGTTGTCGGCCATGAGAGGAAGAAGGAGGAAGAAGCAGCTGGCCGAAGAAGGAAAGAGAGAAAAGAAAGAAGAGGCAGCAGCTGAAGGAAGAAAGAAAAGGGAAAGAAGAAGAGGTGACAGCGGCCAGAAGAAGAAAAAAAAAGAAAAAGAAAAGAGAAAGAAGAGAAGGAATTCGGTCCAGCTAGAAGAAGAAGAAGAAGAGATTTGGGTAAGAATTTGATGAAATTAATTTGTTTTAGAGCTGGGGGTGAAATTAGTTCTTGAGTTTTTGATTTCTAGTGTTTGGGTGATGATTTTGATGATGGGTTTTGTTGATTTTAAAAATTTATTGAATTTGATGATGTTTTTATTTGAAATTAGTTTAATTGGAATTTATTAGAATGAAAATCAAGAAAATTAGTAAGTTAAATTTTGGGGATTTTATGATTTCAAGTTTAAATTAGTTAATTGAGATATTATTTGAGTAAATTGAATGTTTATAAGTTAATTGATAGTGTGAATTTAGAATCGTTAAGTAAGAAATCAAAATGATTCTCAAATTAGTGACTTGTATTATGAGTTTTGTTGTGATATTGTGTTTGGTGGTTAATAAGAGTTGTAGAAATTGTTTAGAATAAAATTGAATCACTAATTTTGGGAATTTTTGAAATTTAATTTGAAATTGAAGTTATAATTAGTCTAATCAAGTTTAATGAGATTGAATTGATGTTGTTAAATGAAGGAAATTCACTTATGTTAAATTGATAGTGTAGAGAATTCGATTTATGGATAATTAAGTATTAGAAATTGTATTTGTATGATTGTGATACAAATTGGTATTTAGAAAATAAAGTAAATATGTTGAGTGGTGATATATGAGATTCGATTTAAGAGAAATTGAATGATTCCAAAAATCATATTGAATTTAAATGTTTGAAATTCGATCAAGTAAAGGAATCGTATGATTGACATGATTTATATTAAATTAAACGTAATCGATTCTATTAGAATAGAAGAAATTGAAAAATAAAGCGTAGAACGTGTTAATTGAGTTTTGTATAAGTTGATGGTATTTATATTAACGATTTATTTGGAAATATATTACTTTAGGGAGAAATCTCCGTAGTATGGGAGAAAAAGAAACGTTATGGAAAGGCAAGAAATGTAATGAGACGAAGGAACCAGAGCGCCAAGCCTAGAGAAAACTAGAAATCAGTGAGTGTAAAATTATTTTAAAGTAAAGTATATTTTATTTTAGTAATATATTTTATATAAAGTTTAGCCAGTTAATATTTTTATTCAAGTTGGTGAAACATCATATCTTTAGTTAAAATATACTTTAGTATGTTTTCCAGTTTATTTTAATTGTTTATAACTTTATATATACGTTCATTTACTTGTACATATATTTTATAATTTAAAAAGAATTTATGTTCAAGTGTATTTTAATTAAAGTATTTTTATACCTCAGAAATTTAGAATTTATATTCATTTGAAGAAATATGTTTTATGTATATCCCATGCTTTTGATTAAAAGTTAGTTTTCAAACCTATGGATTATCATATTATCAGCTTATCAGATTTATCAGCAGTAGACCCGGTCGGTACATCCCAATTGTGTATGGCAAGTTAAGGGGGGACAGTCTGCTAACTCCAAGGGGGTTGAGTCTGTCGAGTCTGTCAGTCGCCCATACATTGGGGTGTTGTCTCGCTATATGTTGCGACGCAGCATTCCGCACATAAACAGCGAGATGTCTTTTATCAGATGTCACGTTGGGCGGCGTCAGCTAGTTGCCTCGTGACCCTTATATCAAATGTCACAGTGGACGGCGCCAATTAGTCACCCTGTGACCCACTCATATGGTACAGCACCAGTTAGTCGGCCTATGAGTCAGCTTTAGCTTAGGGGTCCATTGGGAGTTTTCAAATACAGAAGTCAAGCCATAAATATTTTTTAGATTTTCAGTACAGAATATTAAATTAAGAGCTTTTGTACGTTAGGCTTGGCTAGATTTCCAGAAAAACAGATTTCAGTACAATACTCAGCAAATAGATTATTAATGACTTTAGAATAAGTTTTCAGAAAAGTATTTTCAGAAAATTTTATTATCAGAAAAGCATTATCAAAAACATATATTATTTTAGTATTTCCGTTTTCAGAAAAATATATTATTTCAGCTTTTCAGTTTCAGAATAGTATGTTATTTCTCAGCTTTTCAGTTTTCAGAAAAGAATAAAAATATATTCCATTAGTACAGCTTTTTAGTTTTCAGCAGAAAAAACGTGTATATAATATATATATATATATATATATATATATATATTATCAGTTTTTCAATTTTCAGAAAAATAAAAGTTATTATATATTCTCAGCTTTTCAATTTTTAGTAAAGTAATAGTATATGTATATATTCTTAGCTTTTAGTTTTCAGAGATTAAATTTCAGAATAGTTTTGTGTTTAGATTTCAGAACAGTTTTTAGGAAATAAATTTCAGTAAAATTTTCAGAAAGCAAATTTCAGTATAGTTTTATGAGAAAGATTTTAATATATATATATATATATATATATATATATATATTTCAGAATAGTTTTTATAAAAGAGTTTCAGTACAGTTTTTATTGGAAACAGATTATTAGTTATTTCAGTATAGATTTCAGAAAATAAGATTCTATCCTTTTCAGTAAAGTTTTCGGGAGGTTAATTCAGAAATGTTAGAATTGTTTAGTAAAATGATAACACTCACTGAGTTTATTTAGCTCATTATAGTTTTTATGTTTTATAAACCAACGTTCCCAGGTACAGGTACAGGTGCAGATGTTGCAAGGACTCCTAGGATTAGTGAACCAGTCAAAGGATGCTGTGAATTGTTAAGTTTGTATTTTAATATTATTTTAAGTGTATAAGTATTTTATTTAAATATTTGATTTATTTATCTTTGATAATTGTTAATTTTGATATTTAAACTGTTTGAGTTGGGGTTTGTGGAGATGGATCGGAGGTCCATAGTAGTTGGGATTTGGAATTTTATAGAAGTGTTAAAATTTTTTATACAGGTCTCCAAGATTTGGTAATCTCAGAAAAATAGATGAGAATCTACTAAAATTTTTATAAAATAGTTTTTTAAAAAAAAAAACAAAAAATTTCCTATTCAGATTTCCAGTTATAAGAAACGGCTTAGCTTCACGAAAGCCTTTCAGCGAGGCAAGCCTCGACTAGAAAGTTACCGTGGAGTGCCAGCATGCTACCTAATGGGAGATAGTAGGTTAGAGGCTTGTTAGAATTAACCATAAAATTATATACGAGAATAAATGGTTGGGTAGGTTGTGCGTATTTGCTCTTAAAACATATTGAAACTTGAGGATATGAAATTTATGTGTCTCCATCCTTGAGATTCAAGACCCATGCCCAACATAATTCAACAGTAAATTAAATCCCATTATGTTGACACTGGTTCGTTAATTGTTGTACGAGTCGTCACCATCTTTCGATGGTTATTGAATATAAAGTCGTTGCCAAGTCGTGACTCTGACAGCAAAAATCAACCTACACCCAGGTAGAAGGATCCGAAAAAAAAAAAAAAAAAAAACCTGGGCATGGACGTGATTTGTGGCTGCAGACCCGCATGCAGACACAGATCGATGTGTTTTTGCATGACCCACATCCAGGTCGATGGGCAGCAGACCTATGCTCAGGCATGGGTCTGTCTGGGTTGTTTTTAGTCGTTGCCTTCCCGACGACTGCGTGGGTCGCTGGCGTTAGTGTTGGCCACAGTTCGGTTCGAACCAAACTGCCAGTCCCGGTTCAGAAATGGTTTCGATCTGGGTGTTCCGATTTTTTACTTTTTGGAACTAGAACCATCGGTTCAAAAACGGCGAAGAACCGAAACCGGCAATTCCACCGGTTCCGAGAACCGGATCAAGAACCGGAACTGGAAGGGAACCTCCGGTTCCCTCCCTAGGGCAATCGGAACCGGCAGTTCCGGAACCGTGGTCATGACTAGCTGGCGTTGAAAAAGATCTGAGCGGTTGAGAATTTCGATTGGGTTTTCTTTGATCCGCGACCGCGGATCGGAAGTCACCCAATTGGCGAATCCGTGGGTTTTTACCGCTGCTGGTCTGGTGGCTGACGGAGCTGGGTTTTGGAGGCGGCGCACCTAGGGTTTTCCAGCTTGATTTTGGTCATGGGTCAGTTTGGTAAATTATATGAAATAGTGGGACCTATTTATAATTTCCACAAATATATCGGGGCCATTTATTTTTTTTAAAAACTTTAGGGGCTAGTTTATAATCTCATGAAGTATATATGCAGAATTGAAATTAAGCAAATTATGAGGGACTGATTTGTAAGTTTGGAAAATGTACGGGCAGAATGAAAATTAAGAAAAATTATGAGGCAATTTCTTAAATTTTCAACAATATAATTTTAGTTGCAGCTCATATTATATATACATTTAATGTAGATTCGAATAATTATATTTTTACTTCTTTTTTTTTTTTTTTTAGGGCAAGAAACCGAACGAAAACAAACAGTAAGACTTAGCAGCATACAGATGACCCTGAACCAGCCAAAGAGGAGCATCCTCCAACCAAATTAAAACATCAATAACAGAAAAATTATTCTTAACTAAAGAATGGGCAACCGAATTGGCATCCCTAGGAACACAAAGAAAAAATATCAGAGATGATGAGGCTAACCTCTGAGAGGAGCGGGGAATTAAGACGAAGGCAGGAGACAACTGTCAAAGCGTCAGATTCCACCACAAGGCGAGAGAAACCCGACTCAATGGCCAAATGAATTCTGTTCAAGATAGCTGCTGCCTCCGCCATTTCGACAGGCACATAACCAGCCAATTTTTGAGACAGCCCCGCCATAGAAAGGCCCTGATGATCGCGGATGACAGCCCCTAAACCCAACAACCGCTCTCCTAGACGCAAAGCTGCATCAGAGTTCACTTTCACCCAACCTTCTGAAGGCTTGGTCCAACACACAGCAGCTGGATAATTATATTTTTGCTTAATATACTAATCATTAAGTTTCTATAATGGTTATATTAGTTTGTTTAAAATTTAATAAATTGATCATTTTGAATATTCTCATGAATTGGATGATTATGTTTTCACCTGATGAGCTAGTCATTACGATTTTGAGATATTGTATGGATTATTAAAATTTCAAACTGCAATGGAGAAATAATATGCTTATATTAATAACTACTCAATATATTAAGTGAAGGCTATATTTCTCATTATTATGCGTAAGTTTGGATTACAATTATGTCAATGGATTACTATTATGTGTGACTATGTTTAATAAATTTAGAGAAATTCTCACTGATGTTATATTAATTTATGTTGAGTATGTTGATATTGAAATTGCAGTTCATATACATAAATTATATGTGAAATCATTATGAAATCGAATGGTTATGTTTATACTAAATAGACTAGTCATTAAGATTTCATAATAATTGTAGTTTCATTGATAAAAGTAATTGATTATACAAATGAATAATTATGGATTTGGATGATTAGGTTTCTACCAAATAGACTAATCATCAAGATTTCATAATTTTTGTTATTTTTTTATAAGATTGAAAATATTTCAAATTTGGGGAAATTTCAATTTAGTCCCCACTTTTTGATAAAACATTATTTTTTGACTTACGTTTTCTTTTTTAATTCGCATGATTCCTTACGTTTCCTAAATAGATCAAATTGGTCATTCTGACTTACTTTTTGATGGTCAACTATTACAAAATTATCTAAAAGATAATTTTACCCTTAAAGAATTTAATTAATAGAATTACAATTTTACCTTCTAATTAAAATATAATAAAAATAATTAAATAGAAAAAATTAATAAAATAATATTAAATTAAATTATAAAAACTTAAATATATAAAACATGTTAAAAAATATTCAAATTAAGTTATTTTATTAGAAAATTAACATTTAAAAACTTAATTAATAAAATTAAAAAATTGAGAGTAAACAAAAATTAAAAAATATATTGAAATTAAGTTATTTTATTAGAAAACTTAACATTTAAAAAATTAAAGAATAAAATATAGTTTATTTATTTAATTTATTTAATTTTTTTCATAACTTTTAAATTTTTTTAAATGTTAATTCTTCTAATAACATAATTTAATTTGAATATTTTTTAATAGGTTTTATATTTTTAAGCTTTTATAATTTAATTTAATATTATTTTATTCATTTTTTATATTTATTTATTTTTATTATATATTAATTAGCAGGTAAAATTATAATTCTATTAATTCTTCAAGGAAAATGTAAGTAAAAAAGTGATGTTTCATCAAACATTAGGGACTAAATTAAAGTTCCCCCTTCAAATTATTATTAAGTTGGATGGTTATATTTCTACTTAATAGACTGGCCATTAAGATTTCATAATAATTACTTGTTAAAAATTATATAATCAATTATGTTTGGAATATTTATGGAGTAGGATGAACATATCTTCACTCAGTGATCTAATCATTAAGATTCCACAATATTCGTTGGATTTTGAATTATTGTATTTTTGAACTGCAATTGTTTAAAATATATACATGTTTTGATCATCTCCCTAAGAGGGTCATCACTTGTGGTAAGTTCTTGTAAGCATTAAAGTATAAGGAGTGGTGTTCATTTCCAAAAAAGGTTCATCACTTGAATGGAAGTATTTAACAAGTTGTGGTCTTTGTCTTAAAGACAGATCATGATATGTTTGATTTTTATGAACAAGTTGTGGTCTTTTTCCTAAAGACAGATCATGATACTGTGTTTGATTTTGTGAACAAGTTGTGGTTTTTGTCCTAAAGATAGATCATGATGTTGTATTTGATTTCTGTGAACAAGTTGTGGTCTTTATCCTAAAGAAAAACCATGATGTTATGTTTGATTTCCATGAACAAGTTGTGGTCTTTGTGAAGGGAAAAATTAATTTGGTTTCGAAAAACACGAAGCGGAATAATAAAAAAATAGGGTTTAAAATTTTTTCTTTTTGAAAACTCTTTTCAAGGATATTTGTTTTATATATACACGTGTTAATATAAAACTACAAATACCTTATTGTTTTCTTTTTCAGAGACTTCGATTCACCACTAAGTCTTCCAATTATGACCCGCGGTCTAATAACGCATGTATGGGCACGTCACGGATACAGAGATGGAGGTTATAGAAAAACAAGAAGACCTTGTCCTCTCTCTTGTTCGGCCGAACGTGCAAAGAACAAAGATTTAAAAAAAAAAAAAAACTTTTTCTTTTCTTTCAAGTTGCCACACCTTTGTTTATTTTCTGTATTATGTTAGGTTTTTAATTTATGATATAAATGCTTATTTATATCAAGACTCTAAGGTTTAGTTTGACCAGTTAAATAGGATTCTAAATCCTATTAATCTTGGTTACCTCTAGATTTTGAACCTATGACCTCTAGGACTTAAAATAATCTTTATTAATTTAATCATTTTGTATTAGCCATGGTTCGAACCTATAACATTCTTTTAATAATTATATAATTAATAATTATTAATTATTAATATTTACTTAATTATTAATTCATTAATCAAATAATCATATTATTTAATTAATTCTCTTAATATAATCGTGTCACTTTCGTAACACAATTAATTGGACTATCCAATTAATTAATCGTGACCATCATTACCATTAACCATAAGGGTTAGTAAAGGGACCTAATGGACCTACAGTTTTAAGCTCTAATAATACTTAGAAATATTAATTAAACTCTTAAATTAATATTTCATGATTATTAACCTCGGAGTTATTCCACTAAAAATTCAAAGCTGTACTCTCGAAATTGTAAATGTATTACACAATCTGAAATATCTGTATCCATCGATATAGCTATTACATATGGTATGATCTTCCACGAGTAGTTCATAATTAGCGTTAGGTCATAATATCCGTTATACCCCTTTAATTATATCTTTTCCTTTAAGCACCATTGATTCTCTAATGAACAATTATATCATATCTTCCATTACGGAAGAAGGAGAGCGTTCTTAATTGTTCAAGCTTGAATCAACCATTAAGGGAACTACTCCTCTACTTCTCGCAAGAAGAGGTAGATTCCTCTATTGCGTTCAGACCTCTCTAGCCACAAGCTAAACCACGACTCCAAGATATGGAGTTATTGATCGATAATGCTACATCGATTTCACTCATGGTATGTCAAAAGCCACGATCTAACCTGAATGAGTCAGTAAAATACTCAGGATTCAGATCACCCATATACAGCCATTATTTGTCGATATATATGAATCTCTTCATCTAACGGATCTTAGTGAGAGATTAACATAAATCGTGGCTCTGTCCTATATGATTTCATCATATAAAGTGCCTCCATTTTCATGTCACTACATGAGCAGTCTAAGATAAGACCATCACACATTATAGAATTGACCGCAGCTGTAGATTAACCACAAACAAAATACTCAGCTTTGTTTGCCCTCTACAGACTCTTTAGATTGCACGTCTCAAACTGAATCCTTCTGTATATGACATTTATATACTAAGTTTGTGATTACATCACAATCTTGGATATTTTGCACACATGGTACAAGCGTATGAATGTAAATAAACAAATATTTAAAGAATGAAAATCTATTTCTTTTATTCATGTCTTATTATATTTCATATTATAAGTTTTAGGGCATAAATCTCAACACTTTGTCGTAAAGACAGATCATGATGTTGTGTCTGATTTCCATAAAATTTTATATCATATTGTCATTATTTTATGATGTCTATGGAAATCTAATGAGCATGAATATTATATGATTTGATTCAATTTTGAATAACCTCTACAAATTCTACTTCAATATACGTAATTAAAATATTGAGTAATTTTAATGGATTGGATGAGACACTCCATTAGGTTTTTGCCTTTATGAGAATTAAGGATAAACAAGTCTAGTGAACCCACTGTTGAAAGTTTTGTTAATATCAAGTTTTATGAATAAATGAAGTTTAATCCATTGTTTAAATTTATGCATTTGTTTGTCACCACAACAATTTGGAATTGTATTATATAGTGTACAATGTGAATGACTTCCTTGATAATATGATTATTACCTTGTCTAATATGGTTATTTAAGAAAACTGATTGTGTTAACTATAACACATGAGGTTGTGATTGCATTAATGATGTCCCTGGGCATTTTTTAAAAATGACTTGTATAGTTATGAAATTGATGGGATATAATGGTTGTTATCTCTAATTCTTACCTTGTGTTATGAATTATTTTAGTCTCTCCCTAATGGTGTTGATGTTTTGATAACAGTAAATAGTGCTTGATTTTTTAAGTGGACTTTAGATTAAATGACTATTATTGTGCCTCAATTGGGAGAGGTGATATGCAAGGGTAAGAATGGAAGGTGTAATAAGGGTGCTCATAGTTATAACAGGGATAAAAATATTTTTAATAAAGATGACATATAAAAAGAAGTCCGCAAATTCTGACAATTCAACATAACAAGCAAGGAATTAAGAGTTAATAGAGACCAATTGATTGGGAGGATTTATTAGAATTCATATAAAATTTTAATAACCTTTATGTTATCTTTAACCTCTGGAAGTTTCAATTGGATGACATTACAAATATTAGTTCTCTAATGCATAATTCAATTTTTATAATGAAATTGTGAATTTGCAGTAATATTTTGAAGGTTATTCAAGACAGTACATTCTTGTTTATGTTTTTATATGATTATTTATATGGTGGTCTAGGTAAATTGGATGTATTTCACTATTTATCTTGATGGATTTTCTAACTCTTCTCATAATGATAATTCTACTGTTAGAGTTTTAGAATTAGAGTGTGATTATTCTTCTATGCTATGATATAAGCATTCGAGTAATATGTGTAAAGTAAGAATGGAAAGAATTGATTGAGAGAGTATTTTAATTGTTTTAACTTCTCGGACTTTCAATTGGGTTGGTTGTATTAAAGGCAGTCTCATAAAATTTGGAAAAGAATTATAAGAAATGTGGAAGGTATTAGAAATAGTTCATACAGACATGTTTATGAGAATTATTGTCTCTATACATTATACATTCTTGGAAGGTGACATTGATGCTGTTAAGAATGTATAATTTTAAAGGCTTACATTTAAGAAATAGTAGATGTCATTGAAGTTTGAGTTTTTGATTAAATTGTCAAATAGTGGCAAACTAATTGATTGAAAATGATATTTCAAGACAATAATAATTTCAACAAAATATTGAAAGTCATATAGCCAAGTATATGGCGAAAATTTTTACCTGAAAATGAGTATTAAGTTTGCATACTTATGGAGTTCATTTATAGAGATAAACAAGTTTCTAGACAATAGTGTTTGAGTTTGATATTGTAGTGGTTTTTTTTTTCTTTTACCTTGTTTAAAGGTTTAATTGTTCTTTACATATACCTAAAGGTTAGTGGGAGTAAGTTTATCTTTATTGTACTCTATATTGATATTGTGTTTGTTAGCAAAATTTTGGCCTTTGTGTGATAGTAAGGATTTTCTCTCTAGCATTTTGAAACGAAAGATCTCAGCAAGCTTACTTTTATCATACTATTGAGAAACTATATCTGAAGAGTACTCAAAGGTTTTATTATGATTACATGTTCTCTTGCTTGACTTACATATTAGTAAAAGTGATCATAAACTTACATAACTGTAATTCCTCAAAGTAAATTGAAGTGTTCTCAAAAGGAAAAAGGTCATGTATGCATCTGCAATAAATATTTTGATATATGCTTAAGGAAGATAAATATATGTATACTAGTACTACTATTACATTAGCAATAGCATACTTTGTAGATTTCGAATGAACTTGGCATAAATTATTGGACAGTGGAATAAAATATCTCATCATATTTGTAGAGAATTAAGTATTTCATACTGTTAGGAATTTCGCAGCGGAAGAATAATTATGACGACAAAATAGAGAAATAAATAGAATAGTGGAGACACAAAATTTACGTGGTTCGGCTTAAAGCCTACATCCACGGGCGAAGACGATCAAAGGAAATTTACTAAAATGGAGATATTACAAGACAAGAGAATTTCTCTCAAAACCCAAAACCCCAATACACCCAATAAATACTCTCACAAGATCTCAAGCTCACTTTCTCTCAAATAATTCTCTCTCTTGAGAATTCTCTCAAATAGCTTGGATGATTTACAAATGAAGAGAAGGGAGGTATTTATAGGAAAAATTTAGTTACTGTTCACAGTTACTGTTCACGCGTATACGGTACTGTTCACGCGGTACTGTTGACGTCACTGCTTACGTATACATACTGTTGACGTCACTGCTTACGTCACTGTTCACGCGTATTCGGTGCACACTGTTCACGTTTTACTGTAGCACATAATATTTCTATTGGGTCAGCCCAATAATTTGCAAATGGACTTGGGCTTAGCAAATGGGCTTGGACAAATTCAAGACATATTAACAAATCTCCACCTTGGCTTGAATTTGCTAGCTAAAGAATTTCTTCAATCATCTTCTCCAAAAATGCCCCTAAGGCAATCACTTTTGATAAATACCAACTAAGTCCAAGCAATGCCTGAACTTGCTTACTGAAAGAGACTTTGTCAACATGTCAGCTGGATTGTCTGCAGTACCAATTTTCTTAACAGAAATATCACATTGAGAAATAATATCACGAACAAAGTGGTACTTCACATCAATGTGTTTCGTCCTTTCATGAAACATTTGATCTTTAGTTAAATGAATAGCACTTTGGCTATCACAATGGACGACAATCACTTTATGATCCAAACTGAGCTCACCAAACAAACCTCTCATCCAAATGGCTTCTTTTATAGCCTCGACAACTGCCATGTACTCTGCCTCTGTAGTGGATAATGCTACTGTAGACTGTAACGTAGCTTTCCAACTGATAGCAGTATCACCAAGAGTAAATACATAGCCAGTAATGGATCTCCGTCTGTCGAGATCACCTGCATAATCTGAATCAACATAACCAACCAAATGTCCCTTACTCCTTCCAAATTCCAAACAAGAATCAGTAGTACCCCGTAGATACCTCATAATCCATTTCACTGCTTGCCAGTGTTCTTTACCGGGATTAGACATATATCTACTAACAACACTGACTGCATGTGCAATATCAGGACGAGTACATACCATAGCATACATGAGACTACCAACAGCACTAGAGTAGGGAACATGTGACATGTACTCAATATCATTATCTGATTGTGGTGACATAGCAGCAGAAAGTTTAAAATGAGCAGCAAGTGGAGTACTTACAGGTTTAGCATTTTTCATACCAAAACGCTCCAAAACCTTTTCAACAAAACTCTTCTGAGTAAGGTAAAGTTTTCCTGCAGCTTTATCTCTTCGAATCTCCATACCAAGAATTTTCTTGGCTGCTCCCAAATCTTTCATTTCAAATTCACCACTTAATTCTGATTTTAATTTGTTTAGCTCAAACATATCCTTAGCTGCAATCAGCATATCATCAACATAGAGCAGCAGATACACAAATGAGCCATCTTTAAGTTTTCTGAAATACACACAGCTATCATACTGGCTCCTAGAATAGCCGTGGCCAACCATAAAAGAATCAAACCGCTTGTACCACTGTCGAGGAGATTGTTTCAGACCATACAATGATTTCTTCAACAAACAAACATGGTCTTTCTTCCCTTCAATCTCAAAACCCTCAGGCTGTTGCATATAAATTGTCTCCTCAAGCTCTCCATGTAAGAAGGCAGTCTTAACATCCAGTTGTTCCAACTCCAAATTATGCATAGCAACCAAAGCAAGTAAGACACGAATAGAGCTATGTTTAACAACAGGTGAGAATACATCATTAAAGTCAACCCCATGTACCTGACTATAGCCCTTTGCAACCAACCGTGCCTTGTACTTCGCATCTTCAACACCTGGAATGCCTTCTTTCCTTTTAAAGACCCACTTGCATCCAACAATTTTCTTGTCTTTAGGCGGTTTAACTAAATCCCAAGTTCTATTCTTGTGAAGAGACTCCACCTCTTCTTGCATAGCCACTAACCACTTAGCAGAATCATCACAAGAGATAGCCTCTGAATATGTTGAAGGTTCACCAACTGCATTTGTGTCTTCTGCCACAGCTAGTGCAAATGAGACATAGTCTGCTAGTCTCTGAGGCCTCCTCTTCTTTCTTGGTGGCTTATGTTTAGCAATAGAGTCTTCTTCTTCACTTTGTGGTGTTTCCTCTTCTTCAATAGGAGTAGGCATCTGAACTCGATTTTGTAGAGATGGTTCATTCTCCACCTCAAACTCCACCTGCTTAGAAGAACTTGCAGCATCTGTATTAGAGGAAACAGAAATCTCCTTTCTGGTGGAAGTCTCCTTTACGGGATGCAACATAGCAGATTCATCAAATACAACATCTCTGCTAATTATCACTTTTGGAGACTTTGGATCAGGACACCATAATTTATATCCTTTCACACCAGAAGGATAACCAATAAATATGCACCTTTTAGATCGTGGCTCTAATTTGCCATCATTAACGTGTGCATAAGCAGGACATCCAAATACCTTTAGGTCAGAATATTCAGCCGGTTTACCAGACCATAACTCCTCCGGAGTCTTTATGTCAATTGCTGTGGATGGAGAACGATTCACCAAATGACAGGCTGTAGAAGCTGCTTCTGCCCAGAAGTCTTTAGATAGGCCAGAATTTGATAACATACAACGAACTTTCTCCAAGAGCGTTCTGTTCATACGCTCTGCTACACCATTCTGCTGTGGTGTGCCTCTGACTGTAAGGTGACGTGCAATGCCTTCATTTTTGCAGAATTCATTAAAATCACCTTGACAGAACTCTAGACCGTTGTCTGTCCTGAGTCGCTTTATTTTTCTTCCAGTCTGTTTCTCTACTAAGGCCTTCCATTGCTTGAAGGTGGCAAACACATCATTTTTATGCTTCAGAAAATATACCCATACCTTTCTAGAATAATCATCAATGAAGGTAAGCATATATCGAGCACCACCTTTTGATGGGACACGTGCAGGCCCCCAAAGATCTGAATGAATGTAATCCAAAGTACCTTTAGTTCTGTGAATTGCAGTACTGAAACTGACTCTTTTCTGTTTGCCAAAAATGCAATGCTCACAGAAGTCTAGCTTTGATGTACTCTGACCGCAGAGAAGGCCTCTTCTGCTTAACTCTGATAGACCTCTTTCACTCATATGTCCCAGCCTCATATGCCATAATCTGGTGACATCTGAGTCAGATAAGGAAGATGTGGACACGGCTGCTGCACCTGTAACTGTAGAGCCTTTCAGAATGTACAGTTTGCCTATCTTCTCAGCCTTCATCACAATTAAAGAACCTTTAGCAACCTTCAAAACTCCATCTCCGCCAGTGAATTTGTAGCCATTCGAATCCAGAGTACTTAAAGAGATAAGATTTCTCTTCAATTCTGGAATATGTCGGACATCTGTCAAAGTTCTGATTACTCCATCATGCATCTTGATTTTGACTGTGCCCATTCCAGCAATTTTACAAGCATGGTTGTTGCCCATCAATACAACTCCACCTTGCACCGATTTATATGTGGAGAAATAATCTCTATTGGGGCACATATGGAATGAGCAAGCCGTATCCAGAATCCATTCATTTCTGGCTTTGGCTTCATCAGCACATACTAAGAGCAGATCACATTGCTCTTGATTTTGAACAATACTGGCTTCAGCGGGTTCATCTCTCTTCTGATCTTTGTTTTGTTGCTTGTTCTTTAGCTTGAAGCATTCTGACTTGGTATGCCCCTTCTTCTTGCAATAATTACAAGTTAAATTTCTGTGTCTAGACTTTGATCTAGGCCTTGATCTTTGATTGCTAGAATAACTTTTATCTGGAGTCCTTCCTCTAACGAGTAGACCTTCTGCTGGGCTGTCATTTCTACTTGTTCCAAGCTCCTTATCAATAAGCTCCTTTGAAAATAAAGCTGCTTTAACATCCTCTAACTTTAGAGTTTGTCGACTGTAAATTAAAGTATCTCTAAAGTGCTTGTAGGATGGAGGTAGTGAGCGAAGCAACATAAGAGCTTGATCTTCATCATCATAAGAAATCTCCATGTTTCCTAAATCCATAAGGATAGTGGAGAATTCATCAATGTGAGATTTGATAGATGCACCTTCGGCCATGCTGAGTGTGTATAGACGGTGCTTTGCTACCAACTTGGTGGTGAGATTCTTTGTAACGTACAAAGATTCAAGCTTGTCCCATAAATCTTTGGCAGTCTTCTCTTGCATGACTTCTCGCAAAACTTCATTTGACAAGCATAACTGAATGGAAGCAAGGGCCTTATCATCCATCTCCTGCTTCTTCGCCTCATCCATAGTACTAGGTAATTTATCTTTACCTAGTAGTGCTTGATGCAAACCATTATGAATTAGGATTGCACGCATCTTGACTTGCCACATGGTGAAACTCATGTTGCGATCAAATTTCTCAATATCAAATTTTGTCGTCGTCATGATGTCAACACCTCTGGTTAACGCCAGTCAACACCTCTGGTTAATAATCTGGAATAGTGTATGTAGTAGTGAATAGCACACCAGGTAAGTTCCCAGGAAAGAGAGGTGGGTCACAACGGACACACTTAAATACCAAGTCTTTCCTTAGCCAGAACCTTGCCTAGACATGTACTTTCCACACCACCACACTTATATCCAGCAACCACAAAACCAGTACACTCAAGAATAATTCTTTTCTGATGTGGAAGATCAGACAATGCTGCAACCACAGAGCATACTAAGAATTTCCTTGAGAATCTCACGCCTTAGCAGCTTCGAACACAACCGGAAGCTCTGATACCAGTTTGTTAGGAATTTCGCAGCGGAAGAATAATTATGACGACAAAATAGAGAAATAAATAGAATAGTGGAGACACAAAATTTACGTGGTTCGGCTTAAAGCCTACATCCACGGGCGAAGACGATCAAAGGAAATTTACTAAAATGGAGATATTACAAGACAAGAGAATTTCTCTCAAAACCCAAAACCCCAATACACCCAATAAATACTCTCACAAGATCTCAAGCTCACTTTCTCTCAAATAATTCTCTCTCTTGAGAATTCTCTCAAATAGCTTGGATGATTTACAAATGAAGAGAAGGGAGGTATTTATAGGAAAAATTTAGTTACTGTTCACAGTTACTGTTCACGCGTATACGGTACTGTTCACGCGGTACTGTTGACGTCACTGCTTACGTATACATACTGTTGACGTCACTGCTTACGTCACTGTTCACGCGTATTCGGTGCACACTGTTCACGTTTTACTGTAGCATATAATATTTCTATTGGGTCAGCCCAATAATTTGCAAATGGACTTGGGCTTAGCAAATGGGCTTGGACAAATTCAAGACATATTAACACATACTCACATATATTTCAACATTTTTAAGGTTGTTGATTATGTAGACTGTCCAAAAGACTTGAAATCTGGTTCAGATTTTATGACAGAAAGTGTCATGTCATGAAGGAGTGTCTGGCAAACACTAAAAAGAAATATGCAACTTAATATATGGCAACTTGATTATGAAATCTTCTTTTGAGGTTTTGGATAATAAAACCTATAATGATAGATTGTGTGATTACGCTGCATTTACCTTCTCTGAAAAGATCTTTAAGTTTTAAGCATATGGTATAGAAAAAACCGTTTGAAAGGACGTAGCGGAATGAAAATAATTTTGGTATAGTTTCAAAAATTTTCCTTTTAAAAAAAGACCTTAACCCATGGTTAATTAACATATTAATAAAAAAAATATCGTACCTTTTTCCGTGATGATTGATGTTGCATCGAAATTTTTTCCCGTAAGATCTTCTAATCTAATCATGAACTTAAATCACCTTAAAGTGTGGGCTCCATTTTCTTTGAATTGTAATACCTGAGGATGGAAAAAACAAAAATTTTTCCTTTTGTTAGTCACAACAAACCTTAAGAAGAAATTAAGAACTTTCGGTCACTTTTGAATTCTCAATTTTTCAATCGAAATTCGCATGAACTCAATTTGATGTTGTACACAAAGCTTTTTGATATAAAAGCTAGTAGTATAGTATAGAAACAAAACGCTCTTCTCTTTTCTCTCTTGGCCGAATTCTTCACACACTTTTTTCTTTGAGTTGACCGAATTTTCTAAACAAAACAAAGTTCAAAAATTCTCTAGCAAAAACTAGTGTGACCGAAATCCTTTGATAGGTGTACTTAGGGTTGACTGAATTCTCCTAAGAGGAGGATTTGTGCTTCACCAAAATTCCTATCATCCAAGGACTTCAATTGTTTTCCAACTCATAAGTGTGTAATCAATTTTTAGTTATTGACTTGAATTAAAAATTTTTTTAATGGTAATTAGATTAACTTTAATAATTCAAATTCCAATAGAAATATTAATTTATTATCATAACTTCCTATTTAATTAAATAGAGTCATGATACTTATCATACTTCCATCAAAAGTATGATACTAAGAGACCTTCTTCTAGTAGAAAAAGATTTTGACTTTTAATTAAATAATTAATTAAGTAATTAAGTAATTAATTAATTATTACCATTTAATTAATTAATAAAATAAAACAAAAAATTAGACTAATTATTTTAGTCTTGCCGCCCAAGCCTTTATACATGGGCTTTATTTTATTTTTCCATTTTATTATATCTATTGGACTTTAATAAAAAGTCCACATGTGAATTAGACTCATTCTTACTAAAAACGAAATAAGTTCACATGCCTTAATTAATAATTAATATAATTGAACAGCCCATTTAATTAAAAATGTGCAATTATATTCTTTATATATTAATGGAATGCTAATTGCACTCCATTAGGGCCGCCTGAGACTTCCTACAGTCTTGGCAGCCCATTTAGTATCTGAAGAGTTACCACGCGTTTTGTTCACACAAGACCTCACCTCTTTCAAACTTTTGGATTCCAGAACTCAAAATAATTCTAAATGGACCCAGCAATTGGTCTAGTAGAATATATTAAGTGACTCATGCAAGTTCGTATAGATTGAGAATTTTGGCAGACTATCTAAATTTAAGCTTCAATAGACACGATCTAATCATAATCAACAAATGATTCATTTAGGTTCAATCTATTAGTTTTAGTTCATTCCACTAAATAACCAAAATTGAACTAGTAAATAAAGATAGAATAAGATAGTGTTACTCATTCGTATTCTAGACACTCTTATTGGAGATGGTGTGTCCTCATAAAGAATACCAGTAAACGCCAAGAGTTCATAAACCGCCTCTCATAGTTACCAGTTTTAATCATATGACCATATTTTGAACTTGGATATTTAGACTTTTCCAGAAGCCATGTTTCAATAGCCACTATTGAAAACTTAACGTTAAGATTTAATATATAATACCTCAAAATATCTATATGATGGTATTCTACTCTCATTTAATAAATGGAGTCACGATGTCCATATTTATAAATGAAGTCCTCTATGATTAACAAGTGAATACCACCAAACCATCGACGATAAACTATATTATATAACCCTACTCATTGATAGCTCAAATGATAATACTTGCAACCATAGTCCATCATTTTTCTCAAGATTGAGATAGACTCTCTGATTGCCCTTAAGTGAAAACTTTATCCATTGACGGTTTTGGATAAAAATATTTCACTGTGATTAAAGACACTACAATTTGATAATTTTAGACTCATCATAACACATTTGATTACACTCAAATGCTAGCAAAAGAATCTACAACTTTAACAAGATAATGGCGCTCAACCTTTATCTTAAGTTGTGAATATTATTCAAGACTAACTAAATAATTGTATCTACCTCATACATATCCAGATGTATGAACAATTCTTTATTTCTCATAGTCTTTTAACCTTATAACTATTTACATTTAACAATTATAATAATTAAACTATAAAAGCTATAAGATTTGTTAAAACAAAAATCACTTTATTAATATGAAAATATTGTTAAATTACACTGTTACGCTTTTGCTATTGAACATAATCCTAACATATGGATATTGTTATGAGGGAGAAGATTTATGAGTTGCAAGTTTTTATAACCACTAGTAAAAAAATAATTGATATCCTAACCAAAATAATTTTGTCCGAAAGTTTTAGGATCATGTTATATCCTGCATAGGATGATTGATACTTTTGATGTTTTTGGTTAGTGGGAGTCATACTTTGACTGAATTAACTGTGGTTATTATATGCAGTTTTGTTTTAAATTCTAGAGAATAATTTTGGTGCATTGTATATGCATGTTAAATTATATGTCATATTTGTTGTTGTGCGCACACATATGTTTTGATTATGGCAGGAAAATCTTAAAGCGGTTTTTGCTTTAAGGTGGCGGTTAACTCATATGGTACGAAGATTTTGACCTATGATTGTAAGTGACTTGAGACATAAGGTTTTGCCCGTCTTAAGATACTTCAGACGAAGCGAAAGGTGGACCTATATGGAAATAGACATGATGATCACATTTGCATGTAATTTCCATACCACATTTGCATACCATTATTACCTGAGTCTGATATAGCTAAGAGTATTTTGATTACTTATGATCTTATGTCGATTTAAGATGTAATGATCTATCTAGTTGGATATTTAAGGCTTATTGACTATAAGGAAGGTTTATAAGGTGTTACTCTATATAACATTCTGTTTAGTGACCACATAGTTGTATGTCAATTCAGAGTGTCGTTTTCTAAAGAAAATATATATTTTTTTAAATTGAAATAATAATGTATGTACAGCTCAAGTGGGAGCATGTAAGAAAATTTATTTAATGTGAGCAGCACGTGACATTATATTATGAGTTTGTGAAAACCGAATTGATTGGATTGTTAGAATCAGAGAGTTAACCGGATTAACCCATTATTGGTTGTGATCAATTTAGTTTATTTGGGCTTGGTGCACCTTATTTGTATTGGTTTAATATAAGATTTGGTATGGACAATTTTATAAGTGTGGGCCTAGTTTAATCCTATTATGATTATGAATCCATTTAATGGGTTAGGATTCAATGAAGTCATATTATATATAGGAGATCCCTACTAGCTCAGTAATTCAGAATAATATTACCTTCTCATTAGATTATTTGAGAAGAGTGAGAAGAGAGTAGAAGATCCTCCTTTTAACCAATTTTCTTGTTTATATTGTCTAATAATATTGCAGGTTAATTAATTATAACTATGTTTATTTATGCTGCTATCAATACTTGTTAATATATAAACATGCTTACAAATATTGTTACTCTATTACCTTAAAATGACAATAATATATATGCATGCTTCCTTTTACACTCAAAAAATTATATATTTAGAAGAATAAGGAGGATATTTAAGGAATTCATGAGGGTGTATTCAATTTAGATTTTGAATGACTTTTGTAGAGTTTATGGATTTCTAATGACTTTTATTTCATAGACTTTATAGACTTTTAATGACTTTATTAAAAATATTTTCATAGACTTTTATAGACTTTCATTAACTTTTAAAATTACAAATAAACTAGTAGTTAACTTTACCAGCCCATTCAATTTTTATTTAGCAATAATCATTGATGGGTATTGTTAAAAATTTAACCACACAAGTATGACCCATAAAAAAAAAATATAGTCACATAGATAACCAAAATACCAAGTGTTTTTTTTAAAACATTTATTACTTATCATATACTTGATGTCTTTGATGAAACAAAAATCACTAATATCCATTATTATCAATATGCCTAACATCGCTCCACGTATCAGTAGCTATAGCAGCCCTCCATTCATTAGCATTCTCCCTTTGTTGTTCTTGAGTCTAAAATAAGGGTCCAAAATCGTCCCCTTATTAACTAGTAATGATGAAGATGATGAAGCTTCATTATCTGGTTCAACTGGAAATTCATCAGAATGACACTCTTTGTAAAGAAAGTTATGTAGTCTTGCACAAGCCAAAACTAGCCCTGCTTGTGTATTAAATGGAAATGGAGGAGCTATTTTGAAAATTAAGAACCGCGATTTAAATATGCCAAATATCCTCTCAATTACGTTCATCAAGGAAGCAAGAAGAAGATTGAATAAAACTCGTTTTCATTTTCAGGGTTATGACCATGACCAATAAAATCTCGAAGATGATAGCTAGGGTTGGTCGCGATTCGGTTCGAATTGGGCGGTTAGAACCAAACCGCCGGTTCTAAACCGGACCGGTGGTCCTGGTTCAGAACCTGTTCAGAACCGGGTAACCTGAACAAGGACCTACGGTCTCGGTTTCAATTTTTATATTTTAGGAACCGGGACCGCCGATTCAAAACCAGCAGGGAACCGGTTCTGCCGGTTCCTGTTCGGCTCCAATTCCTTTTTTAAAAAAAATTGAAAAAAAAAATTGATTAGTTCCGGAACCGGAACCAGCGTGGAACTATCGGTTCCGAGAACCGGATCCGGAACCGAAACCGATGGTTCCCAACTGGTTGCAAAATTGGAACTGAAACTGGTATCCCACTGTTCCAGTTCCCTCCTTATGGGAACCTGAACCGCCGATTCCAGAACCTTAATCGGCAGTTCCAGAACCATAGCCATTACTAATGATAGCAAACACCTCGAAAAGGAGCTAAGAACTAGCGTCGATTTGCAAATCCACAGTCCACCAAGAAATATTTACCTGAATATACAATACTTGTAAATTAAAAAATGTAAATTGGGAAAAAAAAATTTAAATAATAAAAATAAATAACTACAATAAGTTTTTTTTTTTAAAAAAATAATACTTTATGGCACTAATTTGTTTTTAAAAAAATCATACCTTGTAGCACTTTAAGTCCGTTCCTCCTTGATAAAGTATCACTTAACACTTTTAAATCATATGCAGAACCTTCACACCCACTAAGTACGTACATGAATTCTAAATCAAAGTTACAAACTGCTAAAACATTTTATAAAATTGTTCCATGTTGATTACGATAGCTACTTATATCACGCTCAATTACCATTACTAGAATATAGGTGCCGTCAATAACTCCAATAAAATCCTAAAATAATAAATAATGAGAAAATTATTAAACTATGTATATTGTATTAAATAAAAGAAACCCACCTTAAAGTAATTTTCTCATACTTCATCAGTAGCAGTAAATTTCTTTATTACAGGGTCTCATCCAAACCCAGAGCTCTAACGCATAAGCTCAGAATAGTTATTTTATCGTTGTTCAAACCATTTCAAACGGCTTAATTATTGAGAATAAGTCTTTCTACACTCGAATTTATCATTAAGAGCAGGGAGTATCTTTCTTTCTATAGTTATCTTGCTCAATAAGTCATTACTATCATGTCATCCACGATTGGCAGCATCCAGTCATCCACCATGAGTTTTAGCAACTCATTGGTATCTTCCATCTTCCATACTTTATATTTTTTCCAAAACTATTCACTTTTCTTTATCATTTTCGTGGTATGAATCTCTCATTCCTAGATCGGTGATAATCAATTAAAGGAAAAAAAAGTTGCAAGAGATAAACCTTTTCGATTCACATGTCACAACAAATAGAAAGACTCCAAGTTTTCATTTATATTTATTTTCATTTCTTATTTGTCTACTCTAATTAAGCATACATCTTACTCTAGTTACAAGAGCTTTATAGTATTAAAAAAAAATCACAACCACTTAGCTGCCACATGAGTCCCAAAAAAATCACAAGCACTCAATAAAATAACAAAGAATGCATGTTGGGAACAATTCAGAAAATATTGCAATAACATAATACGATATACACAACTGAACCAATAAAATATTACAATAACGTGTTTTCTGTTAGGCTATACAACAAAATATTCACACCAAATAATCAAGGAATACTGAATAATGTAACCCAGAGAACCATGTCCCTAATTACTACTTACATAGAAAATTTACATTAATTCAATTCACATATTTGTATATACAAATAATCACATATAGATTATCAAATATTTGTGTTCGCACAGCACGAGATGTTATAAGACAAATTAAATAAAAAGACTACCAAAAAAATTATTTTATTTTACTTTCAAGCCCTAAAAAAAATAAACTAGTAGCATATAATATATATATATATATATATATATATATATATATATATATAAAAGTCAATGAAACAATTGGTGAATTGCTGCTAGCATCATCATAAAAAGCATTGAAACAAAAAAAAAAATTTAAAAACAAATTCATATATATAAATCATAAGTCAATGAAACAATTGGTGGCTTGTGGCATTATCATGCAAAAGCAATGAAAAAAAAATCATATATGCTGGTGGCATATCATACTATAACATGTGGCCATCAATCATCCATAAAAAAAAATTAATAAATAAATCTAATGGGTGGCATATTATATATGAAAGCAATGAAAACAAAATCATACTATAACTTGTGGTCATCAATCATATTTTTATTTTAAAAAGGGAAAAAAAAAAAAAGGACACAATCCATAAAACTCTAAAAATAAACTTTCTACAAAAAAATTCAAGAAACAAAAACGAAAGCCTTAGCGGAGCTTCCTTCCTGTTGCAATGTAATTTGTTTTTTTTTTTCTCGAAAAGTCATCCAAAGAATTTGAGGGGAATGGAAGAGAATTTGCTAGGTCTGATATTTATACCTATAACCCAAAAGTCTAGACTTTTTAAAAGTATGTAAAAGTCATTAATTTTTAAATACCCTGTAATTTTTATAGACTTTCAAAAATTGTAGATTGAATACCTCATGACTTTTATACACTTTTAAAAAATCTATAAAAGTCTACATTGAATACCCCATAAGTTTTATAAGAGCCTTTAAAAGTCATTATTGAATACACCCCCTTAGTGTAATTCCATTACCTTAATTGGGCCAGAAAGGTGATTTGCAACCCTTATAAATGATAAAATCTGATTTCAACTGTAACTTGTAAATGGGTTTGTTTGGAAGAGTTTTTCCAAATATCGTTTACAAGTAGATCTTTTATAAGTAGAGTTTCTATGAATAGAGCTTTTAAAGAAAAAATGTTTGTCATTTGGTTGTCAATTAAAACAGCTTTTTAAAATGATAGGATTACCAAAACAGACATGATTCTAAGTTAAATGGGTATTGTAAAATTAATAAAATATAAGAAGGTATTGGGTTTGTGAAGCTTGAATCCAGAGTAGACCCAAGAGAGGCCCAGACAGTAGGCCTAAGAGGGGAGCCCAAGCAAGAGGCCTAAGTGAGGTCCAGACAGCAGGCCCAAGAGAGGCCCAAGAGACCAACCCATGAGAGAGGTAAAGGAGAGGCCCATGGAGCAGGCCCATGATAGTGCACTAACTGGTGAGCCCCACACGACTTGACTGTACACCGACTGGTGGGCCCACACGATTTAACTGTGCACCAAATGGTGGGCCCCACACAGTTTGACTGTGAACACAATGGTGGGCACCACACATATATGCGTGAATAGTACCAGTGAACAATACCGTATATGCGTAAGTAGTAACCGTGAATAGTAACCAGACATCTCCTATATATAGCCCTTCATTTATGATAATCAAGCAACTCATCTCCTCAAAGTGAGTGAGTTCAGAGAGAAAGAGCTCGAGTTGAGCGGCTCAGTTTTCGGGCAGTTGACCCAAGCAATATCCGGGCAGGTGGCCCCAGCAGTATCCGAGCGGGTGGCCCGGACAGTATCCAGGCAAGTGGCCTAGGCAGTATCGTGGCAGAAAACCCAGGCGACAACCAGAAGATCCGGGGCGGTGACCCCAATGAAGAGCCCAAGTGTACGGTTTCGGGAGATCCGGGGCGATAAACCCAATGAGGATCCCAAGTGTGAGGTTCCAGGAGATCTGGGGCGGTGACCCCAATGAAAAGCCCAGGTGTGCAGTTCCGGGAGATCAGGGGCGGTGACCCAGATGAGGAGCCCAAGTGTACGGTTCCGTGAGTGGAAACACTTAGAGAGAGCTGAGAGTATAAATACACATGGAGAGGAAAAACTATGTGAGAGTTTTTCGTTAAGTATTGTTTTGATAACTCTTTCATAGTCAATTGATGCTGGTACACTCCGTGGATGTAGAAATCAGTTGATTGCGAACCACGTGAAAAACTATTGTCTCCTTTACTATTCTACTTGCTTCCATATGTGTGCCTGTAGTAGCCAAAATATGTCTGGCCCAAAGTATAGCCCAAAGACAAAGCCCATAGCTAAAAGTGGGACTACACTCTCATGTAGTACGACGGTGGCTCAGCATGAAGATCAAGTCGCACGACATGAAGCACCATCATATAGACGTACTAGTTCGAAGATCTTGTCGCACGACATGAAGCACTCATGTAGTACGACGACGTACTAGTTCGAAGATCTTGTCACACGACATAAAGCACTCATGTAGTACGACGACGTATTAGTCCGAAGACTATGTCGCACGACATGAAGCATTTATGTAGTACGACCGTGCTACATCACCTAATCATGGTCCAGATTGATAAGAAACCTACATGTCGTACGACATAGCATCTTCGTCGCTCCGAGGGAGACCAGATCGTGATCTACTTTGAAACAGGTCCTACAAAGTCATAATGACACTTGATGGCAGCCCAATCAAAAGAAGCACCCGGATGCTTTCTTGGTGGAAGACAGATAAGAGAGAATGATGAGATCCCTCAAAAAGAAGAAGCATCAGTCTCCTATAAAGAGGAAGATAATCCCTCATAAAAAAGGACGGCCGAAAAACTAAGATAAGGAGATTACTAAGAAAAAGCCACACCCTACGGCCATTGTTGAACTCCTCCGATCACCCTCCAACCTTACACCCCCCTTTGATCAGAAAAACCCCAACTGTGAAGATAGCAGGAAGTATTCCTTACTCATATCCATTTACAAACATTACACTTTTACTAGCACTCGCTAACTTGACCGTCGGAGTGACTTTGGCCGGCACCACCCCGGTGTCCCAAACGTCCTGCGGGTCACGTGTGTTCTCTCTTTGCAGGTTGTAGTGCCCCGTGTCCCCGAGCGATTTCTGAGGACTACAATTTGGCGCCCACCGTGGGGCCCGACAATCTATAAGCAAGCTAAGGTAGAACGCGGCAACTCCGACTATGTCATCTGATGATTTTCATCACGATGCGATGGAAGTTAGGGTACAACTCCTCATATCCCAAATGCAAGAGAATACCCAAAGGCTCCAAGCACTCGAACAAGAGAATCAACGAGTGATGGCAGAGAACCAAGAATTGCAGAATAGGACCAGTTCGCTCACTGCCGTACGACCATTTGGAGACGCTTCGACGTCCCAACCCGTGCCATTCGAGCAAGCCGCTCACGCTACTTATTACGCGCCAGTCCGCCCGGACGAACATGGTACTACCGCTAGAGACCTCGATCCAACCCACGTAGGCTCAGAGCCCAACATTCGAGTTACGAGTGGACCCCATATCGTCGCACGACATACGGCAGAGAATATACCAAATGGGATGGGAGGACATCGATCAGACGACGTGGCAAGAGCTACACAAGGAGTGCCACCTATATCCACTCCCAATGGCAACGTCGGCTCAACCTAACCAACCATCCCGCTACAAGGAACGTCATCCGGCCCTTCGCATTCAGCGCCGTCAGACCCAAACCGAGTGAGCGCCGAGCCGACCTTGGCCAACCGAGACTTGGCACGAAGGTTCACAGAGATGGAAGCACTCATCCAACGCATTCCGGGAATGCCCACTCCTATAAAGAAAAGTGCGGCCAATAGTTTTGCCGACTCTCCCTTCGTCGACACAATAGCATTGGTGGAGATGCCAAGGAAGTTCAACTTTCCAGGTATGAAGCAGTACGACGGTACGACGGATCCCGACGACCACATTGCGCAGTATCGACAACGGATGTTCACAGCCGCCATCCCGCGTGACCTTAGGGAAGCATGTATGTGCAAAGGTTTCGGTTCAAGCCTCGTAGGACCTGCCCTACAATGGTACACCAACCTTCCCAATGTTTCCATCAACTCTTTTGCTCAACTCACTGACACCTTCGTATAGCAGTTCGCTAGTAGTCGGAAGTTAGAAAAACAATCCGACGACCTTTACACAGTCAGCCAAAGGAGGAATGAACGCCTACGTGACTTTGTTGGCCGTTTCAACCATGAAAAAGTGTCCATCCCTCATTGCAACCAGGCGACAGCCGTATCAGCCTTCCGCAAGGGTCTGCTCTATGATTCCGACCTATACAAGGAGCTCACCAAGTACCCTTGTAAAACCATGGAAGACGTCCTAGCCAAGGCATGGGCACAGATAAAATGGGAAGAAGACGAAGTAAACTACAAACCTAATAGAGCGAACTACAAGGAAGATAAGTCGGAGAGGATGGTCGAACCACGAATCATCAACCGACGTAGCGGGCCATACCCAACAATACCCCTAAGGGACGGCCATATGAGGTACGAGCGACGGCGCGACGACAGACCACCAAGGCCGTTCATCCGACCAAAGAATATAACACCAGAATATAATTTGAACATCAGGCCGGCAGAGGTGGTCGCCATACTCAAAGGAATGGGTAGATCAGTTCGGTGGCCAGATAAGATGATGAGCCCGCCTGATCAAAGAGACAACTTCAAATGGTGCGAATTTCACGGCGACCACGGCCATCGAACTGAGTATTGTGTGGCACTACGATTGGAGGTGGCCGAACTACTCAAGAAGGGTCACCTTAAAGAATTCCTGACTGACAGGGGTAAGCAGACTTTGGTGAACAAAGATAGGTCGCGCGATATTGTTTCAGTCCCTCCACCGGAGCCTCCCAAACATGAGAGAACCGTGAATGTCATCTCTGGCGGATCAGAAGTGAATGGAGTAACCTACTCGGAGGCAAAGGGCCACTCGCGGCAAGCCGGTCGTACGGACGTCCAACGAACTCTTACGGCAGATCCTACGTATAACTATCCAATCAGTTTCAGCAGCGATGAGCATATGGACTTATTCAATCCCCACCACGACGCACTAGTCATCTCACTGACGGTGGCCAATTGTTTGATCAGACGGATCCTAGTGGACAATGGAAGCTCAACAAATGTACTCTTCCTCGGCGCACTAAAAGAGATGCATATTGATGAGTGTAACATCGTACGTCGCTCCACAATGCTCGTAGGATTTAGTGGAGAACACAAGAACACTCTGGGAGAGATCACCCTTCCCGTTTACGCGTAAGGTGTCAACTTGAACACTCGTTTCCTCCTCTTGGACTGTCCGTCGTCCTACAACATAATCATGGGTCGCCCGTGGATTCATGAGATGAGGGTAGTCCCCTCAACGTATCATCAGGTCATCCGTTTCCCTACCAGGTGGGGAGTCCACGAGATCCGAGGGCAGCAAAAGACCTCGCGTGACTGCTACCAGAACACTCTTAAAGGCAGGCCGTCCGACTTATAGCAATTACAGAGTGAGAACACCTCGACCACCAACAAAGACGGACCAGATATGGAAGAACTCGACGAAGTGTCCATACATCCAAATTTCCCAGACCACAAAGTTAGTATCGGATCCCGCCTTCCACAAAATATCCGGGCAAAGCTACTCAGCTTCTTGACAGCACGACACGACAGGTTCGCATGGTCGCACGCAGACATGATCGGCATTAGCCCGGAAGTCCTAGTGCATAGGTTGCAAGTAGACCCGAATCACCCACCTGTGAAACAAAAAAGAAGGAAGTTCGCGCCCGAGCGCAACAAAGTTATAAATGAAGAAATCCAAAAGCTAATTGACATTGGCTCGGTGAGAGAAGTAAATTACCCAGAGTGGCTCGCAAACGTAGTAATAGTGAAGAAAAAGAATGGGAAGTGGCGAGTTTGCATCGACTTCACAGACCTCAACAAAGCTTGTCCAAAAGATTCCTTCCCTCTTCCACACATCGACATGATGGTGGACGCTACAGCAGGCCACGAACTATTAAGCTTCATGGATGCATTCTCCGGTTACAACCAAATCCTTATGCATCCGGACGACCAAGAGAAGACTTCCTTCATCACGGAGCGCGGCATTTTTTGCTACAAAGTGATGCCGTTCGGCCTCAAGAACGCTGGGGCAACCTACCAAAGATTAGTCAACAAAATGTTCGCAACCATGCTTGGACAGACTATGGAGGTCTATATCGACGACATGCTGGTAAAATCATTAGTAGCAGACCAACACCTCGACCACCTCCGACAGTCGTTCGACATCATTGACAAGTACGGGATGAAGCTTAATCCAACCAAATGTTCCTTCGGAGTTTCATCAGGGAAGTTCCTTGGCTATTTAGTAACCAAGAGGGGCGTCGAGGCCAACACGGATCAACTCCGATCCATCATGGATCTAAGGTCCCCCAAAAGCATCAAAGACGTACAAAAGCTAACCGAACGGCTCGCGGCCCTCAACCGATTCATTTCAAAATCGTCCGAAAAATGTAAGCCTTTCTTCGATGCTCTAAGAAAGAGCAAGTCATTCGATTGGAATCAAACAAGCGAGGACGCCTTCCAAAATATAAAAAGATATCTAGCAAACCCGCCTCTCCTGTCCAAACCTAAGGAAGGAGAGACCCTCCTGCTCTACCTCGCTGTATCCGAAACGGCCGTTAGCGCGGTACTAATAAGGGAGGAGGATGGCAAACAACTCCCCGTATACTACATCAGCAAGACCCTACTCGACGCATAGACAAGGTACACCCAACTTGAGAAATTGGCCCTCGCACTAGTCACAGCCGCAAGGAAATTAAGGCCGTACTTCCAATGCCACACTATTAGTGTACTCACTGCATTCCCCTTGAAAAGTGTCCTACATAAACCCGAACTATCCGGCCGTCTAGTGAAATGGGCCGTGGAGCTGAGCGAGTACGACGTCAACTACCAACCTCGCACGGCGATCAAGTCGCAAGTACTGGCGGATTTCATTGCAGACTTCACTCCCGGGATTCTACAACGAGCAGAGGAAGAACTTTGCACCATGTCGCACGACACACCAAGGGAGGAGTGGAGTTTAGCAGTTGACGGATCAAGTAACGCTAGAGGCAGCGGGTTAGGAATAGTACTTGCCTCCCCTGCGGGGCACATCGCCGAGAGATCCATCTGATGTGGATTCAAGACCACCAACAACGAAGCCGAGTACGAAGCCCTCATAGCCGGGCTCACCTTGGCAAAAGACTTACGCGTCGAGCGAATAAAGGTACGCAGTGACTCCCAATTAATTGTGAAACAATTGCAAGGGTCCTATCAAGCTCGGGACTTGAAAATGTCGGCCTACTTAATCTTGGCAAAGGAGCTACTAGCTTCATTCGAGTCATTCGACATCGAGCAAATACCAAGATCTGCAAACGCACATGCTGATGCACTCGCCAATCTTGGGTCCGCACTAGATACCACGATTGAACGAACCATCCCCATGGTGTTTGTCCAATGGCCAGCTGTATGGAAGCCAACAAAGCTCGAAATCAAACTAATTTCGGACGAGCCAACTTGGGTCACCCCGATTTACGACTATTTGAGAGACGACGCCCTCCCATCTGACAAAGTAGAAGCACGAAGAATTAAGATCAAGGCCGCCCGATTTTCTATAATAGAGGGTCAACTTTACAAGCGATCCTACTCCGGGCCCTACCTCAAATGTATCGACCCATTCGAAGCTCAGCAAGTACTCAAGGACTTACACGAGGGGCAATGCGGGAACCACTCGACCGAAAGAAGCCTAGCCAATAGAGCAATCACAGCCGGGTACTACTGGCCCACAATGCGATCCGAGTCGCACGACCTCGTCAAAAGGTGCGACCCGTGCCAACGCTTCGCCCACGTTTCACATCAACACCCGGAAAGACTCCACCCTATTTCAGCACCATGGCCCTTCATGAAGTGGGGCATGGACATAGTAGGGAAGTTACCCATCGCTACTGGGGGCAAGGTCTACATGCTAGCCGTGACCGACTACTTTACAAAGTGGGTCGAAGCCGAGTCATACGTGAGAATCAAAGACTCTGAAGTCAAAAGCTTCATTTGGAAGAATGTCATATGCCGCTACGGAGTCCCAAAGGAAATAGTCACCGACAATGGCTCACAATTCATTTCATACGATTTCCAAGACTTCTGCGACAGATGGAACATCAAACTAAGTTATTCAAGCCCAAGATACCCTCAAGCTAACGGACAAGCAGAATCCACCAACAAGACAATAATGTCCACCCTCAAGAAGCGACTCGACCAATACAAAGGGAAATGGGCCGACGAATTACAAGGTGTGCTGTGGTCTTACCGTACGACGGTCATGACGTCAACAGGCGAAACACCATTCTCTCTATCTTACGGCTCAGAGGCCGTCATAGCAACAGAGGCTGACTACCCTTCTTATAGGATACGACACGCAACAGAAGAAGCAAACAACAGAGAGTTGATGAACGAACTTGACACAATCGACGAGCGTCGCGACAAGGCCGCAATCAGCTTGGCCGTATACCAACAACGAGTCGCCCGCCATTATAACAGAAGCGTTCGTCTCAAGTCTTTCCATATTGGAGATTGGGTTCTTCGCCGCGTCTTCCAAAACACAAAGGAAAAAGGAGCAGGCAAATTCGGTCCTACGTGGGAAGGACCATATCAAATCACCAATGTATTTAGAAATGGAGCCTATAAACTACGATGTATAGATGGCATGGAGATCGGCAACAGTTGGAACGCGTGCCATCTAAAACAATATCAGTTTTAGAAATATATTTCGAATTTTATCACTCTACATCAACATTGCACAGTCTATCTTAAACTACATCAAAAGTTGTAGTGTGCAACTGAGCAGTTACACACTCCAACTGGGGCAATTCAATATCATAAACAAAACTCGGTCACACGACCCGCACTCAAGGTCATGGACCACGACCTGCATTCACGGTCTCCATCGCCAAACGGTAATATGACCAGATCTCCAAACGGTCACACGACCCGCACTCAAGGTCATGGACCACGACCTGCATTCACGGTCTCCATCTCTAAACGGTAACATGACCAGATCTCCAAACGGTCACACGACCCGCACTCAAGGTCATGGACCACGACCTGCATTCACGGTCTCCATCTCCAAACGGTAGCATGACCCGCATTCAAGGTCATGGATTTTCCATCTCCAACAGATCTCCAAACGGTCACATGACCCGCATTCAACATCATGGATTTTTCATCTCCAACATCAGAAAAAGAAATTACTATCATAAAAAGCATACGACATCAAGGAAAGGTTAACATACTTCATATATTAAGAAAAATTGTTGTTTAAACAGAGCATACATTAAAGCAAAACTAAAAATACATACGTTCAAAAACATATTTTTACAACCCCTTATGGGGCAAGGTCATCGTGCTCTCCAGTCGGCTGGGCAGCCAAGGCTACGATAGCCGAACTTTCTGGAGGAGAAGGAACAGGCTCTTCGCCAGGCTTATCATCTGCTTCATCCTCATTATAGCGCGACAGCTCCTCGTGGTCGGCAATCCAGCTGTCAACCTTCCACTCGGTCGCACTACCGTCCCTGTACTCCCTCATCAAATCTGCACGAGTCTTGATAACTGCATTGAGGACGTTATCCTCTGCCTTGTCGTACAGGGAGTCATAGTCTGCCTCTTTAGCCTTCAGCTTGGCCTCCAGCAAGTCAACACGCGACTTCAGCTTATTTAATTCCAAAGTGGCCTCCACCGCTCGACTGGAGGCCTCAAGAGCAGTCTTCTTGGCTTCAACATTCGAAGCCTTCAGCATGTCATTGTCAGCCTTCAAGCCCTGGTTGCTCACCTTAAGGTCCCTCACCTTCTTGAGGGCAACGCCCAGCTCTTCCTTCAGATGAACGTGCGACTGAAGAGCCTACACAAAATAAAAATACAAGTCAAAACAAATTATGAAATGCTTAAAACAAAATATACAAATATTGGTCGTACGACCATACCTGGAAGAGGTGACCAAGGCCCCAGTCAGCAGCTTGGGAAAGACCCATCTCCCTTAGGCGACTCTTGTCTTCGGGCAGCAGCAGCCGCTCGACCTGTGGAAGGATCGACCCTACATTAGAGTATGCAGAGGCATCCTGTGGGAAGACCAGGTCGACCGACGCGTTGACACCCGACGTCGAATCCTCCCTTCTTCTTTTCTTCCCAGCAGAAGAAACATCATGGGAGGTCTTGGTTCGACTAGAAGGAGGAGGTGGAGGAGTGGAGGCCGCTTGGTCGCTCGACTCGACCTTCTTCTTGCCCTTCCTTTTTTCCCTCAGCCTTTTCATTGCGTCATCAGCAGCAGGTGCAGCAATCTCCCCCGCCATAATATCAACTGCAAATCGTCGCTCGACGTATGAGATGGGAGTCAGGAATCGTGTGCCGTACAGTCGCTCGACACAATGCCTGACCCTAACAAACTCCACTAAATTTTTGAAGGCAGGGTAGGGGGTACCTGGCTCGTTTATAGCGCTAAATTTCCAGAGATGACTCGGCCGCAAGTTCTCCTCCGATAGTATACTCCTCCAACTCCTCTCCTTGACGTCGTACGACAGGACCTTTTCCGTACGCGTCACACAGGTCAATCCAACGACTGATTGAGGCGCTCCTGTGTTCACTACAAAACAAACACAAAAAGAGTTAGCGAAAATAAAAACAAAGCCAGTCGTACGACGCTACTAAAATAAAGACCCACCAGCCTTAGACCAGGTCGCACGAACGATGGTATTCCCGAGAGGCCAATCGACAAGCAGGCCCCTCGCAAAGAAATACCTATCCTTCTACAGCCTGTCATTCGTCGTCAGCTCCGTGATCAGGTGTGTTCTGTTGGGTCGGAGGTTCAAGTTGTAACGACCCTTTTCTGTGTCGTGCTCCCGCACGGTGTACGAGTAGAAAAGGTCAGAGAGCTCGAAAACTATCCCTTCCCTCGTACACAACAGATCCAGCGCCAGCAGGATCCTCCAGCTGTTGGGCATCAGCTGCCCTGGGGCAAGCTCGAAGTGATCAAGCACCTTCCTCAGCAGCCCAACTATGGGCAACCTAAATCCTACCCGCTGGAATGGAAACTCGTACAGGCAGGTCCATCCTGGGACGTCCCAATCTGGCCTCTCCTCCTTATACGGCGCCCTCAGTGCGACACCATCAGGTATGCCGTAGCTGAATCGAAGGCGCATGATGTCGTCCTTAGTTAGCACGCTTGCTGGGTTATTTAATAGCAAACCCAGCGGCCTACTAGGTCCCATTGGACATGGGCCAGCTGCGTCGCCCGGTAGTTCGACTAATGGAATCCCCATGGGAATGTCGTCCGCCACGCGTGATGTACCCGCGAAAGAGACAGTCACAGTGTCGTACGACGCCACTGTCACCTCAGCACTCGCTGCCTCTGACTCTCCCCACGAGTCGTACGACAGATCTATGGGATCGTCGTATCCGCGCCCAGAGGTACTGGGAGGACTCTCGTCACCTCGACTCGACATCAAGACCTACAAGTCGAACGACAGTAGCCACGGTTAGTAATTTATAACCTAAACCAAAGACCTTGCACGACCTAGTATCAGCTCCCAAGACTGTTAAGAAGGTCGTGCGACCTATACGTCTTGGCTACCGTCGTGCGACCTAGACTCTACAAACAGGTTGTATATTGACCTAAGCTCTATTTTTTGGATCTAAAACCATATTTTTTAAAACTCTTCTCAAGAACTATTTGAAGAAACACGAAAAAATACCCAGAAAACGATAAACGCAAAAAAGAGACATCAAATATTGCAAAAACAAGAAAAACTTACCAAATGGAGCAAAATAACCACTACTTCGCCGGAATACGCGTGAAAAATGTCAAAAAAGCGATCAAAAAACACCGGAGGAGTTTGCACAGGCGACTGGTTCCTAGAGAGAGAAAGAAAATGAGAGAGAAAGCTAGAAATTGAAAATGAAGAAGAAAAGGAAAGGGCAGCAATTAAAAGAAAGCATTGCTGACGTGTCAGCTTCTCATTGGACACATACTCCCATAACCTATCATGAGCCAGGCATGCAAGCTGCCCATAAAGACTGCATTTATTTCGGCACGGATATCGAGAAGTCATTTGAAGACCAACCGCCCCTTCTCTAAGTGACATTGTCGCACGACAAATGGCAGAACTTACGCGTTGTCATCCACTCACAAACACTGATACACTCTCTCAGAAGGACAGAGTCGTGCGACAATGTCGAACCAGCCTTAGAATTCACATATACATATCCATGTCTACATGTCGTACGACACAAAACCCTTAGCTTTTTTTTAAAATCCAATGCGTTTGGGGGCAAACTGTAGTAGCCAAAATATGTCTGGCCCAAAGTATAGCCCAAAGACAAAGCCCAAAGCTAAAAGTGGGACTACACTCTCATGTAGTACGACGGTGGCTCAGCATGAAGATCAAATCGCACGACATGAAGCACCATCATATAGACGTACTAGTTCGAAGATCTTGTCGCACGACATGAAGCACTCATGTAGTACGACGACGTACTAGTTCGAAGATCTTGTCACACGACATGAAGCACTCATGTAGTACGACGACGTATTAGTCCGAAGACTATGTCGCACGACATGAAGCATTTATGTAGTACGACCGTGCTACATCACCTAATCATGGTCCAGATTGATAAGAAACCTACATGTCGTACGACATAGCATCTCCGTCGCTCCGAGGGAGACCAGATCGTGATCTACTTTGAAACAGGTCCTACAAAGTCATAATGACACTTGATGGCAGCCCAATCAAAAGAAGCACCCGGATGCTTTCTTGGTGGAAGACAGATAAGAGAGAATGATGAGATCCCTCAAAAAGAAGAAGCATCAGTCTCCTATAAAGAGGAAGATAATCCCTCATAAAAAAGGACGGCCGAAAAACTAAGATAAGGAGATTACTAAGAAAAAGCCACACCCTACGACCATTGTTGAACTCCTCCGATCACCCTCCAACCTTACACCCCCCTTTGATCAGAAAAACCCCAACTGTGAAGATAGCAGGAAGTATTCCTTACTCATATCCATTTACAAACATTACACTTTTACTAGCACTCGCTAACTTGACCGTCGGAGTGACTTTGGCCGGCACCACCCCGGTGTCCCAAACGTCCTGCGGGTCACGTGTGTTCTCTCTTTGCAGGTTGTAGTGCCCCGTGTCCCCGAGCGATTTCTGAGGACTACAGTGCCCCTGTGTAGATTTGCGTGTTTGCATACAGTTTACCACTTCCGCTTCGCTGGGAATCAGATCGGATTCCTAACAACTGGTATTCAAAGCTCTGGCTGAGATCCTAATAAGTAATATCAGTGCATAAGTTGATGTTCTTAAGAGCTTAGAGATTTGCAAACACAGGAGGCTAGACGGACCTCGACAGAGGAGACTAGACGAACCCAAATAAAGAACCTGAATGCTATACACACAATACCGTGTACGCGTGAACAGTAATCGTGAATAGTAACCATACATCTCCTATATATAGCCCTTCATTTGTGATAATCAAGCAACTCATCTCCTCCAAGTGAGTGAGTTCAGAGAAAGAGAGCTCGAGTTGAGCGGCTCGTTTTCCGGGCAGGTGGCCCAGGCGGTATCCTGGCAGGTGGCCCCGGCAATATCCTAGCAGGTGGCCTTACCAGTATCCGAACAAGTAGCCCAGGCAGTATTTGGGCAGAAGACCCAGGTGGCAACCAGAGGATCCGAGGTGGTGACCCCCTATGAGGAGCCCAGGTGTGCGGTTCCGGAAGATCCGGGGTGATGACCCTGATGAGGAACCCAAGTGTGAGGTTTCGGAAGATACGAAGCGATAACCCCGATGAGGATCCTAGGTGTGAGGTTCCAGGAGATCCGGGGCAGTGACCCTCATGAGGAGCCCAAGTGTGCGGTTCCGGGAGATCAGGGGTGATGACCCCGATGAGGAGCCCAGTTGTGCGATTCCATGAGTGGAAACACTTAGAGAGAGTTGAGAGTGTAAACATACATAGAGAGGAAAAACTGTGTGAGAGTTTTTCGTTAAGTGTTGTTTCGATAACTCTTTCATAGTTAATTGAGTGCTGGTGCGCTCCGTGGATGTAGGAATCAGTTGATTGCCAAACCATGTAAAAAATTATTGTCTCATTTACTATTCTGCTTGCTTGTATATGTGTGCCCTGTGCAGATTTGTGTTTTTGCATATAGTTTACCACTTCCGTTGCGCCGGAAATCAGATCGGATTCCCAACAACTGGTATCAGAGCTTTGGCTGAGATCCTAATACGTAATATCAGAGCATAAGTTGATGTTCTGAAGAGCTTTGTGATTTGCAGACACAGGAGGCCAAGCGGACCCCGACAGAGGAGACCAGATGGACCCAAATAAAAAACCTGAATGCTATAACGAGGCAGGTCAGGGAATGTTATGAGCCAGTGGGAGCTTGTAAGGAAACACTCATCAACCAAGCCAGAAGAGGTAAAGGAATTAAGGTTGAGTGGGAGCTTCTGTGGATCTTCAAGATTGAAGACGAATTTTTTGAGCATGCAGTTTCTATTGATGATTAAAGAAGGATGTTCCTCATCATTCAATCTTCAAGTGGGAGATTGTTTGGGTTTGTGAAGCTTGATTTCTGAGTAGACCCAAGAGAGGCCTAAACAGTAGACCTAAAAGAGGAGCCCAAGCAAGAGGCCTAAGTGAGACCTAGATAGCAGGCCCAAGAGGGGAAGCCGTGAGAGAGGCATAGGAAATTCCCATGCAGGAGGCTCGTGATTAGGCCCATGTGAACAGTACCAGCGCTGAATAGTATACCGGCTGGTGGGCCCCACGGTTTGATTGTGCACCAACTGGTGGGCCCCACACAATTTGACTGTGCACCCAATGATGGGCCCTACACTTTTGAAAGTACACCGAATGGTGGGCTCCACACATATACGTGTGAATAGTATATATGAATAGTAACCATACATCTCCTATATATAGCCTCTAATTTTTTATAATCAAGCAACTCATCTCCTCCAAGTAAGTGAGTTCAGAGAGAGAGAGCTCGAGTTGAGCGGCTTGGTTTCCGGGCAGCTGGCTGATCAATCATTTATTGTTATATATTTACGACCCTTGAATCGTTTTTGTTTTTTTATTGTATTTTTGAGTATTTTTGGTACATTTGATGCATTTTGTGAGCATGTGCAGCTATTAGGTGACCGAGGAAGCCTTTGTGGATTAAATTAAAGATTTGGGCGCGACCTGTGAATAGTACCGTTTACGTGAATAGTACATGATGAACAGTACCGTATACGTGTGAACAGTAACCAGACATCTCCTATAAATAGCCCTCATTTATGAATCTAAAGGAGGAGGATCGAGAAGAGAGAGAGTTCGGCTGGGTTCATTCCAGCCAGCTCTTAGTTGCGGCCTAGGGCCAATTTTCACCATTCTTCACTCTCCAAAACACCAACCATCATCATCAAACACCAACACATTATTGGTTTCACGATTACATCGATTATTCATCAAGGAAGACGAAGATTTGCGGAAGAGAAGTATTAGCCGGACCAAAGCGGATTTCAACTCTACATGTCTCCGTATGGGTTGTATTGCATCCCTTTTCTTTTCTTTATATTTATTCGATTGTATGAATAGCTAATTTTGTTGTTAGGTGGTCGTAGAAACCATGAACGGATTTGGATATTTGATTATATAATATTTTCTATGTGTTATTTCATAATATTGATTTTGAGCATATTTTATATTATTACTTTGTGTTCAATTCTTGTGTTTTGCAATTGCGAAAGTAGATTGCATGCTCTTTGATGAGAACCGATTTGATATTTATTGTAATATTATATGAGAAATCATTGAAATTGCAATAGGGCTTAATTGACTCAAGAATCAATAATAGATTGTTTGATAAGAAATTATTTAATCAACATATGTATTTGATTAACGAAGGTTTTCGATTAAATGCATTCTATGACCCATAGTATGTTTAATTGAATTTACACATCATTGCAGGACCAATACAATGTGGTGTAATCTTAGTTGTAAAAGTCTTATCGTGTTAATAACGTACTTCATAATAGTCAATGTTTTCTTATCCGGGATTGAGACCGTGTGACCACCTAGCGTTTCCTTCCATTTGAATTCGTCTCGCTTTAGTTTATTGTTCTAATTAGTTAATTTAGTTTAATTCCAAAAATCTCCAACACCAATTGATTTATTTTATTGCATTAGTTAATCTCTAGTTTTTAGAATTAGTATCATCACTTCCTTATGGATTCGACTCCGTACTCACGGAAATTTTATTACTTCGACACATCCTACACTTGGAATTTATTCCCACGCATTTGAGCGTGTCACTGGCCCAAGAAGTATCCTGGCAAGTGGCCCCGGCAATATCCGGGCATGTGGCCCAGGCAGTATACAGGCAGGAGACCCAGGCGGCAACCAAAAGATCCGGGTCGATGACCCCGATGAAGAGCCCAGGTGTGCGGTTCTGGGAGATTTGGGGTGATGACCCCGATGAGGAGCTCAGGTGTGAGGTTCCAGGAGATTTGGGGCGATAACTCCGATGAGGAGCCTAAGTGTGAGGTTCTGGGAGATCCGGGGCAGTGACCCCGATGAGGAGCCTAGGTGTGCGGTTCTAGGAGATCAGGGGCGGTGACCCCGATAAGGAGCCCAAGTGTACGATTCCGTGAGTGGAAACACTTAGAGAGAGCTGAGAATATAAACACATATGGAGAGGAAAAAATGTGTGAGAGTTTTTCGTTAAGTGTTGTTTTGATAACTCTTTCATAGTGAATTGAGTGCCGGTACACTCCGTGGATGTAGGAATCAGTTGATTGCCGAACCACATAAAAAATTGTTGTCTCCTTTACTATTCTGCTTGCTTCCATATGTGTGCCCTGTATAGATTTGCTCGTTTACATACAGTTTACTATTTCCGGTGCACCGAGAATCGGATCGGATTCCTAACATAGGGTTATAATTAAATATTTTAATGTTTTCAAAAACTTTAATAGATCTATTTGGAAAAGTTCAAAATTTGAGTTTTTCCTAGTAAACGTAAAACAACCAAATGACAAAAAAAATTAAAAGGAGTTTTAGAATTGGAAAAACTCTTTTAATCAGTAAAAAAAAACTCTCCAAACATACACTGTTAGTATGATTAGGAAATGGAATTCTTGAAAAATGTTGAGAGAGAGATATAGAGTTGATGAACGTTGCAAGTACGTGCTACATAATATTTTGATGGTAATGACAATAATATATGACACCAAACAACAGATCTTGAATCTTGCTCTCTTTCAGTTTGCCCCACTCACATATATATTAGCGGCGTATAATCTACATCCCATAAGAGCAGGTACGTAGCTATAAAATTATATTTAAAAAGTTAAGATAATAAAATATAATAATTAAAAATATCAGAGTAAAAAATAATTAAAATATTATATATTTCTATCAAATTATAAAGTTAAATTTTATACTGGTTGGGTGAATGAATTTATTGACGATATGAAAATCATAAAAAATTTAATAATTAATAAAATATTAAAGGGGTCTAAACGAAAAGCGTACACATGTACATAATTGTTTTTTCTACCAAGAGTTAATTAATTAGCCTATTTATGTACGAACCAACTCATCGTGATAGGATATATAATTAATTATAAATAAAATAAGATATTGTGGGACTCATGTGTCATTATTCTCAACACTGAACAGCTACACAACGCATGAAGATTATTTAGTAAGCACGACAGCAAAACTAATAATAATAATAATAATATATATGTATATAATGTTGTGTATATCATCAACATGTATGTCGATGGAAATTAAGAGAGAGAACAACAAATGGGAAAGTTGCAAGAAAAGCATAATGTATATATATATAGTAAACAGGTTTCTGCATGCAGAGAGTGATCCCCCTATATATTGTACTCCTATACGTGCTTCGATCACCTATTCATTTTATTTAATATTGGAAGATATATAATGTAAGATCAAATCACATATCATTCTATTAGATTGACCTGTTTACACGTTCAATGCACCAAAAGCTCTCTGGATCAATAGCTAAAATTCTAGGCAGCTGGTTTATTTCTTGACAGATTTCAAAATTAACTCGCTTTACCTATAACTTCAAACGTATTTTTTAACAGTGATCAATATACACTTGAATTAATTCATGTCTACATGAAAAGTAGATATGGGTACATAATTCTCATCACCAAACATTTTTTTTTTTCAAGAATGATCAATATGCAAGTGATTTCACCAATATTAGTACTTTTTGTAATTAATTTTGCACCTAAATGCCAATATTTATTATTATTTTGATGTTGCAAAATAGCTGAATGCATACAAAATCAAACACGGCTCTTCTAAAAACTGAGCGACAAGGAAATGAACCCCATCAACTAATGTCGAAAGACTTTAAATGTAACCGAAATAAAGAGGAACAGATAGACGTACAATTAAAGCAAAATACGAAACTGCAATCCCAGCTGCTACAAAATTAATTAAATAAAATAATTTCTTATCTGTGTATACAGTCTCCCAATATTAATACCATTAGCTACGATAAATTAATACACCTCCCAACAAAGTACTAATTAAATGTAGTGTTTCTCCATTTGCATCAGCATTCCCATCAATGGTTCAATTTTTTTTTTTTTTTTACATAAAATGTGTTTAAATATATATATTTTCACTACCAATAAATCATAATGTGAAATAGCCAGGGAGGAGAGAGCTTTCTTGACTTCCCAAATTCAAGTACGCTTTGAAATTGACACTAGTTTTTTTCTTGACTATATAACTACCAGAACCCCTGATGTTTACTTAATTTCTACGAGCGAAAATAATTTTTGAATTTATTGGTAAAACCCTCATCTGTTGTTGGTCAAATTTCATTCAATTTAACTATTGACCAGGGTTGACTATAAAAAGGACCAAAATAATCCAAAAATAATATATAAAATTATTAAAATAAAAATGAAAAAAAAGAAAAAATAGTTAAAATCTCCACCATCCATCTCAACTATTTTTTATTTTTTATTTAATGAATTTAGTAATATTATATTTTACCTTGGAGGCATTTTGGTTATTTTCATAGTCAAACCTGGTCAACTATTAAATTGAATAAAATTTGACTAACAGTAGAGGAGGTCTTTATTAATAAACACAAAGGTTGTAGGTTGTTTCTGTTTATAGAAGAGTAAATATCAGGGGGATCTGGGTGTTATTTGTTCTTTTTTTCTTTTTAACTAACTATTTTTGGATGAGAGAAACAGTACATAATTCAAACTATAACATTATTGATGTAGATTTGAAGGGTTTACGGCTGAGCCAATTTTATCTCGCCACTTGAAACTGTAATTTTGTTTGCAAAATAAGGCTCCTTAATTTATATATAAATTTTAGGATACAGCCTTCCCTCTATTTCTAACGTTTAGTGTAATTCGGTCGTATTCATATAAATTTTTATTATATATAGGTCAAGCATTAATGTAATTCTTGTCAATTAGAGTTATAGATCGAATTTCTTACACACAGTACTTAATTCTTCCGATAATTGAATGTATTTTATTAATCTTATTAGACTGAGTTGTTATATATATTATATATTTTTAGAATATAGACACTGTACCACTGTAGTAGCCAAAACATGTCCGGCCCAAAAGTATGGCCCAAAGACAAAGCCCATAGCTAAAAGTGGGACTACACTCTCATGTAGTACGACGGTGGCTCAGCATGAAGACCAAGTCGCACGACATGGAGCACTCACATGTAGACGTACCAGTTCGAAGACTATGTCACACGACATGAAGCACTCAAGTAGTACGACGACGTACCAGTTCGAAGACTATGTCGCACGACATGAAGCACCCATGTAGTACGACGACGTACCAGTTCGAAGACTATGTCGCACGACATGAAGCACTCGTGTAGTACGACGACGTACCAGTTCGAAGACCTTGTCGCACGACATGAAGCACTCATGTAGTACGACGGTGCTACATCACCCAATCATGGTCCAGATTGATAAAGAAACCTACGTGTCGTACGACATAACATCTCCGTCGCTCCGAGGGAGACCAGATTGTGATCTACTTTGAAACGGGTCCTACAAAGTCATAATGACACTTGATGGCAGCCCGATCAAAAGAAGCACCCAAATGCTTTCTTGGTGGAAGATAGAGAATGGAGAATGATGAGATCTCTCAAAAGGAAGAAGCATCAATCTCCTATAAAGAGGAAAATAATCCCTCATAAGAAAGGGCCCCCAAGAAAATGAGATCCAGAGATTACTAAGAAAAAGACACACCCTCCGGCCATTGTTCATCTTCTCCGATCACCCTCCGACCTTACATCTCTTTTGATCAGAAAAAAAACCCCAACTGTGAAGATAGAAGGAAGTATTTTCTCATTCATCTCCACTTACGAGCATTACACCTTTATTAGCACTCGCTAACTTGACCGTCGGAGTGACTTTGACCGGCACCACCCCGGTGTCCTAGACGTCCTGTGGGTCATGTGCGTTCTATCTTTGCAGGTTGTAGTGCCCCGTGTCCCCGAGCGATTTTTGAGGACTACAACCACCGTCCAATGTGGCTCGGTGGTAAAAGAGCTCATTCAGCCTGACAATATTTCAGATTCAAGTCGCCACCACTACAAGTGGTATGTCAAAAAAAAATAATATAGACAACGTAAAAATCACAATAATTTAGCAAAATTTTAGCCAAAAATAAAGTCCACATATCTTCCTCACGCACATAGAAGTGTTAATTTTTAGAAAGTAATTAGTTGATGCAATCTTATGAATAATGTCATGATGCTGCTATATAAATTTAAATAACGGTTTTAGACAATTACTATCTCTTGGAATTGAAATATAATGGTTAAAAAGAAAAAAACAAATAAACACACACACATTGAGAAACTTTCGCTTCTAAGTATACAAATACAACAAAAAAAAAATAAATATAAAAATAAAAAAGTAGTGGGCGTATATAAAATGGTAGATTTGTTGAATGTGAGTACTTAGTCTGTACAGCAGTAAATTCAACCCTCACCCTACCAACTATACAGATCGGGACAATTTAAACATAACAAGAAGATGATACTCTACTCTCTCTCTCTCTCTCTCTATTGTAATTACACCTCTCCACCCGCCATAAATGCTATTACACCCTCTCAATACGCTCTGCAATAACTCCATTTGCTGCCACATCCTCTACACATGCTCCTTCCAGCGTCCCCTTACCCTTAATTTCTCTCTCACTCTTTTCAAAGCTCTCTCTTTCTCGCTTTTGATTTTATCTCCTCTTTTTCTTCGTTCTTTTTTTTTCTCTCGCTCTCTATGCGTGCCTTTTTTCATTACTTTATTATTCTCTCTTAAAACCACTGCTTGAACCATCTCTCTATATCCCCCGAACCTCCAAAACAAAGTGGTTTCCCGGTGATAATACGAAGCTTTCATGCCAGTAAGTCATTACATCAAATCCATTAATTAAAAACCCTTATTCATTGTTTTTTGTTTTTCTATTTTTGGAGGTGGTGGTGGTGATGATGATGATGATATATTCTTGTAATTTTCAAAAAATCACCATTTTGATCATAAATGTGTATGCAACTACAAGATTCTCTCATTTTTTCTCTTTCATATCTCTTCTATAGCTTGTGCTTTTAATCAAAATCTTCCGTTATTATTTTATGTTTTGCACAGAGAGAGAGAGAGAGAGAGAGAGAGAGAGAGAGATATTAATAAAAAAAAGTCGAGAGTTTTGTGGAGAACACCGAGATCTTAGTCGACCAGGCGTTACAATCTTTGGTCATGAAGAGTTGAAAATTGGTGTGTGAGTCAAAACCGCTTCACATTTTTGTCAACTCTATTTTTTTGTTTTTTTGTTTGCTGTTTCTCTATATCTGGTCTTTTTGGCACGTAGAAGACAGTAGACTTAGAACTCTCTCTTTTTTCTATATTTTCATAGACCAAAACCCCAAGTTGTTTCTGCTCTTCTGCAATTTGTAAAACCATAGAAATCCCAACCAGCGCCATTCTTGACAAACCCACCACAAGAAAACCTAACCACAGTAGAAAACAAAAGATGTATTTATCCACTGGTCTATTATAAGGTAATTTGTTTTACTTTAATTATTATCTTTTACCCTTCTATATATTCTCATCATCACCCTCTTCAGATAATTCTTAGTTCTTCCAACATAAGACAATTTCCAAACAATTTGGGTTAATCTATGATTTCTATGTCATCATATATATACATATATATACCTATATTGGGATCCCTTAGATTGGCGTATTTGTGTATAAGCATATATAGATATATTACATGCTCAAATCTTCTCCATAGAATTCTAAACCTTTTATATTTATTATATGGATACGAGGTAGAGAGAGAGAGAGAGAGAGAGAGTTGTACACATGTTTACTTAGCTTTCTAGTAGATTTGTACATTATTTGCTTTAAATAAGCTCATCTACATATTATATACGCACAGACAATTCTTACTCTTCTACTTGGTTACCTTTTTTAATTCTTTCAAGATATATTATATTATATTATATTACATTACATTTTTATATTTCCTTTCATTTTCTTGTTTCTTCTCTAATGTGCTCTAGTCTTAGGCAGATCAAGAATTCATAGGCAATATTTTAGGGATTTGTCGTCATGTTTCAGCCAAACATGTTTGAGAGTCACCATATGTTCGATATGACCCCGAAAAGCCCCGAAAGTGATTTGGGGAAGCTCAAAGATGATGACTACGAGACTAAATCGGGTACTGAAACCATGGAAGCTCCCTCCGGTGATGATCAAGACCCCAATCAACGGCCCAAAAAGAAGCGTTACCATCGCCACACACAGCATCAAATTCAGGAAATGGAAGCGTAAGTAAACTTTGCCCTTATGGGAGAGAGTGAGTGTGTGCGCGTGATAATTAGTACCCAAAACTAAAAATGTTATTGTAGTTTTGGTGATTTGATTCTTTTAGGGTTTTTGTTACTTTGTTTCTCAGTTTCTTCAAGGAGTGTCCTCACCCAGATGATAAGCAAAGAAAGGAGCTGAGTCGTGAGCTCGGTTTAGAGCCTTTACAGATCAAGTTTTGGTTCCAAAACAAGCGCACCCAAATGAAGGTAACATACCTATATATATATATATATATATATATATATATATATATATATATATATATATATATATATATATTTAAGTCATTTCGAGTTCAACATATTTCAAATATCTTTATGCTCAAAATACATCTCCATTATTGACTTTCCACTTGCTCGGACAAAGACAATTTATATTCTTCTTGCGAGTCCTTAGCTTTTTGTTTGATACACAGGCGCAACATGAACGCCATGAGAACCAAATTTTGAAGGCTGAGAATGAAAAGCTTCGTGCCGAGAACAATAGGTACAAGGAAGCCCTTGGCAATGCCACGTGCCCCAACTGTGGAGGCCCCGCCGCTCTTGGTGAGATGTCCTTTGATGAACAGCATCTGAGGATCGAGAATGCTCGTTTGAGAGAAGAGGTAACTGCAAGAAACAACTTATTCAATTACCAAAGTTGTTGATGTTCTTGTCAGTTGAGTTGTTAGGTTTTTTAGGTTTTGTTTGGTTGGATAGATATCTTCTAGTACTCATAAGCAGCTTCTTCTTGACTTTTTTACTAAGTTGATGTGTATTGTTTGGTTGCAGATTGATAGGATCTCTGGAATTGCTGCAAAATATGTTGGCAAGCCCTTGTCATCTTTGTCTCACCTATCACCTCATCTACCTTCCCGTTCACTTGATTTCCGGTTCGGGAATCTCGGGACACAATCAGGCTATGTTGGGGAGATGTACGGAAGTGGAGACCTTCTCAGATCAGTTGCAGGGCCTGCCGAGGCCGATAAACCAATGATCGTTGAGCTTGCTGTTGCAGCAATGGAGGAACTCATGAGAATGGCTCAAGCAGGAGAACCGCTGTGGACTAGTCCCAGTGAAAATTCTACTGAGACTCTAAATGAAGATGAATACTTGAGAACTTTCCCTAGAGGAATTGGGCCAAAACCTTTGGGTTTAAAATCAGAAGCTTCAAGGGAATCTGCTGTTGTTATTATGAATCATATCAACCTTGTTGAGATTCTCATGGATGTGGTATGTCCTTAATTGTGGTTATTTCTTGGTCCAATTATTTAGATATATCTAATAACCAAATGTGTATGTGTGTGTGTGTATAATATACATATATTTATGATATGTTACTTATTATTGAAATGGTTCTCAGGATCAATGGTCAAGTGTTTTTTGTGGTATTGTTTCAAGAGGCATGACCCTAGAAGTCCTATCAACTGGAGTTGCTGGAAACTATAATGGAGCCTTGCAAGTGGTAATTGTTTTACGTAGCTAGTTTAATTAACTTCTCAAGCATGCCTAGTTGATCTGGCTTTTCTAATTACTTCCTGTAATTCTCTATTAAAAAATTTCTTTTTACCGTTCGTGAGTCGGTAGAATAAAATATCTTAACACATTTTCTTGTTTAGATGTCTGCCGAGTTTCAGGTCCCATCACCCTTTGTCCCTACTCGCGAAAATTACTTTGTGAGGTACTGTAAACAACATCCTGATGGAACTTGGGCAGTTGTTGATGTTTGCTTAGAGAATTTACGCACCAGTACTCCGATATCAAAGTGTAGAAGAAGGCCATCAGGTTGTCTAATCCAAGAATTACCAAATGGTTACTCAAAGGTTCCTAGCTACACTTCACTTGATTAAGTTGTTTTGAACCTTTCTAGCTATATATAATGGTTTCATCATTTATAGCCCCTAAAATTGTTAGTTAATTGGGTCATGATTTTCATCATTCTTTTAGGTTATATGGGTTGAACATGTCGAGGTGGATGATAGGTCTGTCCACAATCTCTACAGATCACTAGTCAATTCTGGCCTTGCATTTGGAGCAAAACGTTGGGTGGCTACTTTAGATCGACAATGTGAGCGACTTGCTAGTTCAATGGCCAGCAACATTCCAGCAGGAGACCTCTGTGGTAATTATAAATACAATTCTTTTAGAAGTCAAAACGTTTGGATTTTAACAAAAATCTAGTTATCAAATATAGATGATTAGATGTGTACGATGATGATGAGATATGTTTGTCATTGTTCTTATCATTTTGTGCGAAATGAATAGAAGTAAAATAAATTCCATCAAACACATTTATACAAGAATAAATAAGTGTAAGTCCAGTTTATTTTGATTATTAACTCTATAGTCACAGTTAACATCTATCAATATATTTATCTATTTGCAGTTATAACGAGCCCGGAAGGGAGGAAGAGTATGTTGAAGTTGGCAGAAAGGATGGTTACTAGCTTTTGCACTGGCGTTGGTGCCTCTACTGCACACGCCTGGACAACATTATCAGCTACTGGTTCCGATGATGTGAGGGTCATGACCAGAAAAAGTATGGATGATCCAGGGAGGCCCCCTGGTATTGTGCTAAGTGCTGCAACTTCCTTCTGGATTCCAGTTCCACCAAAGAGGGTTTTCGATTTTCTTAGGGATGAGAACTCCCGAAATGAGGTACATGAACTCATCGAGCTTCTATTTACCTGTATTTTTCAATACCCATACATGAATGTTATAGCTGCAGGAAGAAATAATGGGAATAGAGATAGAATTAATAATGCAACACTTTTTAAATTTTGTAATGGTAGATGAACTATAATTCGCGATATGATAGTGTACTGATTTATATATTTTGTCTTGAATTCACAGTGGGATATCCTATCAAATGGTGGTCTAGTTCAAGAAATGGCTCACATAGCAAATGGACGTGACCCAGGCAACTGTGTCTCTTTGTTGCGCGTAAATGTAAGTTGCAGATATCTAATTGCTTTGAGATCAAGCTCATTATTCTAAAAAATTTAACTAACTAACTTGATTTTTAATTATCAAAATGAATTGTAGAGTGCAAATTCGAGCCAAAGCAACATGCTGGTATTACAAGAGAGCTGCACTGACTCTACAGGCTCATATGTTATTTATGCACCGGTTGATATAGTTGCGATGAACATGGTCTTAAGTGGGGGTGACCCGGATTATGTTGCTCTTCTCCCGTCAGGATTTGCTATACTTCCTGATGGTCCTGGACTTGGTGGCGGAGGAATTATTGAGGTTGGTTCGGGTGGCTCTCTCCTTACCGTGGCATTTCAGATCTTAGTTGATTCAGTTCCAACGGCAAAACTCTCTCTTGGATCGGTGGCAACCGTGAACAGTCTGATTAAGTGCACAGTTGAAAGAATCAAGTCTGCTGTTATGTGTGAGAACGCATGATTATGATTGAAATCTGCAGGTGAGTGAATTAAAACATTTTGTTTATGATTATGATTGAACTTAAAAGGTATCATCAATTAAAACACATTTTGTTTCCACTCGGTGTTGCAGCATGAACAAAAAAAAAAAATCGAAGAAAAGATCAACAAGCAAGAAGATGCATGGTGTTTGGTTCAAAGAGTTTAAACAAAGAGAAGTCAAGTCAAGAACGCACCTTTAAATGATTCTCCAGGGTGGTTTTTTTTTTGGCTGGAGAAGCACTTCTTCACCCTGCAAGATTAAAAGGTTCGGGTATTGACTTCGCCAACAAAACAAAGATATGATCAAGATTGCAATAAACTAAGTCCTTGTTTTATATTTTAATGTTTAATCAGAATAACTAGATCTCCATTGTCCTTTTGTGTTTCGTTTTGTGTAGGGCTCTAATTAATTAACTAGAGTAGCTAGCTAGTATATATAGCTAGTTGTTAGTGTTCTTGTAAGAATAGTCATTTTATCTAATTGTCTAATCTTTTGTTACTTTCATGTGCATGTACTTTTCTTAATGAGGCATCATTACTTGGAAGCGCCTACCAATTAACAACACTTGTTCTTCTTGATGATGGTTAAAATTAGGATAACTACAACTACAGTAATCCAAACGCATTTTAAATATGAGAAATTATTGGATTGCATTTAAATCAATAACATTAAAAGAGATAATTAATATGTATTCACATTGACACAATATTAATTAGGGAATTTAGCAAAATTGCCCAAGCTCCACTAACAGTTGCAACACTACCCAAGCTCCACTAATTTTTGCAACATCTACCCAAAGCCATTTTTTGGACAAAATTGCCCTTACTTTTACATTTGGCCACTGCACTTTCTTCTTCTTCTTCGCACTGTCTTCTTCTTCTTCATCATCTACGCAAATTTCTTCACCTCACCCGGTTCTCTCTTCGTCTCTTCTTCTCTTCTCTTCTTCACATTTTCTTATTTTTCCTCTCTTATCTTCTCCATAAATCTCTTACCCAACCTAAGCCAAGAAATTCTGAAGTTATCTCTTGCAAATAAACCATCGATCCATCTCACACAGTCTTCTTCTCCATCAAAAATTCCAAGGTTAGTGTTAAACTTTTTTTTTTAGTCAATGCAGACCTTTATGGGTTTTGAATCAGTTGTAGACATTTCACATTTGTTAATCCTCCATCAAAAAAATGAAGAACGAATTTTTATAAAAAAAAATTTTCATCATGCCGACCCGATGGTTTTGGCCCGATGCGTTGTTTTTTCATTGTTTTTGGCCCGATGGTTTTATCATGTCGGCCCGATGGCTGGCCTTGGCCCGATGGTTTGATCATGTCGGCCCGATGGTTTTTCTTCATGTTTTTTCATTGTTTTTGGCCCGATGGTTTTATCATGGCCCGATGGCTGGCCTTGGCCCGATGGTTTGATCATGTCGGCCCGATGGTTTGATCATGTCGGCCCGATGGTTTTTCTTCATGTTTTTTCATTGTTTTTGGCCCGATGGTTTGATCATGTCGGCCCGATGGTTTGATCATGTCGGCCCGATGGTTTTATCATGTCGGTCCGATGGTTTTTCTTCATGTTTTTTCATTGTTTTTGGCCCGATGGTTTTATCATGTCGGCCCGATGGTTTTTCTTCATGTTTTTTTCATTGTTTTTGGCTCGATGGTTTTATCATGTCGGCCCGATGGCTGGCCTTGGCCCGATGGTTTCATCATGTCGGCCCGATGGTTTTTCTTCATGTTTTTTCATTGTTTTTGGCCCGATGGTTTTATCATGTCGGCCCGATGGTTTTTCTTCATGTTTTTTTCATTGTTTTTGGCCCGATGGTTTTATCATGTCGGCCCGATGGCTGGCCTTGGCCCGATAGTTTCATCATGTCGGCCCGATGGTTTTTCTTCATGTTTTTTCATTGTTTTTGGCCCGATGGTTTTATCATGTCGGCCCGATGGTTTTTCTTCATGTTTTTTTCATTGTTTTTGGCCCGATGGTTTTATCATGTCGGCCCGATGGTTTTATCATGTCCACCCGATGGTTTTTCTTCATGTTTTTTTCATTGTTTTTGGCCCGATGGTTTTATCATGTCTGCCCGATGGCTGGCCTTGGCCCGATGGTTCATCATGTCTGCCCGATGGTTTTTCTTCATGTTTTTTCATTGTTTTTGGCCCGATGGTTTTATCATGTCGGCCCGATGGTTTCATCATGTCGGCCCGATGGTTTCATCATGTCGGCCCGATGGTTTTTCTTCATGTTTTTTCATTGTTTTTGGCCCGATGGTTTGATACTTTAATTGAATCAATGTTTTATTTACATTTTTTATTTGAATGCAGGAAGGAGCATGGATGATGTGCAGTTGATAATCAACTGGGATGGACATTGGGTATGTGAACAAGGGGTTTATTGGTATGATGGCAAGAGATCAAAATGGGTGTTATTTCCAAGAGAAGCAACTTATGCTCAACTATTAGATAAAGTGTATGCCGTCACTGGGATTGACAGAAAGTGCTTTCGAGTCATTATAAAGACGGTTGCTCTTACCATCCGCCCAAGCATGCCTGTTGAGATAAGTGATGATGATGATGTTGTAATATTATTACGTCAAAAGAATGTTGACCCTTTAGTTTGTATAACCGTGTCTGAGATTGGCCATAGTGACCGACAATTGCAGCAGCAATGTTTTCCAGAGTCATCTAATCAACAACACCATCCCATCAATCTTCAATTTCCTTCATCGAAGGGAAGTAACTACATTCAGGAAGGCTACACACCAAATTTAAATGATGCTACGGTTGAAGAAGAATTTCAAGTTGTTGATGATTTCAGTAACGAAGCCAGAGATAATGAGAAGTCCGAAGATGTTCAGGGTGCTGGAAACAGTAATGAAGGGTTGGTTCGAGCCACGTCTGTAATGTGTTCAATTAATGATGTTGAAGTAGCTTCGAGAGCTATGCCGATTCTGATTGCAAATGGGGAAGTCTTTGACAGTAAGAAAGAGTTGCACTCCCAACTAAGAAGGTACGCTGCTGCAAATCGTTTCAATTTGAAAGTGTGGAAGTCCGATACTTCACGTTTTGAGGTACGTTGTGCTGTTGGAGAATGCAAATGGCGGCTACATGCATTCAAGGTTACAAACACTGATTTTTTTCGGATTACCAGATTTGATGACAAACACAGTTGCTCAATGGAGAAAAGGTTTTCATGGAATAGAAAGGCTAGTGCACAGTTTATTGGCCAACATATCAAGGAGAAATTTCGTGATGGTCGTATCTACAGACCAAAGCAAATCATAAGAGATATCCAAAATGAATTGGGCATTACAGTAAATTACCACAAAGGATATCGGGCTAAACATATTGCTATGGAGGAGGTACACGGATCATTTGAAGTTTCTTTCAGTATGTTACCTTATTATTGTCACATGTTAGAGGAAACAAACCCAGGGACGATCACGAACATTAAGACTGATGATGAAAATAGGTTCATGTATCTGTTCTTCTCCATTAAAGCGTGCATAGATGGTTTCAATGCTGCCATTAGACCGGTTATTGCAATTGATGCCACGTTTCTGAAGGGTTCATATGGGGGCATTTTGTTTGTCGCTGTATGTCAGGACGGGAACGACCAAATATTTCCTTTGGCATTTGGTGTTGCGGATTCCGAGAATGATGCTTCATGGAGTTGGTTTCTATCTCGTCTGCATGATACCATTGGAGATGTTGAAGATCTTGTTTTTGTATCTGATAGGAAAAACAGTATTGTCAAAGCTATTGCAACGGTTTTTCCAAATGCATACCACGGTGCTTGTTTCATGCATTTAGAACGAAATATGATTTCCATTTATAAGAACAAAGATCTTTCCATACCATTTCGGAAGGCAGCCAAGGCCTACAGAGTTAATGATCACTCATTTTACATGCTACAGTTGTCCAGCATTAGTGTTGGAGCTCACCAGTATGTCGTTGATGCTGGAGAAGAGAGGTGGTCCCGAGCATTTTGTCCGAGGAAACGGTACAACATTATGACTACTAATATTGCTGAGTCGATGAATAATGCAGTGAAAGATTTTCGAGAGTTACCCATTGTTGCTATGATTGACCGTATTCGAGATATGATGCAACGTTGGTTTCATGATCGGCGTACAGTGGCTGCTTCTTACGATACGCAGTTGACAGAAAGGGTTGAGGTACTTATTGGGGTTAGTGATGAATCTGCGCAACATATGAAGGTGTCCCCAATTGCAGTGTACCAGTTTGAGGTGCACGATGGAAAACAGAATGGCATTGTTGATTTAGAAAACCGTACATGCAGTTGTAGGGAATTCGATCTTGATCAGATTCCATGTGCACATGCTTTAGCTGCCATAAAATATAGAGGATTGCATTACACAACATTCACCTCACCCTACTACTCGACTGCTTATCTGCTTTCAGCCTACAGTGGTGAGGTTCATCCAGTAGGCCATCAAGGTGACTGGTTGGTCCCAGCGGACGTTGCAAATACAATTGTTCTTCCACCAGTTGCCCGACGGCCACCAGGTCGACCAAAGAAACAACGTATACCTTCGATTGGAGAAGAGGTTGTACGCAGAAGGTGTAGAAATTGTTGGCGCCACGGCCACAACAGCCAAACATGCAAGAATCCTAAAGTAGCGGAACCATCCGGGTGATGAGGATATGCAAAATACGATGTTGATTTATTTATGATATTATGTTTTGTTGTATTTAATTGCATTTTTAGTCGGAGACTTGCAGGAAACGAACAATATAATTGACATTATTGTACAATTTGGAACACATTATTGTACTATTTCGAAATCAATGTTTTGTTGTATGTATGCATTTGAAAAGTTTTATTATTGTTCAATTTTAGTTAGCTGTGTTGTTGTATGCAATGAAGAGTTTTATTTTGGTTTTTTGAAGAGTTTGTCATCAAATAACTTATGAAATTTTTGCCAGAGTTTCCTCTGTTTTTTTAACAACCCAAAACCTGATTTACAAAATCAATGCATTAACCTGAACGTCTATACACTTCATAGCACGATGTTCAATCATTTGCGCATCCTTCCGCTCGATGCGACTTTTCCAATCATTTTTTCAAAGCGTACAAATTAACGTTTAAAAATTTAAAGAAAAATTGTACAATAATTTCCAATAACCAATGATATACCTACAACCAATAATTTCCAATAACCAATGATATACCTACAACCAATAATTTCCCAATAACCAATAATATTCCAATAACCAAAATTGACAATCATTCCCAAAAACCAATAATATTCACATAAATGAAAATGTAACAAATTGCAAAGTTCATTCTGAATCTGAATCTTCTAGCCTTGCAGAGTTTGCAAATATCTCGATGGACATTTTCTTCCTGAGGGCATCCATTTGCTTCCAGGTGAAATCAAACTTCTGTCTGTGTGCAATAATGTATTCAGCAAAGACAAGGGTAAATGCACCACAGTGACCACTGCAATAATTTCAATATAATACCACTGTCAATTATTGAATTAATTACAATAACAATTACATAATAAAAATATTGAGTTCAATTTCACTTACGCGCCCCGTTGTTGTGGAACATTATCGGGACCTAGTCTTTTGCATGTAAATGGAGTAAGCTGTGGTTGTCTCCCCTTGTGTTCAAAATAGCCTCCTTGATACATAAGGGACGGCAGAAGAAGTGCTAGCGGGGCGACATATTGCTCCCGAAAATACGGTTCAGTGTCCTTACACATAGAATCATAGATCCGTACTTTTCTTTCAACAAGATTGACAGCCACCAACACCCAATGATAACCATCCACATTCACAGGCATCAACAACTACATTGAACACATAATTAGCATTTAACTTATAAAGATATTGTACTGTAACATAGATGCATTATTACACTTACATTATCGATCTCCCACCATGGACGAGACCCTTCGGGTCGTTCACCGCGAACATAGCCAAGGTAGAAATCCTCCCAAGGAAAGGTAAGGGGATCGTATGCCTCCTCTGGTATGGTTCCATCCTCGTTCTTCGGAAGTTTTTTCCACATGTGTTGAACGGTTGACTGCAAAAATTTCAAAAATCAGTATGTTCTTTATAAGTAAGTCATGGAAAGTTTATTAAATAATTTATATTTCAATTACAACTTACAAAGAATTGTGGGTCAATCAAGTTGTAATTTTGGGAAAAAATGGTCGGATGCGAAAGCTGGCGCCTCCGTAATACTGCAAAATAAGCCTCAATGTGCTGTTTTGTGGTTAGTTCATGGAAAAAAAATTGCCATTCAGAACTCATCATAAGGAACAGTGCAAGTTAATGACATTAGCATGAACGTAACAAAAAAATTTCTATTATTTACTAACCAAGCCGTCCAACCAGTCGGTCGCACTCTCAAACGTCTTGAAAAATTCGGGGGTCGCATTCAGTGGTGCCCCAACGTAGCACCTGCATATACGGTATAATATTCAGAGGAATATAGATTAAAACATCACACCAAAAAAATAAGTCTGAAAATAGTTTATGCACTTAAATTATGTATGCTTACCTAGCTTTGCTATTTTTTTTGAAAGCCTCGTACTCCGACTTTACTTCCTTATGAACCGGTTTTAACGGCTCGAACTTAATTGGATGGGAGGACCGTGTATTTTGCTTCTTTGGCCTAGTCGGGTCAATGTACGGGCTACATACGAATGCAGAACGCTTTTTTTTCCTCTGACCATATCTTACACCGAATGCTTTTTTTTCAAGAGTTTCGACACTCTGACTACCTGTGGCACTCCCTGTGGCACTCGCTGTGGCACTCGCGATATGCGCCAAGGGAGAGGGAGGACGGTAAATAGTTAGCTCCATGCATTGATCAGGTTCAAGACCCTCCTCGTTTGCTTCATCATTTTTTACATTTTTGTCCTCCTCCTTTACTTCATCATTTTGTACATTTTTTTCCTCGTCCACATTGTAGGTTGTATCAAAGATGTCGTCACTCTGATGCAGTTAATAAAACAGTATACGGTCAATACAATGTCGAAAAGGAAATGACAAATGTCGACGTGATTAAATAAAAAGTAAATTACCTGTGGCACCTCAGTTCCAGCTGGAAATTTTTCATCACTGCCTCCTGTCTTGCAGACAACTTCAATCAATTTCTCAACTCCTTTCCGCATCTCATCAAGTTGTGTTTGTAGGGTTGCAAACCCTTTGTCAACTTTATCATTCAGTGCGGTCATAGAAGTCTTCAGACAGGCTACTTCTGTGTGGAGGCCATCGAATTTTCTATTCACATATTCTGAGTCCTAGCATAATGTCCAAGAAAAAGTTAAATTAACATTTACATAAAATTTAATGAACAATACAATTAAGGGACAATATTGGCAACATACCGATGGCCTCCGTCCAATAGGCCCCTCTTCTTGTATTTCAGCTTGCTTATATTTCGGTTGTGGTTGCTCTTCTTCAGCAACATCATCACTATGACTGTCATGACGGTACTCGTCATCTTCCTGATCACCCATCTCTATATATGGGGTTGACGGATCATTTGTAGTAGCACCCGTATCGAACCCCATAAAATAGGACAACTTAAGTTCTTCCTCCGTTGGTTTCAAAGTTTGAAACGTTGAAATCTAACCAAAAAAACAAAAAAACAGCCCACGTAGTGTTATAATAACAATTTATATACCTAACATAAGTCTTTCAATGTAGTTCATACCTTTCGCCTACTGAAAATCTTATTTCTCAAAACCTCATATCCAGGACTCGTTTTCACTTCCCAGTTCAGAATACGAGGGGCTGAACGAGACACCCTGGTAGCATACTTCTTGATTGAGTAAAGCGGAATCGCTTCAATTGCCCACACCTACCAAATAAAACAAAACCATGTTTCAATAAGAGTTTTAAAGAGGTTAAGGGTAACAAAAGTTAAACAATTAAAATTACCTGAAAAGCATAGACAAATCCATACAGGTTGATCTTCTCCGCTGTATGGCTCGGATCCTTTTCAGCCTTCTCCCTAAACTTCTGATCTCGACCTTTGCAACAGGTGGAGAAAGAGTTGAATGTCCTTGAATAGATAAATGAACCCCATGGGAACCGATTGAATTCTTCTAAGTTATCAACCAACTTCATTGCCCAATATTCGACCTTAGTCCTCAGGTCCTTTCCAAGCAATGTCATCTCCAAGATCAGCAACAAAGCTACTTTAATCATGTCATCATCAGCATCATGTTCTTCCTCCATACGTTCGAACAAAGTTTGCAATTTTGTTCCAGTCACCTTTTTCACTCCCTTAAAGTATTTCTGCCAAATTCTACACATATGATCTTCCCCTACAGTAGGGACGACTGTATCCTCAAAACGTAGACCGCTGACGAGGCAAAACTCGTTTGCACTGAACCGTATTCTGTTCCCGCCAATCAAAAATCACATTTCGTTTTCAGCATTGTCCACATGGCACTCCCGCAACAAGATATGATGAAGCAATTGACCCGTGAAGGCCATTTCATTAACATCTAAGAAATGGCCAAAGCACGTTGCTCTTATTTGTTGTTGTTGACGTTCGGTGAGTTTACTCTTCAGCAGCCCGATGCAACCCCATTTAGAATATGTTGTCATCTTGGCATGGAAAAAATTTCTTTCCTTAACTTTCATCGTCCCAACCAACTTCTCACTTGCCATTGAATATTAGCCTGCATAAACAAAAAAAATTCGAATTCATCAACATACTAAACAATACAAATATATTTCATCAAATCATGTCGGCCCGATGATTTAATTTCATCGGGTCGCAGTGGCCCGATGCTTTGATTTCATCTGCTTTTGTTTCATGGTGATGCTTGCAGGCTGCCCGATGGTTTAGTCTGATCGGCCTGATGAAAGAAAACCGTCGGCCAGCCGTCCAACCGATGATTAAATGTCATCGGGCCTCAGCTGGCCGATGGTTTACTTTCGTCGGGCCACAGTGGCCCGATGAAACAAAACCGTCGGGTCGCGGTGGCCCGATGACATTTAATCATCGGGCCACGGCTGGACGATGGTTTTGTCTGATCGGCCTGATGAAACAAAACCGTCGTCAAGCCGTGGTCGGATGATTAAATGTCATCGGGCCATCGCGACCCGATGGTTTTGTTTCATCGGGCCACTGTGTCCTAGGAAAGTAAACCAGCGGCCAGCTGAGACCCGATGAGTCATCGGGTCTCAGCTGGCCAATGGTTTACTTTCCTAGGACACAGTGGCCCGATGAATGTAAACCATCGGCCAGCGAAGACCCGATGAGTTTTTCATCGGGTATCAGCTGGCCGATGGTTTACTTTCGTCAGTACCTCAGTGGCCCGATGAATGTAAACCATCGGCCAGCGAAGACCCGATGAGTTTTTCATCGGGTCTCAGCTGGCCGATGGTTTACTTTCCTAGGACACACTGGCCCGATGAATGTAAACCATCGGCCAGCGAAGACCCGATGAGTTTTTCATTGGGTCTCAGCTGGCCGATGGTTTACTTTCGTCAGTACCTCAGTGGCCCGATGAATGTAAACCATCGGCCAGCGAAGACCCGATGAGTTTTTCATCGGGTCTCAGCTGGCCGATGGTTTACTTTCGTCAGTACCTCAGTGGCCCGATGAATGTAAAGCATCGGCCAGCGAAGACCCGATGAGTTTTTCATCGGGTCTCAGCTGGCCGATGGTTTACTTTCATCGGACCACTTAGACAGTGACCCGATGAAACAAAATCATCGGCCAGACGTGGCCCGATGCCCAAAACACAAATTTGTAAACAAATAATCAGAAGAAGAAATTTTTCCTTACTTTGAACAAGAACAGAAGAAGACGATTTCCTTGCTGTGCAGACCGCTTTATAACGCGACTCGCTGAACCTGCAAACACAAACGAAACGAAGAAGACAGACGAAGAAGACAAACGAAGAAGACAAACAGCAGCAGAGAACACAAATGCAGAATACGAACAGGCTACGAACAGCAGTTGAGATGAACAGCAGTTGAGATGAACAGCAGTAAAAACAAGCAAGTCAAAAACTGTAAAGTGAAAACGTGGAGTCTGGGTCAAATGTGAAACTAAGGGCAAATATGTCCAAACAAAGTCTTTGGGTACCGGTTGCAAAAATTAGTGGACCGTGGGTAGTTTTGCAATTATTGATTACTGTTTGGGCAATTTTGCTAAATTCCCTATTAATTAACGCTAAAAGTTGGCAAGACAACATTACAATTAGCTGGACCTGGACCTGGACCTTTTTTTCTTGGCTAATAAATTACTACATTGAATACGGTTCTTGTTATTTGTGCTACTATGTGATTATTATATCAGTAGACGGTTTCATGATCGAGTATTTGGATGGCATAGATCGCGTGCGCTCCTTGTTTTTCAGACATTGTCATGAGCTTGTTGACAATAAGAAGAAGCCTAGCTATGAGCAATACAACACATGAGATATGCTAGCTACAGTCCCCATTAGGCGACTGTGGCTGGCCGTTGCTCCCTTAGGGAGCTAAGCGAGCGATACGTGTATTCCACTATTTTATCAACTTTTTATCCTGTTAATTACAATATTATCATTTATTAATTCCATCAAATTTTTTTTATTAATTATAATATTGTTATTCACTCTATTTATTAATTAATTCCACCAATTGTTATTTACTCATTGCCACTATACAATTAATTCTATCAGTTATTCAGAAACATGACACCTTATATTGCATTTTCTAATATTTAATTATATTTATAAGGTAAGGTATGTTAAATTAGTATTGTTATTTATTTTTTTCTTCTAATTCATGATATTAGAATTTCAAAAATGCATTTTGTATTATCTTATACTAATTTTTTTATTTTTAACTTTGTAGATACAAAATTTTAAAGCGATCAATGAAGGAATATGCTTGACGATCGTTAAAAGATCAAGAATTATTTTATTTTCATTATTAGTCTTTTTAAATCGGGTTAATGAGAAATACATTATTGTATTTTTAGTTAGTATATTTTTATTTATTGGTAATACAAACATTATTAAATAAAGGAGAATTTTTATTTAGTGAATGTTTTTTTTATGACAATTTTAATATGAATTCAGAAGTCATTTTATTTCAATACATTCTATTTATTTTAGTGACTTATGATGTAAAATTAATACGTAAAAATAAAAATAAGTTTGTAAATTAAAAAAAAAGTTGTGAATAAGCGTCAAAAATGGAAGGAGAAAAGTAAATAGAGTAGTGTGACAATATTGTGAATAATGGGAAGAAAGTGGTTTATTTTACTCAAAAACTGATGGAATTAATTGTGTAGTGGCAATGAGTAAATAACAATTGGTGAAATTAATTAGTAAATAGAGTGAGTGACAATATTATAATTAATAGGAAAAAGCTGATGGAATTAATGAGTGGCATAATATTATAATTAACAGGAAAAAAAAAGTTGATGAAAATAGTGGGATACACGTGTCGCTCCCTTAGCTCCCTAATGGAGTATGACTACCATACCTCTACAATATGGATTAGGATCCTCTCCTAACCTAAGTTTTTCCTAAGCTTTTACATAAAATCCTAATCATTAAATTGATTATGTGCCACGTGTCATTAGATGTGTAAAACTTTTTAAAAAGAAAGATAATAGAACATAAAATCATAACCATTAAATCCTCATGTTTAGATCTGTAAAAGTTTAGGAAAAGTTTAAGTTATGAGAGAATCCTCATCCTACAATATATACATACAAGCCTCATGAACTGAACTCCAATATTGGAAGGAGCAATGCCAGCTGCAGTCGCTTAGCCAGTCGCTCTTTAGAGAGTGACAAGTGGCAGCAAGCCTTTTTGTTTTTCAAATTTTTTAAATAATTTTATTTTAGTGTCTCATTTATATATATTTAGTTTTATTACCACTAATTAATATAAATATAGCAACTCAATCCAATAACCAAAATTTATATAGTTAAATAAAAATAAAACTCAAAATTAATTGGTTTACCCATAACAATAAGATATTAATATTAAAATATGTATTTGTCGCCCTACTTGCAGCATATACTATTATAATATGTACTGACAAATACATATTTTTTCTTATATATATCTAATTAAATATAAAAAAATATATTTTTATTAAAAAAAATTGCAATCAAAGTATGTGACATCTTCTTGACTTTAAAAAAAAATGACTAAAATTTAAATAGTCAAATAAAAATAAAATTTAAAATTAATTAGTTTATCCATGATAATAGGATATTAATATTAAAATATGTATTTGTCCTCTTGCTTGTAACTCGTGCTATTATAATATGTATTGATAAATATTTTTTTTATATATATCTAATTAAATATAAAAAAAATATAAATTATTATAAACTCGTCAATTTAATCTATATGATCAAAATTTTAACGCTCGAACTTAAATAAAATTCAAAAGTAATTTTTATAAAAAAAAATAAAACTAAAAGTAAGAATAGAAATTCTCATATATATATATACACACACACACACACATAAATTTAACATCTGATGGGTTAGAGGGTAGCCGAAATTTTCCGAGATCAAACTCTATTGCACAGTCCAAATATTTTAAATCTAAATCAGAAAAAGTCTACTTCCAACACTGGAAGAAGTCTTTCTACACTCATTGCGGTTTTATGGGCAATTGTGGGACAATATTTATAATATCAAGGTTTGAACCTTGATAAGTTGGGGGAACTTGTGAAGTTTCAACTAATAAGGTAAGACCTTTGGCAAAATTGATAATAATTAAAATTAAAAAATAAAATAATTATAAAATTTATCAAAATTATTGTCATATTTATTATTTATATAATTAAAAATGTAAAAAAAATATTTTTTTTTAAAAAAATAGGTGGCCTACATAGAGGAAGTCAGGAAGACATCGTATCATTTGAATAAAAATATATATTTTTATATATTTAATTAGATATATATAAGAAAAAATGTGTATTTATTAATACATATTATAATAGCATGTGTTGCAAGTAGGATGATAAATGTATTTTTTAATATTAATATTTGTGGGTAAATCAATTAATTTTAAATTTTATTTTTATTTAACTATATAAATTTTGATTATTGGATTGAATTGCTATATTTATATTAATTAGTGGTAATAAAACTAAAAATATATAAATGATGGACTAAAATAAAATTATTTATAAAATTTGAAATAAAAAAAAGTATGCTGCCACTTGTTGCTCTCTAAGGGACTGACTAGCTACAGTCACCTCTACTGCGGCTAGCATTGCTCATATTGGAAAATAAACTCACTAAAACTGTGACAACAAGCAATTAATTATAGTTGAAATTACCAACAATTAATAATTCTGTAGTGTCTGGTGTTAATGCATTTCAAGTTGTTTAAATGAATTAATGCTCCGCCATTCATCCCAAAAACTTAATGTAGGTATCGTTTTCAAAATAATCGATATATTTAAAAACTGTATTTGGTAGTTTTTTTTTTTATAAAAAAAAAAATGAGTAAAATAGTTGTTTAGAGAAAAAAATTGTGACACACAATTTAAAAAACTGTTTTGAAAGCAATGAAAAATAATAAATTGTTATTTTTAACTGTTTAGTTATAAATTTTAAAAAACAATGTTTTCCATTTTAGTAATTTCTACATGATGTTGTGTAGCTCTCAAGACTCAAGTCTCACCTTGGTGACTAAACATGTCCCAGATGTGCCAGAATCCGAAAGGAAAAAAATTTAAAGCTCACCAACTGCTATTAAAGACTTCATATATTAAAAGGATTAGGTCAATATTTATTAATTTCACCATATCTATTGCCGATATCATACATGCGAACAGTACAAACTGAAACTCGACAAAAAATATTCATGGCTGGACTTAACAGTCACAATTGTCCATGGAATCATTTTACTAAAATCTTAGAATGCTGTTTCTCTGAGGACCAAAAGGTTGTTGAAACAAATCAATATTAGGCAATTAAAACGTTTTCCGGCAAAGTTTTTAGATGATCATCGGTCACAATCTCTGCACGATGATTTGGTGAAGCTAGAAGATCTTTGTATCAGTCACTCAAGACCATTAATGCTACCAAAAAAAAAAATCAGCTCTTTTTCCGGGCAATATTCATGTGCTTGCTTACATCAATTTTGATTTTGAATTCAGTTTTGTTCAATTTTGATTTTATAGCTGTGGTAGTTGGATGCAGTTTCAGATAGTACTACAAATTAATGAAAGATAATCTGGATTTTATGTTTTATCATTCATGCAATGTTCACGTACATAGAACAAATCTTGTTGCTCTAATATGGTCAATGAAATATTTCAACAATCAAGTTAACTAAAACTAATTGAAATTGATCAAAGAGTCTTCATTTTTGTCAGGAATGGTACAGTATTTCCTCACTGAAGTGGTACCTTTAATTCTAAAAGAATAACTCCCGTTAGCTATATGGCGATTTAAAGAAGGTTCTCGTGCTAGTTTTAAGAGTACCCGTCTAATTAATCTCAACAGACTTCATGTTAAACTATACAGATTTTTAATGTTTAAATTTACAAAAAGTGACATTAACTATATACATAGAATAATGTCTAACCTCATATGTACATGCATGTATGTACACTCAACTACACAGGCCTAACGTGGGTACCGATCTCAAAACCCTAAAAAGGAACAAACGCAATTTGGTACCATGAACTCGAGAAGTTTTTGAATTAAAGATGGTGAAAGAAGGGCTTGCCTTGGATCTCAGAGATTGTCGTTGATGTGTATCTATATGGGTTCTCAAATTGGCACTCCTGCAAGCTGCAACTGGCAAGTAGTAAAGCAAAATATATTCATTATCTACCTACAACAAATTAAATTCTGACCAGTTAAAAGAAGTGGAAGAAACTAAATCGATATATATGTCTGTGTGTGTGTGTGTGTATTGATTGGAAAAGGATTGTTATTGAATTGTAATGACCATTTATTTTGATGAAGAAACAAGGTTACCAGAAGTCCATAAATTTGTCAGCAGATATTTAAAGAACTTCATACGTTTGTTTGTTAATTTTTGTTTATCACTGTTGGGGTTAAACTTCACGTGTGGTTGAAATCTTTTCCTTTTATATACATATGCTATGCGGTAACTCAAATCTAATACAGGTTGAATAAGGGTTTATTGAATAAATCACACTGTATGAGGGTCCGTTGTCACTAAACCATATTAATGTGTGTTGAACTTTTAATTGCTCAAAATTATATAAATTATTACCAAACTTCCTACACTTCCACTTTTATAAATAAGTTGGTGTGTATGTAACATAATTTTATTTTTATTTTTTAAATCTTATACCAATTAGGTTAAGAGTTTGTCAAAAACTGAGGAGATGAAGCACTACAAATGTGGTTCTAAAAGCAAGGGGAGAGGTCTCCTCGCACTTGACAAAAATAGAGTTCGAACTCTTATCACAGATGTAAAAAGGAAGTGTACTAACCACTTGAGTTATAAATGAATGTGTTCCTAATATAAGTTTCGAATTTGAACAAAGCACTTTTAATTAATGAGACTAAAAATTACATATTGATATGGGAGTTTAAATAATTTTTTTTAGTGTTGAAAATAATTAATCTAACATTGAAAATTTGTGACGAATCCACTCATACATTAACTCATAGTTCAAGTGGTTAATGCACATCTTCATCCATTTTAGTGATAGTGATCAATTCTCACCATGCATATTTACACCCATATATGGATAGTTTTCTCCTTTTATTATTTGAGTAGATATCCGGACCGTACGTTTAATGATTAATATCGGTATGTTCCATTAGACTTTAATAATTTTATAATTAAAAAAACACACATGTTAGTTATGATATGCAAATCAATAATTCTTGCTCTGTAACAATCCTTTATCAGCTGACCCAATCCACAGTAGCTAGCCAGGTCAGGATCGTATAATATCTACATTATGCAGGACTGCAAAATCAGACATTAATTGGAAATAAATAATTACAATTTCAAAAAAAAAATTCATATATGATATAACTACCCATCTAAACAAAATTAAATAATTCTGGGGAATAATTAAGTCCATGGACCAATCCATCAATATCTATATTCTTGTTAAGTTAAAAAAGTTTGTAATACGACGTGTTACAAATAAAGTGATAATTTTATCAAAACTATTTAATATTTATTTTTTTTATAAAAAAAAATCGTACGTTTAATATTAATATTTTATATTATTAGATTGTGTTATATTTGTGTGAACATAAATCATTACTGTTAACAAATTTAAGAATACGAGCTTGAATTAGACTTAACTTGTTGGTATCAAAATTTTGTTGAGAAATAATTAATTATATAGTGGATAAATTTATTATTTAAAACATAATTTGATCCCATTGACCTAATTAAAAAAACATCATTTGGATATAACCCATTTAATTTAATTGATTGTTAAATTTAATCAATATTTTATCTATAATCTTACACAGAGCATTAGATAACATGAGAAGATATCACTTTTATAACGTAAGAGAATGAATTCTCTAACGTTAGAATCATATTGTTTGGAATTTGGAATTTTAATGTATTATAAAAATAAAAAAGAAGAAAAATAAAGAAATAAACAAAACTTTTTAATTTTTTTTTTAACGGGAGACATCTACTCCCACAATAAGAGGAGAAAACTATCCACACATTTTAATAAATGTATATGGTGGGAATTGAACTTTTAACACTAAAGTGAAAGAAAAATGTATTAATCAGTTGAGTTGTGAGTAGATGCACAAAACAAAACTTTTTTATTTTATTTACTTTGAACACAAATAATAAGGCTCTTCTAATGACTTCAATTTTGAACACCTTTTTTTTTTTTTTTTTTTTTGACTTCTTTGTTCGGGCCATTTAACATCTCAAATTCTTCGATTTGGGCTGGGCCACCGAAACAAAGGCGGTTGTTTTGGACTTCTTATATGTAGTCATGGGACTATGAGATAATTACTAAATCTGTTGGGTTTATTAGCAAAGGTAGAGAGTGTGCACAAATTACAATAAATTTTAAAAGACAGGCTTGGCCCTAATATATCCTTTTAGATTTTTTTTTATATTTTTAATATTTAATTAATTATTGTAATATATTTGATTTATAATTAATTTTAAAATATTTAATATAATATACTTATATAAAAATTAATTTAATCCAATATGATTTTATACAATCTCATTCTATACTAAATAAGGGACAATACTATTTTTAATTAAATCAATACTTTATTAAACAAATCATAGTACTAATTAGTCATATCCAATCTAATTTAATTATATTCCATAAAAATTTAATTTCACACACCAAACACACTCTAAGAGTAATTATTTAGGGTAGACAATACATACATAATTTACTTTAAAAGCTACATAAATATTGTCATTAATTTACATATTTCGTGTCTATAAACTACACACATGCACAAATATATCTTTCAATTGAATGATACATGTGTCTACATGAGAGAGATAATAATAAATTTTTGACCATGTAAATATTTTTTTAAATTTTTTCATGGTTAGTTGTCACTAAATTAGAAAAAATTAAGTAAAAATTATTACTTTGTATTGTCGTTTGATAGAGTTTGGCTTAGGATTGTGAAGTTTATCCAAATCTCTAATACTATATTAATTTTTTTTTTTTTTTTACCTATTCAAACTTTTTTTATGTGTACATCGTATAGAACAATAAGCGACCCTACATGAGTACTTTGCATTTTCTAAAAGGAGAGTAATGGCACTTTGAACATGCTGTATATGCAGATTCAAAAGCTCACAAATATCAAGTCACAAGAAATGTATAAAGTATTGACCATAATATTTCTTTTATACGAAAGTATCACTGAATAGAAAAATCCACCAAAATTCAGATTTTATATATATATATATATATATATATATATATATATATGCACAGGAGGGATCAGCAAATTGGGGGACAATTTTTGACACAATAAGTTGTAGAATGTTCGAACTAACTTTTGGGTTGATAAACATATAGGGTGCGTTTGGTGCGCGGGATTGAATTGGACTATTTTTATAGAATTGGATTGGATTGGATAGAATTGGACTAAATAGTACTATTATGTATTTGGTGCAGTATGGATTTGACTAAAAATAATATTGTCTCTTATTTGGTGTAGTATGAGATTGGACAAAAAAATATATTGTTTTTATAAATAAAAATTAAATTTGGTTAATTTTTTATAAATAAAATATTCATATTATTTTTTAATCGGTTTCCCGTTTCTTTATGCTAACGTATTGCAATTTTTTTTTTATTATTTTTTTTTTGATTTCAACAAAACTTCTATTACAGAAGACCAACAAGGAAACTAGGTTCAGGATTGAACCAACAAAATTCCTCCTTAGATGAAAAGGCTAGGGAAGCAAGAGAATGTGCCATTTCATTCCCTGAACGAGGAATGGCATGACAGTTGGAAACTCCCACAGCCCTAAAAAGAGCCTTAACATCAGAATAATAGGGTCCATAACAGACAAGGAGAAGAGCTAAGCACCCTAGCCACAACATTAACAGCATCTAACTCAACCCACTCAATAATCAGGTTGAACTCCTTCGCCAGAAGCAACCCCTCTCGCAACGCCAGCAGCTCGCCAAGCTCAGCAGGAAAAAACCCTAAAAGGGGCTTAGCAGAAGCTGCAACAACCTTGCCCTGAGAATCACGCACCACTGCACCAGAACCCATCATAGAACAGCCAGGCTTCACTGCTGCATCGGAATTCAACTTCAGGGAGCCTGCAGGAGGGGGCGACCACGGAGCAGAGCGAGGCTGCCTGGGGGGCTGGAAGGGAGAGCCAAAGACCTTCTGGGTACCCTGAAATTCACGAAGCAAAGAGAGAGACCAAGAAACCAAATCAGCACTAAACCTGGGGGACTTAGAATGACAGACAGCATTCCTTTCAGACCAAACCCCCCCACAGGATCATGCAGAACTCCTCGAACTCTGCTCTCTTAGCCCTAACAAAAACCCACAAGATCAAATCAAAACAAGAAATATGACACTGCAACTTGAGAATGTCCCAGAAAACAGTGGATTCCCAAATAGGACGCACGGAGTTGCACCAAAAAAGGGCATGGGCTGAGCTCTCGGGAGCATCACCACATCTAGAACAACACGGATCAACCACAATCTTCCTGGAGCAAAGATTACAAAGAGACGGAATGGCATTGTGACAAACCCTCCATATGAAGATTTTAATTTTGGGGGGAATGTTGAGATTCCAAAGTGCAAGCCACCATTTCGAATCCGGACACGAGGAGGAACCTTTGAGGGAGAGTTTTTCCTGCGCTGCAACTCTATACCCACTCTTCACATAATACTCCCCATTCTTATCAAAATGCCAGATTAAGGAATCATTACAATCACCAAAACTTAGAGGAATTTCCAGGATAGAATCCCTATCCGCTGCCACAAAGACCTGATCAAGCTTAGCCAAATCCCAATAATGGGAAGAAGGGGAAATGAGAGATGCGACCATGAGATCATCCACAGGGGCAATCGAGACGGGTCTGAAAGTTGACGCCCTTGGAATCCAAGGGTCCTGAAAAGCACTGATATTCTTACCATTACCTACCCTCCAACGAAGGCCTTTAATAAGAAGACTCCTACCCCAAACCAAACTCCTCCAGAGATGAGAACTCCCCTGTTTCAGCGAGACGGATAAGAAATCCTCCTGCCTGAAATACTTAGCCTTAAGAACTCTAGAAACCAACGAGTCTTTATTCATAACAATTCTCCAAGCCTGCTTGCCAAGAAGAGTTTGGTTAAAAAGAGATAAATCTTTAAAACCAAGCCCCCCACAAATTTTCGGAGAACATAACTTGTCTCTAGAGACCCAGCAGATTTTCTTATTACCATCTGAGGCACCCCACCAGAAGCCCATAATCATAGAGCACAGCTCATTGCACAGAGCAGAAGGCAACTGGAATATACTCATAGTGAAGGTAGGGATAGCTTGCGTCACTGCTTTGATAAGAACTTCTTTCCCGCCCATCGAGAAGAGATTGCCCTTCCACCCTCTGATCTTACGCCAAACCCTCTCCTTAATGTCACTGAAGGTTTTTCTTTTATTTTTCCCCACCATGGTTGGAAGGCCAAGATATTTGTCATGAGCTTAGGCATTAACTAGACCCAGACAATTCAAGATACTAGCGCTGCAGGCATCTTCCACATTTGGGCTAAAGGTGATGTTGGACTTTTGCAGATTAATCCGCTCGCCAGAAGCTTTCTCATAGACGTTTAGGATCTGTTTCAACTTCTCACAGTTCTGAACTGAAGCCCTGCAAAAAACAATACTGTCATCTGCAAAAAACAAATGGCTTACTAGAGGACTCCCGCGACTACATCTCATACCCAGAGATTGCCCATTAGATTCGTTGCCTTTGATAAGAGAAGATAAAGCTTCTGCACAGAGAAGGAAGAGATAAGGAGACAAAGGGCATCCCTGCCTCAACCCTCTTTGCGGAGTGACTTCCCCCACAGACTTCCCATTTATCAGGAAGGAAAGTTTGGAGGTCGACACACAATCCATAACAAGGGCTCTAAACTGATTAGGAAACCCTAGTTTCTCCAAAATGATCTCCAGGAAGCCCCATTCCACACGGTCGTAAGCCTTACTCATGTCAAGTTTAATAGCTGCATACCCTCTTATACCCTTTTTATGTTTCTTGATAGAATGGAGGAGCTCAAAAGCAACCATAATGTTATCAAAATTTAACCGCCCTGGTACAAAAGCACTCTGCTCCGAAGATATAATGTGGGGCAGAATTTCTTTCAACCTATTTGCCATAACCTTGGAAACAGTCTTATAAATAACACTGCAAAGGCTGATGGGCCTAAAATCGATCAAACGCTCCGGATTTTTAACCTTTGGAATCAGGACAACATTAGTAGCATTGAACTCCTCGATTGAGCATCCACCATTAAGAACATTCAGGTAAACACTAGAAACATCCTCTCCAACCACATTCCAAAATTTCTGAAAGAAGAGAGCATGGAAGCCATCGGGGCCAGGGGCCTTATTAGGACCCATTTCAAAAACTGCAGCACGCACCTCTGCTCGGGTGAAAGCCTCTCCCAGTCTGCCTGCCATATGGGCATCAACGTTACGCTCAAGAAAGGATGAGGCAGCAGAAAAATCGGAGGATGATGGCTGGATAGACTTGAACAAATCTGAGAAGTAATCAAAAACCACACTAGACATACCCTGCTCAGACTCCCTACGGATCCCTCTACCATCCACCAGCGAGCTAATCATATTCTTCTTCTTTCTGGCCGTCGCTCTTCTGTGGAAAAATTTAGAATTCTTGTCCCCTGCGAGTAGCCAATCAACCCTCGACCGCTGTTTCCAATATAATTCCTTATTGGATAGGAGGCTTTCCAATTCTCGTTCCCTGAGCTTGATATCATTAAGAACCTGATCAGATTGTTGCCTATCATAGAGAAGATTGAGCTCATGTCTTTTCCTATCAATGGCTTTCCTCAAAGATCCGAACTTGACTTTACTCCAGTTTTCCAGCCGATCAGCACACACCCCCAGCTTATCTCTTAAGCCTCTACCAGAAGTATCACTGACAAACCCACCCCAGGCCGAACAAATCACAGAATAGCACTCTTCATCTTTAAGCAAAAAAGGCTCAAATCTGAACTTCCGAAACCTATCGCCACTAATATTGGGACCACCATGCACAAACTTGGCCGAAATCGGCCTATGATAAGAAAACATAAAACCTAAATGCTCAACTTTAATCCCTGAAAACAAATTAACCCACTGACTGGTAGCAAAAAAACGATCCAATCTTTCTTGAACATTTCTAGCGCCCCCCCTTTTATTATTCCAGGTAAACAAAGGCCCTGAAAAACCCAAATCAACAAAATCACACAACTCAACAATACTACGAAAATTAAACATACCCGGACCAATTCGTTCATTCCCGCCAGACTTCTCCTCAATATGAAGGAGTTCGTTGAAATCACCGCCGCACAACCAAGGAAGTCTGTTGACTGCCTTCAGACGACGAAGGAGCTCCCACGAATCGGTTCTATGGTTAGGGACATGACAACCATAAAACCCAGTGAACCTCCATTTGAGGTTATTCTCCATTTTAATCACCACATCAATATGGCCCCTGGAGAAGGACAATACTGAAACATCCCATACATCGTTCCACAGTAACATCAACCCTCCACTCTTTCCCACACAATCCACATGCAAACCCCCAGGAAAACCCAACTGTACCTTAATTTTCGCCGCCCATTCACCTTTTAATCTAGTTTCAGAAAGGAAAACTAGATTAGGGGATTGTTTCCGGATAACCTTCCGAAGAGCCAAGAACGCCCGAGAACTCCCCAAACCTCGAACATTCCAACAGAGGATACTCATGGCTCCTGGCGGGCCTGCTCTGCAGGCTCCGCCGACAAATCAGACTCCAGGAATTTTTGTTTCTTCCCAACTAGGTGCTCCCCTACAACTTCCACCTCTTTTCGTTTCCCTCCCGGATCTATAACAATCACTTCAGAAGGGGATATTCCAGCACTAATACCAGAAAACTTATGATTAAGGGATCTCTTCACTGGCTTTCGATCCCTCCTAGCATAATGCCTAGCTAGTAACATCTTCTGAATTGGGCTAGGGCAACCTGGGATGAGCCTCTGTAAAGGGCTCCCCCTGATTAGTCTTTTCCATTTCTTGGAGTTAGACTTACCAAGGGAAGCCCCTACCATAACAACATCGCCTTCATCACATAAATTCGACCTCACAATTTCCTCATCCATCCTAGCCAACGCCTCTGAGTGCCCATCTTCAGTCGGAACTACTGCCAAGACCTCCCTAGAAGATGGAATCGCCGACTGGATAACCTGAATCGAACTATCATCCTCAACTAACAATACTCTAGAGGGATCAGATAGAGAACCCTCACCCTCCCTACTAGACTTTCCTCCATGCTTTTCAGAAGTTGTTGGGACCATAACCAAGGTTCTAGTGGCATTCTTCGCACCTACTCCGACCACAGCCTCAATGTCTTCCTGGGCTTTCGATTTAGCTTCTGAAGTATCCTCCCCCCTTTGCCGAAACTTTGAACGATCCGGAGGTGATGCTCTAAGCCACACCCCGAATTTTGGCTCAGCCCCCTCCATAATACTCTTCCGCACCTCGCTGATATGACACTCCCTAAAAGAATGTCCAATGAAGCCGCAGCCATAGCAAAAATCTGGAAGTCTCTCATATTTAATCAGGGCCGTAATCATAGTGTCAAAATTCTCCAACCTCATCCGGATACCCCTTTTCAGAGGTTTTGTAATGTCAATGCTAACTTTGATTCTCATAAACTTGCCCCACAAATCTTTCGAATCAATCGGGAAGTCAACAATGGTACCAACTTTCTCAACAATTAATCTCGCCACTTTGCAGTTCATACACGCCAGAGGAATGTTGTAAATATGAATCCAGAATTCAGAGAATTTGAATTGAAGTTGAGAAATTGCACCAGGCCCCACTGGTTTCTCAAGAACAATGAGATTTTTATCGAAATGCCAGGGGCCCCTCGACCAAACCATCGCTTTATCCTCAAGGGATTGGAAATGGAAGACAAACACATTATCGCGTATCATCTCAATTTCTACTCGACCCACAGTGCCCCAAATTTGTTCAATAGTGCCACGAAAAGCCTCCCGATTAACCTTCCTTCGAGAAAGGATCTTCCCTACCAAGCAATGTTCAACGCTTCTAATACCATCAGCTTGAGCATCCCCCGTTATGTCTAGGACTGGACCATCTTCCTCTGATAAGGACAGAGCCTCACAAAGCCTCAGGATTTCATCTGTAGCCATAATGAGTATCACTACAACTACAACGCCGCCGCCCGCACTACCAATTAGAACCCCAGACGGATAATAGATGCGAATCCACACCGAAATTCCAAACTTGGATCAAAATAAAGCTCCACACCCAGAGATCCACAAACTGACCAGATCCACACAGCCCAACTTCAATCCATTCCAGCAAAAATCCCAGATCTACTTCACAAGATCAAAAAAACATAACAACTACACAAACATCACAGCTGGAGTCAAGACCCAGATCTACTTCACTACAAAGGCAGCACCACAGCAAGCATTTTCAACCAAAGCGCCAGATCTACTTCACAGCAAGCATTTATTTTATATTATATATATATATATATATATATATATATATATAAGATTCTTTTTTTTTTTTTTTTTGGTGAACAAACAACAGCACCTCACACTCACAGCCGCACCCCAGCACCCAACCTCAACCAAGCCAGACCACCCTCTAAACAGAACCAATCACCCCGACAGCACCGAGACAACAGAGCATGATCACCATTAGCTCCAATCAAACCCGATCACCACAACAAAACAAACAACAGTAACAACGCCGGAGTTTGAACACAAGAACCGAACCCGATCCAAGCACACACAAACCGTAGAGGAGATCGGGACAGGATACTCAAACCCGAGTCTCTACAGCACCAATTCCAAGCACCCCAGCATCACCCAAGCCCCGGATCCGAACCCCCCAAGCAACACCAGTCAGTTGACCAGGGAAGCTACCAGCAGCTCGAGATCGGCCCCGATCTGATCCGATCACAGTCCACCAAGGAGAAGGAAAGAGAGGGACGACGGGGATGGAGAGTCGACAGATCCAGAGTTGACCCAGTCACCTCTTACCAGTGAAGGCAAAGGGAGAACAAAGGAAGACAATGAAGCCGAAGACGAAGATCTATCTTCACGGAGAAGGAAGGGCTGCCCAAAGGGATAGCTACTTCTACACCCTGTTTTTCAGAGAAAAACGAGAGGAGAGAAGAAAATTTTAGCCCATCTAGATATTATTGAATGGATATTTTTCTAAACTCTTAACCATGTTTTTGCAACTTTATCTCCATCGAGAAGTATGTTAAGTGTTCCTCGCAGCAAGAAGATCGATTCCCCTTCTACTCGTCCACCAGCGACTCTTAAAGATGCACAGCAGAGGTGGATGAGAATCTCTAGGGAATCGAGCTCTAATGTGGCTCTTAGTAAAGCGTTGTCACTGGTGAGTTCTCCCGGTACTAAAGGTCGTGGAGAGAAATGACGGGACCCACCTCAGAATCCTCTACGTAGACTCCAGTGGTCCTGCTGGGCACTCCAATGGAAGTATCCCAGAATCTAACTGACGAAACTAGAAGATTCCATGAAGCGAACCCTTTTTATAAACACTGCAATTCTAATATCATTCTAAGAGAAAGGTTATGGATTTTTTTTTTTTATACAAAAACTATTTTATCAAAATTTTGGCAGAGTCTCCCCTGTTTTTCTAAAGTTTACCAAAGTCAGTAGACCTGCATAAGAAACTGTACACTTCAAATTTTTATTTTCTCAACTACCACAGGACCTCTGGTCTGTCTCAAATCAACCACAAATTTCAAATAATAAAATACTGAACTTTAACAATATACATTTTACATAAGAGTTACAATCAAACATAATACATAATTCTAAAACTGTCACAGCAATATCTGACTGGTCCTGGAAGTCCCTGCAACGTCTGCAACTGTACCTAGGAGGTTGGTTTATAAAACATAAAAATATAATGAGCTAAACGAGCTCAGTGAGTGTTATTAGTTTCTAAACAGTTAAATGTTTCTAATTAAACCTCCCTGAAAGCTGTACTGAAAATAATATTAATCTGTTTTCTAATCTGAAACAAATAGTAATGATAATACTTTTCTTGTTTCCTGAAAAACTGTACTAAAATGTAGAATAATAAAACTTATTCTATTTTCTGACAACAATATACTGAAATAAGTAATAATAATACTTTCTATTCACTGAAAACTCTGCTAAAATCTTTTTACTAAAGGCAATGTACTGAAATGCAAAGTAATATATCTTATTCTGTTTCCTGAAAACTGAACTAAAATCTATTTCATGAAAAACTATATTGAAATCTCTTTCATAAAAACTATACTGAAATCTGTACTAAAATCTTTTTCATAAAACTATACTAAAATCTTTTTCCTTAAAACAAATATCATACTGAAAATCTGTATCTTCAAATCAATGTACTGAAACTTTTCAAATTTTATGCTATTGCTGAAAACTGATAAACTGAAACAATATAGTTTTTAAATACTAGTGGAGAATTTATAAACTATAAAATCTGATGGCCAAGCTTAAAATAATTACTTTTAATTTAATACTGAAATAATTAAAATTCTATTATAAATTTTGACTTGGCCACTTTTCTGAAAACTGAAAAACTGAAATAATATACTTTTCTGAAAACTGAAATACTGAGATAATATATTTTTCTGAAAACTGAAAAGCTGAAATAATATACTTTTTCTGATAAAACTTTTTCTGATAAAACTTTTTTGATAAAACTTTTCTGATAAAACGTTTCTGATAAAATTTTTCTGATAATATATTTTTCTGATAATGCCAATTGGAAACTCATATCTGATAATTCCATAGTGCGACTAACTGGCGCCACTCCACATGGACTGTCACCAGGCGACTAATCTGTGTCGCTCTGTGTGACTATGATAAAATCATATAAGAGACATCTCACTGTCTATGTAGCGGAATTCTGCGTCGCCTACATATAGCGAGACAACACCCCATAAGTGTGTGGGCGACCGACAAACTTGACAGACACAATCCCCCTGAAGTTAGTGACTTGTCCCCCCTTAACTTGCCCTATACAAATGGGGTGTACCGGCCGGGTCTTACTACTGATAATCTGATAATGGATGGGTATCCCATTGGCCTGAAAAATATTTATTTTTCTAGAAGCTTAAAATATCATTCGAAACATATTTCTTTAACTAAATCTCATGCATAAATATTTTCTACTGAGAATATAACTTCAAAATTTCTGAAATATAAAAATACTTCTATTAAAATATGATTAAAGTATCAATTTCTATTTAAATTATAAAACACATATAAATAAATGAAAGTATGTAATTCAATCAAATTGAAAACATACTAAAATACATATAAATCAAAAACATAATTTTACACTCACTTGAAAATAATAATTTTCTATAAACTTGCATAAAGCATATTATGAAACTAAATTTACTTTGCATAAAAAAAAAAATAGTTTTGCACTCACCAATTCCGAGCCCTCAAAGCTCTTTTATAATATTTTTCCTTTCCTCCCACACTTTGGTGATTTCTCCCTAAAACAATATATTTTAAATCAATCATTAATATAAATACTACAACTCAATTAATATACTTAAAACTCATGCCACTATTACTCAATTATAGGCAAACTAATGCACTAATATATATGTTCTTCATTCTCCATTATTTTTCTCAAACTTACATGCATTAATATTTTTAATGCATTCTTGCATGGTTTCAATTTATATCATATCATAGGTATATCAAATGTAACCAATTAGTGAAATTACATCATTGCCCTTCACCTTCAAACTCATAAAAACACAACCAACTACATTTAATTTCTTCTTCAATTTCTTTTTCAATTTCTTCATATATAACACCACCAATTACATTTATTTTACTATAAACCATGTCAATTTAATTAAACATATATCAATCATACAATTCCTCTTCTTGACCGAATTTCAAACATCCAAATTCAACATGATTTCTTGAATTTCTAAGCACCAATTAGTATCACAACACCCATACATCAATTCTAATACCATATCATACTTTAATTGAAATCTCTACACTAAAATCCCAAACTGCAAGTTCACTAATTTGAGAGCTATTTTGATTCCTTACATATTAATTCAAATTCATGGCATCAATTAACTCAAAAACACTCCAATTACTCAAATAACATCTCTATTTAAAAATTTAAACTTAAAATCATAGAACCCCCAAAACTTTACCTTACTAGTTTTCTTGATTTTCACTTTAATCAACTCAATCCAACTAATTTCAAACAAAAACACCACAAAAACTCAATCAAATACTAAAATCAACAAAACCCATCATCTTATTCACTTCCAGCAATTAAATTTCACTTTATATTCATCAATCAAATCAAGAACAAATCAAAACTCATATTTTTCATAACAATTAAAACTCAAGAAACTAGATAAAAATGAAAATAACCCACAATTCTTATCCAAAGTTCTCCTTGACTCTTCTTGATTGATATCTTTTCCACTTATTTCACTAGACAAAAGCCTGAAAGAATCTTGTTCACCTCTTCTTCTTCTTCTTCTCCTCTTGCTTGGCCGAAACTCTCCTCTTTTCCTTTCTCTTCTTTTCTTCTTCTTTCTTCTCTCTCTCGGCCGGCTCTCTCTTCTCTTCTCTCTTTTCTTCTTTTTTCTTTTTTCTTTTCTTTCTTTCTTTCTTTGCTTTGGCCGGCCACTTCACTCTTCTTTTTCTATCTAATTTTGTTTGTTTTTTTTTATTTGACTTGTTTGGTGAGTGGAAATCTCCACTATCATATATATATATATATATATATATATATATATATATATATATATATATATATATATATTCTAATATCTGCAACTTGCCCCTTTGACTCATCAATATCATAAAATGACAACAATTTGACACTTAATCACATGATTATGGTCAACAATTTTTTAATTTACAAATTAATCTACCAATCACATTTCATCTCAATAATTATTCCATCCACTAATTGTTGACTTGGCATTTCATGATTGGTTCATTTTATTTCACATAAATTGTGCTTCTTTGGGGAAAATTTTTCCATATAATAACTCATATCATTCCATAAAAATTCATTCACTTTTAATCTAATCCATATGGTTTACCTTGATTGGTCCACTTGTACACCTTATTTTAATCCACCTAATTTACCTTTCCATCAACCAATCAAATTTCACCATTTCATTTAAATCACCAATTAAATTACATCATCTCATGTGTCACCAATTATTTACTATTTGACTTCCACAATATTCTTAATACTCCAAATTTATGGAAAATTCTTACTATGACCTCCGAAATTTATAATTGGATTTCGTATATACTTTACGAAATCTTACTAATCATCCAATAAATTCCATTATATTGCCATTAATACTTTTAACATTCAATTTACTTATAATAAAGATATATTTATTCACATGTGTACTGTATAATAATTTCTAGAAAAATATACTATAATACATATATGTGTACAGTACAAACTATCGGGAGGGTGTATTACAAGAAAACTCCATGAGCTTAGGGTAAATTCACTGGAAAGAAAAGAAAGCTCTCTCCGAAAAGTCTTCATGAAGAGATAGAGGAGGCAGGGGGGAAACGTAGTCGAGCTTCTCCTCTAAATGATATCCTGAATGGGATCTGCCATCCTAATCGCTTTGTGAATGCTTTGACTCGAGATTCTTAGAGCTTGTCAGAAAAGCTCTTGACCTCCAGTGCCTTGGTAAATCTGATTGATCATATTGTGTGGAATTTTTTGTTTATTCTCTTTCCCTCTCCTTTTTATGCGGATTGCATGTATGTTGCAGGTGTTCATGAATTCTCACTTGATGGGTCAATCTCTTCGTTCCTCATCGAACTTGTGGGAAGAAAAACATCAGAGAGCTCTTTCCTTAGAGAATAAATTGAAGAGAGTCGCACGGAAGGAGAAGGAGAAGAGTGCCCTGGTGAAATCGTTAAAGAAAAACAATGCAGAGGTGGAAAAAACAATTAAGGACCTAAAGAAGTCAGTTGATGAGTTCACTGCTGCTAATGAAGATATAGACAGGAGCTATGATGGCGTTATTCAAACTAGATATCTTTTGGCACAAGCTCACGTGGCTGAACAGGCCCATGCGGAGTGGGATTTGCACTTGATTAATGATTGGGACTGAGATGCCATTTTGGGCAAGGCAAAAGGTGATACCCCTCTTGAGATTGCAGGTCCAAGCGGTGGTGGAGATGCTGATGAGGTTGAAGGAGCTGATGTTATTCCTGAAAAGAGAAGGAGATTACCGCTGAGATTACTGAGGACACGGTCCTGGATGACAAAGAGTGAAGACTATAGAGCTTGGTTCCTTTTTGAAGTTGTTGCTTTATTTTTCCTGAACTTCTAATTTTATTTCTGTTGGATGACTGTTTAAGCACTTTTATATTGCTGAGCATAGAGCTTGGCTTTTCTTTCTTTTAGCTTTCTGAATTGTGGATTTTGTTGCCTTGTCAAGTCTTGTTTGATGAGTATATATATATATGCTCTTTTGTTTTGCTAATTGCTCATTTGATTCTTATGGAAAAGCCTTTGTGCTCCTTATAAATGGGGATTTTCCTTTACTACTTTTCTAAGATTTGATAGAAAATTTGCTTCTTGTGATTCTTGTGATAAATGCCTCTTGTTAAACGGATTTCTCGTAGTTAAACCTTCATCATGTGTATATAGGATTTAATTGTAAACCTTTCCTTCTCCTGGATAAATTTAGCGTATTCCCTTATTGAAGTAAGGCTTCATCCTAGACATATAGAATTGTTGCAGTATTTTTGCGCAGGTCATGGACAAACTCATTAAGTTGTCATCATGTTGTTGAATCCTAATCATGGACATACAGGATCTGGTTAGGGTCTTGGATATATATATATATATATATATATATATATATATATATATATATATAGTACTTGTTGAGATTTATACCCTAAAACTTGTAATTGTAAATGGTTAAAGACTTAATAAGAATTATTCAGATTATCATTCAAGTTTATAAATGTTTTATATTCAGTAATACATTCGTATTGTGCAAGAACATCCTAGATTGCAAGATGTAATCTCAGAATGAGTATATGATGGTCATATACAGAGAGGATTCATTTTGAGATATGCAATCTAAAGAGTCCGTAGAGAACGAACAAAGCTGGGTACTTTGTTTGTGATTGATCTACTACTGCGGTCCATTCTGTAAAGTACGGTGGTCTTATCCTAGACCGTTTATGTAGTTGACATGAGAATGAAGGCAACTTATATGATGAGATCATATAGGACTGGGCCACGATTTATATGAATCTCTCATCAAGATCCGTTAATAGATGAGATTCATATATAATCGATAAACGATGACTATTTATAGGTGATCTTAATCCTGAGTGTCTTATCGACTCCTTTAGGTTAGATCGTGACTTTTGATTTACCATGAGTGAGGTTGATGTGAATCTCGACCAATACCTCCATGTCTTAGAGTTGCGGTTTGGCTTGTGGCTGGGAAAGTTTGAACACAATAGTGGAATCCACTCCTTCTTGATTGAAGTAGATGAGTAGTTCCCTTAAGGGTTGATTCGGGGCTTGAACGATTATGAGTATTCTCCTCCTTCCGTGAGGAAGACATGATTTAATTGTTCATTAGAGAATCAATGGTACTTAAAGGAAAATATATTTCTAGAGGGGTATAACGGACTTTATGACCCAGCTCTAGTTATGAACTATTTGTGTAGGATCACACTATATGCAATTAGTTATATCAATGGACACTGAGACTTCAGATTGTATAAACACGTCTACAATTCTGAGAGTGCAGCCTCGGATTTTTAGTGGAATAACTCCGAGATTAATAATCGTGAAATATTAATTAAAAACTTTTAATTAATATTACTAAGTATTATTGAAGCTCAAAACTGTAGGTCCGTTAGGTCCCCTTGCTAGACCTTATGGTTGTTGGTAACGAGGGTTACGATAGATTAATTGGATGGTCCAATTAATAGTATTACGAAAGTAATATAATTTAAATAAAAGAGAATAATTAAATAATGTGATTATTTAATTAATTAAATATTTAATAAAATAATAGAAATTAATAATTATTAATTATTAATTCTATTTATTAAAAATGAGGTCATCTGATTAAATAATGACTAGGACAAAAAAAAATTAAAATAATTAGATTATTTTAATAGTCCAAAAGGTCACAGATACAAGTCTTTAGGGAGACAAAAAAAAAAGGATTGAGAAGCCTATTTTGACTTGGTCAAACTAAAACCCTAAAAAGCTACTATATAAGTGTCATATAGCTAGGAAAAAAAAAACCTTACACATAAGTGAGAAACACAAGAGGATTCGGCCACCAAAGAGAGAAGAAAGAAAAAAAAAAGTTTTTTTTTCTGACTCTCCCTTTTCTTGCAGGTGTGGTCGGCCATAGGGAGAAAGGGTTCTTCATTTGTTTTTCACGTGACCTCCATCTATTGTCGTGACGTGTCCACACACACGTTGTCAGACCGCGGGTCATAGCTCGGAAAATAAGTTGGTGTGTACGTTACATAATTTTAAATTTACAAAACGTGACATTAACTATATACATAGAATAATGTCTAACCTCATATGTACATGCATGCAAGGTCAGTGATCAGTTCATATTTGTTACTCTTTTTGAGCCCTTTACCCGTGTCTTTCATGCTTATTTTCATGTGAATTTTGCGCTTTTGATATGTTTGTTGAGCTTGCGCAGATTTTAGGTGTTTATAATGGTGTTGTACGATAGATGAAGTTTTGGGCTGAAACCATGCAATTCTGGATCATGAAGCTTCACTAAATAATCTTCGCTACCATCGCGACCGAGCCATCGCGAGCGTTGGTCGCGAGGATTTGCTCGCGGCGAGAGTGGCCAGTTCCTCCAGGGAGTGTGGCGACCGAGCCATCGCGAGCGTGGGTCGCGCGGATTTGTTCGCGGCGAAAGTGGCCAATTCTCCCAGGGAGTGTGGTGACCGAGCCATCGCGAGCGTGGTTCGCGAGGATTTGCTCGCGGCGAGAGTGGCCAGTTCATCCAGGAAGTGTGGCGACCGATCCATCGAGAGCGTTGGTCGCGAAGAATGGGTCGCGGCGATAGTGACAATTCATCCAGAGAGTGTCGCGACCGAGCCATCGCGAGCTTTAGTCGCGACAGCTCGATCGCGACGGCAGAAATTCTGACCTAAAGTCAGCACCTATAAATAGAAGAGTTTGAAAAACCTAAAGGAGGTTGATTTTCCAGCAGCACGAAAATAGCTTTGAAGGGGTCTAGAGCTCATCTCCTTCAACACTTGCTTGTCCTTGGGTGGCATCATAATGGGTTTCATCAATCTTTTCTCTCTTCTTGTTGTAGTATTGATTATTATGTTGAACTAATTTCCTAGTTATGTGGTCAATGGACCAAGATTGAGATTTAATGGTGTAATTGACTGAACATTTCTATATATATATATATATTTAGAGATATGTTGCTAGAGGATTTAATCTATTAGTACATAAATCTTATTGTTTGCATTACGAAAGTGTCTGCATGAATTTTGGTTTATTATTAATATGGAAATTATTATCTCTATGAGAAATCATTAGGGTATGAATGAGTTTAGTGATAGTCTAGCAATAATAGTTAAGTTGATTGAGCCACGAAAGTGTTAATTGACCTAAAGAAGTGCAACTATATTGGGTGTTTGATTGCATCACTTGATGGCCATTGGGTGAAGTTATTGAATTCGAATCATCAATGCATGACAATAATTTGATGAGCCAATGTTAGGAAATACTTCTATGTTAAATATATATTAAGCTTCAATAAGTTGATTACACCAGTGACTCTCATGAATGTTTCCATTCGACTGCGTAACACTTCCTCGCATTTGAATACATTCCTTCGTTACTCATAGCCTTGTTGAATTTAATTTCACCAACATCATTCTAAAAATCATTGATTTAAATTTCTGAACTTTTATAACATCTTTAGTTAAGTATTGGTAACCACCTCTTCCTTGTGGATTCGACCCCGTACTCACGGGAATATATTACTTCGACACATCCTGCACTTGGGATATTATTCCCACGCGTTTGAGCGTGTCAGTCAGCTCATAACTTTTTGAGGTCCTGGGCAAAAAAAAAATATTGGACCCTCAAAAAAGGAAATGTTGAGCCCTCAAGATTGTTGAGGGAAAAACAAATGTTGAGCCCTCAAGATTATTGAGAAAAAAAAATGTTAGGTCCTCAAAATTAAATATAAGAATATACATATAACTGTTGGGCTCTCAAGATTAATAATATGTGCCTAAAATTATTGGGTCCTCGGCAATTACCCTATTTTTCCTAGGTCAGCACAGGGCCTGCATGCATGTATATACTTAACTACATGGACCTAACGTGATCAAAACCCTAAAAAGGAACAAATGCGAATTTGGTACCACGAACTCGAGAAGTTTTCGAATTAAAGATAGTGAAAGAACAAAGAAGGGCTTGCCTTGGATCTCAGAGATTGTCACTGTCATTGATGTGTATCTATATGGGTTCTCAAATTGGCACTCCTGCAAGCTGCAACTTGCAAGTAGTAAAGCAAAATATATTCATTATCTACCTGCAACAAATTAAATTCTGACTAGTTAAAAGAAGTGGAAGAAACTATATATATATGTGTGTGTGTGTGTGTGTGTGTGTGTGTGTGTGTGTGTGTGTTTGTGTGTGTGTGTGTGTGTGTGTGTATTGATTGGAAAAGGATTGTTATTGAATTGTAATGACCATTTATTTTGATGAAGAAACAAGGCTACCAGAAGTCCATAAATTTGTCAGCAGATATTTAAAGAACTTCGTACGTTTGTTTGTTAATTTTTGTTTATCACTGTTGGGGTTTGGTCAGGTTTTTCTACTTCACGTGTGGTTGAATTCTTTTCTTTTTATATAAAAACACTATGCAGTGACTCAAATCTAAAACAGGCTGAACGAGGGTTTAGTGAATAAATCACATTGTATGAGGGTCTATTGTCACTAAACCATGTTAATGTGTGTTGAACTTTTAATTGCTCAAAATTATATAAATTATTATCAAACTTCCTACACTTCCACTTTTATAAATAAGTTGGTGTGTACGTAACATAATTTTATTTTATTTTTTAAATTATATACCAATTAGGTTAAGGGTTTGTCGAAAATTGAGGAGATGAAGCACTACAAATACGGTTCTAAAAGCAAATTTCACTACAAGGGGAGGAGTCTCCTCACACTTGATAAAAATAGAGTTCGAACTCTTATCACAGATGTAAAAAGGAAGTGTACTAACTACTTGAGTTATAGATGAATGTGTTCCTAATATAAGTTTCGAATTTGAACAAAGCACTTTTAATTAATGAGACTAAAAATTACATATTGATATGGGAGTTTAAATAATTTTTTTTAGTGTTGAAAATAATTAATCTAACATTGAAAATTTGTGACGAATCCACTCATACATTAACTCATAGTTCAAGTGGTTAATGCACATCTTCATCCATTTTAGTGATAGTGATCAATTCTCACCATGCATATTTACACCCATATATGGATAGTTTTCTCCTTTTATTATTTGAGTAGATATCCGGACCGTACGTTTAATGATTAATATCGGTATGTTCCATTAGACTTTAATAATTTTATAATTAAAAAAACACACATGTTAGTTATGATATGCAAATCAATAATTCTTGCTCTGTAACAATCCTTTATCAGCTGACCCAATCCACAGTAGCTGGCCAGGTCAGGATCGTATAATATCTACATTATGCAGGACTGCAAAATCAGACATTAATTGGAAATAAATAATTACAATTTCAAAAAAAAAATTCATATATGATATAACTACCCATCTAAACAAAATTAAATAATTCTGGGGAATAATTAAGTCCATGGACCAATCCATCAATATCTATATTCTTGTTAAGTTAAAAAAGTTTGTAATACGACGTGTTACAAATAAAGTGATAATTTTATCAAAACTATTTAATATTTATTTTTTTTATAAAAAAAAATCGTACGTTTAATATTAATATTTTATATTATTAGATTGTGTTATATTTGTGTGAACATAAATCATTACTGTTAACAAATTTAAGAATACGAGCTTGAATTAGACTTAACTTGTTGGTATCAAAATTTTGTTGAGAAATAATTAATTATATAGTGGATAAATTTATTATTTAAAACATAATTTGATCCCATTAACCAAATTAAAAAAACAACATTTAGATATAACCCATTTAATTTAATTGATTTGTTAAATTTAATCAATATTTTATCTATAATCTTACACAGAGCATTAGATAACATGAGAAGAGATCACTTTTATAACGGAAGAGAATCAATTCTCTAACGTTAGAATCAGAATCTGATGTATATTGTTTGGAATTTGGAATTTGAATGTATTATAAAAACAAAAAGAAGAAAAATAAAGAAATAAACAAAACCTTTTTTTTTTTTAAACGAAAGACATTTACTCGCATAATAAAAGGAGAAAACTATTATACTAACCAATTGAGCTATGAGTGGATGCACAAAACAAAATTTTTCTATTTTATTTACTTTGAACACAAATAATACGGCTCTTCTAATGACTTCAATTTTCACCTTAATTTACATCAGTTTTAACATCCTACCGATGTCTTAAGTGAAAATAAATTGTAATATATATACTAATGACATATTTGTTATACAGGACTGGACTGGACTGGATTATTTCTGTGTTCCAATCCATATACAAATTTAGTGTAGCCTAATAGTCCCATCTGGATGTATGGGATAAATTTATGCCATACTATTTTTTTATGTACTTTTCAAAAAAAAAATTAAATTTATATATATTATTAAAATATTTTTAAAATAACATTTTTAATATCAATAAAAAATAAAATTATTTATAATATTTAAATATTTATTTTATTTAAAAAGTAATTTTTAATTTAAATCTTTAATTCTTTAAAAATAATTTTATTTTTAAAAAAAATTAATTTAATATAATTTTATACTTATCAATCTCACATAATATAAACATAAGAAATAATTATATTTTGTTCAAATTTATATTACACCAAATAAAATAAAGGCCTTAATAGTTCGATATTTTTATATTATTTTAGTTTTTTTATATATTTTTAATATTTAATTAATTATAATTAATTTTAAAATATTTAATATAAATATACTTATATGAAAATTAATTTAATCCAATATGATTTTATACAATCTCATTCTATACTAAATAAGAGACAGTACTATTTTTAATTAAATTAATACTTCACTAAATAAATTATAGTACTAATTAGTCATATCCAATCCAATTCAATTATATCCCATAAAAATCCAATTTCGCACACCAAACGCACTCTAAGAGTAATTATTTAGGGTAGACGATACATAAACGCACTCTATGAGTAATTATTTAGGGTAGACGATACATACTTAATTTACTTTAAAAGTTACATAAATATTGTCATTAATTTACAAGTTAGTGATCAAACTCCACATATTTAGTGTCTATAAACTACACACATGCACAAATATATCTTTCAATTGAATGATACATGTGTCTACATGAGAGAGATAATAATAAATTTTTGACCATGTAAATATTTTTTTAAATTTTTTCATGGTTAGTTGTCACTAAATTAGAAAAAATTAAGTAAAAATTATTACTTTGTATTGTCGTTTGATAGAGTTTGGCTTAGGATTGTGAAGTTTATCCAAATCTCTAATACTATATTAATTTTTTTTTTTTTTTACCTATTCAAACTTTTTTTATGTGTACATCGTATAGAACAATAAGCGACCCTACATGAGTACTTTGCATTTTCTAAAAGGAGGGAAATGGCACTTTGAACATGCTGTATATGCAGATTCAAAAGCTCACAAATATCAAGTCACAAGAAATGTATAAAGTATTGACCATAATATTTCTTTTATACGTAAGTATCACTGAATAGAAAAATCCACCAAAATTCAGATATTATATATATATATATATATATATATATATATATATATATGCACGGGAGAGATCAGCAAATTGGGGGACACAATTTTTGACACAATAAGTTGTAAAATGTTCGAACTAACTTTTGGGTTGATGAACATATAGGGTGCGTTTGGTTCGCGGGATTGAATTGGACTATTTTTATAGAATTGGATTGGATTGGATAGAATTGTACTAAATAATACTATTATGTATTTGGTACAGTATGGATTTAACTAAAAATAATATTGTCTCTTATTTGGTGTAGTATGAGATTGGACAAAAAAATATATTATATTTTATATTTTATACAGTGTTGTTAATTTAAAATTATATTAAATTAATTTTAAACTAAAATAAAATTACTTTGAACCAATAATAAAAATAAAAGTAATTAAATTAAATTTTGTTAATTTTTTATAAATAAAATATTCATATTATTTTAAAAAAATATAAGTACAACTATTTATAATTAATTTTAAAAAAATAACATTTATATTCTTTTATTTAGCTATTACAATTCATTTGGGATTTGAGGGAGAGGGACCGTACTTGTACTCATAATCCCGAAGTATAAGTGGGAGGAATATATCATTGGCTTAACCTCATCTTATTACATTTATATTCTTATTAATATTAAAAAATATATTTTATTAATAATATTTTAATATAATATAATAAATAAATATAATATATTAAATTAAAAATAAATAAAAAGCTTAGGACAGTTTTTGTCCCAAGCTTTGAGGCGGAACAAAGCCTCAACAGCATTAATTTTTTGGATGGGATTGGATTTTCTCCAATCCCATCTGAGAGTGAATCATGGGATTGGACTGGAAATAATCCAATTAATTCTTTGTTTTTTTTTTTTGTTAAGATTAGGTAAAATCTCATATCAACCAAAAATTCAAATTATTTTGAATTCGGATACTTTACTTCAAATTGTTTTAATGGATATTGACACAATTTTATTTAATCATGACGAATATATATATATATATATATATATATATATATATATATATATATATATATATACACACACACACATAAACAGAGCAATGGATGTATAGGAATTAAGGCAACCATATTGTTTAAAATACTGTCATATAAATGAAAAATAAAATATTAATAGATTATATTTAGGAAAGAAAATCTAGAAAAGAATAAAGATAAATTAATAATATAGAGAGGAGAAAGAAAGGAAAAAAAGAAATAAATTTATATATATATATATATATATATATACACACACACACATAAACAGAGCAATGGATGTATAGGAATTAAGGCAACCATATTGTTTAAAATACTGCCATACTGTTTAAAATACTGTCATATAAATGAAAAATAAAATATTAATAGATTATATTTAGGAAAGAAAATCTAGAAAATAAGAAAGATAAATTAATAATATAGAGAGGAGAAAGAAAGGAAAAAAAGAAATAAATTTATTAAATCATAGCTATCTAAATCTAAGATATCTAATGACTATAAAATCGTATCAAATATTGTGTTAAAACTTGTGTCCCCTGATCGTGTCAAATATTATGTCAAAAATTGTGTCCCCCAATCCCTCCCTATATTGGGAAGGATCAGAGGACACAAGTTTTAACACAATATTTGATACGATTTTATAGCCATTGGATCTATAAAATTTGGATGGTGAGAATTTAATGAATTTATTTCTTATTTTCTTTCTCTCTCCTATCTCCCTTATTAATTGATTTAATTCATCTCTTCTATCCTAAAGATTTGCTTTCCTAAATTTGATATATTACTTTCTCTTACTCTCTTAAATTTTCAATTCTTTCAATTCTCTCATAATTCTCAATTCTCTCAATTTTCTTTCAACTATTAATTTTAATTTTATATTTATTATTTTCAAATTTTAAAATTTCAATGGCAAGTTCTTAATCTATAAAATCAGTCTCTAAAGGCAAGGCTCCTCTGAATATTGAAGAAATAGAATGGCGTGATTTTTTATACAATGAGTTAAATTATCACGACTTTATGCAGCAGCAAGCATATATGGAAGAAATATATGGTAATCAATTTCAAATTTCTAATCCCCCTGTAAATATTTCTAAACTTATTTCCACTCCTCAAGGCCCACATACATACCATACCCAGTCCCAGTCTCTCCCTAACACTAGCCAATCCCAAAATATGCCCAATTTTGATGATCATGATGAAAAGAGTATAAATTTGAACTGTTTAGAATTTATATGAAGAAGTTGGAAAAAGAACCCGAAAAATGGGTCGTACATTGCAACTACTGTTCCAAAAAGTTTAAATGGAATAAATTTTAAGGATACAATTCATACTGGAAACACATCAACACCCATCATCCAACCGAAGCAGTCCAATCACGCGTACAACAACAGATTGCTAGATACGTATCTCCTAACCATCAATTATTTAAATATAGTGATGCACATAATATGAAAGAATTGGCTAGGATGGTACTTATAGAATATTTACCTTTTAGTTTTGGTGAAAAATTAGATTTTTTAAATTATTGTCATAAAGCCTTAAATCTCGTTGTATGTAGGGTACTTAGAAATACTATTAAACAAACAATGTTTGATATTTATAAAAAAGAGAAAAGAACTTTAGTTAAATATTTTAAAAGTTATGAAGGTCGTGTTTTTATTTATACTGATATTTGGGGTGATCATTGGCAAAAACATGCATATTTAGGTGTCACCTGTCATTTTATTGATGATGCATGGGTGATGCAAAAAAGAATTCTTGCATTTAGAGTTTTTGACGATTCTCATACTGCTGATAATATATATAAATAGATGAAAATTATTTTTGAAAAATATTTGATTGAAAATAAAATTTTTGCAATTGGTTTTAATAAAGCTGCAAATAATATTGTCACTATTTCACAATTATATGCTTTATATAACCCTTATTTTAGCGGCAGATTTTTCCATCAAAGATGTGTTTGCTATGTTTTAAATTTATGTATACAAAATAATTTACAATTCAAGAAAATATTAAACCAATTAGGGATGCTTTCTATTATTTATAGAAACATCTTAATACTATGAAACAATGGGCTAAATTTTGCAAATCTCATAGGAAGTATCCACTTAGATTTTCCCATGATGTTTTAACTCGTTGGAACTCCATGTATAAATTACTTTGTGAAAGTTATGAATATAGAAAACTATTAGTTCGGTTTATGCAATATATTATTAGTAGTATTAGTTTGTATCCTCAACATTGGGATGTTTGTATAAAAAATTATAAATTATTAAAAGTTTTTAATGATGCTACTAATATTTTATCTGGTATTTATTATCCTACTACACATTTATTTTTTTATAGAAGCCCTTAATATTGTGGTGCATTTTCTGAGTATGCATATGATTAATTATTAGCTGATTACGTTCAAGTTATGAAATTTAAACGGTTAGATTATTATAAGGATATTCATATTATTTATGCAATTTCTTTATGTTTTGACCCTAGATGTAAATTAGAATATTGAATATTGCATTATTTATTATCAATGTTCAGGGATAGATGATGTTGATATTGTTAGTATATTTAATAATATTAAGATTTTATTATATCAATTGTATGATGAATACCTTGGTATATATGGTCCATCACTGAACATTACTGTTCAGAATCCCGAAAAAGATTATGAAAATAAAGTCCCCTCCACGTTTAAGAAGTTAGGGTCCAGTCTGTTATTAAAAAAGAAAATGCGGACTTTGTCTTCATTAACCTTTACTTCAGAGACTGATGTTTACTTACAGACTGCATTCTAGTTAATGGAGAACGATGACTTCAACATTCAATTATGGTGGAGGGATCATGAGAAAAATTTTCTAATTTTGACTATCATAGCCAAACAAATTCTTGGAACCCATGTCTCGACCATGGCAGTAGAACAAGAATTTAGCACTGGCGAAAATGGTCTGGACAAAAAACGATCATTGTTGAGTTCAAACTCAATTGAGGTCTAAGTATTTGTTAACGACTAGACCAAGGTAGAAATGAGGCAACAAGAAATAGACCAACCATCGGATGATAACGATTTATTCGATAACGATGAAAGCACGGGCACCGAAGGAACGAGTGATGATTCATGATCAGATAAATAAAAGGTAAGAGAATTACGTGAGCTTTAATTCCTCCTAGAGGATATGTAGACAACTTAATTGAGGTAAAGTTAAGTGCAAGTCCAAATTTCTTATTTATTTATTTAAATTTTATTTTACTGTTATGATTTTATTGTAATTTTATTTAAATTTTATCGTAATTTCGGGTTATCAATTTTTAACTTTTTTTAGAATATTTTAATTTTTTTAAAAAATTTTTAGAACCAAAACTGTAATTGTGGGAAATTGGAATCGGAACCGACATGGAGCCACCGGTTTTAGAATCGAAATTGGAACCGGTCTCCCACAGTTCCCATTACAATTCCTCCTCCTAGAAGAATCAGAACTGCCGGTTTTAGAATCGTAGCTATCTCTTCTCTATCTAGACTAAAACCTAATAGCCATACCATGAGCTGACTTATGGTTGACCACATAATCCCCATGTGATGGGTATTTTCAGATTTCAGACAACATATCTTTTCGATCGATGTTTTGCTGAACGCAGGTACCTACGACGCGGGAAAGTATTGACTTTTCGTAAATCATGTTTATTTCATTTTAAAACATGAAATGTCACCATGTTTCAAAAAAAAAAAAAAAATGTGACCAATTGTTTTGTGTGGTCCCAGGAATCTCGTTTATTTCATTTAAAAGAATGGCTAATTGTGTTTTTTTTTTTTTTTTTTTTGACAAGAGCATGACTCATTGTTTTGTGTGGTTTTTCAACGACTTGAGTACCAACCATGACCCCAATTGAGAATTGACAAATTAAAGCCTAGCCACCACGTAATTATGATATTTTGAAATGTGATTGATAATTTTAATTAATTTGTTAATTTATACCTCCAACTAACTAAAATTATATAATATAACATAATAGTTCCATAAACATATTTTAAAAGCACACAAAAATTATAAGGGTGTCTATTAATAGTAATAAATAAAGATAAGCCTAGACAAAATATATTTTATGGTACCAAGTATTCATATATTTTCAAAACATAATAGTTCCATTCCATAAATATATTTCAAAAGCACACATAAACACATATATTTCAAAAGCACTCATAAACACATTCATATACATATAATATTGTGATTCCAGTTTTGAAAATAAAAGATTTAGTATACTTACATTTCAGCAATTCAAGCAAAATAAATTCTCTAAAAAGACAACGATCCAAGCCTTAGCCTAAATCACATATTATACTCATATTATACTCAAAATAATGTCTTAGGACTGAAATATGACTCTCATAACGTTCCCCAAACCAAAAACTCAATATTAGAACTAACCAATGTTGTCTTGGAAAAGGAACGATGTCCAATGTTGGATTTTTCGTAAATTAATCATATACTGAAAAATTTTAGAACTTTGCAGAAAACTCGAACATATCTTCTCATATAAATTTTTTTAGAATTTTATAAAATTTTAAAGTACCTTAAAATAATTTATTTATTAGAGTATTCTGATCTGCCTATCAATCGGCAATCTGGAACACTATAAAATGCCGAATTGTTTACAATTTCTACAAAATTCCAATTGCTATAAAATTTTGCAGTAACGTGAAATAAATAAATATATATATAATTCCAAATAAACTTTTCAAACCTAAATAATACATATACATATTTTTAAAGTATTTTTACTTTTATGTTTTTGCTCTCTGTCTATTGCTGGACAGATTACTGTACAATATTTACGAAATTCATATATTTTTCAATAAAACTCCAAAGATCATGAAAATTTCCAGAAATAATTAAAACATCTTGAAAAACCTTTGTACAAAATTTCATAATTTTCTGAGCAGTATAACCTGCTAAAATAATGATTCGAACTGAAATAACGTTAAAACGAAAATTTTTCAGCGACTCTAATAAAGAATCGAAAATCCATAACAAATTCAATACTAAAGATTTTTAAGCGAAACGAATTTCTATAGAACCATTTAGATGTCTAGTTTACAGAATGTAAAACCAATTTACCAAAACCAAACATATATTCGCACTAACATTTTCAAAATAAGTATTGATCAATTAGATTATATTTAATTTTAGACAATTAAAACTAAAAGCATAACTAATATGCCTTTAGGGTTTATACCTAATTAAAACTCCAATATTGAATCACTAAACATATAAATTTTAATAACCACCATCTAAAACTAAAATTAAAAATAGCCCAACATATATAAAGGGCTTTGACTTGGTTGACTAGTATTTTAGAGAGAGAAAGTGAGAAAGATAAGAGGAAGAAGAGAGAAGAAGAGGAGAGAGGGAAAGTGGAAACCGACAGCGAGAGGAAAGAGAAAATAAAGGAGAAAAGTATGTGGGACCCATTTCCGACAATAGAATTTATTTCACGTTTGAATGTGTCCAGGTTTCACTATCTGATAATAATGTAATTCTCCTTTTTTTCAATGTAAACAAGTTACTGTACTATGTTTTCATCATCACCAAATGTTTTAGTATATATAAGTATTCGGTCACTTCCAGTTTCACAAGGAAAAAAAAAAAAAACCACCTCACAAAGTGATCACATGAATATGGCTTGCAATATCAAAACTTTTCTGCCTGACCACCCTTATCTCAAAGTGTGTCCACCAACTAAAAAAAACAATGGCATTGTCTCTGTAGTTTGTGGGTTGATGACTCAAAAAACAGCAACTACAGATTCATCAACTGGCAGCTGGAGTACTACGGCCAGTAGTCTGATCATGAGAAAGCCATTGACAAAGAGTTTAGTTGAAACTGATCATCAAGACTTGAAAAAAGTTGTCATCAATCCAGGAAGATTTGGCAAGTTTGGAGGGAAATTTGTCCCCGAGACGTTGATTGCTTGTTTGAACCAACTTGAAGTTGAATTCAACTTTGTCTTGCAGGACAGGGTGTTTCAGGTTTGTTAATTGAAATTCAGATCAATAATTGAAAACAAATTTGATATGGTTTAGAAAACCCAACCAGAATAACCGTGTCTTTGTCTGCTAACTAGCTAGCGTAGTTGATGAGATTCGTTACAAAATTGACTAAAATCTCACTTACAACAGAATATTATTTAAGGTTTGACTTATATTTATTTTATTTGATTATTTGTTGTGTGTGCATATAGGAGGAGCTGTCAACTGCATTGAGAGATTACGTTGGACGAGAGACGCCTCTATATTTCGCTAAGCGACTCACAGATTACTACAAGAACGACGATGGAGAAGGGCCGGAAATTTATTTGAAGAGAGAGGATCTCAACCACGTCGGTGCACACAAGATCAACAACGCCATTGCGCAGGCCATGATAGCCAAACGCATGGGCCGTAAAAGGGTCGTCGCCGCCACCGGTGCCGGTCAACACGGCGTTGCAACGGCTGCTGCATGCGCCAAACTTTCTTTGGAGTGCACTGTCTACATGGGCACAATTGATATGGAAAAACAGTCCTCCAATGTTATCCTCATGAAGCTACTAGGCGCTCAGGTATATATATATTTTGTTTATTTAATTGGAGACAATAATATTTTTTTGCTTAATAACTCATAAATTTTCATTAGAAACATTCTTATAAATTTGATTGACCTTATTGTTTAAACCGATTATTGCAAAAGAAATGGTTAAAAATTATTTTTTAAAATATGATAATTATATTTAAGTTTATATTAATAGTTGTTAATAATATAGTACGTATCAGATCTTAGTTTAATCCAATAATTCTGTATTCGAATCTTTTTGCACACAATATGTTTATATATTTACTATGTAAGGTTAAATACAATCTGTTTCTATATATTTTGTAAGTCTAGTAATTACTTACTTTATATATTTTTATACAGGTTAAACCTGTTGAAGGAAGTTTCAAAGATGCAAGCTCAGAAGCCATCAGAAGTTGGGTGGGGGACTTGGAAAGCAGCTACTACCTGCTCGGCACGGTCGTAGGGCCTCATCCATGTCCAAGCATGGTGAGGGAGTTTCAGTCAGTGATAGGAAAGGAAACAAGAAGACAAGCAATGGAGAAATGGGGAGGCAAGCCAGATGTGTTGGTTGCTTGTGTGGGGAGTGGATCAAATGCACTGGGGCTGTTTCATGAGTTCATGGAAGAAGATCATGAGGAGGTGAGGTTGATTGGAGTTGAGGCAGCTGGGTTTGGGTTGGATAGTGGTAGACATGCTGCTACTTTGGCTAGAGGTGAAGTGGGGGTCTATCATGGAGCCATGAGTTACTTGTTGCAAGATGAGGAAGGCCAGATATTAGGCACACATTCCATTGGTGTTGGGTGAGTACTCTGACTGATTGCTACTCATTCTGGTCCTCTCCTCTCTAATTTGTTATGTGGGGATAAGGCTAGTTGTACTGTGCTACAAAAATACAACAATTTTGAAAAAATAGAAAAGAAAGAACTTTTTTTTAGTTTAATTGTAGCCAAAAAGTGTCTGTCAATTATGACCTTATAGTTCAAAATCTTATAAAGAAAATTTGTTTATTTATTTTTTGTATTTTCTTTAAATATATATATAGGTGTCTACGTATTTGTTAGAGTTAAAATACTATTATTTTTCTAAAACTGAAAATTGTTATATGTTTGAAAACTATTTTCATCACTATAAATCACCTTAAAAATTAACAAATTATTTTTGGTTATTATCTATACAACGTTACTTCTAACATAAAAAATAAAGATTGATAAAAAAAATAATTATAGTACTAATAACAATTAAGAAATCTGGTAACCATTTCATTTAAGTTAACAATAGTTAATCAAGTTAACATGCATAATTATAGTTATATATGTTTATCAAATATATTTTTCTTTTTTGAAACCATTCAAATCTATCTATATATTCCGTGACTAATTCGAAAAGATATACGTGGCTGTAGGTTGGAATACCCGGGGGTCGGTCCAGAGATAAGTTTTCTCAAAGAAACGGGACGTGCAGAGTTCTATACAGTCACAGATCAAGAAGCTATTGATGGTATGTATATATGTGATGATCTTCATTCAAATAAAAAGAACCATAAAAATTAATTAACTTAGCAACTAAATTCAATCATCATTAACCTAATTAACTGTCATTAATTGAAATTTGCAGCATACCATCGGCTATGCAGACTCGAAGGCATAATTCCAGCATTGGAGGCCTCTCATGCATTGGCATTTCTCGACAAACTTTGCCCTACTCTACCTAATGGTGCAAAAGTTGTAGTAAACTGTAGTGGCCGTGGAGATAAGGATGCTGCTACAGTTTTTTCCAACACAAACAAGATTTAATTTAGCAATTTATATATATATATATATATATATATATATATATATATATATACTACATAAAATTTAATAGTAGAAATCTCTCGAGATTATTTGTAAACTTTCAAATAAACTGGTTCTTTTTAACTAAATCTAGAGACTAGTGACAAGGATGATCTCTTCATTGATGTGATAAGAATCAGTGTATGTAATGTATACAGTTGGCAAAATTGAATTACTTGTTCCCCACTTCAACAATATATGGTAATAAAAATATTCAAGAAGTTGCATCGGATTCTATTGTCTCAATAGAAGTACTTTTTATACATACGTTGGATACATTTAGGCCCCGTTTGGTACGCGGGATTGGATTGGACTATTTTATGGGATTGGATTGGACTGGGATTGGATTGGATTGGATTGGACTAAATTAGTACTGTGATGTGTTTGGTGCAGTCTGGACTAAAAATAATACTGTCTTTTGTTTGGTATAGGATGGGATGGGATAAAATCAAAATAAATTTATTAAATTAATTTTCATATAAATGAAAATATTTTAAAGTAAATTACATTCATTTTAACTTAAATAAAAAATAAGATTAATTTTAAATTAAATAAAAAATATATTTAAATTTAATTTAATTAAAAATGTATATTTTTTTGAATGAACAAAATATTTAAATTATTTTTAAAATAAATAAAATCATTTTAAATAAAATAAAAATATTAAATTAAATTTACTTAAAAATATTTCTAAATAAAATTGAATATTATTTGAAAAACATTAAATGAGATATTTAATTTATTTTTTTAAAATAAATAAAATTATTTAAAATTAATTTAAATAAAATAAAATTAATTTTTATTTATATTAAATATTATATTATATTAGAAAAAAAAAAAAAAAAAGGAAGTGGGACTAAATTGGTGGGACTAAATAATCCCACCAAATTGGTGGGATTATTTAGTCCCACCAATATGGGATTAGGTGGAACTGTTGGGATTGGATATGTCCAATCCCAACATGTTCCAAACATGGGACTAGGAGTAAATAGTCCAATCCCACTCCTAGTCCCATGTCCCAAACATGGCCTTAACAACCAAACGAGGATTATATCCGTATACATAATATGAATACACAACATGCACAACATCTTTTATTGGAAAATCAAATACGATGAGAGAGTAAAATATTTCCGGACAGAATTATGTAGGAAGAAATATGGCAGCTAATTGTATTGTTTGTCAAACAGTTTTATAAGGCAATAATCCTAAAAATTCAACAAGTTAAATTTCTCCGGAAAAAATATATACATGAAGTTATACTTTGTTGAATTTTTTAAACATTTACATCCTAATAAAGTTATAATTTGTTTCATACAACCATTTAATTGTTAAATCCCCGGTTAAATTTTTAAAATTGTAATTTACTTTTAATACTAAAAACTATACCAAAATTAACTCGTAAAATCATTATATTTAATCATATAATTTATTTATCCTCATTTTATTTATATTAAGATCAAATCAATTGAGCAGATTAAATCAAATCAATTGCCTATCTATTGAGGTTTTATATATATACATAAATTTAGTTGCTTGTATCAAATCTAGCTAATTCAATAATGATACAAAAATGGATAATTACTATACCCATCCATGACCCAACAAACATTCCAAAAAACAAAATGACATTGATAGATTATATACACACACACATAAACAGAGCAATGATTGTTATAGGAAATAAGGCAACCATATTGTTTAAAATACTATCATATAATGAAAAAAGAAATATTAATAGATTATATTTAGGAAAGAAAATCTAGGAAAGAGGAACAATTGTAGTGGTAAAAAAATAGCCCAAAAGACTTCGACCCAAAAAAAAGGCTCAAAATAAAGTAAAACACAACCTAAACAGGCCCAGCGGTCGACAAGGCCCAAATATTGTCCCATGAATTGACCAAGTCAGATATTGACTTAGTCCAAAGTTTAAACAAGTTGATTGACCAATCAACCAACAACTCCGAGATAACAGGGAATCCTGATATCTCGGAGTACGACATTCTCGATCGCCCCTCTAACGGCTATCTTATACCACTATAAATATAGTCCTAAGGCTTCATAAAGAGGGGTCAGGAAATTCTAATACAAAGCCGTAATTATGCTCCCAAGCAAGTAAACTTTTACTCGACTTAAGTGCTGCCCAGTCCACTCTCGACATAGCTAATGCTTAGTCAAAGCTCACTTCAATAGCATACCTCACAGTATACTTAAACAGCATACGCTCGACTCAAAGCCCATCCCGCTACGCTCGACACAACCATTCCAGGTTACCCTTTTGGCTGGCATCACCTCGGTGTCCTAGAGAGCACGACCTCTCCTACTTTATTGCACAGGTTGTTGGCCCTACATTCATTTGACTTGAGATTCCCGGATCCCTCTTGTAGATTCTTAGCGTCTACAAAGATAAAATAAAATAAATTAATGATAGAGAGAGAAGAAAAAAAGGAAATAAATAAATAAATTTATTAAATCCTAGCCATCCAAATCTAAGAAATCTAATGGCTACAAAATCATGTCAAATATTGTGTCCCTCGATTCCTCCCAATATCGGGAAGGATCGGGGACACAATGTTTGATACGATTTTATAGCCATTGAATCTCTAAAATTTGGATGGTGATGATTTAATGAATTTATTTCTTATTTTCTTTCTCTCTCCTATCTCCCTTATTAATTTATTTAATTCATCTCTCCTATCCTAAAGATTTCTTTCCTAAATTTGATATATTACTCTCTCTTACTCTATTAAATTCTCAATTATTTCAATTTTCTTTCAATTATTAATTTTAATTTTATATTTATTATTTTTAAATTTCAAAATTTCAATGGCAAGTTCTTAATCCAGAAAATCAGTCTCCAGAGGCAAAACTCCTCTAAATATTGAAAAAATAGAAGGGCATGATTCTTTATGCAATGAGTTAACTTATCACGACTTTCTACAGTAGCAAGCATATATGGAAAAAAATGTACGGTAATCAATTTCAAATTCCTAATCCCCCCGTAAATATTTTTAAACCCATTTCCTCTCCTCAAGGCCCTCATACAAACCATACCCAGTCTCATCCTAATACTACCTAATCCCAAAATATGCCCAATTTTGATGATGATGATGAAAATAGTATAAATTTGAACTATTTAGACTCATATGAAGAAGGTGAAGAAAGAACCTAGAAAATGGATTGTACGTTGCAACTACTGTCCCAAAGAGTTTAAGTGGAATAAATCTGGAGGATACGACTCATACTGGCAACACATCAACACCCATCATCCAGTTGAAATAATTCGATCACGCGGATAACAACAAATTGCTAGATACGCATCTCCTAACTATCAATTATTTAAATGTAGAGGTTGGTTTCTTATAACATATATTGTGTGTGACTGGAAGTATGGTCGTACAATCCTGGAGGACACTACTAGAGCAAATGCTAACTTTTCTAACCGTGAGTAATTCTTTTCAGACTTAGTTAAAGAATTACTTACGTAGTAATTTGGCCTTTGCACCTTATCTTCACACTCCTTGATTAATGCACTGCTGACGACTGCTTCTGGCACTACTAGATAGAGAAACAATAAATCTCTTGGATGAGGCTTTACCATCAAAGGTGGATTCACGAGGTAAGTTCTCAGCCTCTGGAAGGTATCTTCACTTATCACGTCCCACATAATGCATTTTCCCTTCTTTATAGTTTGGAAGAAATGATAACATTTATCTGTTGCTCTGGATACAAACCTTGCTAAGGCAGCCATCCTGTGAGGCTTTGGACATACTTTACATTTTTAGGGGAAGACAGGTCCATGATGGCTTTTATTTTCCTCGGATTGGCTTATATTCCTCATTCAAGCACCATAAATCTCAAAAACTTCCATGCTGAAACTCCAAAAGCACACTTCTCTGGGTTTAGCTTCATTTGATGGCATCATAAGATTTCAAACGTCTTTCTCAGGTGACTGATGTGATCTTTCATACTTGATGACTTCGTGATCATATCTGTAACACCCCCTGACCCAAATTCACTCGGACAGAATCAGGGAGCGCTACTATATACTAAATTCTAACTTTTCTTTTATATAACCATAATATTAAAACTTGAAAGTGAAAAAGTGGTGGTGCAAATTTGAGTATCATCTTTTCCACTCGTTTTTTCTCTGAAAAAACAGTGAAGTAAAAGCAGTTTCTTCCTTCCTCGTGGAGGTCGATTTTGACCCGATCCTCCCTTGGCTCTCCATATCTTCCTTCTGCTTTCATCTGTAAGAAGGAATCTGGGCAGCCTAGGAGTTTTGGATTTCCTTCCCAGCAGTTCCTTCCCATCCCTCTTTCTTGGTGGGCTGAGATCGGTTCTGTTCTGGGCTGTCTCTGTGCTGCTGGTTCTGGCTCCTATTGGCTCTCCTCCGAGGCATCTTCATGGTGAGAGGTGGGATCGTGCCTTTCCTAGCAGATTCTCCTTCGATCCACCGACTGTGCGCGTCTATGGTGGTGGTGTGATCGGTTTTGCTGTGGCGTTTTTCCTCTGCTCGAGGTCGGGGGTTTTCGATCCCTAGCTCCTTGGTGAAGCTGGGTTGGTGGGGTTTGAGTTTTCTGTAGGGGGGCTGCTGCTAGGATCTATTTTGTGCTGTGTGTGAGTGTGGCCGCAGATGGGTTCGAGCTGTGTGGCTCCTGGCTGAAGCAGGTTTGTGAAGTGGGGTGGTGCTGTCCTGGGATGCTGCTGTGAAGTAGAGCCAAGACAGTTGTTGGTTTGTAACCGAGACAGTTAAGGATCTGAGTGGTGTGGCTTTGTATGATCCTTGGGTCTTGGAAATTATTCCTGACAGTGGGTGGTCTTCGTGGGCAGTCCGTGGGTTCTCAATTTGGTTTTTGGTGTGGCCTTGAGATGGTTTTGGTGTTGTAGGGATCGGGTTTGAGTGCAGCTGGGTGGATCGGTCTTCTAGTGATTTAATGGAGCTGTTGTGGGGTGAATTGGTGTTGTAGGGATCGGATTTGACTGCTAACTTTCCCGATCCTCAACCTTGGTGTGCTTGTGTTTTGGGTGCTTCTGCTTTGTTTAAAGTTTTTGTCTAAAGTTTTGGGTGTGGATCTGGGTGTGGTGGTCAGTGTGTTGTAGGTTCGGTGTATTTCTTATGCCTACAGATGAAATTTTGAGGCTCTGTGAGGCTCTGTCCTTATCAGAGGAAGATGGCCCAGTTCTAGACATAGCAGAAGATGTTCAAGCTGATGGCCTTAGAAGCATTGAACAATGTTTGGTAGGGAAGATCCTTTCTCGTAGAAAGGTGAACCGGGAGGCCTTCCGTGGAACTATTGAACAAATTTGGGGTACTGTGGGCCGAATGGATATTGAAATGGTGGGAGATAATGTGTTTGTCTTCCATTTCCAATCCCTTGAGGATAAAGCGATGGTCTGGTCCAGGGGTCCCTGGCACTTCGATAAAAATCTCATTATTCTTGAGAAACCAGTGGGGCCTGGTGCTATTTCTGATCTTAAATTCAAATACTCTGAATTCTGGATTCATATTTACAATATCCCTCTAGCGTATATGAACTGCAAAGTGGCGAGATTAATAGCAGAGGAAGTTGGTACCATTGTTGATTTTCCGATTGATTCGAAAGATTTGTGGGGCAAATTTCTGAGAATCAAAGTTAGAATTGATATTACCAAACCTCTGAAAAGGGGTATCAGGTTGAGGTTGGCGAATTTTGATACTATGATTACGGCCCTTATTAAATACGAGAGGCTTCCAGACTTTTGCTATGGGTGCGGGTTTATCGGGCATTCCTTCAGGGAATGTTATAACAGCGAGGTGAGGAAGAATATTATGAAAGGGGTCGAACCAAAATTTGGGGGGTGGCTTAGAGCATCACCTTTGGATCGGTCAAAGGTTCGGCAAAAAGGGGAGGACATTTCAGAAGCTATTCCGAAAGCCCAGGAAGACATTGAGCATGATGCTGGAGTAGGGGCAGAGGGTGCCAGCAGATCATTGTCCACTATCCCAACATCTTCTGACAAGCGAGGTGGAAAGTCTAGTAGGGATTTGGGGGTTTCTGAACCCAATAGAGCATTGATTGCTGAGGATGGTATCTTGACTCAGATTATCCAGCCGGTGAATCCCCAATCTAGGGAGGTTTTTACAGTAGTATCGACGGAAGATGGCCACTCAGAGGCGTTGGCTCGGATGGATGAGGAAATAGTGGGGTCCAATCTATGTGATGAAGGTGATGTTGTTATGGTAGGGTCTTCTTGTGGTAAGCCTAACTCCAAGAAGTGGAAAAGATTAATCAGGGGGAGCCCCTTACAGAGGCTTATCCCAGGTTGTCCAAGCCCAATCCAGAAAATGCTGCTAGCCAGGCATTATGCCAGGAGGGATCAAAAACCAGTTAAGAGATCTCTGAGTCACAAGTTTTCAGGTACTAAAGCTGGAACATCTTTTTCTGAAGTGTTTGCTATAGATCCGGGTGGGAAACAAAAAGTTGTGGAAACTGTAGGGGATCATCTGTCTGGGAAGAAACAGAAGTTCCTGAAATCTGATTTGTCGGCGGAGTCTGCTGAGCAGGCCCGCCGGGAGCCATGAGTATATTATGTTGGAATGTTCGAGGATTGGGGAGTCCCCGAGCATTCTTAGCTCTCCGGAAGGTTATCCGGAAACAATCCCCTAATCTAGTTTTTCTTTCTGCAACTAGATTAAAAGGCGACTGGGTGGCGAGAGTTAAGGTGCAGTTGGGTTTTTCGGGGGGTCTGCATGTGGATTGTGTGGGAAAAAGTGGAGGTCTGATGTTATTGTGGAATGATGTGTGGGATGTCTCAGTATTGTCCTTTTCCAGGGGCCATATTGATGTGGTGATTAAAATGGAGAATAACCTCAAATGGAGGTTCACAGGGTTCTATGGTTGTCCTGTCCCTAACCATAGAACCGATTCGTGAGAGCTTCTTCGACGGCTGAAGGCAGTCAACCGACTTCCTTGGTTGTGTGGCGGAGACTTCAACGAACTTCTTCATAAAGAGGAGAAGCTGGGCGGGAATGAACGAATTGGTCCGGGTATGTTTAATTTTCGTAGTATTGTTGAGTTGTGTGATTTTGTTGATTTGGGTTTTTCAGGGCCTTTGTTTACCTGGAACAATAAAAGGGGGGGTTCTAGAAATGTCCAAGAAAGATTAGATCGTTTTTTTGCTACCAGTCAATGGGTTAATTTGTTTTCGGGAATTAAAGTTGAGCATTTAGGGTTTATGTTTTCTGATCATAGACCGATTTCGGCCAAGTTTGTGCGTGGTGGCCCTAGTGGTAGTGGTGGTGGAGATCGGAAGTTCAGATTTGAGCCGTTTTGGCTTAAAGATGAAGAGTGCTATTCTGTGATATGCACGGCCTGGGGAGGGTTTGGCAATGAAACTTCTGGTAGAGGTCTTAGAGATAAGCTGGTTTTGTGTGCTGATCGGCTGGAGAACTGGAGTAAAGTTAAGTTTGGATCTCTGAAGAAAGCCATTGATAGAAAAAGATGTGAGATCAATCTTCTCTACGATCGGAAGCAATCTGAACAGGTTCTTGATGCTATTAAGTCTAGGGAACGAGAGTTAGAAAGCCTCCTCTCGAAGGAGGAATTATACTGGAAACAGCGGTCGAAGGTCGATTGGCTACTCGCAGGGGATAAGAACTCTAAATGTTTTCACAGAAGAGCGATGGCCAGAAAGAAGAAGAATCAGATTAGCTCTTTGCTGGATAGTAGAGGGGTCCGTAGGGAGTCAGAGCAGGGCATGTCCAGTGTGGTTTTGGATTATTTCTCAGACTTGTTTAGGTCTATCCAGCCATCATCCTCCGATCTCTCTGATGCCTCCTCCTTTCTTGAAAGTAAAGTTAATGCCCAAATGGCAGGCAGACTTGGAGAGGCCTTCACTCAAGCTGAGGTACGTTCTGCAGTTTTTGAAATGGGTCCAAACAAGGCCCCTGGTTCCGATGGCTTCCATGCTCTCTTCTTTCAGAAGTTTTGGAATGTGGTTGGCTAGGATGTCTCTAGCGTGTGCCTTAAAATTCTTAATGGTGGATGCTCAATTGAGGAGTTCAATACCACTAATGTTGTCCTGATTCCAAAGGTTAAAAACTCGGAGCGTATGACTGATTTCAGACCCATTAGTCTTTGCAGTGTTATTTATAAGACTGTCTCAAAGGTTATGGCAAATAGGTTGAAAGAAATTCTGCCATTCATTATATCTTCGGAGCAGAGTGCTTTTATACCAGGGCGGTTAATTTTTGATAATATTATGGTTGCTTTTGAGCTTCTCCATTCTATCAAGAAACAGAAAAAGGGTAAAAGAGGGTATGCAGCAATTAAACTGGATATGAGTAAGGCTTACGACCGTGTCGAGTGGGGTTTCCTGGAATTCATTATGGAGAAGTTAGGTTTTCCTAATCACTTTAGAGCCCTTGTTATGGACTGTGTGTCGACCTCCAAGCTTTCCTTCCTGGTAAATGGGAAGTCTGTGGGGGAAGTCTCTCTGCAAAGAGGGTTAAGGCAGGGGTGCCCTTTGTCTCCTTATCTTTTCCTTCTATGTGCAGAAGCTCTATCTACTCTTATCAAAGGCAATGAATCTAATGGACAATCTTTGGGTATGAGATGTTGTCGCGGGAGCCCTCTAGTGAGTCATTTGTTCTTTGCAGATGATAGTATCATTTTCTGCAGGGCCTCAGTTCAAAATTGTGAGAAGTTGAAACAGATCCTCAATGTCTATGAGAAAGCCTCTAGCCAGCGGATTAATCTGCAAAAGTCTAACATCACTTTTAGCCCTAATGTGGAAGATGACTGCAGCGCTAGTATTTTGAATTGCCTGGGTCTAGCTAATGCCCAAGCCCATGATAAATATCTTGGCCTTCCAACCATGGTGGGGAAAAATAAACGAAAAATCTTTAGTGATATTAAGGAGAGGGTCTGGCGTAAGATCAGAGGGTGGAAAGGCAATCTCTTCTCGATCGGTGGGAAAGAAGTTCTTATCAAAGCAGTGGCGCAAGCTATTCCTACCTTCACTATGAGTATCTTCCAGTTGCCTTCTGTTCTGTGTAATGAGCTGTGTATTATGGGCTTTTGGTGGGGTGTCTCTGATGGTCATAAGAAAATTTCCTGGGTCGCTAGAGACAAGTTGTGCTCTCCGAAAATCCACGGAGGGCTTGGTTTTAAAGATTTATCTCTTTTTAACCAAGCTCTTCTTGGCAAGCAGACTTGGAGAATTGTTATGAATAAAGATTCGTTGGTATCTAGAGTTCTTAAGGCAAAGTACTTCAGGCAGGAGGATTTCTTATTTGTCTCACTGAAGCAGGGGAGCTCTCATCTCTGGAGGAGTTTGGTTTGGGGTAGGAGTCTTCTTTTTAAGGGTCTCCGTTGGAGGGTTGGTAATGGTAAGGATATCAAGGCTTTTCAGGACCCTTGGATACCTAGGGCATCCACTTTCAGACCCTTCTCGATTGCTCCTGTGGAGGATTTTAAGGTCGCATCTCTTATTTCCCCTTCTTCCCATTCTTGGGATTTGGTTAAGCTTGATCAGGTCTTTGTGGCAGCGGATAGGGATTCTATTCTGGAAATTCCTCTGAGTTTAGGTGATTGTGCTGATTCCCTAATCTGGCATTTTGATAAGACTGGGGAGTATTCTGTGAAGAGCGGATATAGAGTTGCAGCGCAGGAGAAACTCTCCCGTTCTGGTTCCTCCTCGAGTCCGGACTCGAAATGATGGCTTGCACTTTGGAATCTCAACATTCCCCCTAAAATCAAAATCTTCATTTGGAGAGTTTGTCACAATGCCATCCCGTCCCTTTGTAATCTTTGTTCTAGGAAGATTGTGGTTGACCCGTGTTGTTCTAGATGTGGCGATGCTCTCGAGAGCTCAGCCCATGCCCTTTTTTGGTGCAGCTCTGTGCGCCCTATTTGGGAGTCCACTGTTTTCTGGGATGTCCTTAATTTGCAGCGCCATATCTCTTGTTTTGATTTGCTTTTGTGGGTTTTTGTTAGGGCCAAGAGAGCAGAGTTCGAGGAGTTCTGTATGATCTTGTGGGGGGTTTGGTCTGATCGGAATGTCGTGTTTCATTCTAAATCCCCCAGGGTTAGTGCTGATTTGGTTTCTTGGTCTCTTTCTTTGCTTCGTGAATTTCAGGACACCCAGAAGGTTTTTGGCTCTCCCTCCCAGCCTCCCAAGCAGCCTTGTTCTGCTTCGTGGTCTCCTCCTCCTGCAGGCTCCCTGAAGTTGAACACCGATGCAGCAGTGAAGTCTGGCTTTTCTGTGATGGGTTCTGGTGCTGTGGTGCGTGATTCTCAGGGCAAGGTTATTGCAGCTTCTGCTAAGCCCCTCTTGGGATTCTTTCCTGCTGAGCTTGGCGAGCTGCTGGCGTTGCGAGAGGGGTTACTGGTGGCTAAGGAGTTGAGCCTGATTATCAAGTGGGTTGAGTTAGATGCTGCTAATGCTGTGTGTAGCACCCCCCGACCCGATCCGGCCGGACCGACCCGGGGCGCGCTACCCGGACTTTCACATCTTTTCAAAACTTCATTTTTCATTTTCAAATCATTGTGAGCCCAAAACAAATACTTAAACTTTTTACGAAAATTCGGCAGAGTACCGTTTGTTTTTCGGACTTTCCAAAAACCTATTTTTACACAATCAATTCAATACCAATTTCAATAACACTTCAATAACAATTTCAAACAATTGCGCACTCTGCCGTTTAGTGCGACTTATCAACTAGTTTATAAAATAAAACAAAACAGACTTTACTATTTACATTTAAATAATAAAAGACAGAAATCATACAATAATTAATTACAAACGTTTTACAAATTTCCTGTATATGCATGCTTTCAGAATCTATATACACATAACAAAAATATAGCTACCCAACTGTACAGTCTCTGTGACTCGGTCTGCAACTTGGTCTTCCTTCAGTCTCTAGCCTCCTCTGGATTCCTGGTACCTACGCGTTAGAAACAAACTAACGCGCTAAGCATAAAGCTTAGTGGGTGTACTAAAATCTCAAATAAATAGATCACAATATATATATATATATATATATATATATATATATATCAATTCAAATCATGTTCAAAACAATTACATTTCAGAATCAAAACATATAATAAGTTTAAGCACTTTAACTTCAATAATGAGGTCAATAGAATTTCGATCAATAAAAGCATTCAATACACTTTTCAATTCCAATCAATTCTGGCCCGCTAGAATACTAAACATTCTAGGACTGGAATATGGGTCAATGTGACGTCCGGGGTTGCCCCGCAACAACAGTCACTGATATCACGTGATTGTCCGAGATTGCCCCGCAACAACAATCACTAATATCATCGCGATTGTCCGAGATTGCCCCGCAACAACAATCGCTAGTATCATTGTGATCGTCCGAGATTGCCCCGCAACAACGATCACTAAAATCGGTGTGATTGTCCGAGATTGCCCCGCAACAACAATCACACAATAATAACGGCGCAGTACTGCTCAGTAAAACCCAGCTGGTATACCAACCTCCTATATCCATATCTATGTCTAGGTATCCTAGGGCCGTTACAATAAACTAAATCCACAATCAAGTCCAAAATCAACATTTAATCAACACATCTCAAATTTTTATACAATATTTTTCAAGAAAATAACAATAACCATATAAAAGTCTAAATCAACTCTTTAAAACAAATTCGAATTATTCGAAATGCAATCAAGTGTATCAAGCATCAACTTCACATATTTTTATACAAAAATCGAAAACGAAGATGTTCAACGAAATCGAAAACTACAACGAAATCGAAACGAAACGAAAACGAAACTAAAACGAAAACATAAATGAAATTCTTCTCAAAACGGTTTCGAAAACGAGAGTACACCTACCTCGGTACCGTTTTTCGTTCGACCAACCGCGGTTCCACGATTTCTTTCCCTTCTCTTTTTCCTTTCTCCTTCTTCCTCTTCTTCCTCTTTTTCTTTTCTTTTCTTTCTTCTTCTTCTCTCTTCTTCTTCTTCTTTTTCTTCTCTCTTTTCTCTCCTTTTCTCTCTTTTTCTCGGTTCTTTCTCTCTCTGTTCTGTTTTCTCGCTTCTGCGAGAAGCTTCTATTTTTTTTATATTTTTTTTTGCCATCGCGACCGCCGTCGCGACCTGTGGTCGCGGCACCAGGTCGCGATGCTCACTGGAATGCGTGCACCGCCTTCCTCGCGAGCGCGCCTTGGTCGCGCGAGTGGTCGCGCTGCTCTCTGCCCGTTTTTGACACTTTCATCGCGAGCAGTCCATCGCGACCTGTGGTCGCGATGCTCACTGCCAGGTTTTTCCATTTTCACCGCGAGCGAGCTATCGCGACCTGTGGTCGCGGTGACCAGGTCGAGATGCTCTCTGGTTCAGTTTTCCAATTACATTTACACCCCCTCAAATAGTAAAAATTTATTTTCACATATATCAAAAATTCATTACCCGAAATCCGGGATGTTACACTGTGGCTAGGATTTTTAACTCGTGTCCTAGTTCCTTTATGGATCCTATTGTTTCTGATATCAAGGCTCTTTTTAGGGTTGTGGAAGTTTCCAACTGTCATGCCATTCCTCGTTCAAGGAATGGAATGACACATTCTCTTGCTTCCCTCGCCTTTTCCTCTAAGGAGGATTTTTGTTGGTTCAATCCTGAACCTAGCTTTCTTGTTGGTCTTCTGTAATAGAAGTTTTGTTGAAATAAAAAAAAATAAAAATAAATAAAACTTGAAAGTGGTCCAAATAAATTTTCGAAAATCTTGCCAGAGTTTCCTCTATTTTACTGACTTTCCAAAACCTATTTACAGTTAAAATTCATAAAAATCAACTTCTAAATTCTTAAATCAATTTTGCGCACCTTTCCATATATAGTGCGACTTACCAACCACTTTATCACAATATAATTTATAAAGATTCAAATAACATAAACATATCATAAAATATTTACGTAGCGGAAGTTCTTTAAATACATACAATCAGTTTCTGTATATGCATGCGGTATCAAAATATATATACTTATTACAGAAGGACTACCAAAATATATGCAGAAAAGATGTGATTCCGGACTCTGGTTCTGCAGTCTCTACTCTTCTTTATCTTTATCACCTTTGGAACCTCTGTTACCTGCGTATGAGAAAACTCAATACGCTAAGCGTATTGCTTAGTGGATGTACACAAAATTATATATCCAAATATACTATATTAAATAAGTTTATCTATTTTTGATAAAAAAAAATATAAATAACATATAAATAAATCAGATATGGGGCTCATGTCAAATCAAATCAGATACTCAACAAATACCATATTCGAAATCAATCAACAGATAAAATCGTCATAATTTCTCAAATACTTTCATATAACAAATCAGATTTCAGACTGGGCTCCTGACATATAAAACATAAGTTATCGGACTGGATTACGGGTTTTTCGGTATCGGACTCAAACGGGTGAGCTGCCGAACATCAAATCATAATGGAACACTAACGGAATCACCCATTGTAAATATCCCATGACAGAACCCTAAGAAGGGTGGTATAAACATAATATAACGGCACAGTACTGTTCAGATAGAAACCCAATTGACATGTCAACATCCTATATCTATATCTATGTTCATACACATCAGAGTCATTTCACAAAACATTTTCTCACATCCAATGTCAACATTTTTCATTTCTTTCAGAATCATCAAAATCAACTTTCAACGTATTCAATTTCAATTCATATCGATATACATATATATATTTTCGAAATTCAAATTTCATCAAATATCATATAACGGAAATATACGAATATATTTCTAAATCCATAATCACATCAAATCAATACAAAAATATATTCAAACGTATTTTCTAATTCCATATCGAATCAAAATGCCCCAAAATAATTTTCCGATACATTTCACAAATATTATATAATTAAAATCACCTTCAACAATATATTTCCATAACAATATTAGTCTCAAAACGTATTAAAATTAATTCTGAATAGTATTTATAATCAAAATTTCAGATATAATCTATATTTCGATAATTCACGATTCAAATTATTCCAGAATCAATTTCAAACTATTAACTATAAGCAATATAATCCAAATAACTCAAAATAAATCAAATGAAATCAATTCGAAATATTCTGGAAAACGAAAAAATTCGAAAAAAAACACACGTGTACACCAAACCTGAACATTTCCCTCCTACTCTTTTCCTTCTTATCTTTCTCTTTCTTTCTTCTTCTTCTTCTTCTTTCCTTTCTCTCTCTTCTTTCTCTCTCCTCTTTTCTCTCTTCTTTCTCTCTCGTTCTCTTTTTTCTGTTCTGTTTTGCTTTGGTTCTTCTATGCTGGTGGATTTTATGAAGCTCCACCGCTTCAATCCACTCGGTGCTTATTTTTTAAAAACTTTTTGAGCCATCGCGACCGCAGTACCGCGAGCGGTGGTCGCGTTGCTCGGTCGCGATGCTCACTGGTGGAAATTTGCCACCTTCAGCACGAATGGCTACCGCGAGCGCTGGTCGCGAGCCTGGTCACGGTGCGCACTGGTCCAATTTCTCCATTTTCACCGTGAGCAGCTATCGCGATGTTTACTGTCCAAGTTTTCTATGTTTTCTTCGTGCATTGTTTTCGACAGTTCAAATTGGTACATTTAATTACATTTTTCACCCCTTAAATCATAATTATCATATTCACGTACTCCATATTAATCCAACAATATTTTTCATATTTATTCGAAATTAGAGATGTTACAATATCGTACATGGAAACTTCCATAGTTTTTCCTATCAAATCTTTGAAAAGGAAATTCACTAGCTTTTGGTAAGTTGCCCCTGCATTCTTCAGGCTGAATGACGTCACCTCATAGCAATATAAACCTTGATGAGTGATGAATGCAGTTTTCTCCTGGTTAGAATGATGCATCTTGATCTAGTTGTATCTAGAGAAAGCGTCCATAAAGCTCAAGAATTTATTCCAGGATGTTGAGTCTACAAGCTGATCAATCTTCGAGAGGGGGAAGCTATCCTTTGGGCTGGCCATATTTAGGTTTGTAAAGTCAACACACATCCTCCATTTTCAATTTTCCTTTTTCACCAACACTACATTCGCTATCCACTTCGGATATCTTACTCCTCGGATGAATTTAGCCTTCAGGAGCTTGTCCACTTCTTCCTGTATTGCAACATACCATTATTGGTTGAAAAATCGTCGCTTTTGCTTGACTGGTTTACAGCCGGGATCCACTTGCAATTGGTGGCTTGATATTTGAGGCGAAATGCCAGGCTTGTCTTCATGTGTTCGGGCAAAAATGTCCTGGTATTCTTTCAAGAATCCTTGTAAATTCTTCTTTTCTTCATCTGGCAATTTGGCACATATTCTCACCATTTTTGAAAGGTCGTCATCTTTAATGAGAACAGATTCTAAATTATCAACTGCCGTTCTACACTATTGTTTTCTTGGAACTCTTTTCTCATCTTCCTCCTCCTGGACTTCCGAATGTTCTTCATCCATTTATGTCTCTATAGTTTCTTCTTGCATCAATATATCATTTTTTGTGGTTACCTGCAAACAATGTTTAAGAAGGGCAGTAGGGTTAGTGGAAGCAGCATAACATTTCCTGGTGAGATGTTGGTTTCCGTGTATTACTCTTACACGATATCCTATAAGAAACTTCAAGACATAGTGATAGATTGACAGCACACTCATGGTTCGCATGAGGAAAGGCCTTCCTAATATTATGTTATAAGCGCTAGAGTGTCAACCAACAGGAATTCTGTTAGCCATCTAATTTTTGCAGGAGGCTGCCCCAAAGTCACTAGTAAACTAATTGTGCCCATTAGTATCACAGAATCTCCAGTGAAACCATACAAAGGAGAGGTACAACTGTTCAACATGACGGACTTCAAGTTGAATTTATCCAAGGCGTCTTTGAATAATATGTCCATAGAACTCCCTGTATCCACCATGACTCGTGGCACTAAACAATCTGACACCTGGAGAGTGATGAATATGAGGTCGTCATGAGGTTGAATGACATCATAACTGTCCTCATCTGTAAATACAATTTAAGCAACTCTTGGCTTCGGTGGCTCTTCGCTATGGACAGCATAGAGACTGGCTCCTAAAGTTCTTCTTGGAATCATTTTTGCATGATTCTTTTTGGATTTATTTGAGCGTCCCGTTATGGTAGGCCCTCTACTTATAGTATGTATCACATGGTAGGCCTTCCCTTTGTCGATCCGAACATGCTTATCATTCTCTATTTCTTCCCGGACCTTTTGCCCCATCTTCACTCTGTCTCGTACCTGCTGGAGGAATTCAGTCAACAATCCTCCTCGAACGAGGCTCTCTATATGATTTCGAAGACTATTGTAACGCCCCTAATTTTTCGTAAATATAATAAATATCCTTTGATTATTATTAATTATTATTGAGCATGCAAAAGTTAAGTATGTGATTTAAATTGGTGGAGAGTATATATATTCGATATATAGTGTATAAACGAATAGTAATTTTAACCGACTTAGAAATATTATTTTCATGGTACATTTGGAGAATAATAGGTCCAATCGAATATTGGTGAAGTCAATTTGTTAATTGGATAAGTATAGAATAATTATCGAGATGGAATGTGATTAATTGAAATTGATTGCCATTTTAGGATTTTAAAAAAACTCAAGGGAGCAAGTCGTAATTGTTGATATATATATATATATATATATATATATATATATATATATATATATATATCTTAGTGGAAGCTCCACTAACAAATTGAGTCAAACCATAAAACACAAAAAAAAAAAAATAAATAACCAGAAAACGGAGGAGGAAGAATCGGCCAAAAGTGTAACACCCCCTGACCCGACTCACATGGATAGAACCAGGGAACGTTACCGGGTTTTCAAAACTTTTCTAATATGAATTTATAGTTTGAGAACCATTGAAAACCAAATAAGTTATAATTTAAAATCCTTTCTAGTGAGCCCATCATAAATGTTTTGAAAATTTTCGACAGAGTTTCCTCTGTTTTTCTGATTTTCCAAAAATCCTGTTTTAACAAAAACTCAAATAGTACAAAATTTAGCACTTCAAAATTTCTTTCTCAATCAAATGCGCACTCTACCATATAGTGCGACTTTCCAAATATTTTCAAATAAAACAATTCTTAATTAATATTTACAAACCTTTGAAAAAGAAAACATAAACCATAAAATAATTGTTTACAAAACAAATATATAACACCTTTACAAATTTCTGTATATGCATGCGTAACGGAATATAATATACAAAACTATATAACTACCCAAAGTTTGGTGACTCTGATCCTCAGTCTGCAGTTATCACCTCTTCAGTCTTTTCCTCCCTCTGTATCTATGTTACTTACGCGTGATGAAATCAACGCGCTAAGCAATAATACTTAGTGGGTGTACACTAAAATAATTTCAATGTAATATAAAACAATAGAACTAATTTTCAAAAATAATATAAAACAACAATATATATATAACCAATACTGAAACTATGTTCATTAACTTATGTTCAAATGTTTCTGGGTTTCAATCTCAACAACATTTCTTTATTTCCACAACATTTTCTAACTTTCAGTTCTTAATTGGGCCTCTGATACACATAACAGGGTGGAATGGATTACGGGTTTACAGTCGGATTTCCCATCTCAAAATGAAATGGTATCCCTATATACACAGTCGGTTTCCCATTGCAAAATGAAATTGTATCCGTAGAATCACAGTCGGTTTCCCATGTCAAAATGAAATGGTATCCGTAGAATCACAAACGGTTTCTCATTTCAAAATGAAATGGTATCCGTAGAATTACAGTCGGTTTTCCATTTTAAAATGAAATGGTATCCGTATATCATCATAATTATCAGGTATTTCGTTGCAGTACTACTAAATGCATCCAATTGATATGTCAATCTCCTATATCCATATTTCCCTATGCATATATCAGGACCAATATTTAGGTATTACCGAGTTTATTCTTTTCAAAATTTCAATCAAAGTCAACAATTATAATACTAAACAATATTCGTAAATCAATAGTTATAAATCAGGTTTGAAAACATACAATTTCATAGAGAATCCCATAATATAAAAATATTTCACAATCAATTCAATCAATAAACGAAATACGATTATACTACATAGAATCACTAACGGAGATAAAATTTTAAAAAAAATAACGTGTATACACCAACTTGGATACCAGTTTTACGAACTTTTTTTTCCTGAATTTCCTTTTTCCTTTCTCCTTTTCTTTTTTTCCCTCCTCTTTTCCTTCTCTTTTTTCTTCTTCCTTTCCTCTTCTTCTTCTTCTCTTCTTCTCCTTTCTCTCTCTTCTTCTTTCTTTTCCTTCTTTCTTTTCTTTCTTCCTCTCTCTTTTTCTTTTTCTTTTTCTCTTCTCTGGTCTCTCTCTCTCTCTCTCTATTTTCTATTTTCTCTTGCTTCTTCATGAAACTTCTCACCGCCTCTTATTTTTTTATAAAATTTTGGTCATCGCGATCGCTCCTTGCGACCTGTGGTCGCGCCACCTGGTCGCATTGCTCACTGGAATGTTTTCACCGCTTTCATCGCGATCAACCATTGCGGTGTCTGGTCGCGATGTTAGTCGTGTTGCTCACTGCCCCAAAATCAATATTTTCACCGCGAGCTGCTCATCGCAATCCCTAGTCGCAGTGACTGGTCGTGGTGCTCACTGTCTAAAATCACCATTTTCACCGTGAGCTGCTCATTGCGATCCCTAGTCGCGGTACTCACTGCTAACATTTTCCTTTTCTTTTATGCACTCTTTCTGGACAGCTCCACCTGGTCCACCTGGAAACCTTAAAAATATACATACATTTAATTACATTTTTCACCTCTCAGATCATAAATATCATATTCACATACTCAAAATTAATTCAACCATACTTTTCATATTGATTTGAAATTAGGGATGTTACAAAAAGGGAGGAAGAAAGAAAAGAAAAAAAAAAGTGAGAGGGCCATTCGGCCGAAGAAGAAGAGAAGAAGAAGAAGAAGAAGAAAAAGAAGGAGGAAGGAAGAGGAAGAAGAAAAAGAAAAGAAAAGTGTTGGGAAATTATCCAGGTTTGGTGTACACTAGTTTTCGTATGTTAATTATTTCAGAATATTTTAGATTTAGCGAATTTTATTGATTTTGAATTGTTTGAACTCTGTTGATTCGAATTTACAGTTTGAAATTGATTTTGCTTTGCTTTGATTTGATTTACTTTACATATTCTCGAAATATGCTATAAATTCGAAAAAAAAATAAATTTAATTTTATGCATTGATTTTAATATGGTTTGATTTTATTAGTAATATGTGAAATATAATTAAAAGTGATTTTGAATATATATATATATTGTTTGTGATAAATTAATGAAACAATTTTGGGGTAATTTGATTCGATATTGATTTGTAAAATAAGTTTGAATATAATTTTGAGTCTCTTTTATATGATTATTGATGATATATTTGGATTTTGTAAATGTGTTTATTGATGAATTTAATCGAAAATTGAATTTGATTATAAAGGAATGATTTGTGAATTTGTATTTTGAAATTGAAATTTCGAAATCGAAATTGAATAATTTGAAAGTTGAATTTGATGATTTTGAAAGAAAAACAGAATGAATTGACATTGAATTTGAGAAATCATATTGTAAAATGGCCCTGATATATATATATATATATATATATATATATATATATATATATAGGGAAATGGATATAGAAAATTGACATGTCAATTGGGTATATTTAGCAGTACTGTGCCGATATTTCTATATTGATATCACTCTATGGATTATTAGCAGTCACCGTTGTGGCCAATCTTTGAGTGAAACTGTTTTCGACGGGTAGTTCCAGTTGGTTCCGATGTCGGAAATAACATTTGTATAGGGATATCATTTTAGCGGGCAGTTCCCATTGGTTCCGATGCCGAACAACTCGTAATCCAATCCTGTAAAACCCTATTAAGTGTATCAGAGGCCCAGTTAAGAAATGAATAATGGAATTACTGAAAACTATGAAATGTTTGGAAAAGAATGTTATTTGAGATTTAAATTCAAAAACATCCGAAAAATATTTTAAATTCCATATTTGAATATTATGTTTTATTTATTTATGTATGATAATATGCATTTCTGAAATTTATTTCCGTTGTTTTATATTATATTGAAAATATTTTAGTGTACACCCACTAAGCTATATGCTTAGCGCGTTGATGTTTATCACGCATAAGTAATAGAGATACCAGTAGACAAAAGGATTGAAAAGTTGGTAGCTGCAGACAGAGTTCAGAGTCACAATACTCCTGGGTAGCTATTTACGTCCTGATATATACTCATTTATTGATGCATGCATGTATATAAAATAATGTGAAAGTTTTTAATGTATAAGTTTTGTAAATATTTGTTTTATAGTTTATGTGGTTTTCAAATTTTGAGATTTTATTATTTCTGAAATATCATTTATTTATTGTTTTGTTGAAAATGTTTGGAAAGTCCCACTAAATGGAAGGGTGCACATACTATTGTTGAGAATTTGAAGTGTGTATTTTTGGGAAATTGTGATTTTGTAAATAGGTTTTTGGTAAGTCAGAAAAACAGATAAAATTCTGTTAAAATTTTTCAAACAGTTTTGGTGGGCTCACTGTAAAAGATTTTAAAATACAAAATATTTTTACAAAGATTTTCAAATTATAAATTAAGTTTTGAAAAATGTAAAACCGGGTGGCGCTCCTTGGTTCGATCTAGGCGAGTCGGGTCAAGGGGTGTTACAACTATAACAATCTGAAGTACTATGATAGACATCTTCATGGAAATCACAGTATCTATACTTGTTTTTTTCTTTCTTGCGGGCCTCTCACCGGGCTAGGTTTCCTCAAGAGACCTTTCTCCCTAATGGCAAAAAAGATATTCTCTCTAGAATTATTCAGTGGTGTGAACCCATCCCAAGTAGGTTGTCGCCCAACGGATGTTCTAGTGAATACTAGATTATGTTGGGGTTGCGAGTGGGAGTTATTTTGGTGGAGTGTTGGGTTGTCGGAAGGGAAGTCGTGAAAGCGAACAAAAGTGTAGCCTATTTGGAGGTCGTGGAAAAGGTCGAGCTGGTCTCTCTATCCTGTCCCTCCTGAAAAGGATTTCTCTATCTCTTCCTCGAGGTGCTTCTGCCTCTTCTTATTGCTTTTTAACTTGGTACTTCTCGTCTTTCTTTATTTGCTTCAACGCTCTTGTGTAGTCATCTTTATACGTAGTTGGTTTTTTCTCCACGAACGATTCCCATAAGGATCCCGTCCGTAGATTCCTCCAGAAGTTTGAGAGAGTTTCTCGCTCAGTAAACACTCTCATTTCAATCACCTCATCATGATATCTCTTCACATAGTCTTTCAGAGATTCTCCATTCTTTTGCTTAATATACTGCAAAAGTGACGGATCTTTTGGCGGGGGCTTCACTCTTTGAAATTGTGCAACAAAATCCTTTGTTAGCTAAGAAAAAGAGCTAATGCTTTCTGAAGAAAGCTTCCTGAACCAATTTTTGGCAGCTCCATCAAAAGTTGTAGGGAACATCCTGTACATAGCTTTCTCTGAGACGTTTTGGACCTCCATCTGTTGGCAGTATGACTCCAGGTGGTTTAGTGGGTTGCTCGTTCCTGTATATTTCTCCTCTGGCATCCTCATCTTTGGTAGGAGTGGTGCTGCTTTTATCTTTTTAGTTAACGGGGCATTAAGCTCTCTGAGGGGATCGTTTTCTCCGTATGTCTCTTTGGCTTTTCCCTTATTGAATTCCTCCAACTCCTTTGCTATCCTGGAAAATTGCTCCTGGATCGGATCTGTAGTTTTTCCTTTCAACTGCACCTCATCACCATCTTCTTCCTCTATAGTTCATCTTTTAATGCCCGGAGAATGCCTCTTACATCCATCGCGGTGGTATTTGGACCTTCCTTTTGGTTCTGTGTGTCTGCTCTTGGTATCGGATCTTTAGGGTTTCTCTTTCGTTGCTCTTTCTATTTTTGAAGGTTTTGGTGGAGTTTCTATATGAGATCACAGCCTGACGGGTCCACTGGCATGAGGTTTGTGGCTAGCTCAACTCCTTAGCAGAGGATCTTGTTAATTTGGCCTACTACTTTCGCCTATACCATCCATGTTAATGGCCATCCGTTGATGGGCTTGTGCTGGTTCCTAGAGATTTGGTGGTTATGAACCTGCTGCAGTCTTTGCCACTATGGCCATCAATTGTTCTACCTCATGTCTCATTCTTTCATGATTGTCTATCATGGCTTGCATGTTCCTTTCTAAGACATCAGTCCTTCGCTTTTTCTTTTCTCCTTATCTCACTAAGAGTGAGGTTCCCATCGGAGTCTCCCCGTTCCTCATTAGCACTATGAACACTGGGATCTACACTTTTCTGTTGCAGGTATCTCATATGTCAGCAGGTTTTATAAGACAAATACACCACAACAAACAATCAAAGAGATCAAAAGTAAATTGCAGTGTTTCCGTAGATTACTTTGAAATGAAAATACCAAAATAATAATAAATTGAAGTAAACTACGACTACCCCATAGTGACGGCGCCAACTATTAACTCAAAATTTAACAACAATCTTAGATTTAATAAAAGAGAAGATGTACAGGTCATATCTCTAAATACAATACATCAAATACTCAAGAAATATTAATAACAACTCTAGAGAATAATGCTGAAATTAACATTTAAAATATCTATCAACAACATACGTTAAACTAGATCAAAATGGTAAACAAAAACATTCAAAAGGCTTCTGTAGGTGTTTATGCTACTTCTCTTGACTGATTTCTGAAAAATCCACCTGGAAGAAGTATGCAAGAACAGATAAAAGCCTCGGGTTATGGTGGTTGCCGGTTGTGGTCCGACTACCACACTCCGACGCTCAAGTTAGCATAAAAAAATTTGCCTCTCAACTTCTCCATATGAACTAAAAGATGAAAAGGAATACAAAAGATATGAAAAAAGTAGTCAACCTTTTCAAATAGGTTTGCATGGGTATTTATAGTCTCCTGGAGATAGACACTTTCTCTCAGTTTGCCACATGTCATCTCGCCTATGGTCTTTCATCCTTTTCTTCCTAACTTGCTCCTATGTTTGTATTTCCCCCAGGGCCTTATAGTGAACACATGCCTCAAACTAATGAGTTTTGAACATGTAGGACATAAAGTATGACTCAGAATCCTTCCAGGACAACCTGGAGTCTTGCTATATTCGTCCACGTGGCTGTGATTTCCATGTGGCGCCCTCTGCTGTTGACATTTGGAAATCCTCTTGTCTCTTGGTATGGGACATACTTTATCTGATATTTCTTGGTCTGCAATACTGATTTCATGCTCCACTTTTCCTTTCTTTGTACGTGGTCCCCTCTTTTTGTCCTTTAGCTAACCGTTATCTTTTCCTCTTCTTCAAGCTTTTTTCCTTCACATGTGTTCTACTCTTTTATCTTATACTTAGTCATGGCCATTGGAACTGAACCGGCAGTTCCTTTTTTTGTCTAACCGGAACCGGTTCCATTATTGGTTATATATATAGATAAGTAAAGATGGTTTAAGTCTTGTGCACTTTCAATGTGGGATTTGAGAATATAGTTAAAAATGGTCTACACTAGTCCCACATTGAAAGTAAAAGAGAAGTGTAGGAGATGAAGTTTTATATAAAATGATAGTAAGCAGTCCCACATTGAAGAAAATTGTAGTGTAGAAAGTTGAGTGCTTATAAGTAGTCCCACATTGGAAAAAAAAATAAATTTTTATATATATATTTGTTTATATATATATTAGTGAAAATTAAAAAGTTTTTTTTATTTTTTTTATTTTTTTTTAAAAAAAAAAATCGGGAACCGAACCGGAACCGCCCGAACCGGGCGGTTCCGATTTTTTTTTAAGGCTAACCGGAACCGGGACCGGTTGTCCCGGTTCCGGAACCGGTTTTGAACTGGAACCTAAGGTTTCGGTTCAAAACCGCCGGTTCGGTTCGAACCGCCCGGTTCAAACCGAACCGGGGCCATCCCTACTTATACTCCATTAATATTTAGTTGTGTTTTAGGGACACTTAAAATATCTTTGTCATAAGCAACTCTTATGAATGGTTTTCCGCAATGTTGGAAACATTCCTCTTTGGTGCCTCCTGGATATATATTCCTGAAGAGTAAGTCTCCTGGACAAATGCTTAAATCCTTGAACCAAATTTTATGTTAACAACAATATTTGGTGATAAAAATATTCAAGAAGTTGTATCGGATTCAATTGTCTCGGTAGAAGTACTTTTTACATATGCGTTGGATACATTTAACAACCAAACGAGGATTATATCTGTATATATTATATGAATACACAACATTTTTTATTGGAAAATCAAATACGATGAGAGAGTAAAAATTATGTAGGAAGAAATATGGAAGCTAATTGTATTGTTTGTCAAACCGTTTTACAAGGCAAATAATCCTAAAAATTCAACAAGTTAAATTTCTCGGGAAAAAATATATACATGAAGTTATGATCGAAATTTACAGGTCTTTATCGAAGTTTTAGATGTTTTTTTGGGGCTCTTAATCACGTCACAAACTTTAAAAAGTTTCGATCAATATTAGAGCTTCTGTACATAGAAAAATTAGCCTACGAAAAGGCCTCCAAGGTTTTGTTTGGATGTATATGAACAACTGGAAAATACTGTATCAGCTGGCTGATTAGAACCAGTCATGAGGCCCATATACACAGGAGATCTTGCTAAGTTATTATAATTAACTTTCAGAAAACAATCACGCAACTGCTAAAATGTGCGCTTAACTATTGTTGTTGAATCATTTATCAACTATATATTTAATATTTTGGGTTGATGAATACATGATATTATTAGAGTTAATTTTACCAGAGGCTCTACACATATTACCATTAACTTCTATAAAAACAACTGTTAAGGGTGCTTAAATATATATTATTGTTAAATCATTTTCCAACTATTTAAGATTTTGGATTAAATTGTTAGTAATATGGTATTAGAGTCTAATTTTACCATAAAGTTGTGAGTTCGAGTCACCCCACGAGATCGACCTATATTTGTTTTCATGAAAGGTCTAGTAGTTAGATACATTAATGTTGTTGCATGTCATATGTACTAATGATGTAGGCAGTAAGCCACAGTTGTTGCATAAATCAGCTCAGGCTATGCAGAGCGAAACAAGGTTACATTACATAGCAGATGTTCGTAGAAATTCTACAAATTAACTTTCTTGAGAAAATAAATAATGCAAATGATCAGGTCCCTCAGTCTATAAGCCCCCAGTAGAAGAGCCAGAATTTAGAAAACGAAACAGAGATTTACAAAATTGTGTTGCTGCAAACATTAGTGTTTCCATTACCATATAATGTTTACAAGGAAGTGTCTTACTACAAACATTACAGAAACATCAATGATTCAAAAGGAATTGATATCCTCTTTGGTAGAAACACATTTAGCATGTACCCCGCGACCTATACAATTTTCTTGTCAGATTCGTGGCCGAATCTCTGTACATCCAATCAGTCGTGTTTCGTTACTAAAATACTCATCGAGGACTCCATGCAAAGTGGACAGTTCTAGTTTATTACCTAATCAAATTTCTCAATTTTCAATTTTAGGTTCATCTCGTATCATATTTGAAGAATTTCATCAATCTCAAAAATCTATCAGACATGATCCATCAGAGCACATTTTGTTGAAATACTTGGCTCTTTTCTCTCATTTGATAGGGTATGGTTTCGAAGCAACAAAAAGTAAATATAGAAGTATTAACGAGACGAGTTACACTGATAGTCAACCATTTTCCAGTCATGCAAGCACTGGTTCATTGGCAAATTAAATAAAGGAAATGAAAACCATAATACATTACCGTCTCAGGATACAACTGGAGACAAATTTAATAGAAGTAGAATTGTATTAAGTATTAACCAAGAAAGCAATTGCATATGTTCTGATTAAAAAGTAATTCTGTGATATTAAACAACAGTGTCTGAGCACCTAAACCACTTACAACCAATAATGTTTTGATGGATACATCATGTAATAATTCTCATATTCAATTAAAGCAAAATAGAAGGAGAGAAAAAGATAGAAAGAAAACAAGAAGTCCATCATCAGTCACAGTTGCTTCGTTCAATCCGTAAGCTGAAAAGAAATGAGAAATAGGCCATTGCACAGAATCTGCTGACTAAACTTACTTCTCTGTGCATCCCTACACAATGTCATAACAAAAAGAGAGAAAATATAAAGTGAAAAGCTCCCGAACAGAGATGACTCTGTAAACTATATCCAATACATCCAGGTCCTTTCCATTTTCATGGATTTTCTTATCTCCCCCCTAATCCTAGTATACCATTCCCCATATCACAATTTCAGATCTTGAAAGACTCAAGAGCAACAGTTAACACAATAAAGAATGGTTATATTTCCTCAACGAGTTTTGATAAAGAGAAAAGTAAGAATGCTAGAAAGGTAAACAGCGAGAGAATGTGTAATCTTTTGCTGCATGATACAAATCCAACTATACATGTACAAGATTCTGGCATGAAGCCGGGGTACTGCAAGCTCCAACACTACAGTAAAATTAAGAAAAAGCGTACCACTAACAAGAAGTAACTCAACTCAAGCTACAGAAGACTCAGAAGCTGTCTAAATCGTTAACTCCGCATTCTTTTTCTTTGACTACCCTCTTCAGCGTTTCCCTGCAAGTGACAAGCAGAAAAAGTTTTAAGAATAACTGATAAATTTCTATAATTATAACCTGGCTTATAGCCACAACTGTCTGAACTGCATACAGAGATGCACCCAAGTACTCGTTTAACTGAGCATGCAACTAAATGTATTCTAACATGATTATGAATTTACAAAAAAAAGCACAAAATCTAATTACAACCATCAAATATTTATTTCATACACATTAAATTATCAATAAAACATTTGGGTGTTCAAACTCAGTTACACACAGAAATTTTCGAGATAAAACAAAGCCTTCCACCTAGTGTCCAGCGCAAGCAGAAAAGGAACTATTGGACAGACTATTACCAAGCATAATTGTTTTTTTTTTTTTTTTCTTTTTGAAACAAAGAATAATTGCTTATACAAAGTGATAAGCCCTGTTGAGTTCTTAATAATCCAGACAACTATTTATTCTAATAATGTTCATGAAGGGACACCCACAAGACACTAATCAATTTAGCCCACTACTGTCTTATTCACATTTATCACCCCCAAGGGACATATTTATATATCCTCAATGTAATAGATCTAATGTGAATACTGAAAGAATAATGGTTAAACACAACTACTCAAACAATTGCATTTTTTCCGAAGGTTGTGATAATCATTTATACATGCTGCAAAACAGAAAACAAACTTTTTAAAAACAGCATACTACATGTAATAATAATGATCTATAAACAACAAAAGTGATAGAATGATAAAAAAAAATAGAGACTAGAGCAGAAATGCATACCCCTTCCTCATGTCTAAAATTTTCAGGAGGAACCACTGTAGACTCTGACCTGCATTTGGCATGCACTATGGGACCTAACTGAGACCTATCCATCCCCACCGTTGACTCATCAGGTGCATTCATGTAGACAGCCCCTTTATACATCCATTCCTCAGTCTCATCACTATAAAAGTCGTCAAATGGCTCTCCACATAATGCACATGCATTTTGATCTTCATCAGCAGGAACAGCCATTTCTTCATCATCTTTCTTTTCCACAACAGTCTCAGCAGGTAAAAATCCAGGAACTGCATCAGCTCCCAATGCCTCTGCACCGCTGAGCCACATATTAGTACTTACAAACCACTTGCGAGATGGTTTCTGTTTACGATTCTTGGACATCCGGTTCTTAGTTACATGCCAATCCATATGACTACTATGCTCCTCTTGGCACTTGAACCGAAGGCCACACGTGGTGCACTGTCTTGGAAGATTGGCATATAGAGCACTTATTGCAGACTCATGGCGCACCTTAAGAAGATCAGCATTAAACTCAAGTCCCACGGGTTCCTAGATTAAATTATTTTGGTTAAACACAATCTTACATTGCATAAGAAAGGCAACTATTCCATGGACGGGAAATGTTACCGGATAATGACAGCAAATAAATACCTGTACAGTGGTTTGGTTTGTCAGTGAGATCAAACCTTGAGCCATGAGAGAATTAATCAAACCAGAAAATGCACCGCCTGGTGGTTGGCCAGGGCCGACTGGGCCTCCACTTTGAGACACAGGTAACATGTGGGAAGAAGTGGGAGGGGGACCCGGAGGAAGAGGCGGCAAGGTTCCCCCTAGTAAATGCAAAGAGCTGTTTGGCATATTTTGGATTGGTGAAGGTAGCTGTCCAATGGGCAATGAACTTGATGCAAATATACTCATGTTAGCACTTCCTTGTGGAGTGTACCCAGGATTCAAGGGCGCTCCCCGTAGGTGAGGTGGCACCGAAGCTGTGACAGATGGCAGAAAATTATTTCGAGCATCCTGAGAAGGAAAGAATCGTGGCTGGACCTGGTTTTGCTGAATCTGAGCAGAATGCAGATCATGCAATCGTGGTGGCTTCACCAGACTTGGTTCCTTCATCTCAGAATTATTAAACTGATGCTCAGGCATATACAACAATTTATTGGGCCCTTGATTCATAACATTGCTAGTAGCAGTTATTGAATCGAACTGACTCCTGGTCTGTTTCTGCAGTGTATAAGCAGGGTGAACAGGTAGTGGGTGAGAATGCACGTTTACTGGAGGCCATGCCCCAGTTGATGATGGTATAGTGGCCGACCCGGCTCCAGCACTAACCGAGTCGGGACCAGAAGAACCCATCCTTGACATTACTGCTGGGGACCTCACAAATTGTGCATCAGCATCTGGCAGCTTGTCAAAAGAAGTCACTTTCTCACGAGCAGTAGCTGAATATGGTATCTGGAAATCCCTTCCTCTTCCTCTGGCATTAAGAGCGTGTGATGACCGAGGGAAGCCATGAAATCCCTTCCACGCTTCTTGAGGATAACGAGAACCCAGATTCTGATTTGGCTCAGAATGGAACCCAGATACCTTACCCGTAAATCCACGGCCAGACTGCAGAAAACATAATAAAACTTCAAAATACAATATTAAAGTTGGAAGTTGGTAGTTCAATTCTATAATATCTAGTATTTATGTAATTGAAAAGTAACATTTTATGAAAAATTCAGAAAATTGAATCGATGAATGGGAAGCAAAAAAAAAAAAAAATCTTCAGAAACAAGAGTAAATGGGTTGAATGAAAAGCATACAGTTTTCCCCCAAAAAGCCATGCCCAGCAAGAAGGACCAAAATGGACAGAATACAATATCTCATGCATAACATGAAGCATAGTCAGATTCCTATCTGTAATATCTATTATTACACCACATTAATAAATGCAATGACAAGAATGACAAATTTTTACAAATTCACTCATCTATAAATAAATAAAGAAAATATTTAGAGATAACAGCAACATATATGACTAAACAAAGGACACGAGAAAATAGTTGAGAAACATACACCCAGAGAAGGCACTGCATCTTCAGCAATTATAGAAGAATCATCCACCAAAGGAAGCTGTGCCTGATTTGAGTGGTTGTTCCTCATATCAGAATCCAATTGAGCAGCATTCAACTTTCTGAAGTCAGGCCTTCCCCCAATGTTTCCAAATGGTGGAACAGATGAAGACAGGAAATCCTTTTTCCTGTCCCGTTCTGCTAGAGTAGGGCTCATGTCTTCCCAATCAAACTCCTCCTCTTCAGTGTTCTGCCATGATCTTGGTGCCGCCTTATTGCCAATTCCATTTATACCCAGACGTTCAACTGGCAAAGGCTTATTGTTTGAAACTCGTTTGTCATTTCCATATGCATCTATTAAGGCTCTTGGTCCTTGATGCTCATGTCCATTGCTAAGATTAAAAGATGTCTCAAATCTGTTGCGTTTATCATCAGAATATTGCTTTCTCCCCCATTCACTAATTTCCTCATCTCTGTTGATTCCTCTGCCTAGTCCATAATCAAACACGGGATGAGATGGAGAGGCTCCCCCAATCCGTCGAGGAGAATTTCCAGCTGCAAATTCATCAACTTCTGATGATAATATCTTATCAGATCCAATTCTCGAAGGTGACAAAGGTCTTCCAAGTCTGGAACTTGAAGATGGATGGAGCTTATTAGTCCCATGGGCAAAAGTTGCACGACCAACGGTACCTATTGAGTTCAATCTTTGGGCTCCAACCTGTGAGGATGTAACCTCTGCATGATCAGAATCAAACTCATCATATCCGATGGCAGGTTTCTGACCATATAATTTTATATTTGAAGAAGTTCCCCTTACATGCTGAATATTCTGCAAGGTTTATAAACAAATTTTCACATTTTAGATGTCAATATTGTCTATCTATGCACAAGTGAAACTATATACACATGCTAACACAAAGGACACATACCCTGAGCCGCTTTGCCAGTCAAGTAGATATTATATTGAAACAAAAGTAATAAAATCAATGACAGTAACAAGATATACTTCATCACTCTCATCTAACAAATAGAAAAAAAGGAAAAGAAAAGAGTGCATCCATAAAAAACTGTTAAGAACGATAAATCTAAACATACATATGAGAAAGCTAGTCTACAGGAAAACAAAATAATGAGTGTAAACACACATACCAACTCTTAAAAAGAGTCCCTATTGGCTTCGCAATACTCACAACTCACAATATAAAAGAAGACTTCATGAATTATGAGGCCATGTGCACCATATACATATGTTCCAATGTTTTGAGACTGAAACAACACATCTCCATTTGAATCTTATTTTAAATACTTTTTCCCTAAGCAGGATGGTCCAGCCAAAGCAGCAACTGGAAAAGGGTGATCTAGACACAGTCCTAACAATCAACGTGTTAATTAAAATGGTTCACCTTTAGACATGAACCTGTCTAGTTGCACATACCAAAATACCAGTACTTTCAGTATTAAAACAGATTCTCTCAAGTAGGTTTTTTCACTTTTTGGCTACATCTAACACGCTAGAAACAAGGTGACCAGTGTTGATAACCTAAACTAACATACTTTGTTGGTCACAAAACCCGCTGGTAAATGCCAAAGTGATGACTACAACACAATGTAAAACGATGTACATACATTCCATTGTAAGGCTGTAAACTTACATATATCACTGATTTCATTGTTAGTAATTAATATAAGCTGCAGTTTAACCATTCTGTGTTTTGTGAAAAGAAGGAGTGACAATAAGAGATTTCATTGAAAATTCTTACATTGTCCGGGGTTGGTTGTTCCAACTGGCGTATATATTTAGGATTAACATGTATGCCATGAGTCGGTCGAGGAGACTCAGAAGCCCGCAAAGAATTCAAGCCTGATGATTGTTTGTTAGCTTGGGAAGAAAATTGTAGTTGAGTCTCAATCTTGCGGAGGACTGTAGGTGGGAAAACTGATGACCAAGTGCCAAAGAGGTGTCGCATGGCAGGATACATGTTAGGATTAATTTGCTTGTATGCCGCACAGAATACCTGGGCATTCAATAAAATCACAAGTTATGAAATTATGTTCCTCACAAAGTAATGAGCAAAATTTTAATCAGAAATTAAATGCCAAAATACACAACAATTACTCACCTCAGGTAAACGAGAAGAAAAGTATTTAATATATTCTCTGCCAATGTTTTTTACAATACTGTCCAGAAGATATAACGAGGGCAGTTTTTGCTCAACTGGGACCTAAGCAGCAGCCAAATCAATGCACTAATAAAAATCAGATAACCACCTCAATCACAAGGAAGAAAACAAATCAAATTTCGATTTTATTTTATTTCCCACACTTTGTTCACCAACCTAACACATCAAAATGCTAAACCATTTTTTCCAAGTTCCACAAAATTGAAGTTAATGGCTTTAAATTTCCAGGCTGCAGATAGTGAAAAATACTTTTTTATTTCTCTCCATTCTATTTTTATTTTTCCCCGGAAACTAATCAAAATTTTCATAAACGAAAACAGCAATGCAAAATGAAATTCAAAATGCTGAGGTTGCGAATTCATGAAAGGGTCGAATACAAATTCAACAGTCCCTAATAGAACCAAACAGAACCAAATTAAAGCCTTTAAAATGGTCACCAAACCATATCAAGTTCATATTTTGAATAACATTGACGGGCGCAGCTAAGCTGCACCACCGATAATAACAATTTAAGAGCAAAAGAACACTCGGACAAACCTCGACAATCCTGGCGCAAATGGCGTCGGCAATTCCCTCGCCGTGCGCTCTCTGGTCCCCAGCAATCATGGTGAGATCAGTAATTATCGGCTTCGAATTGAAAGTCAGGTCCGCCAAGAACATCTCGTAGAGCTGCACCACCTCCTCCGTACCCAACACCGCCGCCTCACCATCCCCACCCGAAGAAGCCCTAACCTCCTCCTCCCGCTGCTTCACGAGTGCACGAAACCTATCGATTACTGGCGGCGGCGGCTTCTGCGCAAGCTCATTTGGCATCGGCTTGTTGCTGTTAGTGAATGCAACTGATGACGACGACGACGTCAATCTAGGGTTTTGCAAGATTTTCCCCGATTCCATCCAAGCTCATGAAAAACAGCAGCAGCAGCAATAAAGAAAACAAATTAGGATTAGGGTTTTGAGACGACAACATGAGACGGAGAAAGCTCTATCACTACCACTACCATCGAACAAGCTTTTTATTTGTTTTTAATTTTTGGTGTGATATTATTATACGAACTGGTGCTATTATCGTGAGAGCTCAATTTTTCGGCCTTTTTTTGAAAAATTAACTGAGACGGAGCGAAGAGAAAAGACTGTTTGATTATGATTTGATCGGACGGTTAGGAGGGAAGAGATGAGGTGCTGTCTACGGATCTTTATAAGACATATAACTGAATTTCTGTCGGTATATGCTAGCTAGTACGTGGACGTTGATCAAGTAACTCGTACTTTCATTTTCGTACGAGCATTCACATTGAAGATTTAATCAATGATTCTACTACTAATCAAGTTAAAGAATCGGACGGATATAGCGATTTGGAGAAGGTTAAGTGGACCCCAACTAAGACGCTACATCTTTCATATACTGTGCTAGTCTGCTCAGTCTCATTCACTACATTTGGTATTGGCATGTCCAATTAGATTGTATTGAATCTAATATGATCCTTTATTTGAGGTACACTGAGACCAGATTGGATTAAATATAAGAGAAAGTAGTATTGGGTTGGTTAAGCATTTATAGGATATGTTAGTGGTTTCAAAATCTGTATGGGTTTTAGCCTTTTAGGTAAATTTTCACCATGAAAGATGGATATATGTCATCCATATCCATCATCATGATTGAGATTAAAAATTTTAAAAAAAAAAATAGTTAATTTTAAACTTTTAACTTTTTAGAAGCTCCTCTTATAAAAGTTATGGTTTTATTTGATTTTATCTGAAAGAGTTTTTAAAAACTCTTCAATGGAAATATTTAAATACTTTTAAAAAGATTTTTGAGCAGGCTTCCAAAAGCTATACCAAATAGACTCTATATATTTTAGTTTTGTCTAAAAAAAAGCTTTTAAAGCGTAAAAACTTTTATATGAAAATATTCAAATACTTTCAAAAAGACTTTTTAAATTCAAAAGGCTAAATACAAAATTTTTAAAAGTCCTACCAAATAGTCCGTATAAAGTAATGAATTTCAGTAATGGATCAAGACCGGATAAAATTTTTTTATCTGATCGGGTAATTGCGTCAGGAACGGGATAGGTTATTTTGACCCACCCGTGCCGTTTTACGGGTTAATTTTTATTTAAAAAAAAAAAAAAAAATCAACCCTAATTTCCCTTCCCATGCCCACCTGCCCACCTCTCACTCCCTCACGCTCTTACTCGTCTCTCTCTGCTCTCTGATTTTTCTCACTTTGCTCTTTTTGATTTTTCTCGCCACCAGCTCTCACTCTCTGCTGAGTCTGCTCTCTGGTTTCTCTCCACCGCCGCTCCCTCGGTCGCCACTGCCGCTGCCTCGCTTGTTAGTCGCCACCGCCACTCCGCCGCTCGTCACCTCTCTTTGCTCTCTGGTTTGTCTCTTCACCATCATCTCATGTTTTAGGGTTTCTTGTTGCTATTTTTATTGCTTTTTTATTTTTATAAATTTCTTTTTTCCTTCTACTGATAACTCTGTTATGTTCTGTATATCCCTCATCTCAGGTTTAAGGTTTCCTTCTTAGTTTGAAGATTTTTTTTTTTAAGTTATTTTCTTTTGTAGTTTAGAGTTCTAAGTTTCCTTCTACTCTGGGCATTTGATTAAAAACAGATCGAAAAAAAAAAATTTATCAGACTATTAATATTGATTCACCCAGTTCAGTTGGGCGTGGGCAAGGTAGGAGCTAAACTATTGCTAGTCGTATGTTTAAAACTGGGTCCTAGTGGGTACTAACTCTGCTGAAATGTTTCATAGTTATATTGGCCATGTAAAGATATAGTTTTTTCTACTTTGTTGGTAGAGCAAGGTTTTATAGGTTTTTCCCCAGTTACCAATAGTTAATTGTTCTTTATTGACACAAGAAATTATACAAGTTACAATTATTGTATAGTCTCACTGTTGTTAAATTGCATGTTCTTTCTATTTTGCAAGATAAGCTTGTTTGTTATTGGATGTTGTTAGGTTTGAGAAGAAGACATTGAATAGTAAAATAAGCCTTTTGCTTTTATCATGTGAATAGATTAGTTAAATGAATAATTCAGTGTACGTTGAATGTTTCTATTTCTGATGGATTTGTTTAATTTAATCTAATATTAATTCGATTAACTCTCCAGCACTAAATTGATAATTTTTTGTTGTAATTTAATTGCATTGTTTTGTGAATAGATTGAAGAATGATAGCAGCAGTGTCATGGGTTCCCAAAGGAGCTTCAAAGTCTGTGCCTGAAGAAGCTCAGCTTCCTTCGAAGGAGGAAATTGAAGAGCTTATTAAAAGCGGCGCTCTTGAACACGAAAAAAGGTGATTCTTTTTTTCTTTTTTTTTTTGAGTAAATACCAGCTTTATTGTAATAACTTGTTTGTGTTTGCTTTTTTTTTATTGGAATTGGATGTAGAAGATATGCTGTTAGTTAATCTAGAAACAGAATTAGGAGAGAGGCGTAGACACATACGAGAAAGTAGTATTGGAGAATTCGTAAGTATGTTAGATAGCAATGCTGTTTTCGCTTTGGGTACCATTTGGTTAGCAGTTATAGGAATGTCAAATATGTTAGTGGTTTATGTTCAAAATTTGTATGGGTTTTGAGTCTATGTTAAGGGAAGTATCAAATTCTGGTGATCATAGATAAACGTTCGTGATGAAAGAATTGGGTCTGTTTAGTTACTGATGGTGTGTTGGTTGGTTCAGTGAAGATGAGCGTAGTGGAAAAGAAGAAGAAGAAGATGATGAAGATATGGATGTCGATGCTGCCAAGCAGACTGATGAAGTTTCTCAAGCATTAGCTGTAGCAGATGCACTTGGCAAAACTTCCAAAAGCAAGAATTCAGGAACCAAATTTGATGACATAGCTGATGGCTTGAAGGAACTTGACATGGACCATTATGATGACGAGGATGAAGGTATCTCCATCTCCACAAGTTTTCAGTTTTCATTTTTTTTCTTACTCTTGTTTATTTATTTATTTATTATTTTTATTTTAAGTTTGAAAAGAAGGGTGTGTGATAATTAATATGTTGGTTTTGTTGGGGGATTAAAGAGGATTTCGATCTACTGATTTGAGTCTGAAAATCAACGTTTTTTGCAATCTTCGTATTAATAAGAGATTATAAGTTTATATATGTTTTCGTTCATTGTAATATATCTCACATTTAACAATGATTCACCTGTTTGTCGTTTACCTTAGGAGTTGAGCTGTTTAGCAAGGGGATTGGTGACCTTTACTACCCAAGTAATCAGATGGATCCATATCTAAAGGATGAAGATGTTAGTGTGACAACTTTCTTTGTGATGGTTTGGTTTTTATTTCTTGTTTGGCTTATAATATTACAACTATTGTCTTTTAGGATGAGGATTCGGAAGAGTTGGAGGACATGGTCATTAATCCAGATGATGCAGTCATTGTTTGTGCACGTACTGAGGATGATGTTAGTCATCTCGAGGCATGTAACATACTTTACTGTCTTCTATCTCGCTGTCTTTCTCTCTGTTACCAGGCACTCATGGATGATACTAATGCAAACAGGTCTATATATATGAAGAATCAAATGATGGTGATCCGAACCTGTATGTTCATCATCATATCATCATTCCAGCATTTCCCCTTTGTACGACATGGCTTGATTGTCCACTTAAAGGAGGAGAAAAAGGTTAGACATTCATATTGGCTTGAAATTTGTATTTTGTGTGTTCAATTTATCCAAGTGTATTGGTTCTTACAAATAGAACCAGCAGACATAAGATTTTTTTGAATCTGGTATCGATCTAAAGAAGTCGGAGATTCAAATGCCCTAGGAAAGGGTGGTTAAAATTTCTGTGAAAACTTTAAGTCTGTCATCCAAATTATTGCTTCGATGGGGGATTCCTCTTCTTCTTCTTCTTTGTTTACTATTATTTTTGAGATAAGGAGAAGACGTATGGATGTAGTTATTCTTTTTCAGCTTTCTTTACAGAATACTTGGATTGTTCATGTTGCTTATCTAGGAATATAGTCATCTTAGATATTTGTGCATTTTACTCAGAGTTTGTTTCTTCTTTTGCTGCAATTGTTCTCGTAATGAGTGCCCTCCATATGCTGGCAGGGAATTTTATGGCTGTTGGCTCAATGGAACCTTCCATCGAGATATGGGACCTTGACATTGTATGTTGATACTTTCTCATGAGACTATAAGTTTCAAATTATAGATGGAGAGCCTGTTCCAAAATATCGTATGATCTTTTCTGTTTCCAGATTGAAGAAGTACAACCATGTGTGATACTAGGTGGGGTTGATAAGGAGAAGATGGCAAAGAAAAAGAAGAAAGGAAAGAAGGTTTGCTATTGATTTATTCTAAGTTACTGCCCTTAAAACTTTCAACTGAAATCACATCTCTCATGGAGTAAAATACATTTAAATTATGATAATGGTAGTGTTAAACTTTTTTTTTTCCTCCTCTTCTGGTATGCGTTAAACCTTCTTAATTTAATTGTTAAATCATATTTACTTGCAAAAATACATGTTTTGAAGGAGACAAAGCAGAAAATAGGCCTTGTTTTTCACGGTTGTTCTTTGAGAGCCTATAGTTGGAATTTCATGAAATTAGATTTATGAAGATACTTATAACCATTAGGATAAATGCAGATACAGCTCCTCTGATTTTTGGTGCTGCATAAAATTCATGTGCCATTTTCTTGGGATTTTGGTTGTCTACCTAGAACTCGGTACGGACATAAAACCAGGATAGATCAAGTAGAAAGATTTTTACTAAGTCAATTTCATTCTTTTGTGTTGCTTAATTAATCTGGAACCAAGGTTTTTGGATGTAAATAAGTACGGGGATGCTAAGATGTTCATGCTGTTAATTGATTAAGCGCTCCTGCTATTTCTGCACTTCATGTATTATCAATATCATCCATCCTTGAAGAGAAAGGACATCTTTGTATTGTTAATCCTTATCTTTATATATATATTTGAGGTTGATGATGTTTGTTTTCTTGATATATATCCTCTTTTCTCTTGATCATATTGGTTACTTAATTTTCGAAGTTTTTTCTTGTTCTTGTTATGTTGATAATATTTATTAGTGGTTGCAACTTGCTTTGTGTTCAGTCATCAATTAAATACAAAGAAGGCAGTCATACTGATGCAGTACTTGGTCTTGCATGGAACAAGGAATTCAGGTTTGTTGAATCTAGTGTGCCGCTTTGCCTGTTCACGCTTCCATCTGATGCTTACTATATTAAATCTTTATATTTTTGCTTTCTTCTCTTTTTTCCTACTTTTTGAAACCAAAAACAAATACAGGAATATCCTTGCCAGTGCAAGTGCTGATGAAACAGTGAAGATTTGGGACATAGCTGAAGGAAAATGTACCATTACTTTGGAACATCATACAGATAAGGCATAATTTTAGTTTTGCTTGATTAGAAATTATCTTTTACTCATATTTAGATAATGTGCCACAACAGAATAATCTATACCACCGGCTTTAATTAAATGATCCGGAAAATATTTTGTAGATTCTGAATGAAATAATGATGGAACAAATAAACATGTGGAGCTGCTATTCCGTCATACATGACGTTCATTCAACATTTCCTCATTTTGATGCCTGAATAGATCAGCTCTAATTGAATTGAGCAAAATCCCAATTTTGAAGTTACAAGTGAGAGCGAATTGTTTTGACCCTTTTCGTTAATTTGTTTTTTAAAATGAGAAGACAAATTGACAGTGGACAAGGCTCAAATCTTAAAATTCTGACCCTATGATTGAGTTAACCATGAAGCTGTAGTTCTCAATATAACATGCCAAGAATTGATTATTACCTCTTTGTGAACTTTCAATCCAGCAGTAGCATGAACTCTACCTGCACTGCAGTAACTCAACCAAAGTCTGACAAAAAGATAATTAACAATTGTAGACAAAAATAGTCACAAAATAAATGTTTGTGGTTGTAAGCCGTAATACAAATATAGAAGTTGGCATCATGATCATATTACAATTTTATTAACCTTGATAATCTAGTTTGAACTTGCAGACTTCAGTTCAATTGTGTTCTAGATTGTCTCTGAGTTTTAGCTTTTCTAACTAATCCTTTCAGGTTCAAGCAGTTGCGTGGAATCATCATGCACCCCAAGTTCTTCTAAGTGGATCTTTTGACCGTTCTGTAGTCCTGGTAATAAAATTACTTGCTTACCTTTTGTGTAATTACATGTATATCCTTTGTATAAAGTCTGATGAAGAACTAAAATATTTGAATTGAGAAACTCGAGGATTTAATTTAACCTGTAAACTGCTTTGAAGATATTGTGGATGATGTGTTTTCCATATTATGCACTGCAGAAGGATGCAAGGATATCTACACATTCTGGTTTTAAGTGGTCAGTCGCAGCTGATGTAGAAAGCTTGGCATGGGATCCGCATACTGAGCACTCATATGTGGTGAGTGCATTAACCTTGTTTTCAGGGCCATATTCCTGTAGTTTGTTTCTAGCGCGAGTGTGTGAATGTCGTAGTGAATAATGAAAGTAATTTTTGAATTTAAATTCTAGTGAGAGGCTTTTCAAGTTGATTAATGATCTTTACATGTCTTCTTAGGTGAGCCTTGAAGATGGTACAGTTAAAGGTTTTGATATCCGGACTGCCAAATCTGATCCAACTTCAGAGTCACCAGCAAGTTTTACACTCCACGCGCATGACAAGGCTGTGTGCTCAGTCTCCTATAATCCATTAGCACCCAATGTACATAGTTATCCTTTTCTAAATTGTTGGCTTGGCTTTTCAGATTAGTAACTTCCTATAATAATTTCACTCTTATGATTTTTTACAGCTTCTTGCAACTGGATCTACAGATAAAATGGTAAGTTTTCTAGTTCTTTTCTTTTTTATGTAGACATCCATAGGCCTGCCAGCTTGTCAAAGGTTTGTATGGTTTAATGGGGCTCTTAATTTGCAGGTAAAACTTTGGGATTTGTCGAACAATCAACCTTCATGCATCGCATCCTCGAATCCTAAAGCAGTAAGTGATTCATGGCTTTATTAAAATCTGGTTTGATGAGGTAGATAATTGATTAGCATATGGTGAAAAATTCTATATAAATTGAAGATGGATTGTCATGCTGTTTTCTCAATATGTGTCTAGGGAGGTGTCTTTTCTGTATCCTTCTCACAGGATAGTCCATTTTTGCTGGCTATTGGAGGCTCCAAGGGAAAATTACAAGTGAGTTGGAAAATCCCACAAACAGTTCTGTTTGATTGTTAATGACCTTTGTTGATCTGAAATTATTTGGAGTCAAGAGATGTGATTGATGTGATTGTATAATCGCAGGTTTGGGATGTGTTATCTGATGCTGGGGTCTCTCAAAGATTTAGTAAATACAGCAAGCCAAACAGACCACAGCCCCCCTCTTGATCAAATGGACGATGATTGCTGACGTACCTCTATAAATTGAGGTCATTGCTTGCCCTCGCAATTTTGGTTTTTTATATTATAACGAGTGATGCTTCTTTTTGTTTACGGAATTGTATGTAATCCAACTATGGGTGTATTTATATGAATCTGAGGAGATAAAAGGAACACACAAGAGAAATTTTCAAAAAAAACAAGAAGAAAGAAGTTAGTTTATAATGATTTTCTATGAGTCAAATTCTAGTAGATCGGATAACTTCAAAATGTCCAGGTTTGTTTGCCGCACCTACCATTTTTCCTATAGCTCTTATGAATTGTTGAAAATTACTAGATGTTTTCGTGAAGTTGAATATATTTTGAGAGAGAGAGAGAGAGAGTAGTCCAAAAGACCACAGGTGATGGATAGGACATAATAGGTGTACAAGTGTATAAATGTGCACTGGACATGAGCAAGAAAACAAATATCGACAGCAGCCATGACCCATGAGAAGTATCGAGCAATGTTTTAAAATCTTGTCTCCCATTCTCCAGTATTGTCTCAACTCCCATTTCTTTGATGTACAAAATCCCAACGATACCTGCCTGCCTCTTCAACCTGCACCAGCCCTTGCACGTTTCCGATCAAACTGGGTTTGATCAAACTTTATCACACTGTTCATACACTCTGCATTCTCATGTGAACTTTATAAAGAAATGAGAAGAAAGGTTTTGAAAGGGATTCATAAAATGAAACCCCAATCAAAATAATCTACTTCGTTACTTTCTTGGTAAATTCTTAAGAATACCGTAGAGTTAATAAAAATGTCTCTTGGTTAGGAGGTTTGACCTCGTGTAGTTTTGAAGGGTTGTTGTCCTTGGCCATGGCAGCAGAGCAACAATTGATGAGAGGTTGCTTAATGTAAAATTAAGGATATTTTTATATGTCCAATTTGCTTGGTGCTTCTTGTTACTATTGAGAAGCCAAAATGCTTTTCTTGAAGATCCAAAGGACAATGTAGTTGCAACATTTTCAATTTGCCAATCATAAAGTCACTTTCATGTGCTTGACAATCACATCATTTACTTATGCTTACAAGTACTTTTTCCAAATAAAATACTTTTAAATTTTAATCATCTTTTATTAAAATACATTCAAATGGTTAACATTAACATTAAAGAGCAATTATCGACATCTATAACTTTAATTTTATGCGAATTAATATTACTAATATTTTATTTTTTTTAAAAAGAAATAAAGAATATTTCAACGGTATTAAAAATACTTGCAAGTTCCCATCAAAATCAAATCAAATTATAAAACGATGTCCATGCAAGTTTAAAGGGTCAAAATAATACAACCTTATAAAAACAAAAAATAAACAATTTTGAAAAGTCTAATTAATTTGAATGAAAAAAATTCTCATCCGTCAGAAAATAAAAGCTAGCATGAAAAACAATGAAAACATTTGCAAATCAACATCAACAACACCAACGTATCAAATTTAATTTGCAAATGCCAGGTGTGTGTCTCTTTCACTCATATCTTTTTCTTTTCCATCGATTATTGAACTCCAATTTGTTGTTTTCTTCTAATGTTTATGCCTGGAAGTTGCTGCAAGAATTGGCGGTGCAGAATTAGCTAGCAGAGCGCGACAACGCACAGTTTACATACAATCATTATGGTTTTTTTTTTTCACTTTCTTTCTTTTTCTATATATTATTTAACGTCGACAATTTAAACTCGTGATAGTGTGCAAAAAATTTCACCATATATTATTGATAAATATATATTGTATGATTTGATTCCTCACAATTAATTCGGATGAAAATGTTTATTAATTATTTAAGTTATAACTTAACCAATTTTATTAGTTATGTTGTTGAGTTTGAATTAAAAGATTATCAGAACTTAATAAAATTAAATGATAAATTTGATCTGTAATGATAATTTTTATTATTTTTTTATATTTTATTATTTAATAATTAAAAATGAGATTCAAACTGTTATCATATAAGTAATAAAAATTGTTCAATCATTTTATTATTATTTAATATATAACACTTTATTATATTTTATGAAACTGAAAGTATTTTAACATAAAATTTATTAAAAAAAATAAAATCGAATTTTTATAACACTCCAAAATAATAACAATAAACATCATAGTTGGCCAGGCCATTTCTAAAAAGAAATTTTTGTGGTTGTGGTGGGGCCTCCTAGGTAGGTGAAGAAATATCTAAGGTGTCTAGTAGATACAATTCTTTTACAAACAAAAGTTGATTTGTCCAGTTTGAAATTATACATGTGGAAATCTATACAGAGATCCAATTTTGATCGAAATTTATAAAAATAAGTTAGCAATTTGTATTTTCAATATTTTTAATGGTCACATAACTTGATATGTTGAGATAAACTTAGAACAAACATTGCAAACGTGGTTTTAATAATTACTCTCATAATAAAATAAGTATAATTCGACTTAAAGTTTTATCACTTATTTTAAAAAAGAATTTATTAAATAATTGATAAGTAATGAATAAGATAAAATTTAAATACCTATTATTTATCCAGAGTGGGAGATACACAAGTAATTTTAATAGTTACTCTAATAATAAAACGGATAAATACATATTTAAATATGAAAAATAATATATATAAATTAGCTAACGAGATTAATTACAAATACATTTCTTTCATGAAAATAGATCAACAATATTACTTTTAGTGATCGAATACCTCATCCTAGACAGTTATAATTAAGTTTGTAATTTTACTATTAAAAAAAAAGATCAACAATAAAATCAAGCTGTCATTTTTGTCACTACCCAATATCATGCACAGTGGCGTGCGCAGAGAGAGAGAGAGAGCTACCTCCCTCTATAAATTCTCACTCTCTTCCACCATTGTCAGACACCACAACACCACCCACCTTCCATTTCTCTCTAAAGAAATCTCACTTCAACTGTTAAAGATCCGTCAAATTCATTCAAAAAACTAAAAAAAAGTAAAATAAATAGAAAACACGTACAACACCATGATCTCTTCAGTCAAGCACGCTTCCTCCTTCACATCCGCAGATTTCCTCTCCAGAAAACGTTTTTCAGCTCCAAAACAGAGATTTTCTACGCTACCGACCATCATAAAAAACTCGACCTCCAGCGGCTCATTCTCGTCGCAGAAGCCTCTCCACGTCTCAACAACTCATCAGAGCTTCACGTTTTCACCGAATGAGCAGCCGAGGCAGCTCCTTCAGACGCAGTGCAACGCCTACGAAGCTGACCGGTCTCGTCCTCTGGACATCAACATTGAAGTCCTCGACAAGCAGGCCCGGTTTGAGGCGGCTCAGAGGATCAAAATCGGCATATACTTCGCTACTTGGTGGGCCTTAAACGTCGTGTTCAACATCTACAACAAGAAAGTGTTGAATGCTTTTCCCTACCCTTGGCTCACTTCCACACTTTCGCTTGCTTGTGGGTCTCTCATGATGCTGGTTTCTTGGGCCACAAGAATCGCCGAAGCCCCCAAGACCGATCTCGACTTCTGGAAGACTCTGTTTCCAGTGAGTTTGTTTTTGTTCTGTCTACGTTTAGTTTTTTTTTTTTTTTTCAAAATTTTTCACTTTCGAGATTTGTAAAGGTTTTTTATTTTTTTTGGGTTTGTTGTTTTTTCTGTTTGTGTAGGTTGCGGTGGCGCACACAATTGGGCACGTAGCAGCCACTGTGAGCATGTCGAAAGTTGCAGTCTCGTTCACTCATATCATCAAGAGCGGTGAACCTGCTTTCAGTGTCTTGGTTTCCAGGTTCTTGTTGGGTGAGACGTTTCCGGTGCCCGTTTACCTGTCACTCCTGCCGATCATCGGAGGCTGCGCGCTCGCCGCCGTCACAGAGCTTAATTTCAACATGATTGGTGAGAAAGACCCATCTTTTAATGTGAAATGTCCTCATTATTTTTCTCTCAGGACTATATCTGTAAATGAGAATTTTAACCGACATAAAGTATTTTGAAAAAGTTCAAATGCAGTGATACAAGAATATCAGTGTGATGTATGTTCTTTGATTGCTAAATTTGGTTCATTTTTTGCGATCTCAGGATTCATGGGAGCTATGATATCGAATTTGGCATTCGTGTTACGAAACATTTTCTCAAAGAAAGGGATGAAGGGGAAGTCTGTTAACGGGATGAACTACTACGCTTGTTTGTCTATAATGTCTCTGCTAATTCTCACACCATTTGCATTTGCTGTGGAGGGACCTCAGATGTGGGCTGCTGGCTGGCAAAATGCTCTTTCTCAAATCGGACCCAATTTCGTCTGGTAATTACTCTAAACCATTTGTATTTTACTTGCATTGTTTTGCTCTGCTGGGCATTGTGTGTTTTTACAGCAATCAATGTTTTTATTACACAAGAAAATGGATACTTGATCTCTTGGTGTAAAGGAATAATTTGCTTATTAGAAAGTGTTCGAGTTATCTATGTAGTTTATTTGTTTTTAATGCGAAGTAGATTTTCTCTATAAACTTTTCAAGCTTTTGCATCAGATATTTCCAATAATTTGAAGAAAAATGTCTGAAATATGCCAACTTTTGATTTGAAATATTGTAAACTCTGGTTTAGTGAATTGAACACTTACATTTTCTATATCTTTTTGTCTTTTCTTGCACTTAAAAGTTGTTTTCAATCTGTATCTAAAAAGCAGTGTATGTTATTTTCTCTATTTTGGTGTATTGCATATGATTATGTGAAGGTTTCAATTTTCTAGTGGTGTTGTTCTGTTACAAAATAAACCTCTCTTATCTGATGAATTACTAAGAAATCTAATGTGGCTCTAAATAAATTGACGCAGGTGGGTAGCCGCGCAGAGTATCTTCTATCACTTGTATAATCAGGTTTCATACATGTCACTTGATCAGATATCTCCCTTGACGTTTAGCATCGGAAATACAATGAAAAGAATATCCGTCATAGTCTCCTCCATCATCATCTTCCACACGCCTGTACAACCCATCAATGCCCTTGGGGCTGCCATCGCGATCCTTGGCACCTTTCTCTATTCACAGGTAAAATTCTAATCTCTAATTGAGGATTTCCCGGGACCAAATCCCTTACCATGTCTGGACAAATTTGCTTTGCTGCTACTATTTCTTTTATAAACCACAACTTGCTTGTATATGGAAACAAAAATTTGAAAAAAATAGCCTTTCCATCTGCTTTAGGGCCACTGACTTGGAGTGGAAAAGAACCAAGTTGATCATTGTTTCTTTCCTGTGAAAATTTTAATGTTGTCCGATTGAAACTGACTTCCACCCTGATAAAATTTTTGAGTAGGCAAAGGCTTGAAGGAAGTGGAAGAAGACGTGAACGTGAACGTTTACGGCAATACATAAACTAGGAGAGACCATGAAGAGAAGATGAGATTTTTGTTGGAACCGTGGAAGTAATGAAGTCTGATTGATGATCACTACAAAGTTAGATTGTGAGCAAAGTTGTGGACTGAATAGTGGTTCCTTTTGAAAATCAAAGAGTAGAGTAGTGTGTTTATGATAATTGAGCTACTTTTTGTTAGATGGAATCACATATTGTAGTAAATAAGAAATCATGTGTGAGTGTGAGGCCTGTGATCAAGCTGGTTTTGTAGGGTAGCCTGTAATAATGAATTGATGATAATCAAATGCAATTTATGTGACTTCACTTGGCTTATCAGAACCTCTAAATATAGAGTCTGTTTGTTTGGATTTTTGAAAGTCTACTTTTAACTTTTTGAGTCCAAAATTTTTTTTGAAACTGTTTGGATTTTCTCATAGAAGAACTTAAGGGTGCGTTTGGTACGTGGACGGGACAGAACATGGTGGGACGGAACAGGACAAAACAGGATAGCTGTTCCATATTATGTTTGGTATGTCTGGGACAGAACTGTGTACTGTACTGTTATGCGTTTGGTAAGGCTGGGACAGGACAGTACAAGATGTTTAAATGACCAGAGTACCCTTCTTGTCCTGTCTAATGTTTGTTACAACATATTAGTGATAAATGGGATATGACAGAATAAAATTTGAATATTTTTATTAAATATAATTCATACCAAAAGAATATGGAATTTCATAAATAAAAATAGATGGATGGAGATTGTATTGAAAAGAAAATAAATAAAATGATTTTTTTATAAAATAACCAATTTAAAAAATTAAAATTTTTTATTTTGTATTTTTGTGTTCTTGTGGATCTCCACACCAAGAACTCATAAACACAAAAAAATATTATAATAATAATAATAATAAAATTTCAAAAGCATATATATATATATATATATATATATAAAATTTTATGATTCCTTCTATTTTTATTTTTTTGATTTTTTCTATGCTTTCTTCATTTTTGTTTTTCTGGGTTTGCTGCAAAAAAAAATATCTTTATATGGGTCTTGATGGGAGGATAGGAAGAGAGAGAAGATTGAGTAGAGAGAGAGAATAGAGGTGCAAGAGAGGAGATGAGAGGCGGATGAAAAAAAATTTATGTTTTTTTTTATATGTGATGGTTTATTTGTAATTTTTAAAATAAATAAGGGTATATCAGTTATTTTAGACCTTGTCCCATGTTATGCTATAGTTTGTCCTAGGGTCTAGCATGGGACAAGATTTTGGGTTTTTTGCCCCATGTTATCCAACGCCCATGTCGCACCAAACATGGGACAGGAGCAACTTGTCCCATGTTGTCCTGTCCTGTCCCATGTATCAAACGCACCCTAAAAGCTCTTTCAGATAAAGTTAAAATATATAATTTTTGTAGGAAATTTTTTTTAAAAGTCTAAAGTAAAAGTACTGTCAAATAGGACCATAAGCTTGTTGCCTTTTTGGTACAATATGATGACAAGAGATGCTAACTGCACCTCACATGCTTGCTAAAACATCTTCGGTTTCTATTAACTGGACAACCTTTCGATGGACTTCAAACACGGCAAGATATAAGTGGGCTATGTAATGTCTTTGGGCTCACTTTGTTTCAGTGATGATACTCGCGATTGAACTAAATATACCCAGACCCAACAATATTTAATTGGATAAATTATAATGGAATGTCCTTATATTTGACTATATTATAATAAACTTGTACTTTACTTTGCTTAAACTAGAATTTACTGTCTCAAATAATTATTAATTTGATTCCTAAAATATTTAAAAATATCACTTTTACATATTTTTACTTTTTAAAATCACATGGTTTATCACTTTTTTAAAATATATCAAGTTAGTCCTATAATTAAAATTTCGACGGTCAAACTTAATATAAAGTAAACATGGCCATTTTACTTTTTTTTTTAAAAGTATATTCTTTTATTAAATTATTAAATTAGAATGACTCTTTTACCATTTAATTTTTTAACGACTTTATTTATTTGGATAGTTCAATAAAAAAAATTGACATAAGTTATAAAATTTTAATTCTTTTTTAAAAACACTTAAAAAGGATTAAGTACTAAAATAAATAAAATAAAATTTATTAAAAATAGAAAATAATTATAAAAATCTTAAAAGTAATATCATTTATAAAAAAATAAAATAAAATTTAAAATTGAATATCTATAAAAATAAAAATATGATAATAAAATTACAATATATATAAATTTATTTATATCACAGTTTTATTATTTGTTGATGGTAAAAAATGGATCAAATAGTCAACAATGGTCAACTACGCCATGTAAGAAAGTCTAGTGGGTAGCTGAGCTGATAATGATGTATTTATCCCTTTGTATCCTGCAAGAAGGTTCTCGGTTGCTATGAGAACCTAGCGAACACTGGTTGTGAAACAGGTATATGAAAAGAGAAAGAAAGATCGGTGAAGGGTTTAGCCGACGATTAAGTCAGTTCAGGCGTAATGGAAGAATTAATGAGTTAATTCAAAGAGTTTTAGGGTTGGTGAATATAATAAATAGCATACATTCTTCCTTCATTAATGACCTTATCTATAGTCAACTAGACATTCTCTTTACCTTCCTCTATTTTGGGAAAGTCCAAGTTGTCTGAATAGGTGGTTGGCTGTATATTACCTTAAACGTGTAAAGGCTAGCTTTCTCGGAGAGTCCATCCAAAGATGGGACATGATGTATGGTTGAACGGTAACTTGCAGAACTAGAGCATTTAATACATCTTACTCTTCTGATGACAAAGCTCTGAACCTGATCAAATTCATCATAAATATTCGCCAGGTGTGTCACAGGTTGTCAGACTCTGCTTTGACATGGGATTGTACTGTTTATCGCTGACAATTTGCTGACAACTAATTAATGTTCTGCGAGAACATTGACGATGCTCGGGTTATTAGTGTTATGGTTTAGGATCCTCTCGGCTAGGGTTGGGCGTGGTTCGGTTTGGTTCGGTTTTGGGTAAAACAGACAAAAACCAACAATTGATCAGTTTTTAAAAAAAGTGAACCAAACCGAGAACCGAGAATAAAGTGAACCGAACCAAACTAAACCGAATTGAATCGGTTTGGTTCGGTTCTCGGTTGGTTCGGTTAGGTTGGTTTGGTTTGTGGACCTATTGGACCATATAAATTATAACGGGTTTTCAATTTTTTTGCATCAAAATATTATCAATTTTCGTTCTAAATAATACAAAATCAATCCAATAATCCAATAATCAATCCAATAATACAAAATCAATTAAACACTCCAGTGATTCTAATACTTAAGTTGTGGTGATTTTTTTATACTGTGTTTAATTAGTCTTCCAATGGTTTCTAATACAATGATGTTAGAAATCAATGGAAACATGAGACTGTTGGGTCATTTGTATATATGTTGGCTGTCATTTCTACAAGGAGATTACTGCAAGATCACACTATGAGGAGTTATAAACTCAATGGAATCATTCTGCTTTGTTGTTACTGCAAAAATTGAAGCTCATTGGAAAAGATTAAGGTTTTCGAACCATTGTACTATCACTATTCATCTTGCTTTGTATTAATTGTACTAGTGCCATTAATTTCGAACTGTTTCAAAAGTTAATGATACTTTTTCCTTCTTGTTTTAGTTTTACTTATATGAAAGTTTGTAGATTAATGCAATCTTCATCTTGGTGTGATGATGATATTATTCTACAAGTAAGAGATTGTTGGTGAATTTAATTTTGTTTATATCATTCTCATCAATTCCATTTCCATACACAAAAGTAGAACAATCTCTCTCTCTGTGATAATAAGCATTTGTATTATTTCTTGTTTGGGGACAATATAGAAAAAGATGGATGTTTCCTACTCTCTAACTGTTTCTGGATTATAAGAAAGATTTGAAAGCAGAGTTGAGTTGAGATAAGCTAAATCATTATAGATTATAAGAAAGATATTTTGTAAAACTTAAAAATAAGAGAAATCTGAATTGAGTTGTAAATATCATAAAAAGTACATTAATATTTTCTCAGCTTCAACTTTGTATTAATTAAATACAAAATCACTGAAGTGTTTTAGATTCATTTAGTTTATACACACACACACACACACACACACACACACATACACTCGGTTTGCTGGTTCGGTTCGTCGGTTTGGGGATCCAAACCTCGAACCGAACCAATTCCGTTGGTTTTGAAAAAAAACCAACCGAACTGAACCAACAAAAACTGATGAATCGGTTCAAAATTGCTCGGTTCAGTTTGGTTCAGTGGTTCCGTGATTCGGTTCGGTTTCATACCTACCCTTACTCTCGGCTGCCTGTTCCTAAATGATGTTGGAGTACCTTTTAGTTCGAAAAGCCATTTTACATCCAAAAGACAAAAAACCAACCGAACTGAACCAACAAAAACTGATGAATCGGTTCAAAATTGCTCGGTTCAGTTTGGTTCAGTGGTTCCGTGATTCGGTTCGGTTTCATACCTACCCTTACTCTCGGCTGCCTGTTCCTAAATGATGTTGGAGTACCTTTTAGTTCGAAAAGCCATTTTACATCCAAAAGACTGTGTTTAAATGTCGAAGACGACGTGGCAATCCTCAGTGGAAATCACCCACAACAATATCCCCTAAATTTCTAAGAAAAGTTTTTCTTTTCGAAGAAATTTATTTAACCATAAGGATCTTCTCGGCACTTAGTTTAATTCTTGAGTGTTGCGACGACATGTTTTTGAGAAGAAATGATGGTTTCCTTCGACACGACGCATTTTTTAGAAAGGAACTGTGTTTCTTAAGTGAAACGGTGCGCTTTGAAGATGAGGGGCGCTCCTTAAGTGAAACGGTGCGCTTTGAGAAGATGAGGGGCATTCCTTAAGTGAAACGGTGTGCTTCGAAGGTGGGGAGTGTCTCTTTCAATTATAGGCGCGTGGTTCCAATGATATTATGCCTAATCATTCTTTTTTAAATTTCAAAGGCTTGAGTTAATGCAAGATGGGCGGTTTTGTCTACGCTTACACGTGGCTTTGTCTCGTTGGTTTCGATTGGCGAGCCTTCAACGGCCAAGACGTTAAAAATTATTTCGGCCAGTCGAAGCGTCTCTTGGGCCGTGCGATCTTCCACAGATCAACAGTTGGGGATTTGTCATTGAATCATATATATTCACCCCCAGCCTTTCTTTTAATCTTTTTATCTTTGGTAATTTTTTCATCTCAGTAAAGAAGAAAACTTTGGGAGTTTTTCAAGAGTAGTAGGTCTCCAAAGCTTGATAGTGTGGGCTTGCCCCTCTGAGCGTTCGCTTGCTTAACTCTCTGGGTAAGCTTTCTCGTCTTCTTTTTCTTTGCCTTCACTTTTGCAAATTGATTTTTCTTCCTGGCTTCGTGGCAAAAGTATGTTGGATGAGATCAAGAAAGACAGTTTCTTTCTTTTCGCTGCTTGCCGAGAACCTATACCTTTAAATATTGACTACTTGTACATGTAGGTTTCAGACGTGCACTCCGAGTCTTCATCCGAGAATTCACTGGCAAGGACCCCATCTTTAGAAGAAGCAATGTCCAAGTGTTCCTATTTCTATGGTGATGCCTTCTCTTCCTATCTTCAACGAGGTTCTCGCCCCTACTCCCGAGTCGCCCTCCAAGAGAAACAGACTAGTTGGGGGTCCTTAATGACCCTGATTTAGTTTCGGGGGTCAAGCGTAAGACCGTGCCCGTAGGTCGCCCCCCTCGTCGGACGAGGATGTGTCGTGGACTGAATAGTGGTTCCTTTTGAAAATCAAGAGTAAAGTAGTGTGTTTATGATAATTGAGCTACGTTTTGTTACGTGGAATCACATATTGTAGTAAATAAGAAATCATGTGTGAGGCCTGCTATGATCAAGCTGGTTTTGTAGGGTAGCACGTAATAATGATGATAATCAAATGCAATTTCTGTGACTTCACTTGGCTGATCAGAACCTTTAAATATAAACTTGTTGCCTCGTTGGTACAATATGATGACAAGAGATGCTAACTACACCTCACTTGTTTGCTAAGACATCTCCAGTTTCGATTAACTGGAGAACCTTTCAATGGACTTCAAACACGGCAAGCTTTAAGTGGGCTATGTATTGTCTTTGGGCTCACTTTATTTCAGTGATGCTATTGGCACCCGCAATTGAACTAAAAAAAATACCTAGATCCAATAGAATATCCTAATATTTGATCATATTACAATAAAACCGTACTTTACTTTGCTTAAACTATAACTTACTGTCTCAAATAATTATTAATTTAGTCTCTAAAGTATTTAGAAATATCACTTTTTAACATATTTTTACTTTTTTAACTCACATGGTCTATCACTTTTCTAAAATACATTAAGTTAGTCCCTATAATTAAAATTTCGACGATCAAACCTGATATAAAGTAAATATGGACCATTTTATAATTTTTTTATTAAATTATTAAAATTGAAGATGTATTTGTTGATAACCTCTGGCATCTAATAATCAAAATAAGAATGAATTTCCATACTTTAAAATTGGTTATTTGGGGCATATTTACTCAACGTTCAAGTTGTTAGTGCACCCTTCCCATACACGTTTATGGTGGAGGTTCAAGTCCCACAATGTGCATTTAACAATATGTATGAGGAGTCTTGATTATGAATCCTGACAGATTAATAAATCCTGTAATTGTACAATTAAAAAAAATTAGTAATCTATTAGCAAATAAATTGGATAAATTATAATGGAATACCTGATATTTGGTCATATTATAATGAAAACGTATTTGTACTTAAACTATAACTTAGTTCCTCGAATAATTATCAATTTGGTCCCTAACTTATTTAGTAATATCAATTTTTTATCTGTATTACTTTTTTAACTCACATGGTCCCTAATTTTTTCAAAATACATCAATTTAGTCCCTGACCAAAATTTTGACGGTCAAACCTGACATAAAGTATAAATTAACCATTTTACCTTCTCTTTATTAAATTATTAAATTAGAAAGATGATTTTACCCACCAATTTTTATATTTTAACAATTTTATATATTTGGATAGTCCAATAAGAAGTTAATGTATTATAAAAACTTAAAAAAATTTAGAAAGGATTAAATAAAAAATAAATTTAATAAAATTCATTACAAATTAAAATTATAAAAGTTAAAAAAAAAACTTAAAAGTAACATCATTTATTAAAAAATAAAATAAAATTCAAAAGTAAATACTTATAAAACTCAAAATTTAATTAAAAAAATTAAATGTTAAAATATTATATATACATATTTTAGAGTATATTATATAGTATATATACATTATATATATATGTATATTATAAAAATAAGGGGTAACTTTAATTTAGTCCCTAAAGTTTGATGAAAACATCATTTTTTTACTTACTTTTTATTTTTTGGTTTGCGTGGTCTTTAACTTTTTCTAAATAGATCAAATTGGTCATTCTGGCCCACTATTTGATGGTCAACTATTACACATTTTTTTAAAAGACAATTTTCCCCTTCAATAATTAATAGAATTACAATTTTACATTTTAAATAAAATATGATAAAATAAATAAATAGAAAAAATGAATAAAATTATAAAAACTTAAAAAATATAAAATCTATTAAAAAAGATTTAAATTAAATTATTTTATTCGAAAAATTAATATTTTAAAAAATAAAGAATAAAAATAATTTCAAAAATTTCAAAAATAAAATAAATAAATAAATTGAGATTTACAAAAATTACAAAAAATTTCTTAAAAAACACAAAAACAAAAACATTTATTTTAGTTTTTTAATTCTCTATTTATTTTATTTTATTTCTTTATCAGTTTTTAACCTTTTTTTTATTATTTACTTTTTAAAATAATTTTCTAATAAAATAACTTACCTTAAATATTTTTTTAACGGTTTTTATATTTTTAAGTTTTTTATAATTTACTTTAATATTAGTTTATTCATTTTTCTCTATTTATTTATTTTTGTTATATCTAAATTGAAAGGTAAAATTGTAATCCTATTAATTAAATTCTTCAAGGGTAAAACTGTTTTTTTAAAAAAATTGTGATAGTTGACCGTTAAATAGTTGGTCAAAATGATTAATTTGATCTATTTAGGAAACATTAGGGACTACGCAAACTAAAAAAGAAAATATAAATAAAAAAATGATGTTTTATCAAACTTTAGGAACTGAATTGAAGTTACCCCTAAAAATAAAATATAATAATAATTTTACTATATATATATAATTTTATTATAAAAATTAAAATATAATGATAAAACTGCGATATATATTTTGTAGTTTTATTATTATATTTTTATTTTTATAAGTATTCAATCTTAAATTTTATTTTATTTTTTATAAATAATATTACTTTTAATATTTTTATAATTATTTTCTGTTTTTAATAAATTTTATTATATTTATTTTATTACTTAATTTTTTTTAAAAAAAATTAAACTTTTATAATATATATTAAATTTTTATTAAATTATTCAAATAGATAAAATCGTTAAAAAAATTAAATAATAAAAGAGCCATTCTAATAGACCTTGGTTTGGGGCACAACACGAGATTACATTGTTGATACTTCCATTTATCAACACTCAATGAGTTGTTTTTCAACTAAGCTTGAAATTGAAAAAAAAAAAAGTTTGATGGCTAATATTGACATGGAAGGTCAAGGAAATGCTAAAATGCACTATTCAATATGTCATCTAACCCACTAAAGAAAATCCAGTGAAAATCTTTTCCTCTAACATCCTCAATAATTTTGCTGGTCTGTCCTCACTTATTTTTCAAAAAGCTACTAATCAATGACTAAATTATATATATTGGCTTCATGTGTCGATTTGGAATCAAATTGAAAAGACATACTTTTAGAACCCACAGTAACCTTAATAATATAGAGATGAACTGTGTTCGAAGAAGTGGAAGCAGCAGGCAGACAATTTCACTCTTCATTCTAGGTTCAACTTTCTTTTCAAGAGTTGTTAAAGTATACATTTGTTGGTGTTGACGACATGACATGTATCTCTCACAACCTGCAGCCAAGTATATACTGTGACAATCACAACTCACAGGTGGAGGCACCAAAAGGGCCCTCTTGCTTTACACTTTTCTATACAACTTTTTCTCTTCTCTCTCCCTCTCTCTCTCTGTATATAGCCACTGCAGCACTCTCCAGACTAACCATTCTCTTCTGCTTGGTGAAGCGGAGAGACTAGTACTACTACTTAGCTGGCTAGCTATATGGAGGTTTCACTGGTTTTACAAGCTTTTTTTGTGTTTCAAATGTGCTTTCAAGTTCTATTAGTATCATGTAATCCAATTATCACCATGAAAGGTAGATTGGGTACTTCTCCATTCCCCAGAAATTTCCTCTTTGGAACTGCATCTTCTTCTTATCAGGTTATTGATGTTTTTATTTTTTTCTCATGGCAACAAACATATAAACCATAACAAAACATACCCATGTCACAGCTATCATTCTTGATTTATAATAGTACTTTTTTTTTTTTTGGGGTAGTTTGAAGGAGCTGTCTTAGCTGATGGAAAAGGCCTCAACAACTGGGACAATTTTACTCATAAGCCTGGTTTGAATTGCTCCATGTTTTCCACTTTTAATTTCTTTTCTTTCTTTTGAAATATTATTTTGCTTAATTTTCAACTTGTCTTCTTATAGTAATGTGAATGAGACTTGTTTTAGGCAACATCATTGATGGAAGTACAGGAGATATTGCTGTTGATCATTACCATCGATATCTGGTAAATGATAACTCAATTCATGCATTGAACTTTCTTTATATTTAGTGTGTTTACATGCCTCCTTATAAGCATCTGTGTTCATATGGTGCTATTGGCAACTAGGGATGGCAAAAATCCCCGATCCACCTCGCTTTGGTGGGGCTCCGATCCGTTTGGGGCGGGTTTTGGATCAAACTTTTGTGATTCGGTTTTTTAGCGGGTCGGGTTTGGATCAAATTATTATGTTCCGACTCGTCCCGTTTAACCAAATATTTATTTAATTACTTTTTAAAAAGAAGAAACAAAACTCTAGTCTCTCATTTCTTTATCTAATATTTTATATTTAAAATTTATATATTAGTTACTCAATTTAATAACTTTTTAAATTGAATCTTCTCTATTTTATATATATATATATATATATATATATATATATATATATAGAGCTAATGTTATAAGAAATTAATGAATTTTATGTCATTTAGGTTATTTTAGTGTTTGTACTTTATATTTGAATTTAAAGTTTATTGAATTTAAATATTGTATGGTTTATTAAACTTAAATATTATATGATTTATTGAACTAAGTATTGTATGATTTATTACACTTAAATGTCGTAATGTGTATTAGCTATACTTGATAGTTAATTTTAATTTTAATTGAAAATTGATTTAATTAGTGAGTTAAACATTTTTTTTCTAAAAAAATATAAATTGAAAATTGATTTAATTAGAGTCGAGTATGGATCATCCCGCTCCGAATGGGTTTGGATTTGGAACGGCAGTTGAATATTTTTGCAAGGCATGAATCGGGTTTGGAGCATCCTGTCCAAGCGGGTTTCGGGTTTGGAGCATACTGATCCGAAACCGATTCGACCCGTTGTCATCCCTATTGGCAACCCAATAATGGCCTATTAACTGTCATTTTGTTTTAACTTATTTCAACTGTCACGCATTGGAGAATTTCTATACAAATTTATCATATGACATATTGAGAAAATGTTCATTATGGTAAAACAGGAAGATCTGGATCTCATGGAGTATATTGGAGTCGATAGCTATCGTTTCTCTATATCATGGGCAAGAATTTTACCCAGTGAGTGTATCTGTTTTATTTCTTACAAAGGAAATTTTGATTATATCATCTGTTAATCTGTCCAGTACTGCTAACTCACTTTTCATTTTCATTTCGAACAAGAGGGAAGATTTGGAGCTGTGAATAGAGCTGGCATTGATCATTATAATAATTTCATCAATGCTCTTCTGCTTAAAGGTTGACTCTAGTTCTCTCTCTCTCTCTCTCTCTCTCTCTCTCTACACACACACACACACACACACACACACACACACACACACTAGCTTTACTAGTGAGTAGTGACATAACATTCCACAACTTGAAAGTTGAAAGAAGTCAATTTTTTTTTTTACTTATTAATCTGACATAATCACTTCCACTAAACTGTTCAATGATTCTGATTTCAGGGATCAGACCCTTTGTGACATTGACTCATTATGACATTCCTCAGGAACTTGAAGACAGATATGGAGGCTGGTTGAGTCCCCAAGTGCAGTGAGTATAGCAAGCAACACTCTTGTCATGTTTATTTATATGTAGTACTACTAAAAACAGTGTCAAGCTATCTGCCACTAATAGGGATCCAAAAACTTTTCAGGAAAGATTTTGAATATTATGCAGAAATATGTTTCAAATATTTCGGAGATCGAGTGAAGTTCTGGGCCACCTTCAATGAGCCTAATGTTGCAGTCATCCGCGGCTATAGGTCAGGGATTTACCCTCCATCTCACTGCTCTGGCTTATTCGGGAATTGTAAAGAAGGGGATTCACAGAGAGAGCCTTTTATTGCAGCCCACAACATCATCCTCTCCCATGTTGCTGCTGTCAGTATTTATAGAACTAAATATCAGGTATTAATTTGAGTACATGTTCTAGGTTCTAGCACCATTTCTGTTCTAGAATGAAAACAGATCAATTCTAGATTATATAATGTTAATACAAATTCAGAAAGAACAAGAAGGCAGTATTGGAATTGTTATAAGCGCCATATGGTTTGAACCTATCAGCAATTCTTTAGAAGACAAACTAGCAGCCGAGAGAGCTCAAGCTTTCTATATGAACTGGTAAGCTTTTCCATCACTGATATGGTTATCATAATATCAACATAATTTGCACCTGAATCCATCTAAAAGCGGCAATGCAGGTTCTTAGATCCAATCCAATTTGGGAAATATCCAGCGGAAATGCATGAAATTCTAGGATCTAGTCTACCTGAATTTTCGAAATATGATCTGGAGAAGCTGAAAAATGGATTAGACTTCATCGGCATCAACCAGTATACAACTTTCTATGTGAAAGATTGCATATTCTCCAAATGTGAACCAGGACCAGGAAATTCTAAGCCAGAAGGCTTCACCCTCTGGTTTGTACAAGACAAGGGTGTCTTCGTTGGAGAGCCGGTATGTTATCTCAGTTGAACACCATCTCTATGATTAAATTTTCGGGGCAAATATAACCTAATTTTGAGTCATCACTTATCAATGTAGACTGATCTCTATTGGCTACATGTCTATCCTCGAGGCATGTATAAAATTGTAACATATATAAAGGAGAGGTTCAATAACTTGCCAATGTACATTACAGAAAATGGTGAGTAGATACAAGTTGTTCAAAGGGTTCCCTTAACATTGGCCAGATATTTTGCCTAAATTTTGTGTATGATCTGTTGTCGGTCTTGAAGGGTTTGGTGAGAAGGACAAGCCCACTGAAGTTCTACTCAACGATGTCAGGAGGGTGGACTACTTGAGTAGCTACCTAGATGCTCTAGCAACAGCAGTGAGGTACTAATATTCACCCATTTTCAGTTCAAGTGTTTGTGTATGCACATACCACTGCATGTCTTTTGGTAATGATTTTCTGTCCTCTGTTGTGTTCAAACCAAATTCTGAGCCTAATTCGAGACAATTCAAATAATACGATGGAGGGCTAAAAATCTACAATATTTGAAAATAATATGATCAGGAACGGAGCAAATGTGCGAGGATACTTTGTCTGGTCATTGCTTGACAACTTCGAGTGGACGGATGGTTATACAGTCAGGTTTGGACTCTACCATGTTGATTATGCAACTCTCAAGAGAACTCAAAAAACGTCAGCAACTTGGTATAAACAGTACATTGCCAACCATCATAAGACCTGCAAAAATTGTAAGGCCTGAGCATTTTCAGAGTCAAAAGGTTGCAGACCTGGTGAAGTTTAATTTCAGCAAAAATAGCATGAGGAATCCTGTTATGTACAAAAAATGCTTCAAGATGCAATAGCTGCTAGTGTGGTTATCAGTCCATAACGCCTTCATGTTCGAAATTTATGATGCTATATATGTAAATAAAGGCTGAAGTGTTAATTTTCAAGTCCAACTAGTGTCTGTAGTTCTCTTCTGCATTGCTAAATCTTTGAGAATAGCAGTGTCATGCAGCTTTTAGCCACAGTTAAGTAATCACTAGATCATTTGTTGCACTCACAAAGCCTTTTACCTTCTTTGTTGTTGTTATTCTTTTGTTTTACTCATTTACTCTTTTGAAGTGAAATTCATTGTGGCCTCTCCTATCCATGTATGTATGTATCTTGGATTTGAATGGTCTTTTTATTCCTTTCGATGATCAAGTAGATTCCTGTAACTTGATAATCTTGACACATCAGCATAAACTACACTTTCTTCTTTTTTTTATTTTTTATTTTTGAAAGGTCCCACTAGGCTTTTCATGATGGAAGGTAGAAAATGATTGCCCCCCAAAATATATAAAAAATTATCTCTCTCTCTCTCTTATGTTATATTAGCATGTGTGTGGATTGAGGCATTTCTATCTCACCATAGTAGTCAGTCAAGCAATCAGATTGCTTTTAAAGTGCAGTGCCATGAAATTTTCTAGAGTTTTCATAGCTCTCTTTCTCTCGGAGATGCTACTACTGCTACCTTGTCATCCAAAAACTCTCAAACAAAAGTTGGATTCATCTCCATTGCCTCCCAACTTTCTCTTTGGAACTGCCTCCTCTTCATATCAGGTTTCACATTCTGATTCATGTTTTTATTAATAATTAAGTTTTGAAGAACATACACAATTTAGTTTTTATTTATTTTTCACTTTTTGCAGTTTGAAGGTGCATACTTAAGTGAAGGCAAAGGTTTGAGCAACTGGGATGTTTTCTCCCACCAACCTGGTAAGAATAATTATTTTTCCTTTATTATATATGAAAAGCCACTTTATAATTTTAAAAAATACCCATAATTTTGTATGAAAAACCTCCCTATAGGGAAATTTTATCCAAATTCAAAACAAAATAATTGTTTTTTTTTTTTTAAAAAAAAGGTCAAACCTCAAGGGAAGTTTTTGTAAATCTTCTCTTATTTTTATATTACAACAAGAGTCCATGACTCCATGTCCTCCATTTGGAGTAAATGTCTAGAATTTCAACGCATAATTGGTAGCATCAAATTAAAAAAGAATCCAATAAAATACTGCTATGCATATATCTATTTAAAAACTATCAATTTGGCGGTAGTTGAGATAATTATCGAATGAGACCTTGAATATAATTTCATATATTACTTTGTTTTTTTTCATTATTGTACGCTAGTGGTAGATAAATATAGAGAGAGACAATATTGGGCTGTTGCAGGAAAAATAATTGATGGAAGCAATGGGGATGTTGCTGTGGATCATTATCATCGTTATCAGGTAGGTATTTGGCACAACTTCTTTATCAAAATGTTGGTGGGTGATTGTCACAAATTAAACAATTATTATTTCCATTAACTTTTGACTAATTCTAATATCATTAAACATTAGTGATGTTGCCATTTTATTTAATTTTTTTTTAAATGAGAGTTAATTGGTTAAAAACTTGAAAATTTTGCTTTCAATGGTGTGGTGGGGTTCTTTAAACATCTTTTCTTCATATTTTTCTAATCATTAAATGGAATTTTTAGTGTTCACAAAAATCCAAAAGTCATATACTCGGATAGCTTGTAACTTAATATAAATATCCTATTCGAATAAACATAAAGTTTAGATTCACCAATAAACTAATAACAAGTCACTCACATTCACATTACTAAAATTATATTTTAACGAACTGTTTTTTCAATCTTTTAACTATTTATATTTTAATTGAGTGATATATTATTGAAGGATTCTTAAGCATATATAAAAGTTGAATAATACATTATTATTCATATCTTAAAAGAATAAATACTAACTTTTTTAATTAACCTTTTTCAAGTTTTAGTATGTGCAAGAATTCACTCTGTTATTATTATTTTTTTCAAAGTATTATTTATTATAATCGTAGCAGGATCGGATAGTACATGAATTTAATATGGACGACAAAATTAAAATAGCAGAAAAATAAATGGTACAAGAATTTACGTGGTTCGGCTAAAAAACAAGCCTACATCCACGAACCAGGAGGAGCAATTCCACTATATCAGAAAATTTTATGGTGTGTACACAATTAGAGATCTCACTCTAATACCCCAAGAGGATAACTCACAAAACCCCTTATAATATTTCACATCCCAAAATTTTCTCACAAAATTCTCTTTTTCTTTTCTGCTCTCTCCTTTTCTTCTCTCTATTCTCTCTTAAATATATGTTGTTGTTCATTCTTCTGATCACTTGCCTATATATAGGCAAATGAGAGAGCAAGCTGCCAAAAAATCTTTCGGCTTGTTATGATTTTTCGGTGGAAAGGCAAAAAATTCAAGCCACCCTTTTTTGACATTATTTATCTCAATCAAACATTATTAACTAATTTTTTTAATTAAAAGAAGAAAAAACAAAAAGACAAGAATGTTTTGAGCTATCTAACAGTGTTTTTGACAAGAACAGGAAGACATTAGTCTAATGGAATCTCTTGGAGTCAACAGCTATCGCTTCTCAATTTCATGGTCTAGAATTTTGCCAAGTGAGTTTTCTTCACATCACCCGTTTGCATGTAAAATGTAACCAACACTTTGTGGTACATCTGAAAAAAGAAAACTCTATGCAATTCAACAGAAGGGAGATTTGGAGATGTCAATGTAGCTGGTATCAACTACTACAACAAGCTCATTGATGCTCTATTGCTTAAAGGTTTGCTTCAATTCTGTCTTTTCATTGATTGGTTTTTTCTTTTTCTGTTTTTTCAAATCAGAAGCTGGTCCAATTCACTCTAATAGAGTCATAATTGAGCACTTACAGGGATCCAACCATTTGTGACTTTAACTCATTTTGATAGTCCTCAAGAAATCGAAGACAGATATGGAGCTTGGCTCAATCCTAAATCTCAGTAAGTGAAATTTTCATACAATACCCTCTTCGACAAGTCATTTGACTACCAAGATTGAGGGACTAACGACAGTTCCCAAGTTGATAAATTTTGGGCTACATTTCGGATGAAGAGGAATGACTTTGATTGTTCATTCTTTCTTCTGTTTCAGGGAGGATTTCGGATATTTTGCAGACATATGTTTTAAATCCTTTGGAGACAGAGTGAAATATTGGATTACCTTCAATGAGCCAAACCTCCAAGTCATCCTCAGCTATCGAACAGGAGCGTATCCACCATCTCATTGCTCAAAGCAGTTTGGAAATTGCAGCAAGGGAGATTCAGAGAAGGAACCATTCATGGCAGCTCATAATATTATCCTATCACATGCAACTGCAGTCCATATATACCGGACCAAATACCAGGTAGTAACCTATATAAAATAGAGACATGGGGACTCAGGTTGTGTTTTGCAGTGCTTTTATATATAGAAAGGCTTTCAAGTAAAACTGTTTTATATGGAAACACTTAAAAGTGCTTTTTAAGTATGAACGATGACAAGGAAACTGTGTAATGAAAGTCCAGAAAGATCAAGGAGGTAGCATTGGGATTGTCTTACATGCCGCGTGGCTCGAACCCATCAGCAACTCCACAGCAGATGAGATAGCAGTTGAGAGAGCTCAATCCTTCTTCATGAACTGGTTGATTCTTTTAACTTCTGATCGCCCCTGAAAATGTGTTAAGTGCACATTTATATATATATATATCTTCATGCCGTTTAAAGATATTATGATCTCTGTTAAAAAATGCAGGTTCCTAGACCCAATCATATATGGAAAGTATCCTGAAGAGATGATAAAGATATTAGGACCATCTACATTACCAGAATTCTCAAGCAAGGATATGGAGAAATTGAAGAATGGACTGGACTTCATTGGCATAAATCACTATTCCAGTTACCACATCCAAGACTGTATCCACTCTGTGTGTGAACCTGGAAAGGGAGTTACCAAGACTGAAGGATTTTCCCGGCAAAGTTCCATTGGAGAATCTGTATGTAACCTATAAAATTCATCACCAACATTGTGATTTCCCATTTCATACATAAATCAGCTGCTGAAACTTTTTGGCTGTGCATGCAGACAGACCTTGACTGGCAAAATATTTACCCACATGGAATGGAAAAGATCGTAAACTATGTAAAAGAGAGATATAATAACATACCCATGTACATTACAGAAAATGGTATAAGATATTTTGTAGTCTTAATTTTCGCACACAGAATCGATCCCCATGTCCTACTATATCTATCCTGGTCTTGTAGGGTACGGGGAGAAAAGCACTCCAAATTCCACCACCACTGAAGAGTTGCTCAATGATGTCAAAAGAGTAGAGTACATGGCTGGCTACTTAGAAGCGCTATTGACAGCAGTGAGGTAAGATGTCCTAGCATGCAATAATAATATTATTGAAGGAAACCTTGATTATAGTTTCATATACACTTTTCTTTATTGAATAGACGTATTAATGATATGGTATGCTAGTTTGGTACGTAATCCCATTAAAGTGCGTTTAGAATTACCGTAGCTTATGAAATAAGTGATTTCATAATCTAGAATCCAAAAAGTGTTTGGTGAATTAAATAAAAGTTAATTATTTCTTAAGTTACTTTTCGAAATCTGATTATTAGAGAAGAAACTTAAGAAATAATTAGCTTCTAATCAATTTATCAAACACTTTTTAGATTCTAAATTATGAAATAAATGATTATTCAAAAACTACAATAATCCCAAACGCACCAATTTAGAGAGAGAGAGAGAGAGAATGAATGTTGTAGGAAAAATAATTGATGGAAGCAATGGGGATTTTACTGTCACCAATTTCTTGTATTTCCTATTTGAACAGAGGTGGAGCAGATGTGAGGGGGTACTTTGCTTGGTCCTTGCTAGACAATTTCGAATGGACATTTGGGTATACAGTAAGGTTTGGACTTCACCATGTTGACTATGCCTCACTGAGGAGGACCCCTAAATTATCAGCAATTTGGTATAAACAGTTCATTGTAAAGCATCAAATAATCAAATCCAAGACACAGTAACATACTCCACAGTACCTCCAATACTAGGGTATCATTTATCAACAATCTTCGCCCTGCTGTTTGTTCTTAGTCAAAACAACAAATGTGGCCATCAACATATGTTTTAAGTTCAGGTTTAGCATTGTATGCAAGGGCAGCAAGGCAATCAGAATGATGTATCTTCATAGTCGACTATTCTATCGCTTTTGCTTCGTCATATATTTTTCGTGAAGACAATGTGGTGGTGAACATACAAATTTAATTTGGTGAGATAATCCACTTAGTTGTAATCTTAAACAGCTTCTTAATTTCTGGAAGAGGTACCTACCAGATATCTTAAAAATCTCAATTAGCTTTGAAATGTGTTTGAATAAACTATACTTATATAATTCTTAATAATTCTCATCTCAAAGCTGAAATAAAGATAATCTTTCTTTGCTGAAAATCTCAAAAGTAACTTCAGTCTCAAAATCTGAAAATACTAAATTCATTTAATATATATATATAGTTTATCTTTTTGAAAACTATCAATCTGATAATAGTTGAGATAATTATCGAAGGAGACGTTGAACATAGTTTTATATATCACTTTTTTATTGAATAGATAAACTCTAATAGACATTTCTTTGGAACAGCATGAGAATTTATAGTGTTCTTTAAATGCTGCATGGCTATCTCTTTTCCACAGCAGATAAGAAAGATAGCAGTTGAAAGAGATCAATTTTTCTTCATGAATGATTGATTCTTTTTCTCACCCCTGAAAATATGTAAATGCACAATTATATTATTATATATCTTTATGCCGTAAAAAGATATTATGATCTCTGTTCAATGCAGGTTCCTAGACCCAATTTTTATGGAAAGTATCCTGAAGAGATGAAAAAGATATCAGGATCTACATTACCAGGAAATTGAAGAAGGGACTGGACTTCATTGGCATAAATCACTATACCAGTTACCATATCCAAGATTGTATCTACTCTGTGTGTGAACCAGGAAGGGAAGTTACCAAGACTGAAGGATTTTACCGGCAAAGTTCCATTGGAGAATCACTATTGACAGCACTATTGTATACTTAGAAGCACTATCGACAGCAGTGAGGTAAGATGTGCTAGCATGCAACAATATTAAGCAATCAAAACAAACCAATGATCTATCATTATACAACCCTTAAGACTGTACAATCTAAGTTAACTCAAGTGATCCTTAATGTCACCAATCTCATGTATTTCCTATTTAAACAGAAATGGAGCAGATGTGAGGGGGTACTTTGCTTGGTCCTTGCTAGACAATTTCGAATGGACATTTGCATATACAGTACGGTTTGAACTTCACCATGTTGATTATGCCACATCGAGGAAGACTCCTAAATTATCAGCAATTTGGAATAAGAATTCATTATAAAGCATTGGGTAATCAAATTCGAGACACAGTAACATAATCCGCAATACCTCCAATATTAAGGTATCAACAATTCCGCCTTTCTGTTTGTGCTTAGTCAAAACAACAAATGTGGCCATTAACATATGTTTAAGTTCAGGTCTAGCATTGTATGTGTTGGGAATTAGTTTATTTGTATATAGTTGTTTGGGGATAAATTGTTAATCACAAACAAAATAAAATATTAAATATTAAAGAGATCATAACAAATTTCAAAAGCAATAAAATAACGACATATGGCGAACCCATGGCCAAAAGGAACTAGAAGGAAATTTGGGAAGGTTTGAACCAAAGGGGAACCCCTCGGATCCCTTAGGTCCCTTCCTAGACCTAGGTGATCACCTTTGCTCATCATGCACCAAAGGGGATGATCTATGCCCACCGTGCACCCAAGATAACCAAGGTTCGATGAACAATTTCCTTAGCTGCCAAATCATCCCCTGTGATGAAGAAATGAAGGATCTGGAAGCAGCCAAGGATGAGCTATAAACCATGATAGCATAAAGCAAAGTGCAACTGCAACAGACTGCCCCGACAACGACTTGACATATTTGACCTAGGTTAGAACAAGCTGTAACATGTTTCCTTGGACTGCAGAACTGAGCAGATAGCTACCACACATCCCTTGGTCACAGGCCTGTATAGAAAATAACGTTTCATCTCAGGTTATGAGTTGTACGGACCTGGTTGTACGAAGCAATCAAGCCCTTTGGAGGGTGCATCAGACGAAATCTCCCACCACCAAAGGAGAATTTGACATGTGTCACCAAGGGAATAAGATTACAGGAAGGAGATCAATGAATCAGGTCAAGCAATCTGAAAAGGTACATTGACCAAGGGAAATGTTGTGGAGCCATAAGAACCAAAGGCTGAAAGTCTATATAAATCTCACCAGATTTCATTAAAGGTAACTGATTTTTGGTCTAGAAAGCCCTAGTATGTAGAGGAAAACCCTGATGATATTCTTTTAAAAATACTGGGTTCTAAACCTTCTATTGACCATTTCTAATCCTATCTCACCTCAGTACTACTATATTCTACTTTATAACTCCCTTTTGACTTGAGCATCAGAGGATTTTCGCCGGTAGAACACTGTTAACCCCTGACCACCCCTTCTTTGTTTTCTCTCAGGAAAAGGAGTCAAACAAGTTAGCTAAGGCCTATTCATACCGGTGTTAGTGTTCTAAAAATCGCTAGGCGCTATCTAGGCGGCGCCTAGGAGGTTCCTCGGTGATTAACGGTCAACGTGTTGACCGCACCGTTGACCACCTGAAAAAAATTTCCTGTATAACTTCTAAACAATATGAAATTAAGTCATTCCAAACAAATACGTCATTCCAAATACCAAACATTCCAAATAATATAAAACTAAGTTATTCCAAATAAATACTAAAATAGTAAAATCTAAATCTTTATAACAATTTTAATTTTTTTTTTAATTATCATATCAAGTTCAAATGTTCATAATAACATTATATTAATTAACAATGTAGACTACACTAAAAATATTCACAATTTTATAAAAAATAATTCATCTAGACATTTAATCAAACACTTGGATTGCATAATATATTTATATTTCTAACGACAATAACTCTTAAAAATACTAAAACATATAAGAACAATTGCTTGGAGATGGTTGTTGATGAAGAAAATGGGTTGAAAATAGGCAAGAAATCAAGAAGATGAGAGCTTGTTGTGCGCTGCCGAAGTACAGAAGAAGAGAATGCAAAAAAAAAAAAATAAAAAAAAATTTGGGGCTTTTGATTTGCTTATGACCCGATTTTGAGGGTTTTTTTTAATTTTTTTTTATTTTTATAACATGCCAAAACGGCGTCGTTTTGACAATGTTATTAAAACAGCCAAAACGGCGTCGTTTTGGCTATTGTTAAAAAAAAAAAAAAATTGTCTTCGCGGCTAGGCAGCCGTGGAGATACACGGCCGCCTAGGCAGCCACATTCTCCGCGGCTAAGCGGCCACAAAGACAGATTCGACCACCTGGGCGGCCGCCTACATCAGCCTAGGCGGCCGGCAGCCTAACCTGGCCGAACAGGCCATTTTTGCGGTGGCCGGCAGTCGCCTAGCGCTTAGGCGGCCTTCTGGGCCGATTTTTAGAACCATGGCTGGTGTGACCAATGTCTTCGAAGGTAAACACATTCGCAAGACCTTTGCTACTGATTCTAAGCTCTCTACATTCTAGTAAATCTACTGTCTTCGAAGGTAAGCACCTCCGCAAGACTTTACTCGATCGATTTTAAGGATATTCCAAAACAATCTTATGTGTTGGTGTAAAACCATTTTCTTACAACAATAATAGTAATTTTCTTTATAAGGGTAATTAGGTCATTTAAGTTTATTACCCTAAATAGAGTACAAAATCCTTTATGTAGAGTGGTAGAGGTTATTGTGTAAATAGATTATTCAGAAATAAATATGTTAAGATTGTTAGAAGATCCAGGAGACTTGCGGGAGAAGAAATGAGTGCTGGAGAAAAAGGAGAAAAACCAACCATGGGTCAGCAGGTCGCGACCAACGGTCGCCACACTCACTAGTTGAAGTGGCGACCCGTTGAAAGAAAAATTGAAAAATGAACAGTGAGTGTCGCGACCTGGGTCGCGACTCCTGTGGTTGCGACAAACGTGCGACAGGTCATTCCAAACCTGTTTGCACGAATTTGTTTCCTGTTTTAATTGTTATTTATTTCCTATTTTTATTTGCTATTTGTTTTCCTTTTAGACGTAAACTATATTTCCTAGACTTTTCATTATTAGGACTTAGCTAATATAAATAGTTTGATTTTTATTAGATTGTATTAATCAGTTATTATCAATAATCTTGAGAGACTTTCTCTAAATTTTGATTTTTCTAAGCTTGAGTTAGTTCTAAGGCTAATAACCATAGTTATAGATTAATTGGCTTTTCTTGGGATTTCATACTCGGAAATTACTTGGGTTAGGGTAAGGGCTAAATAACCTGTATTCTAAAGAGTTGGTGATCTCTAAGTAAGGTGATTTAACTCAATTCTATCGTGTGTGTGAGTTGTTTGAGGTGTAAATTAGGGTTTGTTGTTCGATCTATACCTAGTTCCTCAACAAAATATTAAAATATTCACATGGTATCAGAGCAACCCTAGCCACCGCCGCACGTCCACCTCTGCTGCTTATTACGGCAGCTGTTGCTCTTTTCGGCAATTATCTTAGGCGTTCGAAACCCTCCAACAACTTATTCTAAACCTTGCACCGTCCTCCTCCCTAGCCGTCGTCGCTCATTCCAACCGCCGCACGTCCCACTATGCTGCTCTTTTCGGCAGCTATCCTAGGCGTTCGAAACAGTCTAGCAATTGATTCGAAACTCTAGTCGCGCCGTCCTTCTCGTTGCTGCTCTTTCCGGCAGCCTTCTAGTAGCCACCCAAAACCCTAGCCGCCGCCCTTCTCCTCCATAGCCGTATGATACCCTAAATGAAAAATATAGGCAGTAGTTCAAATTCGGTCGAAGAAGCAACTTCCGATGCTGCCATCACCGAGGCTGGTTTCGGTGAAAATAATTCTGACCTATCCCACTTCCCACATCTTTCCATCACCGGCCAGTGGTCACACTATGTATTGACGTACATCAGGGGTAGAGGAAATACTGATTATCTTCTCGTAGATCTTGCAACCCCGAAAGAAACAAATCCTGGATACAAGAGATGGATGACTGAGAATAACATGATCATGTTATGGTTGGTCAATTCCATGACAACCGAAATTGGAGAAAATTTTCTTCTTTATTGCACAACAAAAGAAATATGGGATGCAGTGAATGAGACCTACTCAAACAAAGATAATTCATCCGAGTTGGTGGCGATCAAAGGGATCCTCCATGATCTGCGGAAGTCAGGAGAGAGGAAAGCCATAAGAAACTTATGATGGGCCCTGGAACTGATACACCAGCTGCTTCCTCCATTGAAGCTTCGGCCCTTGCCGTGAAAAATATGCATTTTTCAAACCAGCGCAGAGGTGGTAGGTCTTGGAGCGATCACTACAAGCGTTCAGGTCACACGAAAGAAACATGCTATAAGATACATGGAAAAACCAGCCGATTGGTTGTCAAAGAATGCCACTGCCGAGAAGGAAAGCCGGGGACACATGGCTATCCATGCTGATTCAGGGATGTCGCTTAGCCGAGAGGACTTGATGCACTTCGAAAATTACTGCAGCCACAAACCTCGGTAATTGGGTCAGTTTCATTTGCCCAATCAGGTAATTTCTTGCATGCCTTACTTGCCAAACAAGAATAGAAAAAGGTTTGGATTATCGATTCCGGAGCTACTGACCATATGACTAGGGATAAAAGTGTTTTTCATACATTCATTCATTGCACACACAACCAGTGCTTTAAAAAGCGCTAGGCGTTCGGCGGCCTAGGCCGTTCCTCAGAAAGTCAACGGTCAATGTGTTGACCGCACCGTTGACCACTTGAAAAAATTTTATGTATGACTGTATTTAACAATTTATATGTAAATGTATCTAAAACAAAAATAAATATGTTAATCCAAACATTCCAAACAATATGAGACTAAGTCATTCCAAACAAATAAGTTATTTCAAACATTCCAAACAATATGAAACTAATGGAATTATGAAAGTATGAAAATATGATGAAATGATAATACAAAATCTCAAACTAAACATCATGATCAAACTCATCTTCTCCATATTCTTCCATTATATGCTCTTCATCGGACTCAAAGTCAACATCAACATGATTTTCCTTTTCCTCCTCATCCTCCGATATGAAGTCATCTTCATGAAGATCTTTCTGTGACTGTGTCACCCTAGAACTCCTTCTAGGTTGTAGAATGTCATCTATACCGGTTGCATCGTCTATCAATTGCCAAGTTAGCCATGTTTCAGGCTCTACTTCATCATCATTACCACCACCTTCAACAATCCTTTCTTGTGCATTGGTGGCTTCGGCATCATTAGCAAGAATGACATCCACATTCTTTTCCTTTGCTCTTTTTTGCTTGTTCCTCAACTTGGAATTGAATTGGACATAGAATAGATTATTCAGCTGTTTCACATCTAGTATGTTCCTTTTCTTTGTATGTATCTACAAAATGAGAATGATAATAAATCAATAAAATAATAAATTGTTAGTTAAGAGTTACTTTGTAAATTTTACAGTGAACTAGTGGTGCATTCACTCCTTCAAAAATGCTCCAATTTCATTCATATCCGGAGGAACTCGTGGTTAATGATAGAATTCTTACTGCCATTCTTTGCAAATTGGGTGTTTGACCTCCATAGGTAGACCAGCAAAAAGATACAATCATGAAAATACATATTTCAAGTTTTCAAGATTTAAATCATAATATAAAATAAAATAAAAAGTAAATAACTACAACTGCAAGTTTAGAAGTTTAAAATAGTACTTGGGATCATATTCCTCAACATTTTTTTCACATCCTAAGACCGTCATTGGTCTCCTAAAAGATCATTCCTTGAACTTATACTTTCAAATTCCAGAATTTGCAATTTGATTTTGCATCACTAAGTTGTCAACACCACAAAAAGCTTCCACACAATCAAGTAGTGCATTATTCACATCATCGTCATTTTTAATTGTGGGATCTCTGTAGTAGTAATATGGGTTGAGGAAATAAACCGCCAAGTACAATGAACTATCAAACCGGACCTTTAATTCTTGCATCAATAATGTCAAAGATCGGTTGATAGTTCTTTTCAACATTGTTCAGTGCTACTTTGATGTCTTCTTTTGCTTGTAGTAGCTCTCCATATACAAACCTCATGGCTGGCTTTCTATCCTCATCAACAAGTTTAAGCACCTTCACCAAAGGTGCAAATACCTTCAAGTAAGTGGTCACACCATTCCAAAAGCTCATACTCATAACAGTAGCAAATTTCGTTCTCCCCTTGCTAGTGTTAGACCATTTGTATTGGTCTCATAAGTCACTAGAAAACATTGCCCTCAATTGAGCATTTTTCTCTATCAGACTCTGCAATGTTAGAAACGAAGAGGCAAATCTAGTCACGCCCGGCCTCACCATGTCTCTTTTTTTTTATGAAAGACCTCATTAAGGATAATGTCTTGTGGTGTGCATAGATGAACACAGTAAAAGTCTTAGCTTGGTCAATGGTTTTTTTAAACTTTAAGACCTTACCAATACTTTCAAGCATGAAATTGATGCTGTGAGTTGCACACGAGGTCCAAAATATCTGAGGTCTCTTCATCTTGAGCAATTTTGCCGCTGCCATGTTGTTGATGGCATTATCTGTGACCACTTGAATGACATTCTGCGGTCCAACTTGTTCAATGCACCCATCCACATACTGAAAAATGTGTTCAGCCGTGTGTGCCTCATCTGAAGACTCTTTAAAGGAAAGAAAAATGGCTTCATTCCCTACAATTGACACACAAGTTCATTATGTTCCTCCTTTTTCTATCGGACCAAGCGTCCGACATAATGGAGCACCCATTCAAAGTCTACTATTCTTCTTGCTTCTTCAATAACTCTTTTGTTCTCTGAACCTCCTCTTTCAACAACGATTCCCTCAAATGGTATTGACTTGGCGGTTTGTATCCCGTTCCAAATTAACCAGTCGCCTCCATCATTAGCTTGAAACTGTCATTGTCAATTGTATTGAAAAGAACCCTGTTTCGTACACTCATCTAGCTACATACTGGTTCACTTTATCAGTCATTTCTTTAAAAAGGTGCTTCGTGGATGATTTGTTGTCTCTTAGTTCTACCACTCAATGAAGCATCAAGATTGATTCCCGATACAAATCGATCCATGGGGCCAAGAGAACATGAATCTCTTCTCACCCCTAATTTTTCCATCGCATCTTCTTCCTCAGTTGTATCAACCACGTTTACTTTGTAATCTCAACAACAACTCTTCATTCTTCTACCCTCTTCTTACTTTTAGCCTCCATAATGGCATTTCTACACTTGGCTTGCGCTTCCAATGTTACTTTTGGATAAGCTGCAACATTTCCTTATATCTAGGCCTATGTGCTCTTTCATTGTATAAACTCCTCTAGACATCACTTGTCCACATAGGATACATTTGATCTTGTACAAATTCTTTCCATCAATTAACACCCCAAACTCCCATTCAACATCATTCGACTTTCTTTTAAGCATTGATTCAGATGTGAATTAGATCGTTTGGTCCACTGAGACTGCCCATAACGCCAGTTATAAATATAACAACCTAAAAAAGTTAACAAACATATATGATTTATTTAATCATAAATAAAATAATACAACATTACAACTATACAAGTATATATAAATATTAATTCCATAATACAACTATACAAGAATCCAATCATCTATAAATTCCATAAATCTCCTAGTTTCTATATAAATATTAATTACAAATTTGAATTTTAAAATACTAAAATAGTAAAATCTAAATCTTTATAATAATTTAATTTTTAAATTATCATTTCAAGTTCAAATGTTCAATATAACATTATATTAATTAACAATGAAGACTAAACTAAAAATATTCATAATTTTACAAAAAAATATTCATTCAAGCATTTAATCAAACACTTGGATTTCATGTATAAAATTATATTTCTAACAGCTATAAATCTTAAAAATACTAAAATATAGAAGAATAATACCTTAGAGATGATGATGATGAAGAAAAGGGGTTGAAATAGACAAGAAAATGATTACTTAGGGGCTAGGATTTGCTGTTTGCGTTTTGGGTGGAAGAAGAATGAAAAAAAAAAAAAAATTGCTTATGTTTTGCTTCTGCCCGCACAGCTCTCTTTTTCATGTTTTCACTTAACCAAAATGACGTCGTTTTGGACTTGTCTTTAAAACACCCAAAACGACGTCGTTTTGGGTGTGTGAAAACAAAAAAAATAAAAATGGTCTCCGCGGCTGGGTGACCGCGGAGACATATTCGGCCGCCTTCCGCAGCCTCAGTGGCTGGGCAGCCATGAAGACCGCATCGGCCGCCTAGAAGGCCCTAGGCTGCCAGCCGCGAAATATAGCCGATTTGGCCATATTCGACGCGGCCGCCTATAGCGATTTTTAGAACACTGCACACAACCTGAATGTACGGATTGCAGATGACTCCTTGTCTAAAGTGATAGGAACAAGGACTTTAATGTTGCAAGGGGGTTTAATTCTTCATCATGTCCTTTTTGTGCCAAAGCTAAATTATTTTCTCCTATCTGTAAGTAAATTAACTCTAGATAATAATTGTATGGTTAAATTGTTTTCCCTCCATATGTGAATTTAAGGATTTGGATTCAGGGAAGATGATTGACAGTGCTAAAGGGCAAGCTGGACTTTATTCTCTTCATGTTTAACCATCGTCTCCAAAATCAATGGCAGTGAGTGGACCTTCCTTACATAAGAGCAATTCCTATGTTGCAAATGCATTATATAGTGAAACTGTGACTGATAGTGATAGGGTTATTATAATGTGACACTGTAGATTTGGTCATCCAAATTTTGTGTATTTTTCAAAAATGTTTCCAACTTTATTCATCAATAAAAGTCCTATGTTATTTCAATGTGAAATGTGTCAATTCTTCAAGCATACTTATGTTTCTTATCCAAATCAAACTTACAAATCTTCCAAACCATTTTCAATTATTCACAGTGATGTATGGGGATCCTTCTAAGACTCCTAACTATCGATGATTTGTCACTTTCATTAATGACCACACGAGGCTTACTGGATTTTTCTCATGCAAAGTAAAGCAGAGGTATCACAAATTTTATAAATTTTAACACTATGATTCAAACTCAATTCAATGCAAATGTTCAAATATTTAGAACGGACAATGGAAAGGAATTCTTTAATTTAAGGGGAATTATCAATTCAGTCCCTAACTTTTAGGGAATCATTAACTTTTTAACTTCAGTTTCATTTATTGGTATATTTGAGCCTTAACGTTATGAAAATGTATCAATTTGGTCCTTCTGTGAGTCAATCGTTAGTCAAACTTAATGATTTTAGGGGTATTTTTATCTTTAAACCTATCAATGAGTCAACAGTAAAATTTTAGTGAAATGACATACCTACACCTAGTTAAAAATTTAAAAAAATTAAAACAAGTAAAATTTTTTTAAAAATTTAGTTGGATTCCAACAAAATCAACTACTCTTCTTCTTCTTCTTCTTCTTCAACATCCAAATAAAACTTTCCTCAATAAACATAAAACTCCTAAAAAAAGAACACATACCCACAAATTTAAACTTACAAAACATTCAAACATTCTTCTTGGATCAGCCATTTTTCAAAAAATTGCTATATTTTGGGCGACCCACTTGAAATATCTTGTAAATACGAAAATCCCAGTTTTAATTTTCAATTGTTTTTCCATTGAAACCCATCACCATTGTTGAAATCTTTTCTGGGTTTTTAAAATTGGGTGTCTTGATGCCCCTCAATCCCAAACTTGGGTTCTTGTTAAAAGTTCGTTTCTTTCAATTTTAACCTTTCGGATTGGACTTGTAAGTATCATATTTTGTTAATTTCTTCTGTTATTCTTTTGAACTTTTCATGAATTTAATTGATAAAAGTAATTGCTTTGTAAGTTTAGACTTGTGGGTATGTGTTGCTTTGTCAATGAGTTGAACTTTTCATGAATTTTATTGATTAAAGGTCAGTGTTTTGTAAGTTTAGATTTTGTGGTTATGTGTTCTTTTTTAAGGAGTTTAATGTTTATTGAGGAAAGCATCAAGAAGAAGACAAGTAGTTGATTTTGTTGTGATTAGTGTTAAGTTTATGAGCTGTGTTGTTGTGGATGATATGAGAAAGATGTTAATTGATTGTTGTGGATGATATGAGAAGCGATGGAGACTGGGTCTCCTCGTGTTTTTTTTTTTTTTTTTTTTATTTGTTGTTGTTCTTGGATTTGGATCTTCACCATTTCGAGTTTCAAAAAAAAAAAAAAAATTTTGTTCTCATTTTAATTTTCAAAATTTTCTTTTGCTGAATAGCAAAAAAAAAAAAAAAAAAAAAAATTATTTTCATTTGTTTTAAAAAAATTTCAATATAATTTTCATTATCCATCTAGATCCATCAATCTTGATAGACAGTGGAGATCTATTTAAAATTATTCTTAAAATTTTTTTAATTTTATTTTGGGTGAATTGCACTCAAGTACCCTGACTTTTATTCATAATTGCACGTTTAATACCAGTTTTGTCATAATTGCACTCTAATACCCTGTAATCCGTTGACCACCGTTAGAGTAACTGGTTGACCAAACGGATTCAGGGGCAAATTGGTCTTTTACGTTTAAATTTATTTTTAAAAAATTTAAAAAATCATCCAACCAATAAGAACATTCCACGTCATATTTTAATTAATTTTAAAAAATATTTTTTAAAAAACCAAATCAACAAAAAAAAAAAAAAATTTTGAAAATTTTTTCGAAGAACACGAACCCAGATTTCTGGGTTCGCGTTCGAACCCAGAAACTGGGTTCGATCGCGAACCCAGCAACTGGGTTCGTGCTACGAACCCTGGGTTCGTGTTCTTCGAAAAAAATTTCAAAATTTTTTTTTTGTTGATTTGGTTTTTTAAAAAATATTTTTTAAAATTAATTAAAATATGACGTGGCATGTTCTTATTGGTTGGATGATTTTTTAAATTTTTTAAAAATAAATTTAAACGTAAAAGACCAATATGCCCCTGAATTCGTTTGGTCAACCGTTACTCTAACGGTGGTCAACAGATTACAGGGTATTAGAGTACAATTATGGTAAAACTGGCATTAAACGTGCAATTATGATAAAAGTCAGGGTACTTGAGTGCAATTCACCCTTTTATTTTTTAAAAATTAATATAAAATGACAATATTACCCTTATAATTATTAATAATCTTTTTAAAAATTTAAGATTAAAATTATAATTTTGACTCGTTTAAATAGAGTCAAGGGCAAATCAATTTTTTTACCAATTCTGTCAAGGTTGACTGTTAGAAAATTAGTCAGAGGGACCAGAATGATATATTTTCAGAAAGTTAAAGTCTAAGGATACCAATAAACGAAACTGTATTAAAAATTTGATAATTCTCTAAAAGTTAGGGACTAAATTGATAATTGCTCTTAATTCAACTCTTGACCATTACCTATCTGGTAAGGGTATCGTATACCAAAGTTCATGTGTTAATATTTCTCAACAAAACGGAATAGTCGAGAGAAATAATAAACATCTCTTTGATGTTGCCCAAGCTTTGTGGTTTTCAACAAATGCAGCACATCGTTTTTGGGGTGACACTGTCTTAACTACAGCTTATCTCATCAATAGACTTCCTTCAGGAGTGTTAAAATTTTTATAAAAAGCCAAATCAGCTTCTTCTTAAAAAAATTTCCCAATGTCGACTTGTGTCAAACTGCATTTGTCCATATTCACGCATATCAACGAAACAAGTTAGATCCTGAGTCACTCAAGTGCATATTTGTTGGTTATTCCATCTCAAAAATGATATAAATGTTTTTTTCCTCAATCTAACAAATTTTATGATACTATGGATATAACATTTTTTGAAACCCAACCATTTTTTCACACAACTGCTATTCAGGGAGAGAAAGTGAAACCAAATGAGTTAGAATATCAGTTTTTAAATGACACAAGTGTTTTATGTCCTAGTGAAAGTGCCCATCATGAGTCTAGTTACTATCAATCTCAAGATTTCACACTTTAACCCACTGAAATCACCTTAACAGCTACTGATGTTCCAAACTCACTCACAAATCAACCCAACTCTCAAAATCAAAGTCTGCCAAACACTCTAAGACAGTCAAATGTAACTCAGCCAGTGCTTATTTATCAAAGAAGCAAGGGAAAACAGAAAGAGAATGAAGCTCCAGTGCCCAAATCTGTTCAATCAATTGAACTAGAAATTCAAATGCCTAAATTAGACCTGGAGAGTGAAAAAGTCAATCCTACAGCTGAGTATAGCAGTGACAGTGAGGATACAGATGATGGTGACCTTCCAATTGCTGTTCGGAAATGAGTAAGAGAGTGTAGAAAAATCGACCTATCTATCCAATCAGCAAGTATGTGAGTTATGAAGGTTTGTCTCTTAATTTCAGAGCTTTTACTGCCAGAATTTCTAAAATTTTAGTTCCTAGTACCGTTTATGAAACATTGAAACATTCAAAGTGGAAGGAAGCAGTAGAAATAGAAATTTCAGCTCTTATGAAGAATCAAACATGGGAGATAACTAAGCTTCCTAAAGAGAAGTCACCAATAGGTTGTAAGTGGATCTTCACTATAAAAAACAAGGCTGATGTTGACAGGTATAAAGCAAGATTAGTTGCTAAGGGCTTTACCCAGTCATATGGTATAGATTACGAAGAGACTTTTGCACTAGTTGCAAAACTCAATACTATTAGAGTGCTTTTGTCTCTTGCAGCAAACTTTGACTGACCACTCTACCAACTTGATGTCAAAAATGATTTCCTTAATGGAAACTTGGATGAAGAAATTTACATAGAAATTCCTCAAGGCTTGGAAGATACATCTAATAGAAATAATGTGTGCAGATTGAAGAAATCTTTGTATGGCCTCAAACAGTCTCTTAGGGCATGGTTTGAAAGGTTCACAAAGGTGCTGAAGAAACATAAGTATGTGCAAGGGACAGGACATTTCATACAATATTTGTGGCAATTAGCTATTTTAATAGTTTATGTTGATGATATTGTCATTACAGGTGACTTTACAAATGAGATACCCAGAATCAAACAGTTTTTGACTCAAGAGTTTGAGATTAAGGATCTAAGAGAACTCGAGTACTTTCTTGGCATGGAAGTGGCTAGATCTAAAAAGGAGATTATTGTTTCTCAGAGGAAGTATGTATTGGATCTTCTCAAAGAAACAACAATGGTGAATTGCAAGCCAGCTGAAACTCCAATGGACTATACTACAAAGGTTGGTTCAAGTCAGAAGAGTGCTCCTAGTTGAAAAGGGAAAATATCAAAGATTTGTTGGTAAGCTGATATACCTCTCTCATACACAGCCAGCCATAGCTTTTCCAGTTAGTGTTGTAAGTCAGTTTATCAACAACCCTACCGAGGAACACATGACTGCTGTTCATAGAATTTTGAGATATCTCAAGATGACACTTGGTAAGGGATTGTTTTTCAGAAGTCAACTAGAAAAAAGGTAGAAGTTTTTTCAGAGGCATATTGGGCTGGTTCGATCACTGATCGCATATCTACCTCTGGGTTTTGTACTTATGTTTAGGGAAACTTGACAATATGGCGAAGTAAAAAGCAGGTTGTAGTTGCAAGAAGTAGTGCAGAGGCAGAGTTTAGAGTCATGGCTCAAGGCATATGTGAAGGAATTTGGTTGAAAAGGCTTTTAGTAGAGTTGAAGGTTCCTTCTAATGGTTCTATCAAGCTTAAAGTAACAGTCAAGCTGCAATTAACATAGCAAAGAACCCTGTTCACCATAATCGTACTGAACATGTTAAAATATATAGGCATTTCATCAAAGTAAAGGTAGAAGGGAGAGTAATATTACTTTGTAAACTGCAAATATTTTGACAAAAGCTCTCCCTAAAGCTAATTTTGAAGATATGTGTTATAAGTTGAGTTTAGTAAATATCTACAACCCAACTTGAGGAGAAGTGTTGGGAATTATTTTATTTATATATAGTAATTTTCTTTATAAGGGTAATTAGGTCATTTAAATTTCTTACCCTAAATAGAGTCCAAGATCCTTTATGTAGAGAGGTAGAGTTACTGTGTAAATAGTTTATTCAAAAATAAATATTAAAATATTCACAGTATGCAAGGTGATCAGAATCATGCACCTTCATTATCTAATACAACTTTTGTATAGGTAGCTGTTGGAGTTTAGTAATGCTGCTTCAAGCAAGGCATATCAAGCAAGGATCACCTCACAGATAAACTCTAAGGCCCCGTTTGGTACGCGGGATTGGATTGGACTATTTTATGGGATTGGATTGGACTGGGATTGGATTGGATTGGATTGGACTAAATTAGTACTGTGATGTGTTTGGTACAGTCTGGACTAAAAATAATACTGTCTTTTGTTTGGTAAAGGATGAGATAGGATAAAATCAAAATAAATTTATTAAATTAATTTTCACATAAATAAAAATATTTTAAAGTAAATTACATTCATTTTAACTTAAATAAAAAATAAAATTAATTTTAAATTAAATAAAAAATATATTTAAATTTAATTTAATTAGAAATGTATATTTTTTTTAATGAACAAAATATTTAAATTATTTTTAAAATAAATAAAATCATTTTAAATAAAATAAAAATAAAAATATTAAATTAAATTTACTTAAAAATATTTTTAAATAAAATTGAATATTATTTTAAAACATTAAATGAGATATTTAATTTATTTTTTAAAATTAATTTAAATAAAATAAAATTAATTTAAATAAAATAAAATTAATTTTTATTTATATTAAAAAAAAAAAAAAGGAAGTGGGACTAAATTGGTGGGACTAAATAATCCTACCAAATTGGTGGGATTATTTAGTCCCACCAAGATGGGATTAGGTGGAACTGTTGGGATTGGATATGTCCAATCCCAACATGTTCCAAACATGGGACTAGGAGTAAATAGTCCAATCCCACTCCTAGTCCCATGTTCCAAACATAGCCTAATAGCCATTTCTTTGGAACAGCATGAGAATCTAAAGCGTTCTTTAAATGCCGCATGGCTATCTCACAAATATTAGTGTAAAAATCAAGGGTTATTCAAGCGAAAACAATAAATGTTGAACCAACATAACATTTTATCATATATTGCACTAACAGCAGTGCTACAGCCTACACAGAATCAAGGCAACAAATTTGAAATTCACCATTCAATGCTATCATGTTTTCTAAAAACATTGTGATCATATATCATCACAGATCACAATCAACACAAAGATACGAATCAAGAGAGAGACAAGGATGGTCTGTGGTAAAATATAAGCTTCTATTTTCCTTTTAGTATTTCCCAGTCTTAAGTTTTCCCTCTAACCACTAATCATGTTTTATCTTCCCTTTAAAACTGTATCTACTTTCGCTCCATCTCAGTCTGCATAGAGTTTGAATCCTGTCCTTTGACAAGCTACCTGCATATAAGATGCAACTTATTTATCATAAAATAATTTAAGCCGCTTGCCAGTTGAAGTCAGAACTTTAATAGGGTGATATAAGAAACAATTTTTACCTTCAGAGATGGAAGAACAACCGACTTTGATCTTTGATCTTCATGCTCCGGAACCCAGTCTAAACTTTCTTACATCTCCACCATGGAGATCCAGCCTCATAAAAATGCTCACCATCATCCCATGAAATTTGGCATGCTTGAAGGCCAACAGCAACACTAGGCTCCTTTCCATGCTGTGAAATCCACTCTTTAATAGCCATTTCCTTATCATCCTCAGTTGCATACTGTTTCTTGCGTTTGCCAAAGGGATTAAGCCCAGGACTAGACATCTCTGCAATTGCAGCTGGCATGTACATTGAGTCACCCACTATTGGTGCGCCACAGGCAGCCAGTTGTGCTCGAACCTGCAACATACATTACATTATTCTCAAAGTAAAAAGTTAAGCTCCTTTTACTTATGTTTAAACTAAGTAAATATAAGTTAATTTTTCTTAATCCTGCTCTTTTGCTAGCATCTTACAACATAACAAAGCGTGATTGCAGCTATCATTTCTAGTAAAGGAGTACACATTGGTTGGAGAAAATAACCTCGAAATCAAATTTTCAGAGCAAGCCAATTGCTTTTTCCAGTTTCCAAGATAAAATCTTGTCATATATTCTGGTTCATTTTTTGATAATTGAATTAAGAAAATACCATACCAATTGAATCCCTTATAAGTGGAATCATATCCTTCGAGTTATGAACCCAACACTTACTTTTGTGGCTTTATACTTCAGACAACTAAATCTTACATTTCAAGTCCAAGGATAGTCCTTATTAATGAGCTATAGTTAAAAGCATACTTTCCTCCAGGGCAGTATCAATCGACAACCATAATTAAAGCAATACTTTACGATGTATATGGAAAATAAATTGCAAAGATATGCTCACCTTCTTGGCTTCACAACAGAGTGAAGTAATGATTTTACAAGAAAAATCAATGTGAACTACAATGCCTTGGCTCATGACTATAGGATAAATAAAGAATAGTAATAACCAAAACCAGCAAAACAAAGTAACATATGGACAGCTAAAGAACCTGATGAGTTCGTCCGGTCAACAGGTTGATTTTACACTCATATGCATAATCTTTTGAGGGCCACCCACAGCCTTCAACACGATATTTCTCTTCAATGGTACTGTCAGGCCAAAGAACCTCCTTGCATTCCAAGACCTCAAGTTGACATAACTGCCAACCTTTAACAAAATCTGCATACATAAATGTTTTGGGTTCAATCTATGTCCAGTATCCCAGATAAGACAGAAAAGAGTTCTTGCTTAACGATGGTAGTTGTAAAAAGAATGACTTAAGAAAGCAGATTTTGAACTTAAAATTTTACCTATCATATCACAGTAGGGATGTAATGCTTTGAAATGAATTTCTGATGACTGTAATATCGACTAACAATAATCTAAAAACAGCATCGATTTATACAAGTGATAAGGGAAAAATATACAAAAATTGGCTAAATCTTTGTAGTGATGTAGTTACGTCCCATCCAGTAGGATGCCCCACCCAAAACCCTATAATGAGAAAGTGATGGTTTTCTAATGTCTACATATAGCCCTCTGTGCATATTCAAAATATCATTTAAACTCTAAAATATTTAGGAACATTTTTTTAAATTACTGGGGATGGACATATTTGGAAACAATAGTGTCAATGTAGTGGCCAAAAGTTTCTTTTTCCATATATATATGCTATAGCTTTTAAAAACATTTTCAGTGTACACTTGCAAGGGCCTCAAGTCTAAAGGAAGATTCACTACCATAAAGCAGTGGCCTATCAACTTCAAGGTTATTTAACTGCAAACTTTAGAGGTCCAAATTAATTTCCTACGATGCAAGCTTCAAGAGGTTATTACCTTCTGAAACGAGTCTTGGAGCAGTATTAACAGGACGCATGTAGTGGGTGATTAAGCCATTTGGCAAAGGAGTCGAAACAAGAGCAAGATAAAGCTTCTTCACCTTTTTCTCCTAATGCACAAGAAAACTCACAACTTCAGAAAAAGGACCTTGGGATATGATCATAAAGCTAAGTAAACTAACAAATCTCAAATATACTATATATTAAGAAGAAGAAAAAAAATACAAGTGTAATTTGTTAGACTGCCCTTTCACAAGAAAGCTGTCTTGATCAAATCTATTCAGAGAATTGAAATTAAATACTTACTCTGATCTTTCCATGAAAAACTGAGCAGTACTCCTTAGTCCTGGCTAATACAACACTGCAAAAGAATTATTACCCGCTGATTACTCTTTAAGTTGATAATGATGATGATTCAAACAATGACAATATTCTAAAAGATAAAAATACCAGCCCTCTGTGCAGTTATCAATCTGATGGGTGGTATATAGTGGAGCTGTTAATTTCAAGGCACGGGTAGCAAAAGTTGCACAACTTTCTTCTATATTGTCTGTAGTTCCTCCTACCTAACCAAAGTTGACATATATCATAAATGCATTAAGTTACAAATTGACTAGTTAGAAAAAGCAATTAAAGCAATCTTCGTTGAACATTTTAACAGATCAATTACATACAGATGTCCCAGCTGGTTTGTCCAAAACTACATATGATTCAGTCACTGCTATAATTCTTGATTTCCAGTCAATTTCATAGCACCTGAAGAAAATTTAAATTCATCAAGTATAATGCTTGTCCAAGATGATAGTAAAAAGTCTATTCAAACATTATGTTCTACCTTGGAAACCGTTTTGGGTGTACATGCACACGTATGTACGTTCCAGCTTCAACAAACTGGTCAACATGAGTTATACGGAAAGTCTTCTGTGCTTCTCGTACCGTTTTCCCTTTGATAGAAGCTCTCTTTTTGAGAACTGACGGTGCTGTAACTTCTTTAAATATCTTGATTTGCTCTGGGGTTGCACTTGAAGGAGGCTGTGGACACACAAGAGCATAATAAACAGCTCCAAAATGGATGAGATCTGCAACAAACCTTCAAAGAATGAAATTTTCTATATATCATTCCAACCTGATTGAACACAGACAATGATGGAAATCCAGTAGTCATATGTCATATTTATCAATTGGAAACAAATAAAATTATGACAGAGCAGCACTCACAAGGGAGGAAGATCCAGTGCTTTACAGATGTATTCCAGTACGGGCCCTCCTTCAGAAACAACTAAATGTTCAACTCTCGGTGGGCCATTTTCTGGTGGACATGGAAGCAAGCGATGATACTCGAGGTAGCTGAGACAATAAATTCCCGAAAATCAACGAGTTAGAATATTAGGCATTAACAAATATAACAAAAGACACAATGTATGAGTTTCACAGGGAGCACAAAGAATGGTGACACAAGTGCGAACCAAGCTTAATACATGACCACAGTAAAAGTACAACTCTAGAAGTCCCAAGAAATCACTAAATAAAGATATGAAAAGATGCAAACGTTAAGGCCTTTCTTAGGAACCACAGTCAGAATAGATATTATCAATTAACTACTGAAAGAAAGCAACTGTTTTCCTACAAGTAGAAACCCAGAATTGGACAAGCCTCAAGCACTCAACCTCTAAAATTATTCAAATTTAATAATTATAGAAGCAAATATATAAAACACAGAAACAATGGATCATGTCAAATTTTTAATGGTACTAACTACCAACCCATTTCAACAAGTTTTTTTACTTATCTAAAGTTTAGACAAGTTTAGCTATACAACTTCAAGTCAACAACAACATGCTTGATTCAATGACACGCACACAGACACACCCCCATCAATTAAAATGAAGAAATTTAGTGAAGTTGAGAGTACCCATTAACAGAAGAACTTGCAGCAGCAGCAGCTGTGTGAGTGACAACTTGTGGTTTCGAGGACTGAAAAGAGAAAGCTCTCTTATTCGAACAGAAAGACACGACAACATTGTTGTTTTTATAATTCTTCTTGAGACAAAAAACATGAGTTGACGCTAAATTACGAAGAAGAGAAACGGGTCCACCACCCAGGCTCCGGCAGTTGTTCGTGAAGATTGAAGAGAAACTCATTGAAGCCATTTTTTTGTTGTTGTTTTAGTTTCTTCTTGTCGAAAGATAAAATTTAATGTTACGAATTCGGGTTAGAGTTGGGTCCGACATGGGCCGAGAAACCCGGGATTTATGTGGGGTTGGATCAATATGTAATGCTGAGGCCCATTTAAAACTTTATATTGGCCTATGTGAAGCACTAAGTATCAAAGTAGACAGTATTTTTTTAAACAAGAACTTCAATAGAAAAGAAATCAGCCAACAGGCTGACAATCCTTCAAAAGAGGTTTACAAAGGCATGATGGATAATCTTCCATCCAGAAACAATCAGAAGCAATCGTTTGCGCAAACACAGTCAAAACATGAGCTGAATTGTTTGCAGAACGTGGAACAAAAATTAACAACAGTTCCTAGAAACAAAGATAACAAAACTCTAATATATGTAATAACCAAATCCAAATCAGTGTCTCTAAAATAGCAGGAAGGAGACCTGAGTGTCGTGCAAACTAAAGCCCTCTCAGAACACCAAGAGCTTCAGCAATTGCAACCGAAAAACTTCCCTCCATATACTGCGGCGATGATGCCATAACAGCACCAGAATGTTTGTGAATCAGAATGCAAAAACCAATCTTTCCCTGAGCAGAACAGATCGAGGCATCAGTATTGATTTTCCAACAGTTATCAGCTGGAGCAGACCATCGAACAGCAGAAGCATGAAGATAAGAAGCCACTGTTGGGGTAGAATTAGCAACAATGAAATCCTGCAAAAAATTATAAGACCAATTCACAACATCCTCAACCACAAATTTGTGATTCCCATGCACTTTCTTATTCCGAACAAACCAGATTCTTCATAACACAACACATAAAAGCTCAAACTCAGGTTGTTGAAGACGATTCATACAAGCCAGCATAAAGTCCATAAAGTGGCCATGATGAAGCTAAGAAAAACCATGCATAAACGGCAATGACAGTCGAATCAATTTCAATCCAGAACAACTCCAAAAAGCATGGATTGTGGTTTCACTATGGCAGCGGCAAACTGGACATAATCCATTAACTAGCACACCCCGATTAGCCAAGTTAACCATCGATGGGATCCAATGATGGATTGCCTTCCATATAAAAATTTTGATTTGAAAAGGCACATTAATTCGCAGCAAAAATTTTCACCAGGACTCCACATTGCTTAACCCAGAAGAACTAGGACCATTCAATAGAGAACGCTCCACCCAATAGCCACTCTTAACCGTATACCTCCCATACAGATCAAAATGCCATACAAGAACATCATTCGTAAGAGTTGAACAAGGAGGAATATTAAGAATGGAATCAACATCAACCTGGAAAAAAACAGATTTAATTAAATCAACATCCCAGCCACCTGAAGGTGATTTCAATTGATTAACCGAAGCACAATCTCCTATATTAGGAAGAGAACAAGGCTTAAAAGTGGAGGGACACGGCAGCCATCGATCTTTATAAATTGAACCCATGGAACCATTTCCAATCCGCCAATGAGACCCTGCTTCAATAATACCACAGCCTCAAATAAGACTCCTCCACAAGAATGAAGCACCACTCTTAACTTGAGCTTTTAAGAAACAACCAGTCTGAAAATAGCAACCTTTGAGAACCTTAGCTGCAAAGAATCTGAATGAGAAATTGTAGTAGCCAAAATCTGTCAGGCTTAAAAACAAGCGAGGATCCGGTCCAGAAACCCAAAGCGTATCACAAGACCAAACCCAGAGTAAAAAATGGTCAAACTGTATAGACCTGTTGTCTTGGTCGCACGACGACCCAGCTATGATCACTACACGGTGGTCCAAGTAAAGACAATCACATGAAACCATATAAACCAATTGCCTTGGTCGCACGACGACCCACCTATAATCACTACACGGTGGTCATACGAAACACTCAACAACCCTTCACATCCATCCAAACAGTAACATGGAGGTAACTTCACAATGTCCACGCTTGGGAAAGCTCCTACGTCACACGACATAATATCATTACCATCTCGGGTCAATGTTCAGTCGACATGTCGTACGCTATAGAATCATAATTGTCTCAGGACAATTGTCAAAACCATATATCGTACGACATGAAATCTCCTTGGTTCTTTGGGAGACCAAATCATGATCTACTTTAATAATGATGGTCATACAAGCCATAACTAAAATCTAAACGGCTAAGTCAAAGAAAGCATCCATAAATTTCCTAGATTTGAGGCAGCAAGGGGAGGTAATGATAAAATCCCTCAACGGGCAAAAACATCACCCCCCCTATAAATGAAGGATAGTTTTCCAAAGTGAGGGGAACTGAAAAAACTCACATCCTAGAATCATCAATACTCAGAGAACATTCTTCGGCCGTTGTTCATCATCTCTGACCATCTTCCGATCATAGTCCGATTAGCCAACCTTACAGCTCCTTCAATCAGAAAGATCTCAACCACGCGATTGACAGGAAGTATTTCTCACTCCTCTCATATTACGACTATTATCTACTTATTATCACTCGTTAACTTGACCGTTGAAGTGACTTTGACCGGCACCACCCCGGTGTCCCAGACGTCCTACGGGTCGTGTGTGCTCAATCTTTGCAGGTTGTAGTGTCCCGTGTCCCCGAGCGATTTTTGAGGACTACAATTTGGCGCTCACCGTGGGGCACGACAATCCTTGAACGAGCTGAAGGTAGAGTGCGACAAATCTAACTATGTCGTCCGACGATTTTCATCACGACACAATGGAGGTTAGGGTCCCATTCCTTGAAGGGAGTTTTAGAAAATATTTTGATTATCGTATAACATGCGGAATTGGGTTTCAAAAATTTTTCTTATATTGAAAACCATTTTCAATTAGGAACGAGTTCCTGTATATACGCGGAAAAAGACTTTAGAAACTACATACCTTTTTCTTGATTTTCTTTTTATGATTCTTCGATCTACCACTAGATCTTCCGAGCTATGACCCGCGGTCTGAGAACGTGTGTGTGGGCACGTCACGGCAAGAGATGGAGGTCACGTGAAAAGAACGCTGGCTTAATCCTGCAAAAGAGGGGAGAGTCAGAAAAAACTTTTTTTTTCTTTTCTCTCTTTGGTGGCCGAACTCTCTTTCTTTTTTACTTGTGTGTTCGATTAGGTTTTTCGTAACTATATAACACTTATATAGTAGTCCTTTAGGGTTTTAGTTTGACCAAGTCAAAATAGGAATCTAAATCCTATTTATTTTTAGTCTCCCTAAAGACTTAAACCTGTGACCTTTTGGACTATAAAAATAATCTAATTATTTTAATTCTTTTGTCCTAGTCATTATTTAATCACATGACCTCATATTTAATAAATAGAATTAATAATTAATAATTAATAATTTCTATTATTTTATTAAATATTTAATTAATTAAATAATCATTTTATTTAATTATTCTCTTTTATTTAAATCGCATTACTTTCGTAACACTATTAATTGGACCATCCAATTAATCTACCGTGATCCTCGTTACCAACAACCATAAGGGCTAGCAAGGGGACCTAATGGACCCACAGTTTTGAGCTCCAATAATACTTAGTAATATTAATTAAAACTCTTTAATTAATATTTCACAATTATTAACCTCAGAGTTATTACACTAAAAACCCTGAGGCTGCACTCTCAAAACTGTAGACGTGTTTATACAATCTGAAGTCTCAGTGTCCATTGATATAGCTAATTGCATATAGTATGATCCTCCACAAATAGTTCATAACTAGAGCTGGGTCATAAAATCTGTTATACCCCTCTAGAAATATCTTTTCCTTTAAGTACCATTGATTCTCTAATGAACAATTAAATCCTGTCTTCCTTACGGAAGAAGGAGCGCGCTCATAATCGTTCAAGCCCCGAATCAACCCTTAAAGGAACTAATCATCTACTTTAATCAAGAAGAAATGGATTCCACTATTGTGTACAAACCTTCCCAGTCACAAGCCAAACCGCAGCTCCAAGATACGGAGGTATTAGTAGAGATTCTCATCAACCTCACTCATGGTAAATCAAAAGCCACGATCTAACATGAAGGAGTCAATAAGACACTCAGGATTAAGATCACCTATAATAGCCATCGTTTATTGATTATATATGAATCTCATATACTAACGAATCTTGGTGAGAGATTCATATAAATCATGGCCCAGTCCTATATGATCTCATCATATAAGGTGCCTCTATTCTTATGTCAACTACATGAGCGGTCTAGGATAAGACCACCATACTTTACAGAATGGACCGCAGCAGTAGATCAATCACAAACAAAAACCAAGCTTTGTTCGCTCTCTACGGACTCTTTAGATTGCACGTCTAAAAATGAATCATCTCTGTATATGACCATCATATACTCATTATGAGATTACATCTTGCAATCTAGGATGTTCTTGCACAATACGAATGTATTACTGAATATAAAACATTTTATGAACTTGAATGATAATCTGAATAATTTTATTATTGTCTTTAACCATTTACAATTACAAGCTTTAGGGCATAAATCCCAACACTCCTTATATCTCAGATGCAAGAGAACACCTAGAGGCTCCAAGCGCTCGAACAAGAGAACCAACGAGTGTTGGCGGAGAACCAAAAACTGCAGAATAGAGTCAATTCCCTCACCATCGTGCGCCCATTTGGAGACGCTTCGACGTCCCAGCCTGTGCCATTCGATCAAGTCACCCACACTACATATTACGCGCCAGTTAGCCCAGACGAACAAGGTACCACGACAGGCGACCTCGACTCAATCCTTACAGGTACGGAGCCTAACATTCGAGCCGCAGAAAGAGCACACACTGTCGCACGACATCCAGCAGTCAACCCGTCAAACGGAACAGGTAGGCGTCGATCGTAAGGCATGGCAAGGGCAGCACAAGAGGTGCCACCTATCTCCATGTAACACCCCCTGACCCGACCCGTCTGGATCGACCCAGGGAGCGTTACCGGGTTTTCAAAACTTTTCTTAACTCACTTTATAATTTGGAAATCAAATAATTTATAATTTAAAATCATTTCTAGTGAGCCCATCAAAATTTATTTTCAAAAATTTTCAGCAGAGTTCCCTCTGTTTTTCTGATTTCCCAAAAATCCTGTTTCAAATAAAAACTCAAACAATATAATAATCAATACTTCAAAATCATTTACAAACAAATGCGCACTCTGCCGTTTAGTGTGACTTTCCAAGCATTTTCAAATAAAACAATCATAGTTTAATAATTTACAAACCCTTGAAAAATGAAAACAGAAACCATAAACCAATTATTTACAAAACATAAATATATAACACATTTACAGATTTTCTATATATGCATGCGTACTGAATATAATACACAGAACTATATAACTACCCCAGAAATGTGACTCTGAACTCTCCTTCTGCAGCTAGTACCTCTTCAATCTTTTCCTTTCTCAGTATCTCTGTTACCTACGCGTGATAAAATCAACGCGCTAAGCATATAGCTTAGTGGGTGTACACTAAATTCAATTATCAAAATCATAAAATCATTTCATAATAAAAATGTCACAATGCTATCGTATAGAAACATTTCAATATTCAACTCCAACACTGCAATAAATCATACGAAAACAGTTTCATAAAAGCATCTAAATTCAATTAATAATTCATACGAAATTCAGTTTTTAATTCTTTTATAATCATTATGCAATTCATTCTCAATTCTGGCCATTTGATATACTTAACATAATTCAGAACTGGAATATGGGTCTAGTCTCTATAATATCGGTATGATGTCCTGTGTTGCCCCGCTACAACAGTCACTAGTATCGGTGTGATTGTCCGGAATTGCCCCGCTACGACAGTCATTGGTATCGATATGATTGTCCGGGATTGCCCCCCTACGACAGTCATTGGTATCGATATGATTGTCCGGGATAGCCCCACTACGACAGTCATTGGTATCAATGTGATTGTCCGGGATTGCCCCACTACGACAATCATTGGTATCGATGTGACGTCCAGGGTTGCCCCGCTACAACAGTAACTAGTAATAACGGTGCAGTACGGCGGAAATAACCCAGCTGGTATATCAACCTCCTATATCCATGTATATGTCCAAGTATCCTAGGGCTGTTTCACAATACCATATTATTTCAAACATTCATCAATTCAATAATAATGATATTCACAAAACAATATTCGTAAACGTATTCGAAATCATACGATATCGCAAATCCTTAATAATTTTCAAAATCAAAAATAAATTCTCAATTAATTTAATCAAAATATAGAAATTCAAATCAAATCATATAAAGAAATTCATAACATTTAGATTAAAACATTTCCTTTCTTTCAAATTCAACAATAAAATTTCCAAAACAATATTCGTAATTCAAACAATACTCTCAAACAAATTTCTTTTAACATAACCGTTGTAAATCGAAAATCGAATTAAATCAGAATATTCAAATCAAAAACTATATAAATAATTCCATCACAATATTCAAATAATCTCAGTTTTAAAGCAGAAACATATAATAAAACCACAAAACGAGTGTACACCAACCTGGATACCCTTTTTTACGAGTTTTTCTTTTTGTATTTCTTTTTTTTTTCCTTCTCCCTCCTCTTTTTCCTTTTCTTTCTTTCTTTCTTCTTCCTCTCTTCTTCTTCTTTTTCTCTTCTTCTTCTTCTTTTCTTCTTCTTCTTCTTCTTTCTTTCTCTCTCTTCCTTTCTCTCTCTTTTCCCTTTTCTTTTTCTTTTTCTTTTTCTTTCTTTCTTTCTCTCCTCTCGTTCTCTCTCTCTTTTTCTGGTTTGCTTCCTTCTGAAGCTTTCACCGCCTCTTATTTTTTTTATAAAAATTCGGTCATCACGACCTGTGGTCGCGCCACCTGGTCGCATTGCTCACTGGAGTGATTTCACCGCCTTCATCGCGATCAGCCATCGCGGTGTCTGGTCGCGATGCTCACTCCACCCCCAATGGCAACGTCAGTTCAACCCAACAAACTGTCCCACTACAGAGAACACCATCTGGTCCCTCGCGTTCAGCCCCGTCGAACTCGAACCTAGATCTTGAACCAGCATTGGCTAAACCCAACTTGGCGCGAAGGCTCGCGGAGATGGAAGCACTCATCCAACGCATTCTAGGAATGTCCGCTCCTATAAAAAAAAGCACAGCTAATAGCTTTGCCGACTCTCCATTTGTCGATGCAATAGCACTTGTAAAGATGCCAAGAAAGTTTAACTTCCCAGGTATGAAGCAATACTACAGATCCCGATGACCACATTGCGCAGTATCGGCAACGAATGTTCACTGCTGCCATACCACGAGTGTAACACCCCCAGACCCGACCCGTCTGGATCGACCCAGGAAGCGCTACCGGGTTTTCAAAACTTTTTTTAATTATCTTTATAAAGTACAAACCAATGAAAATCATATAAATTGTATTTTAAAAATGTGTTTCTAGTGAGCCCATCAAACTTTATTTTCAAAAAATTTCGGCAGAGTTTCCTCTATTTTTCTGATTTCCCAAAACCTGTTTTCAATAAAACAAATATAATACAATATAATTCCAACACTTCTATATCCAAATCTTCAAATCAATGCGCACTCTGCCGTTTAGTGCGACTTCCAAACAGTTTCAAATAAAACATAACATTTGAAAAGAAATATAAAGCATAAAGCAATTATTTACAAAACATATATATATAAATGTCGAATTACAGATTTCTGTATATGCATGCTTAACTAAGTACAATATACAATGAAAATTCAATTGTAATTCCTCAAAAGAATTGTGACTCTGGACCTTTAATCTGCTACTATTTCCTCTCTTATCCTTTGTTTCCCTCTGTGTCTCTGATACCTACGCGCGATAAAATCAACGCGTTAAGCATATAGCTTAGTGGGTGTACACTAAACTCAATTGTCAAAATCATAAATAATTTTGCATAATAAAATATCACCATATTATCAAATATAAATCATTTACAGAAAGAAAACTGATGAAATCAATTCAATATAAACCACTCAATACAATTAATAATCTATGCAAAACCAAATCATCAATTCTTTTATAATCATTTCTTTGCAAATCATTCTCAATTCTGGTCCTCTAGAATACTCAACATAATTTCAGGACTGGAATACGGGTATAATCTCTGTAATATCAGTGTGACGTCCGGGGTTGCCCCGCAACAACAGTTAATAGTATCGGTGTGATTGTCCGAGATTGCCCCGCTACAACAATCACTAGTATCGGTGTGATTGTCCGAGATTGCCTCGCTACAATAATCACTGGTATCAGTGTGACGTCCGGGATTGCCCCGCTACAACAGTCACTGATCTCAATGTGACGTCCGGGATTGCCCCGCTACAACAGTCACAAGTAATAACAGTGCAGTACGACAGTAATAACCCAGCTGGTATACCAACCTCCTATATCCATTTCCTATGTCCAAGTATCCTAGGGCCGTTTCCATCATATCATATATTCACTTTGTTTTTTTTGCATTTCAAACTAATTCAGAATCATTTTCAAAACATTGTTCATACAATGATTAATTCAAAAACTCACTTTATAAACAAAATTCGATTATATTATAATGTTCTAAAAATTAAAATCATATAAACACATATATAATAACGTAATTCACAGTTATTGTTACCAAAATCATTTTCAACAAAATTCTCAAATGAAATAAACTCAATACAAATCGATATTAATATTACCCAAAATCATTATTTCCATCAATTATCAATTTCAACGAATCCAAAATCATAATTGCATATATTTTATCAAACAGAAATCCTCTCAATTATTCCAAAATCAATATTTATCAACAATTGTAAAACAAGATATTCAAAAACATCTCAATAACAGAAAACAGAACGTAATAATACTATAGATTATAAATCAAACTCATTAAACTTAATATACTCAAAATTCTGTAATTCAAATTCAATCAAATCAATTCGAATCTGACAACTAAACTGAAAATAGCAGTGTACACCTACCTGGATACCAGTTTTTACGAGCTTTTCTTTCTAGATTTCTTTTTCCTTTCTCTTTCCCTTTTTTTTTTCTTTTCCTTTTCTTTCTCCTTCCTTTCTCCTTCCTTTCTTCTTCCTTTCTTCTTCCTCCTTTTCTCTTCTTCTTTTCTTCTTCTTTTTCTTCTTCTTCCTTTTCTCTTTCTTCTTTCTCTCTCTTCTTTTTCCTCTCTCTTTTCTTTCTCTCCCCGTCTCTCTCTTCTATTTCTTTTTTCTTCTCCTCTTTCTGCCATTTCCACCGCCTCTAATTTTTTTTTTTATAAAATTTTGGTCATCGCGACCTGTGGTTGCGCTACCAGGTCGCGTTGCTTACTGGAGCAATTCCACCGCCTTCATCACGATCACCCATCGCGCTGGTGGTCGCGTTGCTCACTGCCACCGGGAGCTAGTCAGCGTGATCTGTGGTCGCGGTGACTGGTCGAGGTGCTCACTGCAAAAAAATTCCATTTTTCACCTCGAGCAGCTCATCGCGATCTCAGGTCGCAATGACTGGTCGCGGTACTCCCTTTTCATTTTTTTTTCCTTCACTTCATGCAATCTTTCTGAACCACTCCATCTGGTCCACATGAAAACCATAAAAATAAACATACATTTAATTACGTTTTACACCCCTCAACTCACAAATTATGATATCCACATACTCAAAATGACTTATTCGAAATTAGGGATGTTACAACGAGACCTCGTAGGGCCAGCCCTGCAGTGGTACACTAACCTCCCCAATCTTTCCATCAACTCTTTCGCTCAACTCACGGACACCTTCGTAGAGCAGTTTGCTAGCAGCCGGAAGTTAGAAAAACAATCTGACGACCTCTACACAATCAGCTTGAGGAGGGGTGAACGCCTACATGACTTTGTAGGCCGCTTCAACAATGAAAAGGTTTTCATCCCTCATTGCAACTAGGCAACGACCATATCAGCCTTCCGCAAGGGCCTGCTCTATGATTTCGACCTATACAAGGAGCTCACTATGTACCATTGCAAGACGATGGAAGACGTCCTAACTAAGGCATGGGCACAGATAAAGTGGAAAGAAAACGAAGTGAACTATAAACCTAATAGAGCGAACAGTAGGGAAAACAGGTCAAGTCGGAGGGTCGAACAACGAATAAATGACAGACGTGTCGAGCCATACCCGACAATACCCCGAAGGGACGACCAAATAAAATATAAACGCTGGCGCGACGACAGCCCCCAAGACCATTCGACTGACCAAAGAACAGATTGCTAGAATACAATTTAAGCATCAAACCAGCAAAGGTAATCGCCGTCCTCAAAGGAATGGGTGGATCAGTTAGGTGGCCAGACAAGATGATAAGCCCGCCGGATCAGAGGGACAGCTCCAAGTGGTGCGAATTTCATGGCGACCACAACCATCGAACAGAGTACTGCGTCGCACTACGACTGGAAGTGGCAGAACTACTCAGGAATGGCCACCTCAAGGAATTCCTAACTGACAAAGGTAAGAAGACTTTTTTGAGCAAGGACAGGTCGTTCAACATTGGACTAATTCCACCACCAGAACCCCCCAAACACGAAAGAACTATGAACGTCATCTCTGGAGGGTCCGTAGTAAATGGGGTCACTTATTCAGAAACGAAGCGCCATGCACGACAAGCCGGACGCATTGAAGTCCAACAAACTTATCCAGCGGACCCGACTTACAATTTTCCAATCAGTTTTAGCAGCGACCAGTACACAGACCTACTCAACCCCCACCACGACTCTCTGGTCATCTCATTAACACTGGCAAACTGCCTGATCAAGAGGATCCTAATGGACAACGAGAGCTCAACAAATGTACTCTTCCTCAGCGCACTAAGGGAGATGCACATCGACGAGAGTAACATCGTACGCCGCTCGACCATATTGGTAGGATTCAGTGGGGAACATAAGAACACCATCGGAGAAATTGCCCTTCTTGTCTACGCCGAAGGAATTAACCTGAACACACGCTTCCTCATCCTCGACTGCCTGTCGTCCTACAACATAATCATAGGTCGCCCATGGATTCATGAGATGAGGGCTGTCCCTTCGACATATCACCAGGTCATCCATTTTCCAACCAAATTAGGGGTCCACGAAATCTGAGGGCAGTAGAAGACATCGCGAGACTGCTACCAAAACACTCTAAAAACCAGGCCGTCCGACTTATAGCAATTACAGAACGCAAGCACCGCTACCAAGAAAGACGGACCAGATATGGAAGAGCTTGACCAAGTATCCCTACATCCGAGCTTCCCAGGCCACAAAGTGAGTATCGGCTCCCGCCTCCTACAAAATATCAGAACGAAGTTAATCAGCTTCTTAACGGCTCGACACGACAGCTTCGCATGGTCGCACGCTGACATGATCGGCATTAAGCCGAAAGTCCTAGTGCTTAGGCTGCAGGTCAACCTAGATTACCCGCCCATAAAGTAAAAACGAAGGAAGTTCGAGCCCGAGCATAACAAAGTTATCAACGAGGAGATCCAAAAGCTAATCGACATTGGCTCAGTGAGAGAAGTGAACTACCCAGACTGGCTTGCGAACGTAGTAGTAGGTGAAGAAGAAGAATGGGAAATAGCGAGTCTGCATCGACTTCACAAACCTCAACAAGGCCTGTCCTATAACAGCCCCCGACCCGAATCCGCTCGGATCGAATCGGGGAGCGCTACCGGATACAGACCTATACAGATACGAAAAATTGAAAACACTAGCGAAAGCACCTTCTTATACAGTTAACATTAAAATTATACTGTCGAAAACTTAAAATCATATACTTAAACATAAATCGAAATCAATAGTCCAAATAGTTTCTGAAAATTTCGCCAGAGTTTCCTCTGTTTTTCTGACTTTCCAAAACCTGTTTTTACAATTCATAAAATCCACACTTCTATAATCTCAAATCAAATTGCGCACCCTTCCATATCCGGTGCGACTTACCAAAACAAATTATATCAAAATACTTATAAATATTCAACTTCAAAAGCATTAAATTTCATGGGCCCAAATATTACAAATATTTACAGACATACATAAAAACTAAATACCGTTTCAAATATTTACAAAAACATTCTTGTCCATGCATGCCAATATAATACATATAAAACATCAAAGATATAGTGGGCTACCAAAAATGCGGGAGTGATGTGATTCAGGACTCAATCACTGCAGACTCAACTCTTACCAGTCTATATATATATATCCCTTGGGAAAACGATAACAAATATCATATTAAAGCAATTATCAACAACATCCTCCGAAATCAGAATAAAATATCGTATCAAACTTATTAATACCAAATCAAATCATATAACAAATTATATTTCATTTCTATTTCCATTTTAGGCTCCTGATATACTAAACATACTTTTCGAACTGGATTACGGGCTATACAGAACAGAGATGGATACCAACGGAGGACCCGCTGCGTATCCCAGATCAGATTTCCCAACCCGCAAAGGGTGGTACCTCAAACATAACATATAGGCGTAGTACTACTCAGAGAACCCAATTGACATGTCAATCTCCTATATCCATATCTATGTTTACATAGATCAGAGCCAAATCACTTTTTGAAAATCATATAATTCATTCCGAACAGAATCGTCAATTTAAATTCTGAAATCATATCCAAATCAGTATACACATTTCCGAAATTCGAATCGCATCAATATACATATACAAGCAAATTACAAAATCGTTTCTTAAAATATTTATGAATCCAGAAATCGCTTCAAATCACATTTAAAATCACATGCAATTATATATCATAAATCCATAGTAAATCCAAATGCATCACTTTTCGAAACAAATCGCAAAACAATATATACGAAATTGCTTTTAATAATATTCTCCGTAATATTACTATAATCAAAACATATCAAAAATCAATTCAGAATATTTTTTGTAAACAATATTACGGATCCAAATTATATTTCAAATAAACGTAATCCAAATCACTAATAATATATATATATATATATTCAAAATCAATTTATTACAAACAATATATACCAAATCATCCCAAAATCAATTTCAAATAACATATCATAATCAATATAGTTCAAATAAACTAAAAACAATATAATATAACGATTCCGAAATATTCTGAAAAATCTGAAAAAATACGAAAACGGTATCATCAAACCTGAAATGCTCTTCTCCACCTAGACTTCTTCTTTTCCAACTTCTCTATCACTCTCCTTCTTCTTCTTCTATCACCTTCTCTCTCTAAACTCTCCATCTTTCTCTCTCTATAACTCACTCTATAACTCTCACGTTAACCTTCTCACATTCTCACACTCAAATTCACCTAGTCAAACCATTTTGCATGTAAAATGCTGAGTGTTTGCATCACAGTTGCCAAGTTTCAAATTGCTTTTAGGTGTCAAATGCCCCTTTTTTTTTTTTTTTTTTTTTTGCAAGCTTTTTGTGCTTCCAAGGTTTGTCATGCAATAATATTGTTCTCCACCATCATCCACTAACATTATATTATATATAAATATCTCACAATTGCAATTTGCTCCTTTGACTTCCACAAATCACCAAATGGCAAATAATTTACAATTAATCACATCCCATCTCGATAATTATTCCAAAAATATTCCACACCTATCCAATTACCAAATTGACTTTACAAATATTCAATTGGACCCATTATAATCCAAATGCACCATGAAAATATATCTCTAATGGGATTTAACTCGGTTAAAATCACTATTTATTTTTCAACCATATACCGAATATTTATATTTTCCACCAATATAAATTACATACTTGACTATTGCATGCTTAATAATAATTATTAATAATACTTTTCATAATTACAAAAAATTAGGGGCGTTACATGTCCCAAGGATTCCTTTCCTTTGCCACACATTGACATGATGGTGGACGCTACAACAGGCCACGAACTATTGAGCTTCATAGATGCATTCTCCGACTACAACCAAATCCTCATGCATCCGGATGACCAGGAAAAAACTTCTTTCATCAAGGAGCGCAGCATTTTTTGCTACAAAGTGATACCTTTTGGCCTCAAAAAGGCCGAGGCAACCTACCAAAGGTTGGTCAATAAAATGTTCGCAAGTATGCTCGGAAGACCATGGAGGTCTACATCGACGACATGCTGGTAAAATCCTTTGTAGCAGATCAACACCTCGACCACCTCCCACAGTCGTTCAACATTATTGACAAGTACGGGATGAAGCTTAATCCAACTAAGTTTTATTAGGAAAGTTCCTTGGCTATTTGGTAACCAAGAGGGGCGTCAAGGCCAACCCAGATCAAATCCAATCAATCATGGATTTGAGGTCCCCCCAAAGGCATCAAAGACCTACAGAAGCTGACCGGACGACTCGCGGCCCTCAACTGCTTCATCTCAATGTCGTCCAAAAAATGCAAGCCTTTCTTCGATGCTCTAAGGAAGAGTAAATCGTTCGATTGGAATCAAACAAGCGAAGATGCATTCCAAAACATTAAGCGATACCTAGCAGACCCTCCCCTCTTATCGAAATCTAAGGGAGGAAAGACACTTATACTCTACCTCACTGTATCCGAAACGACCGTTAGCCTAGTACTAGTAAGAGAGAAATATGGCAAACAACTTCCCGTATACTACATCAGTAAGACCTTACTCAACGCAGATACAAGGTATACTCAACTTGAGAAATTGGCCCTTGAACTAGTTACAGCCGTGAGGAAATTGAGGCCGTACTTCCAATGCCACACCATCAGTGTCCTCACTATGTTTCCCTTGAAAAACATCCTTCATAAGCCCGAACTGTCCGGCCGACTAGTGAAATGGGCCGTAGAGCTAAGCGAGTACGTTGTCAACTACCAACCTTGCACGATAATCAAATCACAAGCATTGGCAGACTTCATAGCGGACTTCACACCTGGAATTCTACAACAAGCGAAAGAAGAACTTTGCACCATGTCATGCGACTCATCAAAGGAGGTTTGGACTTTGGCAGTTGATGGTTCAAGTAACACTAGGGGCAGCGGACTAGGAGTAGTACTTACCTCGCCCGAGGGACACGTAGTCGAACAATCCATCCGGTGCGGATTCAAAACCACTAACAATGAAGTCGAATATAAGGTCCTCACAGCCGGACTCACCTTGGCAAAGGACTTACAAGTCAAACGGATAAAGGTACGTAGTGACTCCCAACTAATTGTGAGACAATTGCAAGGTTCCTACCAAGCTCGAGATTTGAAAATGTCGGCCTACTTGACCTTGGTGAAAGAACTACAAGCCTCGTTCGAATCGTTCGACATCGAACAAGTGCCAAGATCAGAAAATATGTAGGCCGACGCACTCGCCAACCTCGATTACACACTAGATACAATAGTTGAACGGACCATTCCCATGGTTTTCATCCAATGGCCAGCCCAAATCTGGATGAGAAATTGTAGTAGCCAAAATTTGTTAAGACCAAATATAAGTAAGGATCTGGCCCAGAAGTCCAAAGCGTATCAGGCATGTTCCTAACACGGTTGTCTGATATATTGACCTGTCTTAATCCAACATATTTTATGCTACCTGAAAGTGTGCTGCGAGGACATTCTGGTGATGAGGGAGTTCTCGCCGTGCCAGGACACATCCTCGTCGAAACTCCTTCTAACGACATCTGGTAATCTTGGTGTGAGAGGTAATTCCTTATTGTTTGCATGGTCGTCCTTGGCTCTATTGGTGATGACATGGCAGTGAGTGTGCAAATTCTACCCTCAACAACTGCCTTTAATAAAACTTTTTTCCCCCAACAGAAAACAGTTTATGCCTCCAACCTTTAATCTTCTCCCAAATCCTATTTTTAATAGACGTAAACAACCATTTTTTATTTCTACTAACAAAACTTGGAAGACCCAAATAACGTCCGTAGCAAGTAACAAGTTGAACCCCAAGAATGTTAACCAAATTCAAACCTTTCTCATGAGAAACCTGCTTACTCACACACATTGAGAATTTCTCAAAATTCACCACTTGCCCAAAAGCAGTCGAATAAAAATCAAGTACCTTCCTGATTACCTGACAATCCCCCACTAAGACTTCTAAAAACAGTAAACTATCATCTGCAAAAAAAAAAAAAAAGGTGTTTTATTTTCAACCCCCCTATTACAACAGAAACCCTTAATACAATTTGATTGCTCCTTTTCCTAAAGAAGGCAGGATAACCCCTCCGTATAAATCAAAAACAAATATTGAGATAACGGATCCCCTAGCCACAACCCCCTCGAAGGCTTCAGAAACCAAAAAATCTCACAATTTATCAAATATGAGAAGGAAACAGACCTCACACAACGCATAATGCGATCCACCCAAACCAATGAAAAGCCAAGTCGAAGCATCATTAATTCCAGAAACCGCCATTTAACTCTGTCACAAGCTTTTGACATATCCAATTTCAAAGCAAAAAAGCCTTTAACTCTACCAACTTTACGTTTAAGTGTATACAAACATTCAAAACCTACAATGGCATTATCAGAAATCAAACGACCTGGAATGAAAGCACTCTGAGAATCTGAAATTACCTCTCCAAGAACATGACGAAGACAATTAGCCAAAGCCTTTGCAATAATTTTGTAGAGAATATTGTAAAGACTAATAGGTTGATAATGGGTCATATTTACCGGATGCTTAATTTTCAGAATTAACGTGATCAATGTTTGATTTATTTCCGCCATCGAAGCTCCTTCATTCAGACATTTCAACCAAACCCCAGTCACGCTATCACTCACAATTTCCCAATTTTTCTAAAAAAATAATGCAGGCATACCATCTAAACCTGGAGATTTAGTAAGACTCATATCAAACAACGCCTTATGGATTTGCTCCCTCGTGAAAACCCCATCCAAAAATCTGCTGCTTCTGGCCGATAAACAAGTCGAAATAAAAGCCAAAACCCACTCCATACAATCAAAAGAGGGGCTATCAGAATGAACAATTTCGCGAAATAACGATGTACAACTGAACAATTTTCGTGAAATAACAATGTTCAATAGAATACCAATGCTTAAGTTTAATTAAGCACCAATGAAGACAAGAAGCAACATTATTTAAAGTGAAATTATGTCCCAATTGATCCCAAGTCGATTTGATTACTTGTTGACACCCATTCTCATTCATCCAACAAGCTTCAAAGTGAAGTCTACGCCTATCCGGCCTGTTCACCACCATAGACCGATTGGTACATACATCAAACTCAATCAACAAAGGTCTATGATCTGATTTCCAGAATCTCAAATAAGTCACCTGTGAGAAAGGAAAAAAGAACAGTCCAACCAAAGTTACAAACTCCCCGATCCAAACGTTCGAGAATCATATTGTTGCCTCCCCGATGATTATTACACTAGTAAATTGCGGTCTCAAAAAACCCATGTCTTCAAGACCACAGCCATCCAAAACATTCCAAAAATTCGAAGATAAATATTGAGCTCGAGGAACGCCACCTTGCTTTTTAGAATCCAACAGAATTTCATTAAAGTCTCATGCACACAACCATGAGAGATTAAACAAACCATACATTCAATGAAGCATTGTCCATGCATGAATGCGTTACGACAAATCTGGGTGCCCATAGAAACGAGTTAATTACACTAAACCTCCCTGAGGTTTGGCTAATTACACTCAACCTCCCTGAGGTTTGGCTAATTACACTCAGAATCAAAATTTACATTAATTAACACTAACCTCCCCTCACGTTAACGTTGACCGTCAAAATTAATGTTGACTTTTTTCAAATTTCTTAAATGACTAAAATACCCCTATTAATTTCTAATTTTTTACTATTCATTAAAAAAAAACTAATGGTGAGATCCAGATTGGATCTCCACCAAGAAAAAAAATTTTTGAATCTGTTCATCGAACCCTTCTGGGTTCAATGCGAACCCTTCTGGGTTCAATCTTATCTCGAACCCTTCTGGGAGGGTTCATCAACAATGATGGACGGTGGAGATCCAGGATCTGGATCAAGAACAAAAAAAAAATTTCAATCTGTTCATCGAACCAGAAGGGTTCGATCTCGAACCCTTCTGGGTTCGATCTTCGAACCCTTCTAGGTTTGATGAATCTCGAACCCAGAGGATTCGAAGATCGAACCCTTTTGGGTTCGATGAATCTCGAACCCATAAGGGTTTGAAATCGAACCCAGAATGGTTCGAAGATCGAACCCTTCTGGGTTCGATGAATCTTGAACCCAGAGGGTTCGAAGATTGAACCCAGAACCCTTCTGGGTTCGATCTTCGAACCCTCTGGGTTCGTGGAACCCAGATCTAGGTTCCACGGACCCAGAGGGTTCGAGATTCATCGAACCCTTCTGGGTTCGATCTTTGAACCCTCCTAGAAGGGTTCGAGATAAGATCGAACCCAGAAGGGTTCGCATCGAACCCTTCTGGGTTCGATGAACAGATTCAAATTTTTTTTTTCTTGGTGGAGATCCAATCTGGATCTCACCATTAGTTTTTTTAATGAATAGTAAAAAATTAGAAATTAATAGGGGTATTTTAGTCATTTAAGAAATTTGAAAAAAGTCAACATTAATTTTGACGGTCAATGTTAACGTGAGGGGAGGTTAGTGTTAATTAATGTAAATTTTGATTCCGAGTGTAATTAGCCAAACCTCAGGGAGGTTGAGTGTAATTAACTCCATAGAAACTGGTAAGGCGCTAAGTCTTATCCCGATGCGAAGTTACCTGAACATCAATGTAAAAACAGGAAAAGAATAAAAGATCCACAGTTACATTATCAGACCAAAAAAGCAACAAACCCCCACTCTTACCAATATTATCCATAACTAACTTGCCGACATAATCAAGTTTAATACTAATCGATTCAGCCATACAATGATCTATTTTAGTTTCCATTAAAAACATTAAATCAAGTTCATGATTATACTTCAACAGACGCATAATTGTAAATGCCTGGCAATACCCCAACCCCCGAACATTCCAACAGAAGTGTTTCATTATGTCCAGCTGGCCGGTGAAAAAACGACATGTCGATATCTCAACATCAAATAATCTTGACTCATCAAAAGTTTTTGCTTTCTTCAACAAACCCATTTGCTTGTCAGATTCATCAACCCCTACCCGTGCCTAACAGTCCAGCGTTTTCAAAAGAATGAGGGAATATATTTTTGACCCTTACTTTGCGTTTCCAGCCAAGTTTTTTCCCCACCCCCACACTTGCTGCCCCATAAACAACACCAGTCATAAGCCCCAAGCCTTCATCAAATAACACAAAGCCATTATCCAACCCATGCAATTGATGTTGGACATCCAAACCTTGTATAGAAGTACTGCTCAATCGAGAAGTCAGAACCAATGCTCAATCCCTTCTTCATGTCCACCTTAGAGTCAGTCACCAAACTATTCAAACCACTCCCCATTCTCGGTGCATGTAAATAGTCTTTACAAACCTTCGCCGCACTCTTCTTCCCATCGATAGGAATACTCTCATCATATACCGAAGGAAAAATATTAGAATCGTTGCTATCCCGATATTCATGCCATGCATCCAATAACTGCATCACATTCAAGTTATGCTTCAGAATATTATCACCTATCAAAGTGTCACTGCAGGAGACCCATCATCACTTAAGGAAACAGCCTTACCATTTCTAGACACCTCAACTGTTGGTGTCACTGGTATCGCCTCTATGAACTCAGGGACCTTTCCACCACATAAATCAACATCTTGTACAACATGTGCATTACTATCCAGATCCTTTGTCGTTGAAGCTTCACGAACAGGCGGCACCACCCGAGTTCGTGACAGTTCAGCAGCGGTTTCTTTCCTGACAGATCCCGATGATCTCCTTTTAGGAGGACTAAAAGCCCGCAACCAAGCCCCAAAAGCAAACATATTCACATCCACCACAAGATCTTCCACCCCTTGAGTTATGCATTCCCGGAAAAAGTGACCAATCATCCCACAATGGAAACAATGTTTAGGTAATCGTTTATATTTTATCAGAAGGGTTTGTTCTTGATTCTCCCCATCCAAAAAGACCTTCAATACTCGTCGTAATGGTTTAAGAACATCAATCAATATTCGAATACGAAGAAATTTACCAAAACAATCTCCAGAAGACCCCACATCCATCTCTTTCACCGTTCCTAACTGTCGTTCGAGAAGTAGTCCGATTTTTTTTATCATGCATAACAGTGGAATATTATGAACTTGAACCCAAAACGGTGTCCATCTGAAATTCATATAAGCAAATTTTTCCAACCTTACTGGAGTTTCAAGAACTATTAGTGAGTTATCGAAACTCCATAAACCCCCTTTAAGAACTTATTTCCTATCCATAGCATTCTTAAAATATAAAACTAAAGTATTGTTACTAACATTTTCCACTTCAACACCATTTGAGAGTCACCAGATTTTCAGTATAATCATTCGAAATGCATCTCAATTAGTTTGCTTATGAGACATAAGTTTACCAACCAGACACAGTGAAAGCATCCTGGCACCCTCCTCCTTCATCTCCCCCACAATGGTAACTGCTTCTCCTTCCTCCGACGATAAACATAAACTGCCACATAAACATGTAATATCTTCCTGATCCATTCTGAAAACTAAGAGAAGAAGAAAAAAGCAAACTTCCCGGCTACGTTACAAGAAACGAATTATGGTCCAAAGACCCCTTTCTACTCACACGCTAACTTTCCTACAGAGAGAAAACCTAGAGATGAGAATTTTTTAAATTAAAAATTTACTAAGTGGTTTTTATTTTTTTTGGCTTTTTTGAAATTTTCTTATTTTATATAAAGATTATTGAGTTTTTTCTAATAGAAACTTAAATTACAAAAATCTTTTGTGGTTGTGGGTCATACTACCTTATTGTTTAATTATGGTTAGTAGATTAACGACAACAGTTAAATTGTATAAAAATATAATTAATACTTACTTTTTAGAAACTAAGAAATAGTGTACAAAAAAAGATCTCACAAGTCACAACATTGATAAAATAATAATATAGTTAAACTTGTTATTTAGACGTGACTTGACTTTGTATTAATTAATTGTATCACGGTTTAGATATTATTTCGTATTTCATACAAATATTGAAAATCTCTTTAGATTTTCAGTTTTATTGGATATTTGCAAAGTGACAACATTTTCTTATATTACAATATTAAGCGAATACTAAACCCTAAGAGATGCTTTTTTAAAACCCTAACACAAACCCAAGAGCCTTCATCTTGCCCCACATGATCAAGATTGCAGTCAATCCTCCAATCAAGACTCTTGCACAAGACCAAGCAATGGAGGCCCTTCCAAGCACAGCTGCAATGACTCCCACCATCAACATGGACAGAGAAGCTGAAATGATGGCAATGCATTGTCTCATATTATGGTCCTCCACAAACCCAGAAGCAAGCAATGGCACAGTGCCCACCAACAGATATGCTAGAGAAGATGTTAGAGCCACCTGGGCTGGGCTTGGCACCATCAGCTGCCATGTTCTCTCATGATCATGATCATGATCTCTTGCCAATCTTTTCAAGTCCCTATTGGCCTGAAATGTCACTGTGTCCACTTGGGTGTACACAGAAACCAGCTCTGAGATTGCTATTCTCAAGGCTCCTGCTATCAAACCCAGAGACCCTGTGAGGAGCTTTGCCTTTGTTTCTTTTGCGGCCATTTCAACACCCATCATCAACAGTGTTGCGAAGACCAACCCTTCTAGACCTCCCAAAACAACAGCTCTCAACCATTGTGCTCTTTTAGAGTAATCAAAGTATTGCTTCGCTACCAATTCCATTTGCTTTTTCTTTCTTTTTCTTTTTTTTAAGTCGTTTGAGTTTTATTACAAACCAATGAAATGGTATATTTATAGCCTACATATTCGGATTGGAAAAAACTTTATGTGAAATGGCATCACTTGTGAGACCGTCCAATTACATTATGTCATATTTCATTATTTACATTGAGAAAATAAAATAGGATCAAGTCCCGATGTAAACAATGGAACATAGTTGGACGGTTCCACGGGTGATATGGTAAGACCAACCGGTGATATGGTACGACCGTCACAAGTAAGTTTTTCTCGACGGGTTGAGCCTAACATTAGATTAACAAGAAATTAGGTATTTGGGGTGGTGACAAGGAACCTGTGATTCCTGATCACTATATATATTATGTTAGGTGATTATAATGAACCAACATATGACAAGCAAATAATCAATAACCTTCTTAAAAGGTAATCCATGTAAACTACATATTTACGCATATAGTTCTGGTCATTGGTTGTGTTTAGAATTTAGATTACCCATGACAAAAGGAACTTACTTGTAAAAGAAGATTTGACAATACATAAACAAATAAGAGAAGTATAAATATGAAACTAGATGACAATCTTTTAAGAAAGTTGATGGTTTTATACAATTTTGAACCTAATTCAATTCAATTTTATGTGAATTCAATAATTTATTTTTCATTTTGATAAAAGTTAAGGTGGTTCAGTGGTAAGCACTTCACACCTATTTGATTGGAGTTGTGGGGTTCAAATCGCATCATCCTCCTTCAAATTCCAAATTTGTATCAAGAATAAGACAACAATTTATTTCATTAACGGTATCAATTAATTCAAGTTCTTAATGTATTATTGATCTAATTCAATATGTGAAAAGTTATCAAAACAAAATTAAATTGAATAAACACATTTAAATGACTTGAATTAAGATATATAATTGTAAACAACCCTAATCTAAACCCAATTATACCCTTTAGATTATTTATATATCATGGATGATAATTAAGCTTTGAACATTTTCCCATTTATCAATCTTAATTTAGTTACCATCTTAGGATGGACCAAGCAAGCTAGCCTTCTAGAAATGAACATTAAATGTACATGGCCATTTGCAGCAGAATTCTTCACAAAACAAGTAACTCATTAATGAAATATTTATATGCTACATTTTCTTGTTGGTTTCTCCCCCGATCAGTCAAATTCAATTCCTCTTCGAGGGGTTCAGTGCAATTTGCAACCATTGTCTTGCTTGAAAAATAGTTTAGGTATATATTTATTTCATGGACTGAGAGAAAATTCTAGCCTTTCTACACATTATTGGATCAATTTATGATTTATAAATTATTTTATTCTATAAACTTTTTAATTTTTAAAAAAATGGTTTTAAAATCATACTTAATTCGATTAGCCTTAAAAATACATATATATATATATATGAACTCGAGTATGGATTTGATATCTTTGTACAACCTAGACTCCATGATATTAATTCATTTTTAAAAGTTATGTTTCATTAATAATACAAATAAAAATTTAAAGGTTTTTTTAAAATTATTATTTTAGGCTTTAAACCTACCTCTTCTATATACGTACATCAATTAAAGTTGTCATCGAATTTTATATGATTTTACAATTATTATAATTATTACATTATATAATGATCATATAATTCATTATAATTAAACTAAAAGTAAGTCCAATTAAAAGCTCAAATAAAGATATATAGAATGATATATAATACATTCATTTTTCTTAATTGACTATCATATGTATATGTATATATATACGGAGATATATATATTTTTCTAAAAAAATATAAGAAGAGGATATTTTTATAAGATAAAGAGGATCCAAAACTTCCCAGCTAACCAAACAAAAATAATTTGAGCCCTTTAAATTTGGGCGCTGAGACCTGTGAAGCCAGCTAGATAGGTGTTGTTTCATGTTTCATTTTTATTTTCCCTTTTTTTCATAATAATTTTTAGGATGATTTGCAATGAAGTACTCTTACGTTTGGATGTTAGTACTCTACTGTTAGTTGATCTAGTTAAAACTAATGGTTTGACCATAATTTATGTATAAAATGACATAACAATCACTGATGGACATGGGAGCAAATCTACTTTGAATTTTTTTATTTTTTTATTACTTTTTTAAAATAAAAATAAAGGAAAAATATTATCCTTCTATCTATTGGTTGGCCGTGAGTTCTAACGGTCAACCAGTTAGTAAAAGTTACTAACGTGTAATTAAAATTATACTCACGATTTGATTGTAATATGACCAAACGTCAAGATACTTCATTACAACACATGTACTTGAGAAGCAGTGAAGGAAGAACAAATAGAATTATTGACGCAAATAAGACTATGGTACAGACAGATGTTAAAGCAGTTGATATCATTTATATCACACGTTCACACCTAACAAATTGAAGACTTTTTTTTTTTTTTTTCCGCATCCGGTCACAGCTCGAGTGGTCTTCCTCCTCATTCATCTTAGTAAGAGGGGTTCAAGCTCCCAACACACTCATTTACTAATATGTACTAAGAGATTATTTAAGATTATTTTTCTTGTGATATATTTATAATATTTTTATGGAAAAGCAAAATTGAAGAACATATTTTGGAACATAGTCAACATCATGCTTTTTGTGGAAAACATATAAGAAATTAATTATAGCACGGTTTTTACTTTAATTATAATAGGACTGCACATTCATCAACACATATATATTAATGCAATATTAAAAATATATAACGCTATATCATAGTAATATAGAAGAAAATTCGACATAATTTACCTTCTCAAAAGTTTTTCAAAAGTAGCAGACATCCGTACGTTCTTAGTTTGTATCTTTCCCTTAAAAAAAAAAAAAAAAAAGTTTTTCGAAAGTATACACATCAATTATGAAAATGTATACACAATCAAAGAGTAGGCAATATTATTTCGGGCAATGGAGCACTATGATATTTGATCATATTGTAATGAAATTGTGAGTTTAGCTTTAATTATACATTAGTACCGTTTTGTTAGTTGACTCAGTTAAAAATAATTGTTGACAAAAAATTTTACCTTGAAATAACAAAAATATTCCTAATTAAAAAATAAAAAATAATATTAATTATTAAAAATAAAAAATTAATTTAAATGGATCTGTTCATTTAAAAAAATTAATTTTTTTAATTTTAATAATTAACATAATTTTTTATTTTTTAAATGGAGATATTTTTATTATTTTAGGTAAAAATTTTGATCAAACCATTACTTTTGACTAAGTCAATTAATGGTAGGGTATTAATGTGTAATTAAGATTAAACTCACGATTTTATTGTAATATGGCCAAATATTATGGTATTTCATTACAATTCGGTCTATTATTTCCATCACATCACTGAACGCATGTTTTCAACTCTAAAAATAAATTTTTAGTTTGCAATCAAAGAAATTTATAGTTAAAATCATCAGTAAAGAGATTTAAGAGCCAGAATAATGTCTACAACTCTTGAAGAATGAGTATTTCCACACAATCTAATAAGATGAATACAATTCTAAATCTCTAACAATGAAATTTTATATAAACCGAGCAGTGGATGTAGTGATTTTAAACCAAACTAATTAAAATTTCTAAGTTGAAATTAAGAGAAAAATGAGATTTGTTTAGAGATAATAGAAAAAGATAAATGGTGAGAGAAAGAAAAAAGAGACTAGCTTTAATGAATGACAATTTCATTTGTTCAATTACTTTGGTGGTAAAAAAACTCAATCTATTAAATTAGTGACATTTTGAAAATAGAAATTACATTATTATTATAAAATTAATTATAAATCTATAAAAATTTACGAGATTAATGATTACATGAACTCTTGGATATATATTTTTATAATCGATAAATATATGTTAATATTTAAATAAATATATACGGTGAGAGTTAAATTTCATCTATAAAATAGATGGAGAAGTGTGCTGACTAAAAAAAATTTGTACAGTAATACGAGGTTATGCAATTGAGACTTTACAGCTAACATCCATCGACAATTATATATATATAATTGAGACTCGGACAATATTCATGCACAAGAGTGACGAGGTCATGACGAGTAGTTCCACGAGGGCCATGCCTCAAGACCCCAACAACTATTTGCGGTTAATTTATCATATAGTCCTAAAAATAAGTACAATAATATGTGGTATATAATTGAAACTTTATTTGACAGAGAGGTAACAGGTGTATATATAATTGAGATATTGACATTCATGCACGAGATTTATCACGAGGCCATGCCCATTTAAAAAAAAAAAAACTATAGTCCAAAAACATTATACTATAATACATGTAATTTGGAGGCTGCAAAGTTTCAGACCATAGTGTACCGTGCACGTTTTTAGGCATGAAAATCAAAATCATCAAAATGACGCACAGCCACTGATAGTTAAAATGGTTAGTACACTTTCTCCTTAACTCAATGGTAAACATTCAAGTCCCGCCATATCATTGATCGGTACATGTGGGTAGTTTTCTCTCTTATTGTGGGAGTAGATGTCTCCCGTTACGGAAATAGATATGCAAACCGCATTTAGTAATTGATCTTGAGAGTAGATATCTCTCATTACAGAAGTAGATATCTGGACCGTATTTAGCTATTAATCTCGATAGGTAGTTACTAATCTTGTAATTGTATCCTTAAAAAAAATCATTAAAATGACCTAATGAAAAGGAAACCCAAGATGTGAGTAGTGTGTAGTATTTCCATATATGATCACCCAAAATTAATGTTACCTGCTAGCTGGTTACTTGTATTTTTATTTATTTATTATCAATTAATGCATCACACATTTACGATTGATAGTTAATCAAAGAAATAAAACAAAGTGATCACCTATACCCAACGCATGTATGTTGTATTTACAGAAAACAAAGAACTCAAGAATACAGACGTAAACAGCAGAAAAATATAGAGATGTAATGTAATGATAATAAGTTAATTACGTACAAATCAATCTCTATCCTCCATCAGTTGAACCATCTCCATCTGTATCCTTATCATAACATATTGGTATTATATGTGGAAAACTTGACTAACCTCTGTTAGGAATTTCGCAGCGGAAGAATAATTATGACGACAAAATAGAGAAATAAATAGAATAGTGGAGACACAAAATTTACGTGGTTCGGCTTAAAGCCTACATCCACGGGCGAAGACGATCAAAAGAATTTTACTAAAATGGAGATATTACAAGACAAGAGAATTTCTCTCAAAACCCAAAACCCCAATACACCCAATAAATACTCTCACAAGATCTCAAGCTCACTTTCTCTCAAATAATTCTCTCTCTTGAGAATTCTCTCAAATAGCTTGGATGGTTTACAAATGAAGAGAAGGGAGGTATTTATAGGAAAAATTTAGTACTGTTCACGCGTATACGGTACTGTTGACGTCACTGCTTACGCATACATACTGTTGACGTCACTGCTTACATCACTGTTCACGCGTATTCGGTGCACACTGTTCACGTTTTACTGTAGCACATAATATTTCTATTGGGTCAGCCCAATAATTTGCAAATGGACTTGGGCTTAGCAAATGGGCTTGGACAAATTCAAGACATATCAACAAATCTCCACCTTGGCTTGAATTTGCTAGCTAAAGAATTTCTTCAATCATCTTCTCCAAAAATGCCCCTAAGGCAATCACTTTTGATAAATACCAACTAAGTCCAAGCAATGCCTGAACTTACTTACTGAAAGAGACTTTGTCAACATGTCAGCTGGATTGTCTGCAGTACCAATTTTCTTAACAGAAATATCACCTTGAGAAATAATATCGCGAACAAAGTGGTACTTCACATCAATGTGTTTCGTCCTTTCATGAAACATTTGATCTTTAGTTAAATGAATAGCACTTTGGCTATCACAATGGACGACAATCACTTTATGATCCAAACTGAGCTCACCAAACAAGCCTCTCATCCAAATGGCTTCTTTTATAGCCTCGACAACTGCCATGTACTCTGCCTCTGTAGTGGATAATGCTACTGTAGACTGTAACGTAGCTTTCCAACTGATAGCAGTATCACCAAGAGTAAATACATAGCCAGTAATGGATCTCCGTCTGTCGAGATCACCTGCATAATCTGAATCAACATAACCAACCAAATGTCCCTCACTCATTCCAAATTCCAAACAAGAATCAGTAGTACCCCGTAGATACCTCATAATCCATTTCACTGCTTGCCAGTGTTCTTTACCGGGATTAGACATATATCTACTAACAACACTGACTGCATGTGCAATATCAGGACGAGTACATACCATAGCATACATGAGACTACCAACAGCACTAGAGTAGGGAACATGTGACATGTACTCAATATCATTATCTGATTGTGGTGACATAGCAGCAGAAAGTTTAAAATGAGCAGCAAGTGGAGTACTTACAGGTTTAGCATTTTTCATACCAAAACGCTCCAAAACCTTTTCAACAAAACTCTTCTGAGTAAGGTAAAGTTTTCCTGCAGCTTTGTCTCTTCGAATCTTCATACCAAGAATTTTCTTGGCTGCTCCCAAATCTTTCATTTCAAATTCACCACTCAATTCTGATTTTAGTTTGTTTAGCTCAAACATATCCTTAGCTGCAATCAGCATATCATCAACATAGAGCAGCAGATACACAAATGAGCCATCTTTAAGTTTTCTGAAATACACACAGCTATCATACTGACTCCTAGAATAGCCGTGGCCAACCATAAAAGAATCAAACCGCTTGTACCACTGTCGAGGAGATTGTTTCAGACCATACAATGATTTCTTCAACAAACAAACATGGTCTTTCTTCCCTTCAATCTCAAAACCTTCAGGCTGTTGCATATAAATTGTCTCCTCAAGCTCTCCATGTAAGAAGGCAGTCTTAACATCCAGTTGTTCCAACTCCAAATTATGCATAGCAACCAAAGCAAGTAAGACACGAATAGAGCTATGTTTACCAACAGGTGAGAATACATCATTAAAGTCAACTCCATGTACCTGACTATAGCCCTTTGCAACCAACCGTGCCTTGTACTTCGCATCTTCAACACCTGGAATGCCTTCTTTCCTTTTAAAGACCCACTTGCATCCAACAATTTTCTTGTCTTTAGGCGGTTTAACTAAATCCCAAGTTCTATTCTTGTGAAGAGACTCCACCTCTTCCTGCATTGCCACTAACCACTTAGCAGAATCATCACAAGAGATAGCCTCTGAATATGTTGAAGGTTCACCAACTGTATTTGTTTCTTCTGCCACAGCTAGTGCAAATGAGACATAGTCTGCTAGTCTCTGAGGCCTCCTCTTCTTTCTTGGTGGCTTATGTCTAGCAATAGAGTCTTCTTCTTCACTTTGTGGTGTTTCCTCTTCTTCAATAGGAGTAGGCATCTGAACTCGATTTTGTAGAGATGATTCATTCTCCACCTCAAACTCCACCTGCTTAGAAGAACTTGCAGCATCTGTATTAGAGGAAACAGAAATCTCCTTTCTGGTGGAAGTCTCCTTTACGGGATGCAACATAGCAGATTCATCAAATACAACATCTCTGCTAATTATCACTTTTGGAGACTTTGGATCAGGACACCATAATTTATATCCTTTCACACCAGAAGGATAACTAATAAATATGCACCTTTTAGATCGTGGCTCTAATTTGCCATCATTAACGTGTGCATAAGCAGGACATCCAAATACCTTTAGGTCAGAATATTCAGCCGGTTTACCAGACCATAACTCCTCCGGAGTCTTTATGTCAATTGCTGTGGATGGAGAACGATTCACCAAATGACAGGCTGTAGAAGCTGCTTCTGCCCAGAAGTCTTTAGATAGACCAGAATTTGATAACATGCAACGAACTTTCTCCAAGAGCGTTCTGTTCATACGCTCTGCTACACCATTCTGCTGTGGTGTGCCTCTGACTGTAAGGTGACGCACAATGCCTTCATTTTTGCAGAATTCAATAAAATCACCTTGACAGAACTCTAGACCATTGTCAGTCCTGAGTCGCTTTATTTTTCTTCCAGTCTGTTTCTCTACTAAGGCCTTCCATTGCTTGAAGGTGGTGAACACATCATTTTTCTGCTTCAGAAAATATACCCATACCTTTCTAGAATAATCATCAATGAAGGTAAGCATATATCGAGCACCACCTTTTGATGGGACACGTGCAGGCCCCCAAAGATCTGAATGAATGTAATCCAAAGTACCTTTAGTTCTGTGAATTGCAGTACTGAAACTGACTCTTTTCTGTTTGCCAAAAATGCAATGCTCACAGAAGTCTAGCTTTGATGTACTCTGACCGCAGAGAAGGCCTCTTCTGCTTAACTCTGATAGACCTCTTTCACTCATATGTCCCAGCCTCATATGCCATAATCTGGTGACATCTGAGTCAGATAAGGAAGATGTGGACACGGCTGCTGCACCTGTAACTGTAGAGCCTTTCAGAATGTACAGTTTGCCTATCTTCTCAGCCTTCATCACAATTAAAGAACCTTTAGCAACCTTCAAAACTCCATCTCCGCCAGTGAATTTGTAGCCATTCGAATCCAGAGTACTTAAAGAGATAAGATTTCTCTTCAAGTCTGGAATATGTCGGACATCTGTCAAAGTTTTGACTACTCCATCATGCATCTTGATTCTGACTGTGCCCACTCCAGCAATTTTACAAGCATGGTTGTTGCCCATCAATACAACTCCACCTTGCACTGATTTATATGTGGAGAAATAATCTCTATTAGGGCACATATGGAATGAGCAAGCCGTATCCAGAATCCATTCATTTCTGGCTTTGGCTTCATCAGCACATACTAAGAGCAGATCACATTGCTCTTGATTTTGAACAATACTGGCTTCAGCGGGTTCGTCTCTCTTCTGATCTTTGTTTTGCTGCTTGTTCTTTAGCTTGAAGCATTCTGACTTGATATGCCCATTTTTCTTGCAGTAATTACAAGTTAAATTTCTGCGTCTAGACTTTGATCTAGACCTTGATCTTTGATTGCTAGAAGAACTTTTATCTGGAGTCCTTCCTCTAACGAGTAGACCTTCTGCTGGGCTGTCATTTCTACTTGTTCCAAGCTCCTTATCAATAAGCTCCTTTGAGAATAAAGCTGCTTTAACATCCTCTAACTTTAGAGTTTGTCGACTGTAAATTAAAGTATCTCTAAAGTGCTTGTAGGATGGAGGTAGTGAGCGAAGCAACATAAGAGCTTGATCTTCATCATCATAAGAAATCTCCATGTTTCCTAAATCCATAAGGATAGTGGAGAATTCATCAATGTGAGATTTGATAGATGCACCTTCGGCCATGCTGAGTGTGTATAGACGGTGCTTTGCTACCAACTTGGTGGTGAGATTCTTTGTAACGTACAAAGATTCAAGCTTGTCCCATAAATCTTTGGCGGTCTTCTCTTGCATGACTTCTCGCAAAACTTCATTTGACAAGCATAACTGAATGGAAGCAAGGGCCTTATCATCCATCTCCTGCTTCTTCGCCTCATCCATAGTACTAGGTAATTTATCTTTACCTAGTAGTGCTTGATGCAAACCATTATGAATTAGGATTGCACGCATCTTGACTTGCCACATGGTGAAACTCATGTTGCGATCAAATTTCTCAATATCAAATTTTGTCGTCGTCATGATGTCAACACCTCTGGTTAACGCCAGTCAACACCTCTGGTTAATAATCTGGAATAGTGTATGTAGTAGTGAATAGCACACCAGGTAAGTTCCCAGGAAAGAGAGGTGGGTCACAACGGACACACTTAAATACCAAGTCTTTCCTTAGCCAGAACCTTGCCTAGACATGTACTTTCCACACCACCACACTTACATCCAGCAACCACAAAACCAGTACACTCAAGAACAATTCTTTTCTGATGTGGAAGATCAGACAATGCTGCAACCACAGAGCATACTAAGAATTTCCTTGAGAATCTCACGCCTTAGCAGCTTCGAACACAACCAGAAGCTCTGATACCAGTTTGTTAGGAATTTCGCAGCGGAAGAATAATTATGACGACAAAATAGAGAAATAAATAGAATAGTGGAGACACAAAATTTACGTGGTTCGGCTTAAAGCCTACATCCACGGGCGAAGACGATCAAAAGAATTTTACTAAAATGGAGATATTACAAGACAAGAGAATTTCTCTCAAAACCCAAAACCCCAATACACCCAATAAATACTCTCACAAGATCTCAAGCTCACTTTCTCTCAAATAATTCTCTCTCTTGAGAATTCTCTCAAATAGCTTGGATGGTTTACAAATGAAGAGAAGGGAGGTATTTATAGGAAAAATTTAGTATACGGTACTGTTCACGCGGTACTGTTGACGTCACTGCTTACGCATACATACTGTTGACGTCACTGCTTACATCACTGTTCACGCGTATTCGGTGCACTACTGTTCACATTTTACTGTAGCACATAATATTTCTATTGGGTCAGCCCAATAATTTGTAAATGGACTTGGGCTTAGCAAATGGGCTTGGACAAATTCAAGACATATCAACAACCTCCATTGAAACTTTAGAGAAATTTGAATAAATTGTATAAATAAATATTAAATTTTTAATACCACCCAACCACATTTAGTTATTAGTTAACAATCAAAGTCAGCAATTGGGTTTGAGTCAAATTTCTTCAAAAACCCAAATCACTAGTGCACGACCAAATTATATCAAAAACCATACTCAATTAGTAAAAGTATCCATGTACATAGATATAACATATACATGTATATGTATATATATAGCCGTACATGCATACAGTGAATGTGTATTAAATGTCGGTGATAAAAAAATTTAATACACAGATAAGTTGTTGGACCAAACTCATTCACTCACTTCATCTACTATAAATCAATCTAGCTAGCCATGTATCTTCCCTGTATCTCCAGTGCACCCGTTCTCTACGAATATGGAGTCAATGATTATAGACCTTGTTATCCTTGTCTCTGCCCTCATCTTTCTCCGTACCTGGTGGCGATACTGGTCCGCCACTGCTACTACCAAAGGCAGCAGGGGGCTGAAGAACCTCCCGCCGGGCCCTCGCGGCTGGCCACTGGTGGGAAACCTGATACAGGTCATCCTCCAACGCCGTCATTTCATCTTTATAGTAGGTGATTTACGTGCAAAGTACGGTCCAATTTTCACCATGCAGATGGGTCAACGTACTATGGTCATCGTCACGGACTCGAAGCTCATCCACGAAGCTCTAGTCCAGAGGGGCCCCGCATTCGCCTCCCGTCCGGCGGATTCCCCTATCAGGCTAGTGTTCAGCGTCGGGAAGTGCGCGATAAACTCTGCCGAGTATGGCCCTCTCTGGCGAACACTAAGGAGGAACTTCGTCACCGAGCTCATAAGCCCTACTCGGGTCAGGCAATGCAGCTGGATACGAGAATGGGCCATGGCGAATCACATGACGAGGATAAAAAACGAAGCCTCGGACAAGGGGTTCGTCGAGGTGATGAGCAACTGCAGGCTCACTATCTGCAGTGTTTTGATATGTTTGTGTTTTGGCGCCAAGATCTCCGAGGAGCGGATCAAGTATATAGAGAATATACTAAAAGAAGTGATGCTGATAACGTCGCCGCAGCTCCCGGATTTCCTGCCGATTCTGACGCCGTTGTTTCGCAGGCAAATGAAGGAAGCGAAGCAGCTGAGGAGGAGACAAATGGAGTGCTTGGTCCCTCTGATAAGGAACAGGAGGGCATTTGTTGAGAAAGGTGAGAACCCTAATTCGGAGATGGTGAGTCCGGTTGGTGCAGCCTATATAGACTCTCTGTTCGGTCTGGAACCTGCCGGTAGAGGCCAGTTGGGAGAGGAGGAGTTCGTGACGTTGTGCTCGGAAGTTATCAGCGCCGGCACCGACACCAGCGCCACCACCGTGGAATGGGCTCTGCTACACTTGGTGTTGAACCAAGAGATACAAGAAAGGCTCTACAAAGAAATCGTTGCTTGCGTAGGCAAAGATGGGCTGATCAAAGAAGAAGACGTTGAGAACATGCCCTATCTCGACGCCGTCGTCAAGGAGACTCTCCGGCGACACCCGCCGGGACATTTCCTGCTGTCACACGCCGCTGTACAGGACACTGAGCTCGGAGGCTACGCCATTCCGGCAGGTGTGTACGTGGAGTTCTACACTGCATGGGTGACTGAGGATCCGGATCTGTGGTCGGATCCGGGTGATTTCCGACCAGAGAGGTTCTTGGATGGCGACGGGGTTGGAGTGGACGTGACGGGCACACGGGGAGTGAAGATGGTGCCGTTCGGGGCGGGCAGGCGGATCTGCCCGGCTTGGAGCCTGGGCATGCTACACATCAATTTGTTGCTTGCTAAGATGGTTCAAGCTTTCAAGTGGTTCCCGGTTCCAGGAGCTCCACCCGACCCGACTGAGACTTACGCTTTCACTGTTGTGATGAAGAATTCTCTCAAGGCTGTTATAGTACCTAGATGAGAATGATAATTCTCATAAATTTATAATTAAGAAAAAAAATTTAAATTATGCTACTCTTTGTTTGTCATATCTATTATATTATATAGTGTACTTTATTTTAGTGAGCTATTGCTTAATTTATATGCCCAAGTAGTTTGGTTTCATATTAATAGTTTGGTTTTATATTAATTTCATATTAATGCCGAAGTAGTTTGGTTTTGGCTTGGTAATATATTTTTGATCTTCAAAAAAAAAAAAATTTGCTTAATTTATATATACTATTAATTTGAATTTTAAATGTCTTTCCTTTTCAATTTATATAAAAGACTTTGCATTAATGAAACCACAAAACCATAATATGGAAAGGAACTACCTTCACATTTTAATGTATACTATAAGTAGGGTGATCCGGCTTAAATGTTAATTCCCCGTAAAAGTGTAAGTATGAAAAGTTCTTTTATTTATAAACATTAATATATAAATCGTAATCATCGTAATAATACTTAATCTAAATAGGTATTGATTAACAAACTCCTAAACATAATGTCAGTTTCATAATAAAAAAGTTAATTATTATTATCTACGTCGACTGATATAGAAAGTGAATATGATTAAGCACTAATTAAACCAATATTAATAATGTGCTTTATCCACATATACATATATATACATGAGCATGACCACTTATTATTATCTAAATTGTGGTAACTAATTAACCAATCCTTATTACATTAATGTAATAATGTTTGGATCTCCTAAGCATTGCCAAACTTAGAGGTTTATTATTATTTTTAAAATAAAAATAAAAATAAAATTGACCACTGATTTATAGTAAAGAGATGCGAAGAAAATACATATATATTAACAACATGTTGCGTTTTCATTGACCGAATACAACCGGATTTCCGTGTAATAAAGTTCATTGATTGGGCAGTGGCCATTACTGCATGGCCACTTGGCATTTAAAACTAGGTAGTTTAGAATTTAAATGTGGTTGATGATAAAACAGCCAATATTCAATAAATTCTACAAAATACATTTATTATACGCTTTAAATACGGTTGGCTGTTGGATTATGTGATTGATGTTAATATATACACGGAAAGAGATTTTTACAAAGTCTCCTTTGTTTTTTTTATTCAAATCCTCTTCTATACAATTATTTTATAGATAATTCACTTTATCTAAAAATAATAAAAATAAAAATAAACTAAAAGTAATAAATTCCTGCTACTGATTACACATATTTCCAAATTTATTGAGGTCAGAAAAAATCAATATACGAAAGTATCTCAATTCTTTTTATAATTGATTTTGATCTTGAAAGTGAGAGAGAAAAAGATATATTTTGTAGACAAAATTTTTTATTAGGAGATAATAAAAAGATATATATTTTCTCCTCTTATTGTGGGAGTAAATGTCTCCCGTTATGGGAGTAGATATTCAGGCCGAACATTTAGTAATTAATTCCATAATTATTAATGTTGTACTAATACCTTTTTTTTTAAAATAAAAAAAAAAAACTCCAACCTGCCATTAAAAGAAAGTTTCTCATTTTTCATTTATTTATATTTATATTTTATTTTATTTTCATATGATTTCTTGACAAGCAAATATATATAGTCACACCACCGAAAATAACTTGATGGTAAATAATAATTATTTAATTTAATAATATTTTATATTTAAATCACCTCAATGCTGACTATGTAAAATGAAAAAGATACCCATAACCAAAGTGAATGACTATTACTATTACATGTGAAGCCATTGTCTGCAGTAAAAGGCTAATTAAAAGACATAGATTAAGTAGGTGGATCGGTTAATGGTAAGAGAGTTTAATTTTGTAGGGCCAATCCAATAACACAATACTACAGTATTAACCAATAATTTGCTATACAATTAGCAAGACACGGAGTTAATTGTGCATTGCATGATCACAATATATATTGCAATTGAATTAATGTTTACATGTTTACATATTGCAATTGAATTATTGTCCTTCATTTAAATAAAAGTGTTCTTATTTATATTCATACGTTTATATAATATACGCGTAACATCTAAAATTGCAATATGTAATCTCAAACTGAGTATATGAAAGTCATATACAGAAAGATTTATTTTGAGACTTGCAATCTAAGAAATCTGTAGAGAGTAAACAAAGCTGAATACTTTGTTTGTAGTTGATCTATTGTCGCGGTCCATTCTGTAGTGTACGATGGTCTTATCCTAAACTGCTCATGTAGTTAACATGAAAATGGAGACACATTATATGATGAGATCACATAGAACTGAGCCACGATTTATATGAATCTCTCATCAAGATCCGTTAGTAGATGAGATTCATATATATCGACAAATGATGACTATTTATGGATGATCTTAATCCTGAGTGTCTTATTGACTCATTCAGGTTAGATCTTGGCTTTTGATTTACCATAAGTAAGGTCAAATACAGTTTTCTCAATCAACATATATGTATCTTAGAGTTGCGGCTTGACTTAGAGGTTGGGAAGGTCTAAACACAATATAGGAATACACTCCTTCTTAAACGAAGTAGATAAGTAGTTCCCTTAAAAGTTGATTCAGGGCTTGAATGATTATGAGATCTCTCATTCTTCCATAAGGAATATATGATTTAATTGTTCATTAGAGAATCAACGATGCTTAAAGGAAAAAAAATATATAATTAGAAGGATATAACAAATTTTATGACCTATCTCTAATTATGAACTACTTGTGGATGATCATATCATATGAAAATAACTATATCGATAGACAATGAGACTTCAGATTGTATAAAACATTTGCAGTTTCGAGAGTTCAGCCTCGGGTTTTTAGTGGAGTAACTCCGAGGATAATAATCATGGGATATTAATTAAAGACTTTTAATTAATATTTTTAAGTATTATTGGAGCTCAAAATTGTAGGTTCATTAGGTCCCCTTGTTAGCCCTTATAGTTGTTGGTAACAAGATTCACGGTAAATTAATTGGATAGTCCAATTAATTATGTTACGAAAGTGACATGGTTTAATTAAAGAGAATTAATTAAATAATATGATTATTTAATTAATAATTTAATAATTAAATAAAGATTAATAATTTATAATTGTTAATTGATTTAATTATTAGGACGAATTGTAATGGAATACCCTGATATTTAATTATATTACAATGAAATCGTGAGTTTATCCTTAATTACATATTAGTATCCTACCGTTAGTGTAGCACCCCCGACCCGACCCGGCCGGACCGAACCGGGGTGCGCTACTCGGAACTTTCAAAACTTTACTAAACTTCAATTTTTCATTTCAAAATCCTTGTGAGCCCATAAATAAATAAACTTTTTACGAAAATCCGGCAGAGTGCCGTTTGTTTTTCGGACTTTCCAAAACCTGTTTTCCACAAATCAATCCAAGATTCACATTTTTCACAAACACTTCTATAACAATTTCAATCAGTTGCGCACTCTGCCGTTTAGTGCGACTTATCAAAACAGTTTATAAAATAAAACAAAACAGACTTTACTATTTACATTTAAATAATAAAAGACAGAAATCATACAATAATTAATTACGAAACGTTTTACAAAACGTATTTTCAAATTCCCTGTATATGCATGCTTTTAGAATATATATACACATAACATAAATATAGCTACCCAACTGTACAATCTCTGTGACTCGGTCTGCAACTTGCTCTTCCTTCAGTCTCTAGCCTCCTCTGGATTCCTGGTACCTACGCGTTAGAAACAAACTAACGCGCTAAGCATAAAGCTTAGTGGGTGTACTAAAATATCAATTAAATAAATCACAATATAAATATTTCAACACAATTTCATTTCTATTGCATTTCAAAACAATTAAATTTCGAAAATCAAAGCATTAAACAATTCCAATTACTTTAATTTCAATAATGAAGTCAATAATGAATGCTATCAATAAAATCATTCGGTTCACTTTTCAATTTTAATCAATTCTGGCCCGCTAGAATACTAAACATTCTAGGACTGGAATATGGGTCAATGTGACGTCCGGGGTTGCCCCGCAACAACAGTCACTGATATCACGTGATTGTCCGAGATTGCCCCGCAACAACAATCACTAATATCATCGCGATTGTCCGAGATTGCCCCGCAACAACAATCGCTAGTATCATTGTGATCGTCCGAGATTGCCCCGCAACAACGATCACTAAATCGGTGTGATTGTCCGAGATTGCCCCGCAACAACAATCACACAATAATAACGGCGCAGTACTGCTCAGTAAAACCCAGCTGGTATACCAACCTCCTATATCCATATCTATGTCTAGGTATCCTAGGGCCGTTACAATAAATAAATTTTCAAGTAATCACAATATATTACAAATCATAAACAATAATCCTGTGAGCAGTATTTTTCACAAATCATAACAGTCAAAATATTCGAAATCGAAATTGAAATACGATTTATCACAAATCAGTCCAAAATCAACATTTAATCAACACATCTCAAATTTTTATACAATATTCTTCAAGAAAATAAACAATAACCATATAAAAGTCTAAATCAACTCTTTAAAACAAATTCGAATTATTCGAAATGCAATCAAGTGTATCAAGCATCAATTTCACAAATTTTCATACAAAAATCGAAAACGTGAAACTTCAACGAAATCGAAACGAAAACGGAAACGAAAACGAAAACAATAACGAAATACTTTTCGTAAAGATTTCGAAATCGAAAGTACACCAACCTCGGTACCGTTTTTTCGTTCGACCAACCGCGGTTCCACGATTTCTTTCCCTTCTCTTTTTCCTTTCTCCTTCTTCCTCTTCTTCCTCTTTTTCTTTTCTTTTCTTTCTTCTTCTTCTCTCTTCTTCTTCTTCTTTTTCTTCTCTCTTTTCTCTCCTTTTCTCTCTTTTTCTCGGCTCTTTCTCTCTTTTCTCTTCTGTTCTGTTTTCTCGCTTCTGCGAGAAACTTCTTCTTTTTTTTTTACATTTTTTTCGCTACCGCGACCGCCGTCGCGACCTGTGGTCGCGGCACCAGGTCGCGATGCTCACTGGAATGCGCGCACCGCCTTCCTCGCGAGCGCGCCTTGGTCGCGCGAGTGGTCGCGCTGCTCTCTGCCCGTTTTTGACACTTTCATCGCGAGCAGTCCATCGCGACCTGTGGTCGCGGTGGCTGGTCGCGATGCTCACTGCCAGGTTTTTCCATTTTCACCGCGAGCGAGCTATCGCGACCTGTGGTCGCGGTGACCAGGTCGCGATACTCACTGGTCCAGTTTTTCAAATTTTCATTTTTCATTTTTCACATTTAATTACATTTATACCCCCTCAAATAGTAAAATTTATTTTCACATATATCAAAAATTCCTTACCCGAAATCCGGGATGTTACAGTTAGTTGACTCAGTAAAAAGTAACTGTTGACCAAAATTTTACATTGAAATGACAAAAATACACTTGGTTAAAAAATTAAAAGAATTTATTAATTATTACTAAATTTTAATAATTAGTATTATTTTTTGTTTTTTAACCTAGAGTATTTTTGTCATTTTAGGTAAAAATTTTGGTCAAACTGTTACTTTTAACTAAGTGAACTAACGGTTGGGTACTAATGTATAATTAATGTTAAACTCACAATTTCATTGCAATATGGTCAAACGTCAAAGTACTCCATTGCAATTCGCTCTAATTATTAAATAGAAGGTTGCAATATTGAACCTTGACAAAATAAAAAGGGAGGATTAAATAATTAGATTATTTAAAAGTCCTAGAGGTCAAAAGTTCAAATCTCTAGAGGTAATCAAATTAAATAGAATTTAGAATTATATTTGATCTGATCAAACCTTAACCTTAGAGACTGATATAAAAAAGTTATTATATTAGTAAAAAGTAAGCAAGCAAACCTTAGGCAAGTAAGAGTAGGGTGCGGTAAACACAAAGGAAAAAGAAAAAAAATTTCTTCTTTCTTCCTTACAAGTGCGGCCGGCCATAGAAGAAGACAAAGGTGTTATCTTCTTCACTTATTCTTCTTCTCCATCTCTTCATCCGTGAAGTATTCACACACGCGTTGTCAGACCGCGGGTCATAGTTTGGAAGACTTGGTGGTAATTCAAGGAATCAAAGTGTTAAGAAAAGCTTCAAAAATATTACATTTTTGTATTCTATTCGCATATATACAACAAACCGGTTTTGAAAAGGGTTTTCAACAAAAAAGAAAAAGTTTTAAAACCTAAATACTTATACACCAAGTGTGTGTGTGGTTGTCACTGCTGACAGCCACGTTTTCGCGTGAGCTAGGGTTGTTTTGGGTCTCGTTTGGACCTGAAATACGTGTTAGAGTAACGCGTGGGCCTTGATACAAAATATGGCAGCCCATAGAAATAATGTAGATGGCCCTTAGGCGCCCAAGACCGCTACACTTAAGTTTTTCGTGTATGCGGACTTGAGGCTTGCAATGGAGTAGTCTGATAGGCTTTATGGACAATCATATCATGTTGATTTTTAAGTGATAGGCCTTAGGGTCTACACCATGAGATAGTCACTAAAAGTAAATCAAGTTAGACTTGATGGAGTTATTTTGGTGTATCATTCGATTGAGAATGTCTCGATCTAAATCCTGACTAAATCAAACGAGGATTGAATGATATAAGAATAAAGAGTTATTTTGGTTTATCATTCGATTGAGAATGTCTCAATCTAACATGCAAGTATTTGACCTACCCCACGGTGGCACTTGCTTGTGGTATGTTGGATTGTCGTGGTATAGTAACTCTTTTAGGGATTTTTCTAGTTCATTAAACATGTATTATGTTTAATTTTATACCTAATTTTAGCATATAGTATGAATGTATGAATTGAATAAATTTTAATTTATATTTATTTCAGTAATATCTTCTGCTTTAATTTAAATCCTCGCAAACGAAAAATTAATTGGTGATAACTACACAAAATGGAAACACAATATGAATGTAATCATGGTCTGTAAAGACGTTAAGTTTGTGATTCTGGAGGAATGTCCTCCAGAGCCTGCTGCTAAAGCGCCAAGAGCCCTAAAAGAGGTCCATGAGAAATGGGTTTCGGCTGATGAAAAAGCCCGCACTTTTCTATTGGCCGGCATGACCGAGGTGCTTGTAACAAAGCATGAGTCAATGACTACTGCATTTGAGATGATGGAGTCATTGCATGCCATGTTTAGACAACCCTCAGAGCAAAAGCGACACGAAACTATTCGTTCTGCAATGCATGCTCATATGAAGGAAGGTGCATCGGTTATGGAACATGTCCTGACGATGATATCTTATTTCAACACTACCGAAGTCAATGGTGGGACTATTAATGAGGCTACCCAGGTAAGCATTATACTGACAACTCTTCCGAAGAGTTTTAATCATTTTAGGAGCAGTTATGAGATGAACAAGCTAAGGTTCACTCTGACTCAATTGCTCAATGATCTCTATATATATCAATCAATGTACAAGGACAGTACAGGTAAGACCTGTAGATACAGAAATCTACGTTTAATGACCTGGCGGTCTATGATGATTGATTGAGGGGACGACGATCTACAAAACAATAGAAAGGGTCGTGCACTTAGGACACCGGAGTGGTGATAGCTAAATAGCCTTCGACGACCAAGTTAAATGGCAGATATGGTCAGGAAATAATCAAAGGGGACGAATAATACCTGGTATGACCGTATGTCGCGCGGTATCGAATGGTATCTGTCGTCTGGTATTGATCAGAATGCGTAAAGTGGACTGTGGCAAAGCATTGGTGATGATGACGTGAATCGAAGGCTATGTCGTGCGCTGGCTAGCTTGTCGTGTGCTTGAGTGATTTAAACAGAGTAACGAGCCTTTGGAAAGTAAAAAATGCTTGACCCCCAAAATGAAGCCTAGGGCTTATATTTATAGGGATCTGGAGGGGGATGACGGTTGTTCCGGATATTTGGGGATGTCGTGCCCTTAGATATCCGGAATCCCTGAAATATCGAGTGATGGCTGGATAATTCTTTGACTCTGACCACTTGACTTAGTCAATATGCTGATTAAGTCAACGTTGTGGAGATAATTAATATGTCAACTGCACCGGTCGACATTCCTTATGCTTAGGTTGTCTGCTATGGTATACGTCGTGCAGTCGATGGTCAGTCCCATTTTTGTTGTAGATCAGATTGTCGTCGTGACGACCTTCGAGTGTACGACCATGTCGAGCACTCCTGTCATTGACGCCGCGATTAAGTCGTGCGACGATTTTAAAGTTAATTGTAGTTGCGGATTTTTCAGATAGCGTAAAACATCTCATGAGGGGGCGACATTTTGATCAATGTGGTCGTAGGGCACTCACAAATGTCGTCCAGTATTGTTTTCAGATTACTCCAGAGATGAAGCGTCATAGGTCAAACACTGGAAATGTCGTTGGCGCCCCATTAACTCACGAGGCGACGGTTCATGAAACTTCATGCGCATTAAATGAGACGTACTGTTTTGAGGAATGAGTGCGGCTGCAATGATGGGTTGTCTTCTCAACTGTCGCACGGGACAATGTGTAACCAATCGCTGAGTGCCACGTGCCGTCCATGCAGTTATTGCTTAGAGGCCTATTTAAGTGACTTTCTCACTCTAGTTTTATTTTCTACTTTTACTTTTCACTCTTTATTTGCCGTGCTCTTCGTTTCTTGGCAGTTTTTCGTGTTTTTTAGTTACAGGTTTTCTTTGCTTCCAGGGGGATTTTCTCGCTCTTTTCTCAATTTTCTTCAGGAATCTTCAAGGTTGATGCCCCAAGAAGTGTTCTTTTCAAGTTATTTCATTTATTTGTCTTGAGGGAATGCGTTTTTTTATTGCTACATTTACTGTCATGTCATGTTTGTTCATGTATTTTATGACTTGCGTTTGAAGTTTCATCATTTTGGTCATGAACTGCCTCTAGATCCATCTCTAGGTTACTGTTTCTGTTGAACCTTGTTTGTGATTGTGTTTAGGGCATTTTAGAAGTAGAAGTCGTACGCTCTGTAGAGTGTTTTTAGTGTACTAACGTTAAGCGCTAGAATGATCTCTTGGAATGATAATCCTCAGGGTTTTACGAGGCACCACAGTATATGTTTGACTTGTACGTCATGCACTCATGTCGTGCACAAGTATGCTTATCCTAGGGAATTTCAGGGTTTTTGTGAGGCACCCTATGACATCGTTGTGTATAGATATATCCCGTAAATTGATTTGGTGATTTGTCGTGCACTTAGTCTTTCTATCATGGGTAGCTTTTGCCTTAGGTTTCATAAAAACTCTCTTTTGATGAGATTTTTCTTTTTCTTCTTAGGTGCACGACAATGTTAAACTAGATTTTAAAGGATGCTAGTGTAAGCGGGGTTAGTGATTCTAGCTCGTCTAGCAGGTTGAGGGGTAGGATAGCTGACGAACCTCATCCTATAGCTATGGTGACGGCCACTGAGGTGATAGATCTAGACCCCGAATTCGACAAGCCCACGACCATAGTTGTAGACGACATGACCGAGAGAGCTAGTGTAGGCGAGGCGTTAACAAGTGGAGTCGTGGCTCCAATGGTTGGAGGAGGCTTTTTGCCTATGGGGCTTAGCCCTGAGAACGTACTCACGGATTCTGATCTGCTACGGATCAGATTCCAATATGGGATTTCATATTCTGTCGAGCTCAGGCTGCCTAAGCCGGATGAGCGCGCGGATTCAGCAGACGATGACTGGGTTTGTTTCTATGAATTGCCTTTTAAACAAGGCTTAAGGTTTCCGATCTCGTACTTGATGTTGGCACCATTTCTTACCGGAAATGGAGCCTCATTCCTCCGTACTTTGTCGAGTTTAGGGCAATTATAGGAGGTATTTGATGGTTTTATTGAGTGTGCAGGTTTGATAGGTTCCGTTGGGGATTTCAGTTGATCTCGACCGAAAATGCATCTTGAATGTCTATTCGATGCTTGCCGTTATTCGACGACTACGTTTCAGCTCTTCCAGAGAAGACTCGCAAGTTGGGGTCGCGACTTTGCCAACTCGCGAGGTCAAAACTCCAGCAAAGAGACCGAGACACACGCGACTTGCCTCGCGACTTACTTGCTAGTTGGGCAAGTCGCGATGACCATCAGAGCAGCCAAAGACCAAGGCACACGCGACTTGACTCGCGAGTTGGTCAAGTCGCGAAGATAAAATTCCCAGACAAGGCTGAGGCACACGCGAGTTGACTTGCGAGTTGACTCGTGACTTGGCCTGCGAGTTGCCAAGTCGCGAGTGACGTGTAAATTGCAACCCTACCTGTCAGTATAAAAGGAAACGGGATTTTTAGAATAAGGGGATCGAAAATTATCAGAAAACATAAGAGAGAGAGAGAAAGAAGAAGGAAGAAGAAGGCCTAGGAGACTAGCCATCGGATCGACTCATCGGACGACTTCAATCACTCATAGGAGTTGGATTTGTGCACGGAGAAACTCAATCGAATCGGGTTTAGACGAGAGTCCAGCTGTTTAGAGTTTTTCTATCTTAATCTTTTCCTTAGTCTTTTGTTATTGATGTTACTCTTGATAAAACTTAATATGTATTCTTATTTCCTAGTTATGAACTAATTCCATATATTAGGGATGATTATGGATCTTACTATGAATTCTGATTGAGATTAATACATGCTTGGGTGAATTAAGTTATTTGATTGAGTATTGATTTAATGCTTTATTGATTGTGTATTGCTTGATCACCAATATTCAATATTTTGTTGTTGTGGGTTAAGTACCGAGAGGAGACATTCACAATGTGTTCGATAAATTAACACCATAACTTAGGAACCAAATAGAGATATATTGGTCTGAGTTATATGATTAAATATGTTTCCATGTTTATTGTATTCTCATATAGTTAACAGTCATCGAGAGATAGGGTGTTAGTATATGTTGAATAGGTTCGATTTACCTTGAGAGAGGACTTTGGATAATTATATAACATGATCATCAATTATTGACTTGAGCATCCATGCATAGTTATCTCACATCATAAGGATTAGTTGGTGAAATCGGAATTCCCTAGTTCCATTTACCTCTGATAAGAATTACATAGTAGTTTATAGTTTTATAGTTGCTTAGTTTATAAGTTATTTTTCACAGCCTTTGAGTTAGTACTCTAGATAGCATTAAACTTGGTTATTGTCAGTATTCAATTACTAATCGTCCTCGTGGGAACGATAATCAGAACTTACGATTCTATATTACTTGTACCGACCCCGTATACTTGCAGGTACACAAAAGGCGTAACAAAGTTTTTGGCGCCGTTGCCGGGGACGGTTTAGTCATAATTGATATTGATACCGACTTAGTTTAGTACTAATCTGGAAAATTTTCTTTCTTTTTGTTCTAATTCTACTTTTCACAATTATTTTCTTACTTGTTTGGTCCTTTGTTTTTGCAAGTAGTTCTATCTGTGTATGAGACGTAGAAGACGCACTAACTTAGAGCCTCTTGAAGACTTTGACCTAGAGATCGAACGAACGCTGATTCAGAGGGTAAGGCAAGGAAGACAGCAAGTTACCATGGAGGATCAGCTGCAACAACAAGAAAATCCGGAGAACGCCAAGGCGTTGCGTGACTATGCTTTTCCTACCATGGTGGGAAATCAGTCGAGCATTCGACGACCTCCAGTTGCAGCAAATAATTTTTGAAATCAAGCCAGCAATCATCCAGATGATTCAGAACATTGTTCAGTTTGGGGGTATGCCGAACGATGATCCTAACAACTATCTGGAGCGATTTCTGGAGATTTGCGACACTTTCAAGCAGAATGGAGTGTCCGATGATGCGATTCGGCTGCGAATATTTCCTTTTTCATTGAAAGATAGAGCTAAGTTATGGTTGAATTCAATACCGCCGAATACTTTCACAACTTGGGAAGGACTGGCTCAAGCTTTCCTTGCTAAGTATTTTCCACCAGGGAGAACAGCGAAGTTGCGAAATGATATCACTCAGTTTGGGCAATTTGAGACGGAGTCGTTGTATGATGCATGGGAAAGATACAAGGATTCAATGAGGAAGTGCCCACACCACGGTTTACCTGATTGGCTTGTCTGCATACATTCTATAATGGTCTCAGACCACAAAACCGTAGCATGTTAGATGCAGCTGCTAGTGGTGCTTTGATGAGCAAGCCACCAGAGATTGCTCGTGATTTAATTGAAGAGATGTCCACAAACAGCTATCAGTTGGCAAACGAGAGAGCAGTTCCGAGAAAAGTGGCTTCTTTGTCAAGTCAGATCAACAAATGGAATGTGAATTCTATCCAGTCAGCTACTGCAGGATGTGACATGTGTGGAGGATCGCACACCAGTACGGAGTGCAAGATGGGTAATTCTTTTGTAAGTGGTAGTAGTGCAGAGCAGGTACAATACGTGTAGAACTTCAATAAGCCATACAACAATCCCTACTCGAACACTTACAACCCTGGCTGGAGAAATCACCCGAATTTTGCATGGAGCAATCAGTGGTAGAACAGCAATGCGAAGTCTATTCCGCTTGGCTTTCAGAATCAGGTGTCCAATCAGCAAGAGAAGAAACCAGCCCTGGAAGATATGTTGGTCAAATTCATGAATAAGATTGATTCCAGGATGGATAATCAAGATGCTGCAATGAAGAAATTGGATGCAAAAATTGATACAAAGATTGATCATGTAGCACAACAGAATCAGGCTGCCATCTAGAAACTCGTAGTACAGATTGGCCAGATAGCCAGATAGACACATAGTAGAGCTCAAAGTACCTTACCTAGCAACACTGAAGTCAATCCCAAAGAACAGTGTAAGGCGATTACTTTGAGGAGTGGAAAACAAGTGGATAACACAGTAGAAAGAGATCTCTCACAGAGTAAGATTGAAAAGACGGAAGCAGGAGTTGAGTCGTCATCCGCTCCATCAGTTCGTCATAAGGATAAGAGTAATGAATCACTTCCGCTAGTCCAAGAAATCAAGGCTTATGTGCCACCTGTACCTTTCCCTCAAAGGTTGCAGAAGCACGAAGATGAGAAAAACTTTGCTAAGTTTCTTGAAATATTTAAGAAACTTCACATAAATATTCCTTTTGTAGAGGCCTTAGCTCAGATGCCAACATATGTGAAGTTCTTGAAAGAGATTCTGTCAAAGCAAAAATAAGACTTGAAGATCATGAAACTGTCGCCTTGACTGAAAAGTGCAGCGCCATTATTCAGAATAAGTTACCTTAGAAACTAAAAGATTCAGGGAGTTTTACTATTCCTTGCACTATAGGAAATTTTGAATTTGTTAAAGCACTATATGATTTAGGCGCTAGCATTAATTTGATGCTTTTTTCTGTTTTCAGGAAGTTAGGATTGGGTGAGGTGAAACCTACAAATGTGACACTCCAGTTAGCAGATCGTTCTGTTAAATATCTGTATGGAGTAATTGAAGACGTGCTGGTCAAGGTTGACAAGTTCTATTTCCCGGTGGATTTCATCGTGTTTGAAATGGAGGAAGATGTAGATATTCCTCTTATCTTAGGGCGACCATTCTTAGCTACCGGAGGTGCATTAATAGATGTGCAGCAAGGGAAACTGACATTGCGAGTAGGTAGTGAAGAGGCGGTATTCAATGTTTTTAAGGCCACCAAATTTGCAACTACTACAGACACATGCCTTCGAATTGATGCAGTCGACTTCTTAGTTGAAAAGGTATTTCATGAAAGCAATCCTGAAGAGATACTGGAAGTTTGTTTGACTCACGGAGCAACAAAAGAAGCAAAAAATGACAGCATAGCTGAGTATGCATTCCGCCTTGATTCAGCAGCCCCTATATACCAGACAGGGGCAAGAGATATTTTGAAGAGTTAGGCCAGGGGAAGCCTAAGATACCACCGTCAATCGAAAAGCCTTCTCAACTCGAGTTGAAGCAGTTACCAGAGCATTTAAGGTATGTGTATTTTGGGGAATTTAACTCCCTCTCAGTTATTATTTCAACTACCTTAATGAGGCAGAAGAAGAGAAGCTTTTGAGAGTGCTGCGACAACATAAGACAACATTGGGGTGGATTATCTCAGACATAAAGGGAATCAACACTACCATGTGCATGCACAAGATTCTGATGGAGGATAACTTCAAACCTTCGATAGAACATCAACGCAGGTTGAACCCAATTATGAAAGAGGTAGTCCGAGCAGAGGTACTTAAATATTTAGATGCAGGAATCATATACCCCATCTCAGACAGTTCATGGGTGAGTCCGGTGCAAGTAGTGCCAAAGAAAGGGGGAATCACAGTTGTAAAGAATGACAACAACGAATTAATTCCCACCAGAACAGTTACAGGTTGGAGGGTTTATATCGATTACAAGAAGCTGAACACTGCAACAAGAAAAGATCACTTCCCGCTTCCATTCATTGATCAAATGTTAGAAAGACTGGCAGGGCACACGTATTATTATTTCCTAGATGGATACTCAGGATACAATCAGATACCTATTGCACCAGAAGATCAAGAGAAAACAACATTCACCTGCCCTTATGGGACTTTTGCCTACAAGAGGATGCCATTTGGTTTATGTAATGCACCAGCGACCTTTCAGCGATGTATGATGGCTATTTTTTCTGATATGGTTGAGCGTTTTATAGAGATCTTCATGGATGATTTTTCTGTGTTTGGTTCGTCTTTTGATGTATGTTTGGCCAATTTGGCCTTAGTGCTTAAAAGATGTGAAGAGACAAATCTGGTGCTCAATTGGGAAAAATGTCACTTTATGGTGAAGGAGGGCATTGTCTTAGGGCACAGAATTTCGTCAGTTGGCATTGAGGTGGATAGGGCTAAGATTGAAGTTATTGAGAAATTACCACCACCTACATCTGTGAGAGGAGTTCGTAGTTTTCTGGGCCACGTCGGTTTCTATCGCCGATTTATCAAAGACTTTTTCAAGATCATCAAGCCTCTATGCAACCTTTTATCTAAAGAGGTAGCATTTGAGTTTAATGAGGAATGTCATATTGCATTCCAGCGGCTAAAAAAGGAGCTCACTTCTGCACCGATCATCACAGCACCTAATTGGGATCTACCATTCGAGTTAATGTGTGAAGCAAGTGACTATACTATGGGAGCAGTGTTGGGTCAGAAAATCGAAAAACGCCTTCATGTTATCTACTATGCGAGCCGTACCTTGACAGATGCTCAAATCAACTACGCAACCACAGAGAAGGAACTGTTGGCAATTGTGTTTGCCTTCGAGAAATTCCGGTCATATTTGGTTGGGGCCAAAGTGATTGTGTATATTGATCACTCAGCGATCAAATATCTCATGTCGAAGAAAGATGCCAAACCGAGACTCATTCGATTTGGAGATCAAGGACAAGAAGGGAACACAAAACCTCATGGCAAACCATCTATCTCACCTAGAACGTGACTGCAATGAAGAGAAGGTAAGTATTCCCATTGCTGATTCGTTTCCTGATGAACAACTCTTTGTTTTGCAGGCTTTAATGACCCCATGGTATGCTGATTTTGTGAACTACTTGGTGAGCGAGATCATTCCTCCAGATTTAACCTACCATCAGCGGAGGAAGTTTTTCGCCGACATGAAATACTACATGTGGGAGGAACCATACTTGTTCAAGTATTGTTCTGATGGTATAATTAGGAGATGTGTACCAGAAATGGAAATCAGAGATATTCTTCTGTATTGCCACAGTTTGGAGTGCGGAGGGCACTTCAGTGCTTCGAAGACGGCCGTAAAAGTTCTTCAGTTGGGCTTCTACTGGCCATCAATATTTCAGGACGCCCGGTGTTTTGTCGATTCATATGACAAGTGTTAGAGGACAGGAAATATCAGCCGCTGGAACCAAATGCCTCTAAATCCCATCTTGGAGGTCGAGCTGTTTGACTTGTAGGGGGTTGATTTCATGGGACCATTCCCCATGTCTTTCAACAACCAGTACATTCTAGTAGCGGTTGATTACGCCTCTAAATGGGTGGAAGTCATAGCCACTCTGACAAATGATGCAAAGGTAGGGCTGAATTTTTTCAAGAAAAATATTTTCTGCAGGTTTGGAACACCGTGGGCAGTCATCAGTGATGGAGGTTTGCACTTCTGCAATTGGCAATTTGAAGCGCTACTCAAAAGGTATGGAGTTACTCACCGCATCACCACACCGTACCACCCTCAGACAATTGGACAGGTGGAAATATCAAATAGGGAGATCAAGCAGATCCTGGAGAAAACGGTTAATAGTTTCAGAAAAGACTGGTCAGTCCGGCTAGACGATGCATTATGGACCTATAGGACAGCTTTCAAAACCCCTATTGAGATGTCTCCCTATAGGTTAGTTTATGGGAAATCGTGTCATCCCCCAGTAGAACTCTAACACAAGGCCTATTGGGCAGTCAAGGCACTTAATTTTGACATGCAATTAGCAGGTGAGAAGCGCCTATTGCAGCTGAACGAGTTAGAGGAGTTCCAGCTAGATGCATATGAGAATGCCGAATCTACAAAGAGCACACCAAGAGATGGCATGACAAGCATATTGTTCGGAGAGAGTTTGAGGTGGGGCAGAAAGTTCTTCTTTTCAACTCTCACATACGGCTCTTTCCAGGAAAGTTGAAGTCACGATGGTCCGAGCCATTTGAGATCGTGAAAGTGTACCCATATGGGGTTGTGGATATCAAGAATATGAGTGGAGAAACGTTCAAAGTCAATGGGCAACGACTAAAGCTATACATCGAGGGAGCTGCCATCCCACCCAAAACCTCAATAGCATTGCTCAACTCCACGTGATGAGGCATACAGTCGAGCTATGACTATAAACAAGCGTTTCTTGGGAGGCAACCCAAGTTCTTCAAATTTTAATTTTTTTTACTTTAGTTTACGTCTTTTGTTTTGTTTGTTTTTCATTTTGTGTGATTTGTTTTTAGAATTTTGATGTTTCAAATTTATAAATCGTATTTTTTATAAAGATTTGTTTTTACACAGGTAGCAATGACAAGTGGAGAAAAATTTGGGCATAAAGGAGGAAAAACAAAGACTCGCGACTTGCGAAGTCGCGAATAACTCGCGACCAAACTCGCGTGTGTCTCAGGAAATTTCTGGGTTTTTGCCTTTGCGACTTCACTCGCAAATTGCCAAGTCGCAGGTAAGTCGCGATAAACCCTAAGCGGTTAATGAAACGGTGCGTTTCATGTCAATCCCAGGAAAATTGGCCTTCGCGACTTGAGTCGCGACTTTCCAAGTCGCAACTGTGTTTAAATAGTGAATCCCGAGCTTGGGCGCCGCACAAGGTAAAATCCTAAACTCTTGCACTTTGAAAATTCTCTCAAATCTTCTCTAGGCCGGCCTTACCTTCTTCTACTTCCTCTCGGTTTTTCAAGCACAAGGTATGTATCTCTCACTCTCCAAACCTTTCAAGTTTATTTGTAGATGAATTAAGGGTGGTTTTGGACCTTTTGGAATTGTTGTGCATTGAGGTTGAATCCAAAATGAAGTTTGGGGGAAGTTTGGTGGGCTATGATGAATATCGAAGTGTTGGATGGTGATTGTGTGCTATAAATATGTTATGTGTTGTTTGATTTTTTTAGTTCTTTTGTTTTTGTTGTGGTATGTTTGTGTTATGTGTTCATGTTGTTTTTATTCTATAGTTTATTTGATTTCTTTGATGGTTGTTGATTACGTGTTTTCGTGTGTTTTCGATACGTATATCGGTTGGAAACCTAGAATTTCCTTATACGTTTTGCGTTTGGAAAACATAGGTATAACAACGCCACATACGTTTCGATGTGAGTAGTTTTGATTTTGTTCTTTTTGTTATTTTGTTTGTTTTAGGATTATCCAATGTCATATCAGGGTGAGTCATCACGGGCTGTTAGCCAGCGGAGTCACAAACGACCGCTCCGAGTCAATCCCGACTTCAAAGAACGCAAACGCATGTTCCATAAACGGGTGTTATATTTAGAGCGAGGTATCGATGTTCCATCTATGGAAGGAATAGTGATATCAGCTATGATCGCAGATAGGCAGTGAGAACACTATGTGCAGCATCCCAATGATGCCAGCGAAAAGTTAGTTAAGGAGTTTTATGCCTCCATGATCCCTGAAGATTTCTTCGCATACGGGACTGTACTGGTACAGGGGCATCCAATAACACTAACTCCAGAGATAGTGAACAATTTTTTCCACTTGCAGAATTTTCCTGAACCAGTAGGCGGCTGGGTTAACCATGAATTTTTCTAGCCACATAACTGGGACTTGGCAGGATCACTGCGAGCAGATGAAGCCTACCGCCGATGGGTGTTTCAGGATCAGGAGCTGCTTCACTCTGAGCTTAAGGCTAATATGGCGTGGTGGCACATCTTCTGCTGTCATTCCATCCTACCCAAATTACATTGGACTACACTTACTTTGCCCGTGGCCAAGACTCTATTCAGCATTCAGCAGGGGTTGCCATTGGACATCAGGCAAATTATCATCAGTAAAATTCATTGCTCAACGACCCTGACCAAGGGAGTCCTTCCTTTTCCCTACTTGATCACACGTTTCTGTAAGATGGCAGGAATTAATGTGAGTGTTGTGGGAGGTCAGATGCACTCTCCGCAGGTTCCTCTTAGCCGCCATACTTACAACTGATTGGTCAAGGCGAGAACTGTGCTTCCAGACGCCAAGGGATCTGATGAGGAGAGGGAGCATGAGCAGGGTCTAGGCCAACAGAGGGCTGCACCTATGGATGACGAGCAGCACCAAGCCCCACATGCGCATGACAATCGCGTCTTGGCACCCATAGCAGCGATGCAAGCTTCCTTCGAAGGGCGTTTGGACCTTATGGAGGCCAGGATTAACTCCCGTTTGGACGTCATAGAAGAAAACATGATAGGTTTGGGATGCCGGATGACTACCATGGGGAACAAAATTGACAGAATCGAAACAGCCGCCATTCAGCAGTTCTCTCGCAGGCGCTCCAGAACTCCACCGCCGCCGTCCAGCCGATAGGACATTGAGTTTGTTATCGTTCTTTTCCTTATTTATTGTTTTGTTCTATATTGTTTGTCTCGTGTGTTATTATTTAGACTTGAGTTATGTTTCTTATTGTGTTCCACTTCTAAGCTAATGTCAACATTGGAGACAATGTGATCTTAAGTTTGGGGGTGGTTTTGTTTGGTTGATGTGTTTTGTGTGTTTTTTATTTAGACTTGAGTTGTTAGGATAAGTAAAAAAAAAAAAACCAACTTGAACATCATTGAACCTCATTGTTGCCATGCATATACTTTCGGTTAGGAATCTGTTGCTAGTTTCTGCAAGAGAAATTAAAATGTTAGGTACCACTCAGGAATTTGTTTTTACTACTTTGCACTGTGTCTTGTTGCATTCTATGTTTCTTTTTCGAAAAGCATGCGTAGACCAGCCAACCAGGACTAATAGTGGAGACTGCTTAGTAAGCGATTTGAGCCATTAACGTTTTGTCTGAGCGCAGGTTTTCTTGTTCTAATCGGATACACTCTTCTTGATTTATTTGTCATAATTAGATTGATCTCTATAGGTTTTGCTTTAGATACGACTGAACTTATTTGTATGAATATCGCTTGCGTGCATTGCTGTAGATTTGGTTGATTCTTGAGAAAGGATGTAGGCTATGTGTGTGATGAACTAGTAAAAAGGCTTTTTCCCTACCATGTTGCATGCTCCATTAGCCCCTTTGAAACCAAACACGCTAACCATTTCTAAAGTTACCAATACAAAAACATATCCAAGCCTGATTGATAAAAAGCCTTACCCGTTGAGCTTGGGATCGACTAGAGATGTGTCATTGATAGAAAATGAGTTTTTTTTTTTTTTGGGAAAAATGTGGATGGGGAAAATAAAAGGAATCCCCATATGTTAAAAATAATAATAATAATAATAAAATAACATAAAATAAAATAAAATAAGTTTAGACTGTTGTAAAGAGAAGAAAGAAAGAACCAGTAGAAAAAGTAAAAGACGGGTTCATATAGACAATTGATGGGCGTAAAAAGATTTGTAGAAGATTGATTAAGTTAAGAAATCTCTATCATAAGGATCCTAAGCTCTTGTTGGAACCCAAAATTTTCGTTCTTTCCGTAACCTTCACCCTTGGCCCTATTACAACCGATTAAAAGACCTACTGATCGCTTGATGATTCCAATCTGGTAGTTATGCATGCATGGTGAATTCTGTGGTTCTTAGTGTCTGATTCCGTTCATGAGATCTTTTGCTTAATCTGAGCGTCATTCTATTACTTGGGTCTTATGCGAATTTCATTTTGAATATCTTTTGTGCTTAAACTCCATTTCGCATATGTTGTTGAGAGTGTTGCCTAGGATCTGAGTGACTCGAGTGAAATCACTTGAGAGGTTAGAGTCGAGGCGAATTATATCCTGGTAGTTGATTTAATTTTGTACTTTTGTTTAAGGCTCGTAGAGTGTTACTTGTGCATGGCATGCAGTTTAAAATTTCATGAGTAGATGCTTTCAACTCAGTTTTCTGGCGAGTGCAAATAACTGATATTGACATGAGTATATGTCTAGCATGATTGTGTTTCTTTAATGTTCAAACTGTGTGTTTGTGGGTATCGCCACTGGTAAACCCTCACGAGACTACAACTCGTCCACTTGGGACACCTAGGGGTTTAAAGGCTTGTGATACATGCTAAGTGCCACCATGTTACTTACGAAAGTGGCTTAGGTTAGTTAGCTTAGTGTAGATTTGTGAACCCTCTGTGTTTGTGCTTAATGTTTATTATGTTTTTGAATTTCGTGTGTTGGTCGCTTTACTTTCTCTTCTCCCATCTTTGCTCGAGGACGAGCAAAAGTCAAGTTTGGGGCTGTTTGTTGGCACCATTTCTTGCCGAAAATGGAGCCTCATTCCTCCGTACTTTTGTCGAGTTTAGGGCAATTATGGGAGGTATTTGATGGTTTTATTGAGTGTGCAGGTTTGATAGGTTCCATTGGGGATTTCAGTTGATCTCGACCAAAAATGCATCTTGAATGTCTATTCGATGCATGCCGTTGTTCGACAACTACGTTTCAGCTCTTCCAGAGAAGACTCGCGAGTTGGGGTCCCGACTTGCTCGTGACTTTGCCAATTCGCGAGGTCAAAACTCCAGCAAAGAGACTAAGACACACGCCACTTGCTGACACGACTTTTTGTTACCCGCAAGTATACGGGGTCGGCACAAGTAATAAAATGATGAGTAAATTATCGTCTCCACAGGGATATTTAGGCGTTGAGTACTAAAATTAACCAAGCCTATTTCTATTTGGATAATCGAAAGATATTAAAGGATAAAAATATAAAGACATGAAAATAAAGCAAGCAACCAATATGAGAGATTAGTTAGGGTATTTGAATTCACCTATTCCATCCAATTGAATTTCATAAAAGTACATTGTTGAGGTTTAACTATGCATGATGATGACCGTGTTCATCTAATTTATCCAAAGTCCCATCTCGAGGTAAATCGGACCTATTCCGCATACACTAATATCCTATCTCTCGATGGTATATCCAAGTGCATGAGAATGCATTAGTTACAATAAACACCCTATGTGATCACACAAGCAAATTAGTATATCTCTATCCAATTCTACTTGTGGTGGACATTATATCGAGCACGTGGTGGGCGTCTCCTCTCGGTACATAACACACTACCAATTTATCATCTAAATGTAGGCCTTCACATTCAAAAGCATTAAGCACAATAAAACCACTCAACAACACAATAATCAACCGCAACAAATTAAACAATCAATTCATTCAATCATCATAGAATAAGATCCATCAAAACCCCAACTTACTAGTTTAGCTCATAATCATGGTTTACAATTAATTAAACTAAATTAAATTAACTAAAACAATTAATATAAAACGAGACGGATTCAATGGAGGATAATGCGAGGTGGTCACACGGTTCCAATCACGGAAATGGAAAACATATTGATTATTATTAAGCACATAATATCATGACATAAATCACATAAAATATATTCATAAACAATAAAATCCAAATTCGTTCACGGTTCCGAAAATCACCTAACAATAGTTCTAACAACTCATAATCATAAATGAACAATCAAGGAAGATTAATGAGATGAAATACAACCCATTGAAGCTCTCAAGACTCGAAGATCCGCTTTGGTCCGGCTTGAACTTCTCCGCTTTCGATCTTCATCTTCTTCGATGAACACTTACTATCTAGAGATGTTGTGATGATTTGTGATGCTTGGGATGTGTTTGGGAGGAGCAAGAAGGATGAGAATCACCCTTGGAGCAGCTTGGGAGCTGCTTGGACTGCACTGCCATGAGCTCTCCCCCTCTGCCCAGCTGCGCACTTTTCTTCTTATAGCATGGCATTACGTCGCGTTTTTTTCTTCACCGCAACCTGTGGTCGCGGTGGCTTGGTCGCGGCCTTCACTGGCCTGATTGAAGAGGCTGGAACGCGAGCTGCACCACGAGGAAGGGCTGGTCGCGGTCGTGCTCGCCTTGCCCACTGCTTTGCATAAAGTTTCTGCACCGCGAGCTCCCCACGCGAGCACAGGTCGCGTTCGGTCCTCGCGCACCTCACTGGTCACTTCTTCTTCTGCACCGTGAGGAGAGGCTGGTCGCGGTCGAGCTCGCGCTACTCACTGGTTGGGCGCGGGTTCGTCTTCAACGCGAGCGAGGGCGCGAGGGAACTGGTCGCGCTGTGCATGGCGAAACTGTTTTGTTTTTGTTTTTCTTTCTTAACCAAAACGGCGTCGTTTTGTACCAATGCTTTGGTCCAAAACGGCGCCGTTCCACTAAACTCAAATTCCTTTGGTGCAAAACGCATAAATTGGTGGAACTTTCTAAAATTGCAGTTTTGCCCCAGAACTTTAACCTTCTTTCATCGATGCCCTTCCACAAAGGTACTAAAATTACATATTTTCCCCAAAAATATACAAAATCATCACTTAGGTCCCTAAACCTGCACACTCAAGGAAAACACGTCAAAAGCACCAAAAATACTCAAGAATACAATTAAAAGATACGGTTTAAGGGTCGTAAATATATGAAAATAAATGACCGATCACTTGCCTCGCGACTTTCTCGCGAGTTGGGCAAGTCGCGATGGCCATCAAAGCATCAACAGACCGAGACACACGTGACTTGCCTCGCGACTTACTCGCGAGTGAGGCAAGTCGCGATGACCATCAGAGTAGCCAAAGGCCGAGGCACACGCGACTTGACTCGCGACTTACTCGCGAGTTGGTCAAGTCGCGAAGATAAAATTTCCAGACAAGGCCTAGGCACACGTGAGTTGACTCATGACTTAGCCCGCGAGTTGCCAAGTCACGAGTGACGTGTAAATTGCAACCCTAGCTGTCAGTATAAAAGGAACGGGATTTTTAGAAGAAGGGGATCAAGAATTATCAGAAAACAAAATAGAGAGAGAGAGAGAGAGAGAGAGAAGAAGAAGAAGGAAGAAGAAGAAGAGAGAAGAAGGCCTAGGAGACTAGCCATCGGATCGACTCATCGGACGACTTCAATCACTCATAGGAGTTGGATTTATGCACGGAGAAACTCAATCGAATCGGGTTCAGACAAGAGTCCAGCCGTATAGAGTTTTTCTATCTTAATATTTTCCTTAGTCCTTTGTTATTGATGTTACTCTTGATAAAACTTAATATGTATTCTTATTTCCTAGTTATGAACTAATTCCATATACTAGGGATGATTATGGATCTTACTATGAATTCTGATTGAGATTAATACATGCTTGGGTGAATTAAGTTATTTGATTGAGTGTTGATTTAATGCTTTATTGATTGTGTATTGCTTGATCACCAATATTCAATATCTTGTTGTTGTGGGTTAAGTACCGAGAGGAGACATTCACAATGTGTTCGATAAATTAACACCATAACTTAGGAACTAAATAGAGATATATTAGTGTGAGTTATGTGATTAAATATGTTTCCATGTTCATTGCATTCTCATATAGTTAACTGTCATCAAGAGATAGGGTGTTAGTATATGTTGAATAGGTTCGATTTACCTTCAGATAGGACTTTGGATAAATATATAACATGATCATCAATTATTGACTTGAACATCTATGCATAGTTATCTCACATCATAAAGATTAGTTGGTGAAATCGGATTCCCTAGTTCCATTTACCTCTGATAAGAATTACATAGTAGTTTATAGTTTTATAGTTGCTTAGTTTACAAGTTATTTATCACAACCTTTGAGTTAGTATTCTAGATAGCATTAGACTTGGTTATTGTCAGTATTCAAATACTAATCATCCTCGTGGGAACGATAATCAGAACTTACCATTCTATATTACTTGTGCCGATCCCGTATACTTGCGGGTACACAAAAGGCGTAACACCTGATTCGTCGGCTCTTGGCATTGCTCGACATGGCCCCTAGTCAGCTGACGCCTAACAGCTAGAGGCTCATTTTATCAATTGAGGTCCTTCATGAGCGAAGGGGTTGGTCGTTCACTCTGGCGAACTTTCTCCACACATATTATATGAAGAGCCATGAGGACGAACCAGGGCGCTACCTGACCTCTGCACGACCAAATAGGCATCACCTCATAACTGATCTCACGACAAATGATCATCGTTGGAAAGACGGATACTTTTTTGCGATGGGGGAGTTGGTCGCTGTTCCATTCGTGGATGGTCATAACCTCCGCTCGGCCTGAAATATCCCTGGTGGGATGTTTGTTTAATCATGTTTTATTTGATTGCACGACCTTGTATTTTCGTTTGTCTCTTAATGTCGTGTCTTTTGTTTTGTGTTTGCAGAGACTGCTACGCTTTCTACAATCGCACGAACGAAGAGCGCACGAAGCGCGTCTTTACTCTTAGTCCAGCAGAGCGTAATTGGAGGGTTCTGTTGAGTGAAGAGAGTTTACGACCCAGCCGTCATTAGTCGCAAGCCGTGATAAACTCTTAAAGTACTCCTTTCCCCAGGCTAAAAAATTTGGTAACTTATGCTTGGGTTCGACATAGCTTTGAATTGCTTTGTGGGACCCATTTTCTCACTCTAATGTCTAAGGTCGAGCGTAAATTCGCAGCTGATTCCATGTCGAACATAAAGCCCAAGATTGTGAATGCGGACGAGGCTGTGGCCCGTCGTAAAGCAAGGGCAGTGGCAGCAGCTGAGAAAAAAAGGAAGATGTCGCTGGCTCAGCAGAACGTAGCTGACATGCTCAAGTCTGGCCAATCCACGACTCCTTTCACCGCCTCTCCCCAAGTCACTCCTGCCACCTAAAGCTCTTCCAAGCCATTGAAGAAGAAACAAAAGATTGTGGAGGAGCAGACCCCTGCTGTCGAGGCCTCCTTCCTTGCCACTGTCTCTGCCTCCAAGAATTATCAAGCTTTCATCGACGGGGCTCCCAAAATACTTTTCCCTCGCGACGCCCAGATAATGAAGGATTCTAGAGTATCGGTCACTGTCGACTGCGGCCTTGCCAGCGCGTTTCAGGTAAATTATCATTTACTTTGTTTTCGTTTTTGTTACTTCGAATGTGTCCTAACCGTGTTGTGCATTGCCTTTAGTCTTTTGAGATCCAGCTATTTCTAAAGGATGAGCTCTCCACCACCCTGGATTGCCTAACTGAGAGCACCCAACGCGCGACCTCTTTGAATGAGCTGCTTGATGAAAAAACACTAGAGGAGTTGCGCCTACAAAAGGCTCTGGACAATAAGGATGCGAAAATTGAAGAGCTCGACAAGCAAAGAGCCGTCGGCCCCTGCGGATAGCCAAAGGATGGAACACCAGGCAGAGGTCGACAATCGTTTGAGCCAGCTTACCTCCTTGATGGGGTCGCTCGAGACGATTGCGGACGACGCTGTGATCCAAACTCGGGCCAAGATCATGCAAGAGTACAAGGAGGGCAAGGCTGATAGCTGGGACGTCGAAAAGGCGATTAGGCAGTGGGAGGAGATCAAAGCACTGGCGTCTGAAGGAGGAGAGGAGGACGAGCCGCGGGTGGTCGACTACACTGAAGATGACCAGGTGGAGACTGGTCGTGAGGTGGGCATCGAGGAGCAAGTGCATGACCAGGATCAACAATCACAACAACAACAGCAACAACAACAACAAGGAATGGACGATGTTGACATATGATCCTTCTTTTTATTCTCATTTTGTCGAACTGGGTCACCATACCCTTTTAAAGTTTTTGGAGTCAAGAATTGCTCTTAGTCGAACTGGGTTACCATGCCCTTTTAAATTTTGTTGGGCCAAGAATTGCCCTTTGGATCTTTCAAACTTAAATATGTTGTGTATTTAATACAGTTTCTTCTTCTTCGAATGTCGTGTGTAGAAAATTTTGTTTCTCTTTTTGCCAAAAATGGCTAAGTATGGGAATGCTTGACCTTTTTTATGAGTAAAGTAGGTCGTGCGTTGCTTAGGAAAGCTTTTGTTTTAATGTTTCAAAACATAGGTCACGATAATGTTAATTGCTTGATTTGAATGTACGACACGTCAGTTTATTATTTGAAAGCTATAACCGTAGTTTGGCCAATTTATAATCAAGCCTGTATCGTGTGCTTCAGGTCGCTAAGTGCGCGACTCCATCTAATTAAGATTTTAATCAACTTTGAAAATCGATTAAGTCATATAACGTGGCTTGCGAATAGAACTTGAGTCATTGCGGAAGGCACGTCATCAATTAATTTATATTTTAATCAATTTGAAAATCACTTAAGTCAGAGGATGGCTCCTATGTGGTGCATGTCTGCTATTGAGTGCACAACGTATTATTTTCAGATACTTATCGATTTGAAAATTGACTAAGTCAGGATATCTCGTGTATGGAGCCTGCATGTCGCTAAAGGCACAACATAAAGTATTTTGATGACTTTTCGATTTGAAAATCGACTAAGTCAAAGGATGGCTCGTGTGTAGAGCATGCATGTCGCTAAAGGTACGACATAAAGTATTTTGATGACTTTTCGATTTGAAAATCGACTAAGTAAAAGGATGGCTTGTGTGTAAAGCCTGGTCGCCTCCGAGGGCACGACGTATAGAATTTGAATACACTGCCTCGCAGTCGTTGAACGCGCGCTTTTAATGAATTTATGGACTTATCGATTAAGTTGAAAGAATTAAATTGATATATGATTTTTATAGGGCACGACTATATGAAAGCGTACGAACGAATATGTCCAAACATAAACACGACGTCTAATCAAGAAGTTTTCAATTTTGTCGTTTTGTAGAACAAAGTCGTTCACTCGATACACTGTAGTTGTTCGCTAATCAGTACACTGTTGCCCCCCACTCTATAAGCTTTTGCTTGAAAGCTTGGAGACTTGTTTTACTCATGTGCCGAATGCCTTGAGCGTTGGTCGTGCCCTACCAAGCTTGCCGTGAGAGCATGGTTGCTATTTTGAGGCTACGACTTGCGAAAGAAGGTTACAACGGCCAACGGCCCTCCGACGCTCAAGTTAGTAAAATCTTATCAATTGAAAGAATAAAGGATCAAAAATTTAGTTTAGAAATGGTACTGTTTTAAGTGTATGGCGTTCCAGCTGTTGTTGATCTCACGACCATCAATGTCGCGCAGTTTGTATGCGCCTTGCCCCACGACTTTCCTGATTTGATAGGGGCCTTCCCATGTCGGACCTAGCTACCAATTCCAGGTTCTTTGGTGTTTTGAAACACATGACGTAGTACCCAATCTCCTTCTTTGAATGCACGGATACGAATGTTCTTGTTGTAATGTCATGCGATCATCTGCTGGTAGCTAGCAAGTAGAATGGACGCTTGTTCACGACCTTTATCTAGTGTGTCAAGCTCACATGCCAATAATTTAGAATTTTCCTCTTCGGTGGCGTGTTGGAGTCGTGCGGTGTGAACCTTTGACTCTACTGGTAGGACAGCTTCCGCTCCATACACTAAGGAAAAAGGTGTCTGACCGGTCGACACTCGTGGAGTGGTCTTGTACGACCATAGAATTGCTGGGAGCATGTCAGCCCATAACCCTTTGGCTTCGTCGAGCCTTTTCTTTAAGGTGTTGATAGTAGTCTTGTTGGTTGATTCCGCTTGACCATTTGACTGTGGGTATTGAGGTGTCGTGAAGCTCAATTTGATTCTGTACTTCTCACAAAAATCTTGGAATTCAAAAGAGATGAATTGCAAGCCGTTGTCGGTGACTATTTCCTTGGGGATGCCAAATCGACACTGTATGTTTCGCCAGATGAACCCTTTCACTTTGTGATCTCGTACCCTGGTATAAGCTTCGGCCGCGACCCATTTGCTGAAGTAGTCAGTGAGAACTAACATATAGACCTTTCCTCCCGTAGCGAGCGGCATCTTCTCAACTATGGCCATGCCCCACTTCTTGAATAGCCATGGGGATGTTATGTTATGTAGTCGCCCAGGAGGTTGGTGCACGACATGTGCAAACTTTTGGCATTTGTCGCACGTTCTTACGTGGTTTGTCGAATCTGACCTCATAGTAGGCCAGTAATAACCTGTTGTGAGGGCACGACTTGAGAGGCTTCGTGCCCCTCGAATGATTACCGCAATCCCCATCATGCAACTCCTTTAAGATGAGTTTTGCTTTTGTGGGGTCAACACATCGTAGGTAAGACCCGAAGAACGACCTTTTGTACAGCAAGCTGTTGATTACGCTAAAGTAGACGACTTTTGCCCTAAGCTTTCGTGCATTGTCTTTGTTGGATGGCAATATGCCGTGCATGATGTAGTCGAGAAGTGGTGTCATCCAACTACTTTGTGTTTCTATGGGGACGACTTCCTCTTTATTAGCCCAGACTGCTGGCCACTGTAGATATACCAATGGTATGTTCTTGGGCTCGACTGTTTGAATTGCTGAACCCAAGTTGGCCAAGGCATTCGCATGAGCATTCTTTGTCCTTGGTACTTGTACGAGTTTGAACTGATCGAAGGTCGTACGTAATTTCGAGGTGACGGCTAAATACGCGATCATCTTTGAATCCTTAGCTTGGTAGGTTCCCTCGAGTTTTCGTGCAATCAACTGCGAATCGCATTGAACTCTTAACCGTTTGATCCCCATGCTTTTAACTAATGTTAACCTAGCGATGAGGGCTTCATATTCTGCCTCGTTGTTCGTGGCCTTGAATGCACATCTGATTTATTGTTCGACAATGTCACCTTCTGGTGATTGTAATACCAAACCTAGCCCACTGCCCTTACAATTGCTAGACCCGTCGACTGAAAGTGTCCAGTTGCTGGTCGTCGCCTCTGTTAAGGTGAGTGTTTCCTATTCCGCTAGCTGAAATATTTCTGGAGTAAAGTCGACGACGAAGTCTGCTAGCACTTGGGACTTGATTGCCGTCCGTAGCCAATAAGTTATGTCGTGCTCACTTAGTTCTACCGCCCACTTTGTTAATCGACCGGACAATTCAGGTTTGTGTAGAACGTTCCTCAAAGGGAATGTTGTAAGCACCATGATAGGATGACATTGAAAATAAGGTCGTAGCTTCCTGGCGGCAGATGTCAATGCCAAGGCTAGTTTTTCCATTTGGCTATATCTTTTCTATGTGTCGAGCAGTGTTTTGCTGGTGTAATAAACTGGAAGCTGTTTCTGTCTGACGTCGCGCACTAGCACCGCACTAGCCGCTGTTTCAGAAACGGCCAAATACATGTAGAGTGTTTCACCATTTAAAGGCTTCGATAATAGTGGAGGGCTCGATAAATATTTCTTCAACTGTTAGAGCGCGACTATGCATTTGTCCTTATACTCAAAGCTTTTATTCTTTCTCAATGTGTCGAAGAAGAGGTAGCATCTTTCGGAAGACTTAGAGATGAACCGATTGAGTGCTGCTATTCGTCCGAGTTTCTGAACTTCCTTCACTGATTGAGGGCAAGGAATCCCCATGATTGATTGGATCTGATCAGGATTTGCTTTAATTCCCCTGTGAATGACTAGGTAGCCAAGAAACTTATCGGATGACACTCCAAATGAGCACTTGGTTGGATTCAATTTCATGCCATATTTCCTGAGAGTGTCGAAGGCTTGCTGTATGTGTTCTAGGTGTCGTTCTGCCTTCACCAGCATATCGTCGACGTATACCTCCATTGTCGTGCCCAACATCTCCCTGAACATTTTATTTACCAACCGTTGATAGGTCGCCCCCGTGTTTTTTAGTACAAAGGGCATGACCTTATAAAAAAAGATGCCTCGTTCGATAACAAAGGTTGTCCTTTCCTGGTCGTCCGGGTGCATCAGGATTTGGTTGTATCCTGAGAAAGCATCTATGAAACTGAGAAGTTTGTGCCCTGCTATCGCATCTACCAGCATGTCGATATGAGGTAGAGGGAAGGATTCCTTAGGTCACGCCTTGTTTAAGTCCATGAAGTTGATACACACCCTCCATTTTCCATTCTTCTTTCGTACGACAGCTACGTTTGCCAGCCAATCAGGGTAGTGGACTTCTCTTACTGAGCCTATGTCGATAAGTTTCTAGATCTCCTCATTAATGACTGTGTTTCGCTCGGGGGCAAATTTTCTCCTATTTTGCTTGACTGGCTTAGCGTCGGGATCGACATGGAGCTGGTGGACCATGACGCTAGGGTCTATTCCTGTCATGTCTGCATGAGTCCATGTGAAGAAATCATAGTGTTGTGCGAGGAAGTTAATGAGTCGTGCTCTAAACTCGGGTTTTATGAGCGACCCACTCAGGACCTTGTGTTTAGGAAAATCTGGATGAATCTGGACTTCATCGAGCTCCTCCATCTTAACGCTGTACTGCTCGACCCCAGGGGTCGACTACTGTAATTGCTATAAATGAGCTGGCTTGTTCTTAAGAGTGTTCGTATAGCATACTCGGTACTCCCCACAAACTTCTTGTATTCCCCATTTCGTGGGAAACTGAAGGGTTTGATGATAAGTCGAAGGGACGGCTCGTATATCGTGTATCCATGGTTGTCCCATGATAATATTGTATGATGAATGACAGTCGAGCACCATGAAGTGGGTGTTGATGTTGACTCCTTCAGCATACACAATGAGTGTAATTTCCCCAACGGTATTCTTGTGCTCGCCACTGAAACTGACTAGCACAGTCGATCGTCGTACGATGGTTGACTCGTCGATCTGCATCTCTCGAAGAGCTTCTAGAAACAGAAAGTTGGTGGAACTGCCATTGTCGACAAGTATACGCTTGATCAAGCAGTTGGCGACATGGAGTGAAATTACAAGTGCATCGTGGTGTGGATTAAGCAACTCTGTATGCTCGTCGTTACTGAAACTGATGGTTTGGTAGTACATAGGGTCGACAGTCTTCTTTGGACAAACCTCGGGGTTCCCTGCTTGTCTCTTGGGTCTCTTTGCGGCAGAGTACGACACTCCACTGATTTCGGATCCTTCTGTAATGACGTTCACGACTCTCTCTTGTCGTGGGGGATCTGGGGGAGGTACATTCTGCTCGACTTGTAGTTCGTCTCTGCGAGCCAGAGTATTCTTCCCCTTATCGGTGAGGTGTTCCTTCAAGTAACCCCTTTTCAAGAGCTCGATAACTTCGAATTTTAGTGCAATGCAGTCTTCTGTTCTGTGGCCGTGATCTCTATGGAATTAACACCATTTGGACGAGTCTCTTTTGTCTGCAGGGCTCGACATTCTGGCTGGCCACTTCACGGTGTTGCCTAAATTTTTCATGGCTGCGACAGCTTCGGCTAGAGTAATGCTAAGGTTGTACTCGGAGATTCTAGCCCTGGTTCTTTCTGGTTGTCGTGGTGGTCTATCATGTGGACCCGGTTATCGTGGAGCCTGTCATCTGGTCGCGTCGTGGGATACGGTTCTGGCCTACAGTCCGCTCGTTTTCATTCAACCCGACAATTGTGACTGTCTTCGTTTCTGCTATGGCTCGACGGTATATGGTTGACTTCATTTTCCTCCCATTTGATTTGGGCCCAAGCTGGAACATCCCTAATTTCAAATAAATATAAAAAGTATAGTTGAATTAATATTGAGTATGTGAATGTGATAATTATGATTTGAGGGCCCAATTTGAATAGTCAAAAACAATGCACGAAACAAAAGGGTGAAAAACTGGACAGTGTGCATCGCGACCATCCTCGCGACCAGGGATCGCGGTAGCTGCTCGCGATGAAAGTGGTAAAATTAGTCCAGTGAGCACCGCGACCAGCGCTCGCGGTAGCCGCTCGCGCTGAAGGTGGCAAATTTCCACCAGTGAGTATCGCGACCGAGCAACGCGACCACCGCTCGCGATACGCGGTAGCAATGGCTCAAAAATTTTAAAAAAATATAGCGATGGAGCGGTACCACTTAAATGGAAAGTGAGCATAAGCTCACAAACAGAACACAGCAAACAGAAACCAGAGAACGGGAGAGAAAGAAGAGAGAAGAGGAAAGAGAAAGAAGAGAGAAAGAAGAGAGAGAAAGGAAAGAAGAAAAGGAAGAAGAAAAGAGAAGGAGAATAAGGAAAAAAGGAAAAAGGAATTGTCCAGGTTCGGTATATTCGAGTTTTCGAATTTTTCCGTTTTCCAGAATATTTCAGATTGATTGAATTTAATTAAATTTGAGTTATTTGAATTATATTGATTATAGATTATAGTTCAGGTTCGGTGTACATTCATTTTCGAATTTTCAGTTTTCCAGAAATTTTCTGAATTATCGAATTTTATAGTTTTTGAATTATTTGAATTCTATTGAGTATAATTGATAGTTTGAAACCGATTTCGGATTGATTTGAATTGTGAATTCTTGAAATATAGTTTATATCCGAAATTTTGATTGTGAATAATATTCGGAATTGATTTTCATACGTTTTGATACTAATGTTGTTATAGAAATATATTGTTGAAAATGATTTTAGTTATATAATATTTGTGAAATGTATCGGAAAATGATTTTGAGGCATTTTGATTCGATATGGAATTATAAAATACGTTTGAATATATTTTTGGATTGATTTGTTGTGATTGTTGATTTAGAAATATATTTGTATATTTCTGTTATATGATATTTGATGAAATTTGAATTTCAAAAATATAGATATATCGATATGAATCGAAATTGAATACATTAAAAGTTGAATTCGATGATTCTGAAAGAAATGAAATATGTTGACATTGGATTTGTGAAAACGTTTTGTGAAATGGCTCTGATGTGTATGACCATAGATATGGATATAGAAGGTTGACATGTCAATTGGGTTTCTGTCTTAACAGTACTATACCGATATACCCCCCTTTGGATAGTACAGGCCCAAAGTGCCGGTCCTAGGGTTCTGAATTCTGTCATGGGACATTTACAGCGGATGATTCCGTTGGTATTCCATTCTAATTTGATGTTCGGCGGGTGGCCCCGTTTATGTGTCTGATGCTGAACAACCCGTAATCCAATCCGATAACTTATGTTATGTATGTCAGGAGCCCAGTCTAAAAACTGATTTGTTATATGAAAGCATTTGAGAAATTATGAAGATTTTGTCTGTTGATTGATTTTGAATATTGTATTTGTTGAATATATGATTTGATTTGATATGAGCCCCATATATGCTGTATTGATATATGTTATTTATATGTTCGTTAAAATTGATAAAAGTATTTGATATAGTATATTTAGATATACGATTTTGTATACACCCACTAAGCAATATGCTTAGCGTGTTGAGTTTTCTCACACGTAGGTAACAGAGGTTCCAAAGGAGACAAAGACAAAGAAGAGTAGAGACTGCAAGAACAGAGTCCGGAGTTACATCTGTCCTACATATATTTTGGTAGTTCTTTTGTAATAAGTCTATATATTTTGATACTGCATGCATATACAGAAACTGTTTGTATATATTTCAGGAGTTTCTGCTATGTAAATATTTTATTATATGTTTATGTTATTTGAATCTTTATAAATGATATTGTGATAAATTGATTGGTAAGTCGCATTATATTTGGAAGGGTGCGCAAAAATTAATTTGAGAATTTAGAAGTTGATTTTTATGAATTTTAACTGTAAACAGGTTTTGGAAAGTCAGAAAAACAAAGAAAACTCTGGCAAGATTTTCGAAAATTTATTTGGACCACTTTCAAATGTTTTTTAATATCGTTTTAAATTATGGTTATATAAAAGTAAAAGTTAGATTTTAGTATATAGTAGCGCTCCCTGATTTGGTCAGAGCGGATTGGGTCAGGGGGTGTTACACAAGCCTTAGCAAGGACATCTTCCATGGTCTTGCAGAGATATTTGGTCAACTCCTTATACAGGTCTGAGTCATGCAATAGTCCTTTACTGAATGCTAAGGTTGACACTTTCTCTTTGTTGAAGCGTCCTATATAGTCGCGCAGGAGTTCGCCACATCGTTGACTGATGGTGTAAAGGTCAGCCGACTGTTTCTCTAGTTTTCAATTGCTGGCGAACTACTCGACAAATATATCGTTTAGTTGAGCGAACGACGCTATCGAGTTATTTGGAAGGTTTGTGTACCACTACAGCGCTGGGCCGACGAGGCTGGATCCAAAACCCTTACACATGCAGGCTTCCTGTAGATCCCTAGGGTTGGCAACCATGAACATGCACTGGCGTTATTGGGCAATGTGATCGTCAGGATCCGTCGTGCCATCATAGTGTTTAATGTGAGAGAAACTAAATTTGCGTGGCATCTCAACAAGTGCAATGGCATCAACAAATGGTGAATCCGCGAAGCTGTTGAGGGAGCTCTTTTTTTATGGGAGCCGGCATCCTAGAAATGCGTTGAATCAAGGCCTTCATCTTTGCAAACCTACTTGCGAGTTTAGGGTCAGATAAAGTAGAGGCCATGGCCACTATACCTGTCATGTTGATGTTAGGTGTGGAAGGCATATTGACTATTGGTATGGTCACTGGGGCGACGACTTCCGTATTTTGTGAAGCCGGCTGATTCGTCTCTCCTTATGTTGTACCAGTAGTCGCTAGCACGGAGGGCGCGACTGGGTCGCCGGTTAGTTAGCTTTCAGGAGCAGATATGTCAGCCGCATTCAATCGTAACTCAAAGATCGGATGACGCGCATTGGAAGTCAATGTCGCGGGGGTGGCTTGTCCTAGGGCAGATGCTAGGTTGTTGACTTCATAGCGTACGTGACTGAATCTTGGTAGTGGTGTGGCTGTCGTCACCATGGTGTAAAGCTTGTTCTTGAGGTCTTTGTTTTCCGCCTCCACTGCTCGAAGTCGCTCTGAATTCTCGTTCATCTGGTCCATCAGGATCTCGAGTTGGGCTTCCAACGTCATGGGGTTCGTTTCGTCCGCCATTAGATTGTTGTGGGATGAGTCGTGGATTTGAATAACGTCGTACCCCACGGTGGGCGCCAAATTGTAGATACATAAATCTACGCTTAATGACCTAGCGGTCTATGGTGATTGATTGAAAGGACGATGATATGTACAACAATAGAAAAGGTTGTGCACTTAGGTCACCGGGATGGTGCCAGTCAAGTAGCCTCTGACGTCCAAGTTAGATAGAGGATATGGTCGTGAAATAATCAAAGGGGACGAATAATACCTGGTATGACTGTATGTCGTGCGGTATCGATTGGTATCCGTCATCTGGTATTGATCGGAATGCGTCAAGTGGACTATGGCAAAGCGTTGGTGATAATGACGTGTATCAAAGGTTATATCGTGTGCTGGCTAGCTTGTCGTGTGCTTGAGTGATTTAAACAGATTAACGAGCCTTTGGAAAGTAAAAAATGTTTAACCCCCAAAATGAAGCCTAGGGCTTGTATATATAGGGGTCTGGAGGGGATGACGGTTGTTCCGAATATTCGGTGATGTCGTGCCCCGAGATATCCGGGATCCCTAAAATATCGGGTGGTGGCTAGATAATACTTTGACTCCGGCCACTTGACTTAGTCAATGTGCTAATTGAGTCAACATCGTGGAGACGGTTAGCATATCGACTTGACCGGTCAATATTCCTTAAGATTAGGTCGACCACTATGGTATATGTCATGCAGTCAATGGTCAGTCTCGTTTTTGTTGTAGATTAGATTGTCGTCGTGACGACCTTCGAGTGCACGACTATGTCGAGCACTCCTTTTATGAGTCTTGGGCTTTTGACCTATTTTGGGCCGTCTTTCGGGCCTTAAGTTTTCTATGGGCTATTTTTGGCCACTAGAAGACCGGCATAGCAAATATTGCTGAGCCATCTTCTTCTGGTATCAAGAAGAGGAAGAGGTCTACTGGGAAAGCCAAGCCTAAGCTGAAGAAAAAGCCTATGCAAAAGAAGAAGCTGAGCACCAAGACTGACAAGACAAAAGGAAAATATTTTCATTGCAACAAGGTTGGTCACTGGAAGATGAACTGTCCAAAGTACCTCGAGGAGCTCACAACCAAGAAGAAAATAAAAAGTAAATTAGATTTACTTGTTATAGAATCTTATTTAGTGGAAGATGATTCTTCACCTTGGATAATAGATTCAGGGGCCACTAATCATGTTTGTTCTTCTTCAGTGAACTGATGCTTGAATAAAGCTGGAGGAGGGGTCTTTCACTATGCACATTAGAACAGGGGCTATCGTTTCAGCACGAGCAGTGGGAGTGGTTAGATTACAAATAAATAATCATTTTCTTTCATTGAACAATGTTTATTTCTGTTGACGTGCGAATTCGGTCAACGCAATAAAAAAGTAAATCAAAACAAATATTTTTTTAAAGTGGTTCAGCTTGAGAATAAAAGCCTACATCCACTGTTATTGTATTACTTAAGTAGCTCTCACTAAGTGTTTTCTCTTAGAATTTTTGCCACCCTTATACCAATAATGATCCTTCCCTTTTATAGTGTGAAGGGGTGGTATCATTACTAGTTTACATTGAATAAAATTACTAAAAATTAGGAATCAAATAATATCCATAAATATTACAATTAATCAGGATACAATCACTGAAAATCAGGAAGTAAATACAAACTTAAAGTCAGTCAACTGATATGATTAAATCCCTAGAATATATGCTTCTGGTTAGGTGTTTTGCGAGCTGAAGCCAAACTGGTAATGATAGGTATGGTGACAAGGTCTTCTTAGCTTGCTGGAGTGTTGTAGCTTACTTTGAGCTCTAGGTTCCTTCTTCCCCTTTTATCTTTGAGACTTTTCTATTACATGGGCTTCATCAATTTTTCAACCTGTTGGGTTTCGTTGACTTCTCCAGACCTGTTGGGCTTTGTTGACTTTCCTAGGCCTATTGCGCTTAATGAAATTATCCACATAACAATTTCATTCCTGGATTTACAATGAATTTGATTTCTGTATCCAGATTACTTGAACAGTTTTATAAAGTTTCTTTTAATGATAAGTATGTTATTATTTCAAGAAATGGAATGAATATTTGTTCTGGAATAAATAAAATAACTTGTATGTTTTAATATCGTTAATTCATACAATACTGCTAAACACTAAAATGTTTAAGGTTGAAAAACCTAAAACAAAACGACGAAAATTTTCTCAAGATAATGAAACGTATATGTGGCATCTAAGATTTGGTCACATTAACCTTGACAGGATAGACAGACTAGTAAAAAACGGACATTTAATTGAGCTAAAAATTGGCACTTTACCCGTCCGCGGATCTTATCTAAAAGGTAAAATGACCAAGAGACTTTTTACTGGAAAAAAGGGTTAGAGCTACACAACCACTAAAGCTTATAAACTCATACGTCTGCGGACCCATGAGTGTTAGAGTTAGAGGTAGTTATAAATACTACGTCACATTTATTGATGATTATTCAAGATACAAATATGTTTACCTAATGCAACGTAAGTTGGAAACGTTTGAAATGTTCAAAGAATTCCGAGCTGAAGTTGAAAACCAATTAGGTACAACAATCAAAGCTCTACGATTAGATCATAGAGGTGAATATCTCGACCAAGAGTTTGAAGAATACATGGTTGAGCATGGAATAGTATCCTAACTGTCATAAAATAATGGTGGTGCAGAGAGGAGAAACATGACCCTGATAGAAATGGTGAGATCTATGATTAGCTTCTCATCATTACCATATTCCTTTTGAGGATATGCACTACAAATGGCAGCATAAATTTTGAACGTAGTTCCATCCAAGTCCGTTTCTAAGAGTCCTCAAGAGTTGTGGTATAGTCGTAAAATTAGTTTACGACATTTTCGCATTTGGGGATTCCAGTACATGCAATGAAGAACAAAAGTGGAAAACTAGAACCCCGTTCACTGGTATGCTTGTTTGTAGGATACCCAAAGGAAACTAGAGGTGAATTCTTTTATAATCCTCAAGAAAATAAAGTTTTTGTATCGACAAACACAACGTTTCTTGAAGAAGATTATATGAGTGATCATAAACCACGATCAAATATTGTATTAAAAGAGCTAGAATCTGGTACAACTAGTGCTCCTTCAATAAAAGCTGTTGACAAAGTTGTTGTTCCATCAACGTCTAATAGTCAGACGATTCCTAGTCAGGATGTACTACCACCTAAACGTAGTGGGAGGGTTGTACGACAACCTCAACGCTATTTAGATATTAGAGAGACATAAGGTGACGTTTATAATAATAATGTGGATAATCCATTGTCATTTAAACATGTAATGGAAGATACTGACAAAAAGAAATTACTAAAATTCATGAATCTCAAGATGGAGTCCATGTACTCCAACTCAGTCTAGAAACTTGTAGACTTACCTGATGGGATAAATCCTATAAGGTGTAAGTGGATCTACAAGAGAAAAGAGGAGTAGACGGGAAGGTAGAGACCTTCAAGGTAAGGCTAATGGCAAAGGGTTATACCTTGAAAGAGGGGGTCAATTATGAAGAGATCTTCTCGCCAGTAGCTATGTTTAAGTCTATTAGGATACTCTTATCCATCGCTGCCTATTTCGATTACAAAATTTGGCAAATGGACGTTAAAACTGCATTCTTGAATGACAATATTGATGAGAGCATCTACATGATGCAACTAGAGGGACTTGTGTCCTAAGATCAATAGCAAAAGGTTTGCAAGTTGCAAATATTCATTTATGGACTTAAGCAAGCATTTAGATTTTGGAACATAAGATTCGATACTACTATCAAAACCTATGGCTTTGAGCAAAACGTTAATGAGCCTTGTGTATACAAACGCATTATTACAAGAAAATAGTATTCTTGGTCCTTTAAGTCTTACACATTGGGAATGACATAGAAACGTTATCAGAAGTAAATGGTTAGCTTGCTAACTCATTCCAAATAAAAGATTTAGGAGAGGCAAGTTATATTCTAGGGATCAAATTAATAAGAGATCGCAAGAACAAATTGTTAGCATTATCTCAGGTATCGTATATCGACAAGATACTTGTGCGATTTTCAATGGAGAACTCCAAGAAAGGTAATTTACCTTCTAGGCATGGAGTTCACTTGTATAAGGAACAGTGTCCTAAGACATATCAAGAAATTGAGGATATGACACGTATTCACTGTATGTCAGTAGTTGTAGTCTCATGTATGCTATGTTATGCACGAGACTCGACATCTGTTTTGCAGTGGGAGTAGCCAGCAGATATCAGTCCAACCCAGGATTGAATCATTGGGTTGCTGAAAAGACTATTCTCAAGTATCTTCGGAGAACGAGAAACTATATGTGGTATATTCCGGATAAGATTTGATTCCGTTAGGAGATACAGACTCTGACTTTCAGTCAAACAATGATTCTTTGAAATCAACAGCTGAGTCATTATTCACCTTTAGTGGTGGAGCTATAGTGTGGAGGAGTATAAAGAAATCTTACATTGTTGTTTCCACCATAAAAATTGTTCCAAATCTGGACAAGCCCATGACACTTTATTGTGATAATAGTGATATTGTGGCTAATTCCAAATAACCGAGAAGCCACAAAAGAGGGAAGCATATAGAGAGGAAATATCATCTCATCAGAGAGATAATGTAGAGAGAAGACATGACCGTGACGAAGATCACATCGCAGGATAACCTAGCTGATTCATTTACGAAGACTTTAACGGCTAAAGTGTTTGAAAGTCACCGAGAGGGTATAGGTTTATAAGACATGTTTCACCTGCTTTAGTGCGAGTGGGAGATTGTTGAGGTTTATGCCTTAAAGATTTTAAAATGTAAATGTATTTAGACATTAATAAAAGTAATTGTTCTTCATTCAAATAAAAGTGTTTTTATTCACGTTCATATGTTTATATAATGTGCGCGTAATATTCATGATTGCAATATGTATTCTCAAACTGAACATATGAAAGTAATATACAATATGATTTATTTTGAAACTTGCAATCTAAAGAGTCTGTAGAAAGCAAACAAAGCTGGGTATTTTGTTTGTGGTATAACGGACTTTATGACCTAGCTCTAATTATAAACTATATGTGAAGGATCATACCATATGAAAATAGCTATATTAATGGATACTGAGATTTCAAATTGTATAAAACATTTGCAGTTTTGAGAGTTCAACCTCAGATTTTTAGTGAAGTAACTCCGAGGTTAATGATAATGGGATATTAGTTAAAAAGTTTTAATTAATATTTCTAAGTATTATTGGAGTTCAAAACTGCAGGTCCATAAGGTCTCCTTACTAGCCCTTATGGTTGTTGGTAACGAGATTCACGGTAAATTAATTAGATAATCTAATTAATTGTGTTACGAAAGTGACACGGTTTAATTAAAGAGTATTAATTAAATAATATGATTATTTAATTAATAATTTAATAATTAAATAAATATTAATATTTTAGAATTATTAATTGATTTAATTATTAAATAGAATGCTGCAATATCGAACCTTGACAAAATAAAAAGGGAGGATTAAATAATTAGATTATTTAAAAGTCCCTAGAGGTCAAGAGTTCAAATCTCTAGAGGTGACCAAATTAAATAGAATATAGAATTTTATTTGACCTGGTCAAACCTTAACCCTAGAGACTGATATAGAAGAGTTATTATATCAGCAAAAAGCACGCAAGCAAACCTTAGGCAAACAAGAGTAGGGTGCGGCAAACACAAAGGCAAAAGAAAAAAAAACGTTTTCTTCTTTCTTCCTTATAGGTGCGGCCGGCTTAGGAAAGACAAAAGTGTTGTCTTGTTCGCTTTTTCTTTTCCTCCATCTCTTCATCCCTGACATACCTACAAATGGATCATCAGACCGCAAGTTATAGCTCGAAAAATTTGGTGTTAACTTAAGGAATCAAAGTGTTAAGAAAAGCTTTAAAGATATTACATTATTGTATTCTATTTGCATATAACAACAAACCAATTTTGAAAAGGGTTTTCAACAAAAAGGAAAAATTTTAAAATCTAAATACTTCTGCTGCGTTTTATCAAATCATATTTTTTTTTCCCTGCAGGAAGCATGTGATAATAACATGGAACATAAATATACTTTTAAATTGCACAATTTCAATATTAATTATATATTTATCAGAACCTGCTGAGATTAATTATTAACTACCCACATATGTTCGTATGTAGTGAGATTTGAATCATTACCACTAAAATAGAAGGAGGTACATTAACCACTTGAAGGATGTCTGTAACATAAATATATTTGGTTCAAGTGATCACATAAAATTTAGAGTTAATTACACCGGTTTCCCCTGAGGTTTTGCCAACTACAAGTGGAGTCAACTTTATCGTTTATTGACAACGACCTCCCATGCCGTTAGTCAAATTTCGTTAGAGTTAACGATTGACTAGGTTTAAACGTTAAAAAGATCAAAAATACCCCTAAAATAATATTTAAATTATTAATAATTATTAAATAAATAAAAATATGTTTATATCTCCACCATCCATCTTAGGTGAGATGGACGGTGGAGATTTTTTTTCATTTTTTAAAAATATATATATATTTTAAATAATATTCAAATTGGATCTCCATCAAGAACAAAAAAAAATGGAAGAATCCAGATCTGGGTTCTTCGACGAAGAACCTAGATCTGGGTTTTTCAATTTTTTTTGTTTTTTGTTTTTTTTTTTTTTTTGTTCTTGGGTGGAGATTCAACCGTCACGAAGAAGATCTGATCTGGATTTTTTTTTATAATTGTTATTTTAAAAAAATATATTTTTTAAATAAATCCTAACTGTCTATCATTTTAAAGATGGAGGAATGAAATTTTTTTAAAAATTTTTTAATTTTTATTTAATAAAATAAAATTTAAAAAGTATAAAAAGATGAAAATACCATATGCATGTTAAATTTGACTAAAGTTGACTAACGCCATGAGATATTTTTATTAATAAATAATAAAATTGACTCCGCTGTAAAATATAAGAAAAAATTGATATAATTAGCCTTCAAATTTAATTATCAGTTTTTTCAAATAGTAAATTTAAGAGATAGATAAACTATTTTAAATAAAACAAACATATCTGCTTGGGGTACTATAAAAAAAAAATAGGATTACGACAGATCCTGACCTATTCAATAATACTATAGACCCCAACTTGCAATTATATTGGATGTTTTCAAAACATTTTTTGATTGAGACATGTAAAATCACAAGACGTTCACTCCACGTGGCATATTGTGAATGAATAGATGTATAATGCTCCTGCCTCACCCAAGATTTTCTTCTTTGAATATACGGTGGAGTGAGTCAACTATCACGTATAGTGTGTTAGGTCCTCGTATATCAAATAGGGAGCGGATTATTTCAGTAATATCCAAGTTTGACTCTCAGCAGATACAATCTATATGTTAGTGGTGTGCACATGTGATGAGACATTTACTGACCTCCCGGGTCGAACATAAATCAGTCTCGTACCAATGTATACGAGGACCATCTCGTGGATTAAACTAAAAAATGTGTGGGCTTTGGTTATCGCATGCCCATCTAGTTTTTGTTTCCCATGATATGGGCCAGATGACCGAAGGCCGGCCCATCATCAGTCCCATTTATTTATTTTCTTCCGGGAGATTTTGTGTGCGCGTGTGTCGGTGCGCGTGTGTGTGTGGGGTGTGACCTCTTGACTATATTTTAGTCAGAGAAGACAAGATCCCAAAAAAGTACCAAACGCAACACCACCAACAGGGTTCCCAGGGTGAGCAAACAACAGCACCACCAACAACAACAGAGATCAGAGAAGCAGAGATGGAGTGGTTGGTGTCCATGCCCAAAGTTGAACTACATGCCCATCTCAATGGCTCCATCAGAGACTCCACTCTCCTGTAAACTTTTCATTTTCTTTCTCTGTCTCTGTTTCTCTTTGTTTTTTGGTTTTGTTTTTATGTGGGTATCTCTAGTTAAGATGCAACATATTTTATTTCTGAGGTTTCACTTGTTAGTTGTATACTAAAATGGAAAGTTAAGTTCTGTTGTGATTATGTTTTCTTGTTTGGATTATTTAAGGTTTGATTGTTGAATGTCTTATTTCTTTACTGTAATTTTCCACAGAGAACTAGCTAGAGTGTTGGGTGAAAAGGGTGTCATTGTTTTTTCAGATGTGGAGCATGTTATCATGAAAAGTATGTACCTTTTCACAAGTCTTGATTTTTCCCATTTTTTTTTTCTATGGTAAGTACGTAATTGGGCTACTTTGAGAGATTGATATTGAAAATTTTATCTGATTTTTGTTAAACTCAGATGACCGATCTTTACACGAAGTGTTTAAATTATTCGACTTGATCCACATTCTCACTACTGACCACGCAACTGTGACAAGAATTACTAAAGAAGTATGACAAACTGTTCTTGGATTTATGATTTTTTTTTTTTTTTGCTCACCTGGACTTCCAATTGATTCCCTCTTGTTGTTTTCTGAAAAATTTTCTGGAAGCAGGTGATTGAAGATTTTGCTTCTGAGAATGTTGTATATCTGGAGTTACGAACGACTCCGAAGGTTCTTACTTGTTGAGTTTTATTGCTTTTGGATGTTTTCGTATTTTTTTTTTTATTATTGTTTTTCTTAAGGCCTTGTTAGAACATCATAGATTCATAGTATTTGGGTTGATAGAGGAATTCATTAGGTTTCATGTTATACAGAGGAATGATTCTATTGGAATGAGCAAACGCTCTTACATGGAAGCGGTGTTGGAGGGTTTAAAGTCTGTCAGTGCAGTCGATGTTGATTTTGGTCCTCATAACATGGATGGAAATCCTGTCAATAATATGAACATGAATGACATATGTAATGGCTCTACAAGGAAAAAGATATATGTTAGACTTCTTCTCAGCATTGACCGTCGTGAGTCCACTGAAGCTGCAATGGAAACTGTATGTTCTGAAATTGCAGTCTGCGATGATGTTTTGTACATTGTCCAAAGGATATGGCAACTAATAGTTCTTCCGTCACTTTTTTACAGGTTAAGCTTGCTTTGGAAATGAGGGATTTAGGGGTATTGGGTATTGACCTCTCTGGAAATCCCATTGTGGGCGAATGGTACGTCTCGGTCGTCATCTACCGATAGATCTTAATAGTAAATTAGTCTTTTAAGTCTTTTATTTGTTATAAATGTCTTACGAATTGCAAATTGTCTTTGCATATGAGGTAGGTCTACTTTCTTGCCAGCGCTAGAATTTGCCAGGGAGCAAGGCCTTCAGATAACTCTTCACTGTGGAGAGGTGCATTTGTCTTTCAAAGGCCTATCAGTATTACTCGATGTATGTGTTTCTGTTATTAACGGGATCCTGACTAGTTTATTTTCGTAACTTAGTGCTTGTAGGTACCTAATAAGAAGGAGATCAATAGTATGTTGGACTTTCTTCCCCAGAGAGTTGGCCATGCTTGCTTCCTTGAAGAGGAAGAATGGCAAAAGTTGAAATCATCTAACATCCCGGTTAGATTTTTACAACTATATCTTTTCTTGATAATTCTATTTCATTGGAATAGAACGATAAACAATATCTTCTTGATCTTCCATATGACATGAGAAGGCCAAAATCTTCCTGGCCTACAATTCTACCCGCTTCCTTGTAGAATATTGTTCTGCCAGATTCTCAGCAAACGTTGTACACCTCCTAATCTATGCTTTTATATTCATTGGCAGCAAAATACATTGTTGTGTTTTAACAAAACTTCTTTTTGTTAACCTTAAAAAATTGACAACAAAAGTCAAAGTTTTGTTAGTCTTTAGTATGATTCGCTCAGAAGGCTTTACATGTTTCTGTGTATCTACATTTTTTGCAGGTTGAGATCTGTTTGACATCCAACATCAGGACAAATACGATTTCTTCAATAGATATTCACCATTTTGGTTAGATCTTCTCCTTCCAAAGAATCCTCTTAAATTTATTCTCCAAATATTAAATATTATCTAGTTATTTTGGATAATATTCATAGATGTTTTTCCCGTAACCCACTATGTCGGTGATGCAGCTAATCTTTACAGGGCAAAACATCCTTTAGTCTTGTGCACTGATGATTCAGGGGTTTTTTCCACCACCCTTTCTAAGGAGTACGATCTTGCTGCTTCAACATTTGGTGGGTATTATGTTACCACTCTATGCGACTGAGAAACTAGATTCAATGCTTAATCATACTGATTTTTTTTTTTTTTTTTTTTCGTATCATTGTTTTGAAGATCTCGGAAAATGGGAAATGTTTCAGCTAGCGAAAACTGCAGTGGAGTTTATATTCGCAGATGATGGTGTGAAGCAGGATTTGGAAGCGATTTTCGATTTGGCTGCAAAGAAGCTGGATCCATGATCATATATATGCCTGGCTAGCTCTTGTTTTCTTCAGGAGTATTATGTGATTACTTGTTAGAAATTTCTCCAATCTTTTATCATTGTTTAGATGTACAATTCCGTGAAGGTTGAAAATGACATTTGTGACCAATCTCATTCTATGAAAATCTGATGCCTGGAGACATAAAAACATGAATAGAAGCTGATCATTCATTGAAATCCCAGAAATGAAAAATGAGCTGATTCACATGCTACTCCTGAAAATGACTGAATTGAATTCCAGACAAAGTTCACAGATTCATGACTTGTTCAATTTCTATTGGAAACTGCTGACATTGTTGAATAATCAAGTGACAGAAGCTTCTGTACAATTTTGTCAAGACTCCCAAGTTTCAAGATATTGAATTGAATATGATATGACAAATGGCTTGACGTGGCAATCAACAGCTAAAATCCACATAGCAACCAGAACCAACATGGCCCACTCTCTCCAGGTTGGTTTGTCAAAATGAAAAACATGTTTTTCAGTCTAACGTAAAAAAGTAGAGATTTTAAACCAAAAAAATGTGGAATTTACACTTGATAATTTATAGTCTAGTAAATTTTTTTTTTTACTTATGTATTAGTCCGAAGAACACACAAACTCTTAGTTGAGATGATTGTGCGTAGTCTTTATTCTCACATTAGTGAGACGGTTCAAATCATACTTTATACATAAAAATAAAAGTGTTCAAGTTATGCTTTATGATAAAAATAAAATTGTATCAAGCTTTTTCAGTTACGAGAATAGTTATTAACCCGTATTTACATAGTTACGTTGTTTTAATTTAGATAAGTTTCAACGGACTAGTATCCAACCCCTTAAAAAAAGTGGAAAGGAAAACTTCAATTTAAGGGGTATATTCAACTTAGATTTTAAATGGTTTTTAATAATTTTTTTTTAAGTGAATAATTTTTGTAGGGTTCATAGATTTCTATTAACTTTTATAGACTTTGCAATATTTATAAACGATTTTCGTAAATTTTCATTTAAATGACTTTCATAGATTTTGATAGATTTTTAATGACTTTATTAAAATATTTTCATAGACTTTTATAGAGTTTCATATACTTATCTACACTTTCATTAACATTTTAAATTAGGGTGAATTGCACTCAAGTACCCTGACTTTTATCATAATTGCACGCTTAATGCCAGTTTTGCCATAATTGCACTCTAGTACCCGGTAATCCGTTGACCACCGTTAGGGTAACGGTTGACCAAACGGATTCAGGTAAAATGACCAAACTGCCCCTGCAAAGGAAAAAAAAATTTTAATTTTTTTTTCTTCGAACACGAACCCAACTGGGTTCGTGTTCTTCAAAAAAAAAATTAATTTTTTTTTTTTATTTCAAATTTAATTTTTTTTAAAAAAATATTTTTAAAATTAATTAAAATATGACGTGGCATGTTCTTATTGGTTGAATGATTTTTAAATTTTTTTAAAAATAAATTTAAATGTAAAAGACCAATTTGCCCCTGAACCCAGTTAGTCAACCGTTACCCTAACGGTGGTCAACGGATTACCGGGTACTAGAGTGCAATTATGGCAAAACTGGCATTAAGCGTGCAATTATGATAAAAGTCAGGGTACTTGAGTGCAATTCACCCTTTAAATTATAAATAAACTAGTAGTTAACTTTACCAGCCCATTCAATTTTTATTTAACAATAATCATGATGGGTATTATTAGGAATTTGACCATATAAGTATAACAGTAAAAATAGAGTCAAATAGATAATCAAAATACTAAGTTTTTTTTTAAAACATTTATTACTCATCATATACTTAATGTCTTTAATAAAAAAAAAACAATCTTCATTATTGTTAACAAAATAAGGTCTGAACATGAAAAGACGAAAAGAAATAAATAAATACATTATATCAATCTATTTAAATTTTATATGTTATAATTAAATTATTTAAATTTTTTTTATACAACGAATAATTATATATAATGTTTGACCTAATTTTTCACCTGTCTATTACTAATGCATTTTAGATTCTTAAAAAAAAAATTAACTTATTCTTTAATCTTGAAAATATCAAAATTGAATTTCATTTTTATAGCTCTGTTAAGTGTTAACAAAATACTTAAAGTATACTTTAAAATATTGAATAACGAAAAAATATAGTATATATTCAGAAATAATTATTTCATACTTTTTTTTTTCTTTTTACTCTAAGCACTACTTTTTCTATCTTGTCAAAAATATTTATTAATTTTTAAATTATTTTTCATCCGCATAATAGGTTGCAGAATGATTACAATTTTTTCTGAATTATTCTTTTCGAATAATATGTCCAATAGTAAGTGATAATAAAAGTTGTCAATAATTATTTATTAGAAAGTCTTCAAAAGTCTTTCAGAGAAGTGAGAGATAAATTTTGAGTATTTTTATGAAGTATTGTCTAAAAAAATCTACAAAAATCTAGTATTTTGAAAAGTCTATGAAATTTATTGACATTTTGAATAGATTCTTAAAAAATATAAATTGAATATCTCATGACTTTAATAAACTTTTTTAAAGTCGTTAAAATTCTAGATTGAATACCTCGTGACTTTTGTAAACTCGTTAAAAGTTTAGATTGAATACCCTGTGACTTTTGTAGACTCATTAAAAGTCTAGATTTAATACCCCACGACTTCTATATACTTTTTTAAAATCTATAAAAGTTTATATTGAATACACCGTGATTTTTATAGACTTTTCAAAAGTTTTTATTGAATACACTCAAACTTTTTAATTCTATAAACGTCTTTAAAAGTCTTTGAAAATCTAAATTGAATACACTCCCCTTAGTTTACTTTTGATAAAACATCATATTTTTACTTACGTTTCCTTTTTTTGGTTCGTGTGGTCCCTAATCTTTCATAAATAGATCAAATTGGTCATTTGACCAACTATTTGACAGTCAACCATATTTGACAGTTTTGCTCTTAAATAATTAATAAAATTATAATTTGATATTTCAATTAAAATATAATAAAAATAAATAAATAGAAAAAATAATAAAATATTATTAAACTAAATTATAAAAATTTAAAAATGTTAAAAAGTAATCAAATTAAATTATGTTATTAAAAAAATTAATATTTAAAAAATAGAGAATAAAAAAGGTTAAAAAAGCCCTCCAACCATGCACCAAAATCCAAGTTTCAATATCAAAATTTGGTGCACATGAATAGTATTGCACCAAATATGGTGCAACACTATTCATTACACTGCATTACTATTTAATATTTTTAATTTCATTTTTGCCCTTCATATTATAACTCTAACAAATTTTATTCTCTCTATATCATTCAACCAATTTAATTTATTTATACATTTCGATAAATAAATAAATATATAAATTAATTTATTATAAAAAAATATACCATTATAATTATCTCGTCGAGAGCTTTAAAATGAATACAATATTGATATATATTATTAAGTTATTTAATTAACTTATTAATTATATATTTAACTAATTTGTACCTTTTAATTTAACTTAAATTTTTAATGTATAAAAAAACTTATTTGGATGTTGTGATTGTTGACTAGAAAAAAATAGATAATTTAAAACTGATGAAAATTTAATGGTAGAAAAATAAGTTGGTGAAAAAAATAAGTTGCTCAAAAAATACATGAGTAAAAAATTAGATACAAAATTAGTTAGTTGGATAAAAAAATTAGTTGAAAAAAAAATAATTAAAATAATATTATATTAAAAATGAAAAAAATTAATTTGAGTATTTGATTTTTTTCATATAATGTGTATAATTATTTAATAATAACATTATTATACTAAATAAATAAATTAATATTGTTTAAATAATTGTGTATATAATATTATTTAAAAATAGTGTTTGCATCAATTTGATACAAATTGGGTTGGAGTTGAAAAAAATTTAGTGTAAGAATATTCTAAAAAGATATTGTTTTTACACCATTTTGGTACAGTGAGTTGGAGTTGGCCTAAATTTAATTTTTAAATTTTTTAAATTTTAATTTTTCTAATAAAATAACTTAATTTGAATATTTTTTTTTATTTTTTTTTAATTCTCCATTTTTTAATTTTTTAAATGTTAATTTTTCTTAAAAAATTAACTTAATTTGAATATTTTTTTTAATTCTCCATTTTTTTATTTATTCTTTAATATTTTAAATGTTAATTTTTCATAAAAAATTAATTAGAAGGTAAAATTATAATTCTATTAATTGAATTTTTTAAAGGCAAAACTGTCTTTTAGATAATTTTATTATGGTTGACCATCAAAAAATTGGTCAGAATGACCAATTTGATCTATTTAAAAAACGTTAGGAACCACGCGAATTAAAAATGGAAACGTAAGTAAAAAAAACTATGTTTTATTAAAAAGTATGGACTAAATTAAAATTATCCTAAAAATGAAACAAAAGAGTTGAGCACCAGTAATTGGATTTTGTTCTTTTTACCATTATAATTAGAGGTGGACACATTAACCACTCCGACTATAAACCGAACCAAACCGAGTAAAGGAGGTTATTTTCAGTTATGAATCATGGGTCATAGAGGTTTGGTTATTTACTTTGATAACCGAATAAAAATATGTTATGTTAAGTTATAGGTGGCCAAACCGTAAATAATTGAGCTATAAAAATAAAAATTTAAAAAAAAAAACCAAGAAAGAAAAAATGCTAGAAAAATATATGTATACAATAGATGTATTGGTTTATACGAATTTTATTAAGGACAATTTGCTCTCTCCTATTGTATATATTTTGTTTTCAATACAATCGATTTGTTTAAAAATTTATGTGAATGTGAGAGCCAAGATTTCTTAGGAAAAAACCTAAAAAAGTTTTAATCAAGGGAGTTTGAGTAAATACTGAAAGTTACTGTTATGAACTAATTACACTCAATATGACATACTCCTTTAATAATATCGTTCTTCAGTGACGTTCTTAACAACTATTGAAGGTTTCTGGGATTTATTTGGAAGGCCTTTAATTTTTTAAACTGTATTACTATTGTTTTATGAAAATCGAAAACACGATGGACTTAATATTTTAAAAATATACAAATAATTGAATAAAATATAAAAGAAAAATTAATTTCTAACCCAAAAGGTTTATTCAAACCCATACATACAATTTAAGGCCAATAAGGCCCAAACCGAGATAACCGAACAGAATCGAACCTAATTTTTAAGGTTTGGTTATTTTCAGTTGTTCATATAAAACCCACCAGGTTTGGTTGGCCCAATTAATAATCGAATAAAAATTTAGTTTGGTTAGGTTATGGGTATAATCGAACCTAATAGAATATTGCCCAACCCTAATTATAAGTAACCATAATTAAAAGTTAGAGATTTGCGTCCCATGATCAAAGAAATTAATGATAATTAAGGGTGGACAAAGTGGCGATTATGATGGTCGTGTCTTTTGCTTTTTCTCTATTTATTTCTACCATCTTTGTTGTTATTGTTTATTTAGTCTATTAATTAAACAATTTAACGAAAATATTAAAATCTAAAAATAATTAGACTTTTGATAGATTTTTGTTCTAATTGGTGTTAGTTGTATAAACTAAAAAAGTTAATTATTAATTTAAGTATAATTTCACGTGATTGATGATTATAAAATTTTTTAGGGTGATTATCAATTTGGTCCCTAACTTTTTAAAAATTATTAATTTTTTAAAGCGGTTTCGTTTATTGGTATTATTGGGCCCTAAATTTTCATAAATATATCAATTTGGTCCATTTGACCAATTTTTTAATAGTCAAACTAACTAAAAATGTTAAAAAAACAGTTTTGTCCTTGACTTTATTTAAATGAGTTAAAATTATAATTTTACCCTCAAATTTTTAAAAATACTATTAATAATTAGAAGGGTAATATGATCATTTATATTATTTTTATAAAAATAAAATTTAAAAATTTTCAAAATAAAATTTAAAAATTTCTAAAATTAAAATTTTAAAAAAATTTTAAAAATTAAAAAAAAATTTCATAATGTCTCATTAAATTTTTTTTAAAATTATATTTTTTTATTTGTTTAAAATTTTTTTAAAATTATATTTTAAAATGGGAGTTCTATTTAAATTATTTTAAAAAAAATTTAAAATTTTTATTTTTAAAAAATTAATATAAAATGACCATATTACCTTTCTAATTAGTAATAATATTTTTAAATATTTATGGGTAAAATTATAATTTTAACTTATTTAAATAGAATTAAGGACAAAACTATATTTTTAATATTTTCAGTTAGTTTGACTATTAAAAAATTGGTCAAAGGAACCAAATTGATACATTTATAAAAATTTAGGGTCCAATAATACCAATAAATAAAACTGTTTTAAAAAATTAATAATTAATCAAAAATTAGGGAGCAAATTAATAATCACCCAAAATTTTAACAAAAAATTGAACAAAAAATTGAGCGAAAACGAAATTGAAATAGAATCCTATTGGTTCTAATAAAACGGTGCCGTGTCAGAGAAATTCTCGACGTCGCTGGACTTTCTTCGGATTTAAATATGACAACATTTTCTCAAAAAACAATCAAAAATTGAAAAATAATAAAATAAAATAAATAAAAGAAAATCAGAGAGAGATTATTACAACAAACACAAACGAATACCATACAACAAAACAGAGCGCCATCACGGTTTTTGCTCAAATCCCGCCATTAACTCTTTCATCGCCTCTGTAAACCCTAATTCAATTTCCAATTTTGAATTTTCACGTAAATCGATTCTGCTTCTAACCTGTAAAATTCTCGCGTCGGCACTGAATTTTGACTTCGGCATTTCTACGTTTAACATGATCATTCGAATGAAAGACACCAGAGGGATCGCCTAAACCTTTTCGATCAGATCGACAGTTTTTTCTTGGTCGATCGTTTGATCGAATCCGATAACAATGTCCTGGGGGCTGGGGTGGAAGAGGCCGTTGGAGGTCTTCAAACTGAGGCTCAGCTACGGAACCGAGGAGTCAGGAGACGATCTCAACCGCGCGTCGGTTTCGTCGCCGACGGCGTCGAGAGATCCGGAATTGGGGTTCCGCTTGGAGCTGGAGTGGACGAGCGGCGAGGAGGAGGAGCAGGTGGCGCTGAAGCTGCAGTCGCAGCTGATGGTGGCGCTGCCGTCGCCGCAGGATTCGGTGGTGGTGGAGCTTGCGCCGGAGGAGAAAGCGGAGGAGGACGGCGATGACGTTGCGAATGTCGGGGTGGCAATGAGGGTGGTGAAGAGGAGGGAGCCGTTGAGGGCGGCGGTTCTGTCCAAGAGTGCCGGGTCGGGCCAGCAGAACGATGGAGTCGGGGTTTTCACCCGACTGTTGAGATCCGACCTGGCTTCCGGTGGGCCTGGCGACGGGGCGCCACCGGGCTGCAGTGACCATTGGAAGACTGTCACTGTGGTCAGCCTCTGTGGTCTTGGTTTGTCGGTGAGCTTTCCTTACATTTGAGAATTGATGGATTTTTTATACATATATTTTGTGTTTATTGTCTACTTTCTGAAGTATTTTATGAGATTGCAATTGTTTTAATGGTTATATTATTTTGCTTTACATATTTTTATCATCATTTCGGAAAATAAGAAAGTAGAAGTGTTCACTTGACGTAATTTAATTAATTTGTTAGGATTTCTTCATTTATTTGAGAAGCTGAGCATTTTGCAGCACAGAAATTTGTAATGTAGCCAAATTTAATAATTTTCTTTGCTTTTCGTAACTGTTGATGATTTAATGTTTAAACGGCAAATAGTGGATTTTGCTCTTTCTTTGTTTAATGGTGAAGCCATGATTTTGGGTTAACATGAAGTGGGTGCTCTTCTATTAGCTGGGAAACTGTTTTGCAATTTTTCCTTTTCTGGGAATTCTGGCATCATCAAAGTTGAATTCTGTATTAATCTTTGTTGACACTTGCCACCTTGGTAATATCTGGACTTCTTGGCTATCATATGTTAATAGTCGTTTAACAATCACAATCAATCAAAATATTTATGCCATTTATAAAATAGATTAGTTATGAAATGTAGCTGCGATAATTAAAATGTAGTGGATGTAGTTGAGATTGTAAATGTGTGCCTTTGCTTTTTACTTACGTTGTTTGACATATAGCAAGCATTTTAATATCTCTATTGTTGAATGCTTATTGACAGGTATTGCCTGTTGAGTTGACCCGTTTGCCCCTTCTTGAGAAACTCTACCTTGATAACAATAAGCTATCAATTTTGCCACCTGAGCTTGGTGAGCTGAAAATTTTGAAAGTTCTAAGTGTTGACAACAATATGCTTGTTTCTGTTCCTGGTAAGCATGGGATTGTTTTGTATGTCTTAAGTCACGTCTTCCTCTATCGTGTTTAATCATATCAAGTTCCTTGTGAGAAGACAGAACTTACTTCATTATATGAATATCTAGGTTGTTTATGTTCTTTCTGCGATGTGTTTGTTTAATTGATTTTGTTTCAAATTTGTAAACAGTTGAATTGAGAGAGTGTGTGGGACTGGTGGAATTGTCACTAGAGCACAACAAGCTTGTTCGGCCTCTTCTCGATTTCAGGTCATTTAACAACAATTGAACATTTTGTTCAGTTTATACTTTGTTAACTTGTTTCTCTTTCGTTGATAAAGTCTATAATTTTCTGTGTCTCTAATGTTGTGCTCCAGTTGAATGGCAGGGCTATGGCAGAGTTACGAATTCTTAGGTTGTTTGGTAACCCTCTTGAATTCCTTCCTGAAATTTTGCCACTACAGAAACTTCGCCACTTGTCTCTTGCAAATATTAGAATTGTGGCTGATGAAAACCTGAGAATGGTGAATGTTGAAATAGAGGTAGTGTTTGATGAAGTATTTTGGCAATTTTTGGCATTATGCTTTCAAATATAATATAGTTACTAAGTCATAGACTTTTTTGTGTGATTGTAGATGGAGAACATTTCTTATTTTGGTGCATCTAGAGACAAATTAAGTGCCTTCTTCTCTCTCATATTCCGTTTCTCTTCTTGTCATCACCCTTTATTAGCATCTGCCTTGGCAAAGATAATGCAAGACCAAGGAAACCGTGTAGTTGTTGGCAAAGATGAAAATGCAGTCCGGCAGCTTATTAGTATGATAAGTAGTGATGATCGCCATGTGGTAATTTGTCATCCTTGCTATTATGTTTAATTTTAATATTTTTTTTATTCTTCTGTTTGGCATTTTCTCAATATTCAATAATTATGACTTCTGGCAGGTTGAGCAAGCATGTTCTGCTCTATCATCTCTGGCAGGAGACATTTCTGTAGCAATGCAGTTGATGAAATGTGATATTATGCAACCTATTGAAACAGTGCTTAAATCTTTTCCTCCAGAAGAGCTAATCTCCGTGCTGCAAGTTGTGGTGCAGTTGGCTTTTACATCTGATACTGTAGCTCAGAAGATGCTGACCAAGGACATGTTGAGGTCATTAAAAGTGTTATGTGCCCACAAGAATTCTGAGGCAAGTTATCCATTTTCTGCAGTGTACAAGTTTATTTCCTTATTTTGTGGCGTCATTTAATGTTAAAACGCTTTTCATCCATTAGGTACAAAGATTAGCTCTGCTAGCAGTTGGAAATTTGGCTTTCTGTGTGGAGAATCGCCGTATTTTGGTTACTTCTGAAAGTTTGCGGGAACTTTTGTTGCGTTTGACTGTTGTGCCTGAACCCCGAGTAAATAGAGCTGCAGCTCGGGCTTTGGCAATTCTTGGTATGTTTGTGAATTTGATGTTTGCTGCATTTTGAGATTGTTTAACCTTATAGAAGCTAACTTTCTTGTGCCTTTAGGAGAAAATGAACTTTTGCGTCGTGCCATTAGAGGGAGACAAATTCCAAAGAAAGGACTGCGTATACTTTCAATGGATGGAGGTGGCATGAAAGGTTTGGCAACCGTGCAAATTCTTAAACAAATTGAAAAAGGAACTGGAAAGCGGATACATGAGTTGTTCGACCTTATATGTGGCACATCGACAGGTGGCATGCTAGCTATTGCCCTTGGTATTAAGCTAATGACATTAGATCAATGTGAAGAGATATACAAAAGTCTTGGTGAGTATGATGCATCAACGAACAATATCTGAGAAAGGTTTATTTCTTGCAATGATTTATTTATCTCATTCTGTAATGATGGTTGTTCAGGAAAACTTGTCTTTGCCGAAACTTTTCCCAAGGACAATGAAGCTGCAACTTGGAGAGAAAAGCTGGATCAACTTTATAAAAGTTCATCACAGAGTTTTAGAGTTGTTGTACATGGATCTAAAGTATGGATCATTCTTTTTATTTCCTTCGCATTCTTCAATACTGCTATTGATGCTTTCCTGTTACCCTTGAAAATTTTGCAGTGTGCATGCACACAGATTAGTATAAATAGATTTTTACATAGACAAGTCCTTAAAATAGTATTTTTCTTCAAAGGAATCAAACATTATTTCTTTTCACAAGATCTTGTTTGGTATAGGAAGTTACTATGTCTAATGCAATCTTTGTCAACTGTACAAATAGATGCGAGTCTTGATCTTATATTTTGGTGTATGAAGCTTTGCAGTTCCATACAAAGCCATAGTTCAATTAGGGTGATAATCTTTACTACTTAAGAAACTAAATGCCCTGAAATTAGAAACTTACATATCGTCTTGCAGCACAGTGCAGATCAGTTTGAGAGGTTGTTGAAGGAAATGTGTGCAGATGAGGATGGAGATTTGTTGATAGAGTCAGCAGTGAAAAATATCCCCAAAGTTTTTGTTGTATCAACTTTGGTCAGTGTGGTGCCAGCTCAGCCTTTTGTATTCCGCAATTATCAGGTTTGATGGCGAAACTTCCTTCCCTTTTAATGTGGTCACATTTCTGTCAGAGTTTGTCTATTTATTTTGTTGGCTTAGATGTACCATGGTTGTGTAGATTCAGATGGTTATTCTCAGCTGTGGGATAGTTATTGTTTTCTGATCGTTTCTCTTTAACTTGACATGCAGTACCTTGCTGGAACACCAGAAGTGCCTCTTTCAATGTCAGAAAATTCTGGAATCACTGTGCTAGGATCTCCTACTACTGGTGATCAAGTTGGCTATAAACGTAGTGCTTTTCTAGGAAGTTGTAAGCATCATATATGGCAAGCTATAAGAGCGTCATCTGCAGCTCCTTATTATCTTGATGATTTCTCGGATGGTATTATTTCTTGTGCTCTTTTATATTAGTTTAATGCTTGCCATTGTTATTCCTTTTTATTTCTACACAAGTCTCACATTGACTTCTTATCACCATCTTGTTTTAATTGTATATACGTCCTAAAACAACTGCCACAGATGTGTACCGCTGGCAAGATGGTGCAATAGTAGCAAATAATCCTACTATATTTGCCATAAGAGAAGCACAACTTCTATGGCCTGACACAAAAATTGACTGCTTGGTTTCCATTGGTTGCGGCTCTGTTCCGACAAAGGTAAACAGTTTCTTGCTGCTCTTAGTTCTTTTTTCCTAAGGCTAGTCATTAAGTTCTGGATTTTGAGTCTAGTATTTTATTTTTCGTAGTGTTCAAAGACAGTATTATGGTGAGTAATGCTAAATTTATTTTTTGTGAAATATCTTTTCTTTTTTAATATTCATCAGTTACGACTTGCCATATTAAAACCTTCATAAAAAAAAATTAGGCTTTAAACTTCTAACCTGTTTTCCAACTTCATTTGGGAAGTGTTCTGGCACCATTGAAGCATTGCTTACTTGTAGTGAAGAACTACGTGTAGATAATTAGACAACTTTTTAAGTTGCTCTTCATGGAAGAGTCTGCATATTTCATGATACTTTTTTTCTTTCTAAAGAATCTTTATATGAACAAATTTACGAAGATGCTGCTGGATGCTTTTTATTCTGCCTGAACTTTGACTTTATTTATCCAATTGCAAAACCCTTAATTTATGTGCATGTTCTCCTATCAATTCATTCTTCTTTTATGAGTATACTTGTCCTGGTAGAGAGTTGCTCATTGAAGCTACTCATAAATTTCTTCTGATTAATTCACAAGAAGTGTTGAGATAATAGTAATTGAGAATCTGGGTTGGATTTAATTATAATACTAGACTCCTAAGAAACTAATAATACTAACAAATGCAAAGGCTTCTGTCATTATGTAAAGTTGCAAATAAATTTGTATATACTAGTGATTTTAGGTTCCTACTTATCCTTTAAAAGAAATAATGAACTAGTGATTCTAATTTCTAATTTATGGTTTTGCATTTTGATCTTATAGGAGTGATTCATAACTGTTTTGTAGGTGCGGAAAGGTGGTTGGCGTTATCTTGATACTGGGCAAGTATTGATTGAGAGTGCCTGCTCTGTGGATCGTGTGGAGGAAGTTTTAAACACGTTGCTGCCTATGCTTCCTGAGATACATTACTTTCGGTTTAATCCAGGTATTAGATTTGGAGTTACTTCTAGTTGATATGAGCACATAATGTGAAAGACTTTCTCCTCTATTTTAACTTCAAATAATTCGAAACTGATTTGCTTTCATTTTTATTTGTTTCTTGTACTCTTTACATTGATGTAGGAAATTGTCATAAGACTTACAGTTTGTAAAAAATATTATAACTCTCAAGTCAGCATTCTGTGTGTTTTTCCCCTGCAGTTGATGAACGTTGCGATATGGAGCTGGATGAGACTGATCCGGCAATCTGGCTGAAATTAGAAGCCGCAGTTGATGATTACATTCAAAAGAATTCAGAGTCCTTCAAAAATGTTTGTGAGAGACTGCTTCTACCATTCCAACATGATGAGAAGTGGTCAGAGAAGGCTAAGGTGACAAATGCAGGTGGCATTTCTAATAGATTCTTTAGTTGTTTTTTTTTTATATATACAAAATTTTAACATTATGATTCTTATTTCTCTGAACCCTTAATTCTGTCTCCTGCTATTCTAGATGAGAATGGTGTATCTTTAGGTTGGAGGCGTAATGTACTACTTGTTGAAGCTATGCATAGTCCTGATTCAGGGAGAGTTGGGCACCATGCTAGGGCACTTGAGTCATTTTGTGCACGCCATGGAATAAGGTTATCACTTATGCATGGGATATCTGGAATTTGGAAGACCACACCTGGAACAGCATTCCCGACGCCATTTACCTCTCCTTTGATTACTGGAAGTTTACCATCAAGCCCACTTTTATACAGTCCTGATTTTGGCACCCAGAGGGTTGGCCGAATTGATATGGTTCCACCTTTAAGCTTGGATGGATCACAAGCTGTAAAGACATTTTCATCGCCACCAATGTCACCTAAGAATCACAGGCAACTTTCTTTACAAGTTCGATCATTGCATGAGAAGTTACAGAATTTACCCCAAGTAGGCGTTATACATTTGGCTCTTCAAAACGACTCTGTTGGCTCAATACTAAGGTCAACATGCCCCTCTATTGTTCTTAAATTGCCATCTTTTTCATATCAAAGTTGTTTCACTCCTAGTCCTAACCTGCTTTTATGCTTATTTAGCTGGCAGAATGATGTATTTGTGGTTGCTGAACCTGGAGAACTTGCTGATAAGTTTCTTCAGAGTGTTAAATATAGCTTGTTATCAGTGATGCGGAGCAACCGCAGAAAGGGTGCATCAGTTCTTGCGAAAATATCAACTATTGCTGATCTGGTTCGCTGTAGACCATACTTCCAAGTTGGAAATGTTGTCCACCGTTATATTGGACGCCAAACCCAAGTATGCACCCTTTACATTTTGCTTTTTTAAACGATTAGGTGATTGCTTGTGTTATTTGTAGGGTAGTTGCTATATTAATACTTTTTGCGATGATGTTCGGTATGATTTCTGAAGGTTATGGAGGATGACCAAGAGTTTGCAGCATATATGTTCAGAAGAACTGTCCCTTCTATGCACTTAACATTTGATGATGTTCGTTGGATGGTATGTAGTTTTACTAAAATATAATAAAAGAATTCTTTCATTGTCCTGTGAGATTCTAGTCTATCTGCATCATTCTATAATTTCTTAGATGAGGAAGAGGTTCTGTTTGATATTTTCAGTCTTCGTTGTGATAAGAAATCAACAACTGCATTTAGTTTCCTTTCTTGCATTTCTGCATTGGATATGTTTAAGGCACAGTTTCCCAGTTTGAAGCTTTAGATATTTGCTGTGATAATGTGGCTGATGCTCATATTTGTGTAATCCTAGATTGGAGCTTGGAGGGAAAGGATCATAATTTTCACAGGGACATATGGGCCTACTCCAGCTTTACTTAAGGCCTTGCTAGACTCCGGTGCCAAAGCTGTTATATGTCCTTCAGCTGAACCACAGGAAATGCCGCTGGCAACATTCCATGGATCGGGAGAGCTACATTTCCAGGAAAATGGGAGGTTTGAGATTGGGGAGGATGAGGCAGAAGATGAAGATCTCGATTCTTCCAGTCCAATGAGTGACTGGGAAGATAGTGAACCCGACAAGAATGGGGACCATTTGATGGGTCTTTGGGATGATGATGAAGAGGAATTGTCGCAGTTCATCTGTCTCTTTTATGACTTCTTGTTTCGGGAAGGCGCAAGAGTGGATATTGCCCTAAAGAATGCTCTTGCCACTCATCGGAAACTGAGATATGTATGTCATCTTCCTGATAGGTAGTAGATTAAATAAGTCTCGTACAAGAACACGAAAACCAAAACCAAAACCAAAACCAAAACAGAAGAAGTAAAAAACCAAAAAAAAAAAAGATAAAGAAAAGAAAACAGAATTAAGAATATAGATGAGTGTGAATAATTACAGAAATAAGAGGGGAGACCAATTTTGAGGCTTATAGAAAATGCGTTATCTGTTATTTGATTACCTGAACATGAGTATATTAGCTCTCATTTTTCAATCATGAGATATATAAATTCAAAATTTCCCCATATATCTTCTGAGTTCTGATCACCATTTCTCGTTGCCAAGTGTACCCATCTTTTGTTAGGTGGAAGTAGAGAACTGTGAATGCTGACTTTCAGAGTAGATCACATCTGAGGAATATTGAACCGATGAAAAATTGTTAGGTGCAATGCAATCATAGTTGTCCAGATGTAAAAAAGATGTGTTTGCCCCAATGAATTAAATGTTGCAATTTCTTGATCAGCTTCAACTGAAATTATATGTTGCAAATTGCAAGTAGAAATACATCTGAAATGTTCGAACTAAAATAGCATTTCCTGTTCATTCATTAATTTAGGTAAAAGCAGAAATGCAGTATTTCAGGGTAGAGAGGAGCACTTGCCATACCATTTTGGAAGCCCAGCTACAATTGCATCTATGTATTTGATGGATGTTTTCTTACATACATACATATTACATCATTGATCTTCCATTGCTAATATGAATCCACGGGGTCTCTTTATCTATATGACATCCTAACCTATCCACCATACACACAATGAAGAAATGATTTCTATCATTACCCCAAATAAATTTAGTCAATGTATGAAAAGTGAAAAAGAAAAGGAGAGAAATCAACCTCCAAGACCACCAAACTTCATGATTTATAAGATTTTTATTGATTTACAGTCTTCTAACCCCAACATAATATTATGAGAAACCATCAGCAGCATCATGCCTATAGTTTTTTCACAAGAAATTCGGACTGCCTCGACCAACCAGTATTGGCCGTACTACACCCTAATCATGATCAACTTCGAATAGTATATGCAAAAGCAAGAACTAATTACATGGCTCGGTTAACTGAGAGGGTGAAAATTTTTATTCCCTGAAATCATGCAATGCAATGCAATGCTTTCCATTGCAAATGCAAGAAGAATATTTAATGGAAAGTGAAAAGCAAGCACAGGAATAATATGATAGGTGTTTTTCTATCTCTATCCAAGGCACCAATCATGCAAAACTTCATGCTGTCCACTTTTGATAAAGCAAACTTCAATATTATTCATTATAAAGACAAGAGAAGATAAATTCTCCCACCTAGACGATGACCTGGGGCCACCACCTTTCTTCATCTACAAGCCTCCCTACACTTTGTGAAAATATAAAAATGCAGTCTAAAGTTACCACAAAGACCAGGATTTCTGATAATATGGCTGCTGCTGCTGCTCCTGTTGCTATAGGCACTCGGGGCACAGTCGGATCCCTTGTCAGGAGGGAGATTGAGTATTTCAGTAAATTCGAGTTGGAAAGACGCGCAATTAGTTTTCAGAAAACTCGGGGACAGATTGTTGACATGGGTTCCAGCAGTGGCCATTCCAGGCATGGGTTCTGGTTCATGATGATGAGCTGGAAGAGGAAGAAGCGAAGAGGCAGCAGCAGCAGCGGGTTCCTGCCAAGCATCTGCTCTGCTGCAGAAGTAGCAGATAAAGATCGGTTGAATTGCATACCTGGGTTCAATTACAGTATTCTGAAGAGTGATGTGAATAACTTGCACATTTAGTCTTGTCTTCTTGAAGAGCTAACCATGCTCTTAAGCGTTCGAAGCCTCTGGATCTCAGCAACTATATCAGATTGTCTCGTCCAGTTTCCATCTCCTTGTTCTTTTCAAAGGATAATTGTCACGGATGAGCTTGGATTGCTCATATGTTTTTTGTTGTTTAAGTAATCTACTAAAGTTATTTTGTTTATGCTTCTATTGAAAAGCTGTGATACAACTTTCAGAATTTCTTCAGAATCCAGTGTCTCTGGTGAGCAATTCTTGAAATCCCTTTTGCCTCGGAAATTCCAGATTCTGATGAAGCCTCTGCCACTGTCTTTGGCTTTTGGTATCTGGCAAGATCTTTCTACAAAAGGAGGGACAGAATTTGTACCTTTCCACCTTATTAATTACTGAAGAAGTTACAAGGCTAGTATGTGAATATTCCATCTGTAAAAGGTTTACTAAAAAAAAGAGAGAATTAAAAAGTAGTCATTTTCATTTACAGTTAAATTTAGAGAGGTAACAAGGATTGAGAATAACTAATATCCGCTATCATAACAGGCATCTTGAGATGGTCCCTCCGATTCTGACTATAAGAATCAGTGCAAAACTAAGGAAACAGGGTTTTGCCCATCTTAAATTCGGTAACATATTTTATGTGCCACATTTACAGCCTAACAGGTCCTTATAAAGCAGTCCGATTTCAGCTGGCACGTAAACTGCCAACCTAAGACCGATGCCATGACGCTAGAGCCCTCGGATGCCATTGACACTTCCTCCTTTCACAGAGTTAACAAACCGATAATTTTTTATCGATGCCTCTTTAGCACTTTTCTCAACAATGTCAATATCTGGCTTAGCTAGATACTCAAGAGCAGTTACAACATCACCGATAATAGGCCTCATGTTAGCTTCCTCTTGGATACACATTGCTGCCACAGCAAGAGCTTGAAATAGACCCTTTAAAGGGTACTTTCCTTCAAGCAATGGATCAGCCATCAACGTGAATTTTCTTGTCCTTTAACAATGGCTTTGCCTGCAATAAGTAAATAAAAATTGATTAAGAAACTGATTTTATGAGCTTAAAATGAGCAAATTCAGACACAGAACATATGAAGATAACAAACACAAGTACAATTACATGGAGGGTCTGTGAATTTGATACCATTTTAAGATCGAAAAGTTTAAAACTATAGTTTAAGGACTTGAACATACCCATCTAATTAGGTTTTGCTCTTCAGTTGCTCTTGATTGATCAATAGCACTCCTACCAGTGATAAGCTCCAGGAACATGACACCAAAACTGTAGACATCAGACATTTTTGTCAGCTGACCCGTCTTTACATACTCTGGAGCACAGTAACCATAGGTCCCCATTACCCTTGTAGACACATGGTCCTTGCCTCCAGTAGGACCTAACTTAGCAAGTCCAAAATCAGAGAGTTTTGGATTGAATTCTGAATCTAATAGTATGTTAGATGCTTTGAAATCACGAAAAATGACTGGCGGATCAGCAACATCATGCAGGTATTCCAATCCTTTCACCGCTCCTGCTGCTATTTTCATCCTAGTAGTCCAATCCAGAGGCTCCTTATCTGGAAGTAAATCTGAAATTCAGGAAATGTAATCAGAATATCTCACACGTATACCTTGTTTTTCTAGCAAGCAATTAAAAAGTTATCTACACGTACCAAGAAAGTGATTTTCCAGAGATCCGTTAGGCATGTATTCGTAAACCAAAATTCTTTGTTCACCCTCTACACAATACCCAATCAGATTGACAAGGTTCTGGTGTTGAACCAGACTTAACATCAGAACTTCTGCAAAGAATTCTCTGCTTCCCTGATTTCCATTCCTGTCTAGTTGCTTCACAGCCACAACCTGAAAGTAAAAACATATCAAACAAAGCATAAGAATACATGATCGTTTTCGCAAAAAACAGAATAAGATTTGAGAGAGGAAGAGAGAGGAGACCTGATCAATGCTGTCAATGTATCCTTTATACACCCTCCCAAATCCTCCTTCGCCGACCAAACACATAGGATTGAAGTTGTTGGTTGCAGCCACCAGCTCCTGATATGTGAAAACAATGCAAGTATTCTTTGCCTCCCCAACTTTTAGTATCTCAGCCTCTATATTCCTCTTCTTGCTGCTTCCTGCATATTTATAACAACAATAAGAAATTCTGAGACAAGTTGTGGTTCAAAATTTAAACTAGAAAGCATAAACCTTACATATATTAAAATTTAATAAGCATTCTAAAAGGAGAACATTGAATATTGTTTTCTGTTTATATATGCACAAGTATTATGCATGACTAGTTACTCAAAGCAGGCATGTAAAGAGTTTTTTTTTTTTTTTTTTTTTTTTTTCGAAACAATTCGAAAAACAGCACTTTTTCTGACATCTATGATCTATGCAAACTGCATGCAATTTGTGACAGAAATCACACATCCACCTGAACTTTTCGATGCACAAATCTAAAAATTTCCAACAGAATGAATGATCAGCAGCAATAGATTGAGGCCATAATAATAAACACAAACAATCTTACATTTTTCTGATCAGAACATACCTGTTTTGCAAGAAACAATCTTGACAAAAGGTGCACATTTGTCCCCATCATTGTTGTTGTATAAATTGGCATTCCTTTGGAAAGAATAATTGCCATCTGCTGGAGAACATGAATAGCAGTTCATGATCTCCCTCCCTCCCTCCCTCCCTCCCTCCCTCTCTTTAAATTCCAAAATTGTTGATCAAAAACTTCATGGAAAAAGCTATGATTATGAACATTTAAGTATTGATATAGGAGCCACACCAGTGTTGATTGGTTTTTGATGTCATGAGTCTCACCATTGGCATGAAATTCGGTTGGTTTTGCTAAATTTAGTTGTCTTTCAGCTTCCTGTTTGTGTAGAGGATATAGAGAGAGAGAGAGAGAGTTGTTACTAGTTGATTGGTTTCTTAGTTCTGGAGTTCCTGCTTTAACTAACTACAAGTAATTTATTCCATAAATGGACAGTTCTATTATATATATATATACACAAACAACATTAACTTTTGACAAAGTTGCATGGCCACTCATGATTTTTCTATTGAGCATATTTATGACTTATAGTTACTTTTTTAAAAAAACAATTATTTGTCTTTGTTTTTTTTTTAAAAATCTGACCATTGATAGGTGAAGCTTACCGAAACCTAACGAAATTAAACTCTATAATACAGTTCGGATATCTACTTTCATATTTGAAGCATATATTGCATTTTTATGGATAATGGTGGGACTATATATTTAAACCTTAGTGGATTAAATGAGATTGTGAGATTCTAACTATCAAGTCGATTGACCTTTGGTATAAATATTTATAAATACTTATAATTAATTTTTTATAAAAACAATTATGTGTCAACTACTCATTATTGAGATAAAAGAAAATTGATAGCAATTGAATAAATATTTTAAAAAATTTATATAATTCTCTAGCTACAACTATATTAAATTATGTATATTATCAAATTACTCAATATTTTTGGAACAATTATCAATTTGGTCTCTAATTTTTAGAGAATCATCAATTTTTTAACACAGTTTTATTTATTGGTAACTTGGGCCCTAAATTTTCGTAAATATATCAATTTGGTCCCTTTGACCAATTTTTTAACCTTCAAACTAACTGAAAATGTTAAAAAGACAGTTTTGCCCTTAACTCTATTAAATGAGTTAAAATTATAATTTTTTACCAATAAATTTTGTAAAATATTTTTAATAATTAGAAGGATAGTATGGTCATTTATATTAATTTTTTAAAAATAAAATTTATAAATTTTAAAAAAAATTAAATTTTTAAATTTTTTTCATAACATCTCATTTAATATTTTTTAAAATTATATTTTTAAAAAATTAATATAGAATGACCATATTACCCTTCTAATTATTAATAATATTTTTAAAATTTTGAGGGTACAATTGTAATTTTAACTCATTTAAACAGAGTCAATGGAGAAATTTTCTTTTTAATATTTTCAGTTAGTTTGACTGTTAAAAAATTAGTCAAAGTGACCAAATTGATATATTTACGAAAACTAAGGGTCCAAGGGTACAAATAAACGAAACTGAGTGAAAAAATTAATAATTTTTTAAAAATTAGAGATTAAATTAATAATTATTCATATTTTTGCTCAAAAATTACACCAACAACAAATAATCAATTAAAAGTTGTATAATTGAAAGATTACATTGAACCTGAAGTTATTTGGTCAGAAATTTCAGCTTAATTGGTTGTGATCTCCCTCGCTCTCTCTCTACACTCTTGATCATGAGTTCTCTTTAAAAAAATAAAAAACAATCCCATAACATTTTCCACGTGTAGGTCTAGAAATCAAACACGTGTTCTCTAAGTCTAAACCCTTGTCAGAAACCTAAAATTTAGAGTCAAAGCGCAAAACAGAGAAGGAAAAAAAATGCTTCAACAATGGCCATTTTCAGGTCCTTGAAAACTCTAATCAATAAAAACCCCAAAACCCGAATCGAAACACGACCCTTTTTCACCGGCGTCGGCGCCTCCGCCACCACCGTGATCACAACCACCACTCTCTTTTTGAACCCCCCTCTGTACACTCCTTTCTCTCACCGGACGACCCCTCTCTCCAAATGGATAGCTCCGTTTCAGTTTCAGGGCCCTCTCTTCCTCTCCTCTCCTCCCTGGAAGCTCTCGCAGTCCGCCACTCCCTTGAATGGCGTCGTCTTGAGGAAAGTTCAGTCCTTGAATCTGGACTTGATCCGGGGCAGGACTGCTTTTCCCTCCAAGTTGGGTTTCGGCTCTGTCTTTGCTCACCCGAACGTGTTGGATCGTGTCGAGTCCAAGAAAGAAGAGGATGTTGCGAGAGATGGGTTGGTGAAGAGTTTCGTGAATTTGCCAAATTTGGTCTCCGTTAGTCGTTTGATTTCTGGGCCTTTCATTGGATGGTAAATTTTTTTTTTTTTTTTTTTTGTTCTTGTGTGATTTCTTGTTGTTTGATGATAAAATCTTTGTTTTTTAGTTGTTCATGGTTTGTTTGGTTGCTTAGAAAAGAAAGTAGAGAACAAGTTGTAGTTTGTAGACAGTAAGTAGAATTACTAAGGGCAGTTGTTTGCAAGTAAGTATATTTCATTTTGGGTACATTTTTTCGGTGCAATGTAGTGCTTGTTGTTGGTTAGTTGTTTATAAGTACGTACATTTTCTCAGCTCAATGTAGTGCTTGTTTTGATTAATTTTTAGCTTAGGAAATCTCAATTAGAAAAACAAACAAGTAGACTAATGGAGTTCAAGTATCTACAACTACTATCTTGGGTGAATTCGACAATAGACAATCTTGGCATTAGCCTATCGATATTCATAAAATTAGGCACAATTTGGTTTCAGCATGGATTTTCTAAATAGCAAACCTCAAAATGACATTGAGATTTTCTTTTCATATTGAGTGGTTGCTAGATACTTAACTCAAATTTCATGGATATTCAAACCGTCTGTGACTTACTCTTAATGTTTATCTTGTCTATGTTTGTTATTCCTGTGAGAACTTTCTTCTTTATCATTTGTACTTCTTTGTGACTCTTCAAATTTTGCATCTGAAGGGAAGAGTGATTAACTAACAACAACTTTCTTTTTCAGGATGATCACAAATGAAATGTATTCTTCTGCATTTGTGGCGTTGGCTATCTCTGGAGCAACTGACTGGGTAATAAGATCATGCCAGTTTTTTCATATATGAAAGCAAATTACAGTTTTTTTTTTTTATAAAAAAATAGGATATTGATTATTAGTTTGTCTTTCATGATGTAGCTAGATGGATATTTGGCTAGAAGGATGAAAATTGATTCTGTAGTGGGTTCCTACCTTGATCCCCTTGCTGACAAGGTAAAAATCCTTCCATGCTTAGTGATGCTTAGTGATTTGACCGCTGGTCGCTGTTGGTTAGGTTAACCCATTAAGGAGCTTTTTCTTCTTCTTCTTTTTTTTCAGTGATGATTTATTCTCGTGGTAATACAGGTTCTTATTGGAAGTGTTGGTGTGGCAATGGTACATATGGATTTGCTGCATCGTAAGATGTCTCAGCTTTGTCCTTCATCTTAACATATATTTATGTGGTTGAAAAATTGCTATTATGAGATCATTTTAAGCAAAAACAATATAATTTTTCCATAATGACATTGGCCTGCAGAAGGTCATGTTCTTCAAATGCTTGTTCTTAAGATATGAACTCTCTTCCTCTATCATCCTCTTTTAGATGCAACTTTGATGAAACTATCATTATATGGTATGATAAATGAGTATACAAAAGAATATTGAAGAAAAGCGCTTTAGAGTATGGTTATTTGGCTACATTCAGCAAGAGCAGCATTTGTGCACTTTTTTAACTTTCTCTGTTGGTAGTCTTCCATTCAATTGGAATATTTTTGTTCACCTTAGTGTTGTGGACCACCAGCATTTTTATTTCCTGCGTTGCTGTTATAAAAAATATATATTTTGTATCAGCATTTAGCTTCGTATTTTAGCCTCAGGGCTCTGAATTGTGCATATAGTATGCCTTAGCTTGTACAGTTTGATTTAGTGGAGGATGGAGCCTGGAATATGCTACCCACATATAAACAAACTCGATTCTTTACATTATTAGCATTATATGATATTCCTGTCTTTCTGCCCAGTTGATGTTGAAAAATTGGCTTAACGCAATTAATGAATAGTTTCAATATATGTACACATATACAACAATTGCTATATTTTTTTTTACGTTAGAAAGTTTGGCTTAATACAACATTTCTGTATTTTTTTTTTATCACATACTACGTTCAATTGTTTGTCATGGGTTAACCAATTCTGTTTTGTTTTTCTGCTGTAAAGCCGGACTTGTTGGACTAGTTGTATTGCGTGATGTCATCCTTGTTGGTGGTGCAGTTCTTTTTAGAGCTAGTAGCTTGGGATGGAAGGTGATATCTCAAACTTGGAATTTGTCTATGGCAATTTTAATTTTATGGAATGGCAAACTTGAGTATTTATTTAGCTGAAGTCCTGATAGAAAATTTTGAATTCCTTCTTTAAGTGGAAAAGCTGGATTGATTTCTTCAATCTTGACGGAACCTGCCCGCAGAAAGTTGAGCCTCTCTTTCTGAGCAAGGTATGGTTCATATTAATATTTACTTGAACGAAATCTGAATATACAGCTGTTATGTTAATAATAGTTACTCCATGACATCTAACCAGGACTACAAATGATGACAGGTTAATACAGTTTTCCAGTTGGTTTTGGTTGCCGCAGCTCTTCTTCAACCAGAGTTTGGAACCCAAGAAACTCAATCATACATAACATACTTGAGGTAATTCCACAACCACCGCCACTTTTAAGGTACTTTGATTTTAACACTTGTTACACTTAGAGGAGTGTTCATTTTTCCTCTATTTTGGTACAGTTTGTTGGTGGCTTCAACTACAGTGGCGTCTACTGCAGCATACGGTGCACAATACATGAGGAAGGGATCCGCCTTGGTCACAAGAAACCCGTAGTTTGAATTCTAGAGCACAAACTTCATGGAAGATTTGGTGGAATGGTGCGGAGAATGATGAGATACGGTCATGTATACCAATTGTTTTGGAGTTGCCATGCATAAAATTGTGTTGCGGTTGTGGTTGTGGTATCCATGCAAAATGGTTTGAGGAAAAATTCTCTTTAAATTTCTTGAAGTAGCATCCAATTTTACACCCTTGTGTTGCTCCACGGACAAGCTTGACCTTCTTGATGAACCGCGGGCTAGATAATATCAAAATCGCCTCGGGGAATATGTGAACTTGTTGAAGCAGTGGACTAAAGGATCCATTTTGAAGAGACGTTAATTTGTATAGTATAAATGAGACTGGTAGAATTTGTACTTTGTTAAACCAAAGTGTAATAATTAATAAATGAGAAAAATTCTCTAACTTCCATATATGTTGGTATGATTTATGATAATTTGATAGCCATTTGACTTCAAAGTTTGCGTTGCGGTTGTAAGTTACAACCGAATCACATGGTTGAATTATTTATCGCACTGTCCATCTGTATTGTGATAATGGTTTCCAAAGAGAAATTTTTTGAAGTACAAATTCTATTGAATTGAGAACTCAGATAAGGTCCCTTTGTTGCAGGCAAAATGGAACACAATAAGCATAGCGATGGCTACAAAGATATCACGCCAGGCTGAGAAACTGACTAAAATTTTCTTCCCATCAACTCCCATGCGGTTTTTCACCAAGACAATCCCATAGAGCAAACAAAGTAATCTTGGTTAACTACTAAGAGTTTATAACATAACAATCAACCATCAAATCCATGGAATTTCAAAGAATCGAACAGAGAATTTTCGCTTAAAATACTAAGATTGGTTTTCTTTCTTTAAGAGTGTTAATACATATCATCTGAGATGATGTGGTGACAAAGATTGCGGCTTTCGTTTTCACTAATCTGATCACTCATACTAAAGAACACGGATTCGCATAATGATCATCATCCACGAGCATCTTTAAGGGAATCTCTCCTCCTCCCTCAAATCAATCTCCTTTAATTTCTTGGACAACAGAGAGGAGATGGAAGGCGACAATTTTTAAATAATATCATATTATAACATCAAAGCTTCATGAGATCCTGCAGAGGTCTATAAATACCACAAACAAAGATTTTTGGCAAAGACTGACTAGCTTGGGAACCATATTCAACCAATCTGATATGAACCCACTAGTTAGAATTCACCCTTAAAAACCGGCTTGTAAGAAGAGGGTTCCTACAAAGTTATATACCAACCACTAATCCCCCGATCGTAATACAATCCCTTTCACATAGATCAAGTGTAAACAGAGAATCCATAAAGAACAGAGAAGAAAAAAACACGAAAAAAAAAAAAAATGAAGCCACAACTTCACTATCAGCAGCATCAAAACAAATCTTTCATATCCCTTGATATTATTAGTTCATTGATTCAACAAATAAAACAAGAGAATTTCTCTAGACTACAAAATGCAACTTTTTCATAAAAAGTTTCCTCGAGTCCTACTTGTTAATTCATTTGAAGGTCTTATCAAATAAAAGATTGCATACCATGTCTTTGTCTTCCTTACTGAGGCAAACCCGCCTCAATCTCGTTCCACATATCAACATTCTTGGTAAACTTCTCCTTCATTTGCCCGACAAGCTTCTTCGCCTCATCCACCTTAACACCAGCCAGCCCATTCACCAGCAACTTCATAGTCGAGAAATTCGGGACCCAACCCTTCTCCATGCTCTCCTTACAGACCTTCAACGCGGTCTCATAGTCCCCACCTTGGCAAAGAAAATGCACCAAAGTGAAATAAATATGGCTATTCGGTTGACACCCTCTATTCACCATACTACTATACAACCTCTTTGCTTCCTCCAAATTCCCTTCCCTACAAAATCCGTGAATCAAATGGTTATATGTATCCGAATTTGGCTTCGTTCCTCTAGACACCATCCCATCAAACAACGCCTTTGCTTCTGCGGATTTTTTCAACTTACACAAGCTCTGTATCCTTACATTGTACATACTCAACCCGGATTTGATCCCATATTTCTCCATCATTTTCAAGACCTTCCCTACATCTTCATACTTCTCCTCCTTATAAAATCCAGCTAACAAAGTCCCAAAACTCGTTGCATTCGGTTTCACGGATTTCCTATCCATCTCGGCGAGAACCGAATAGACCGAACTCGAATCACCGGACTCACAAAACGCCTTGATCACAGTATTATAGGTTTCCAAATTCGGTTCGATTTCGTAAATTTTCGGGAACTCGACAAATATACGTTTCACTTCCTTGTAATCTTGAGCTAAAATACAAGCAAACAACAACGAATTCAACGACTTGACGGAGCGAGAGACGCCGTACCTGTCCATTTCCTTGAAGGTGCGGCTCGCGTGGTCGATCATGTTGGCCTGACCGTAGAGGACGATGGAGTGGGCGATGAAGCGCTCGTTTTGTCTCAGGTCGGGTCGGTTCTTGAGCTCCTCGAGGAACTGCGAGATACCGCTTAAGTGGTTGGCCTTTGAGAGCTTGGAGATGGCGACGGAGAAGGCGATACGGTCGAGGTGGGAATCCGGGGTAAGTGAGGCGGCGCGGCAGATGTCGAGGATGCGCTCCGGGTTCGACTCCGACTTGAGGAGGGAGAGGGCGGCGCGTGTCTTCTCCTTGGTTGTCAATGGCGCGTTGCTGCCGGAGGAGAGAATCGATGACGCGGAGGAGAAGTTGCTGTGTTTTAGTAGGTTTAGGGTTGGATTCGACCGGAGGCGAGAAAACAACGCCATGGTTTCGATTTTAATCAGAAAAATCGAATGCGAAGAGAGGGAAGTGTAGGGTTTTTGGTTTTACAAGACGAGCGAACTGAAGAGAGCAAATGATTTTGGGCGATTTCTAAAAACGACCCCTGAAACTTGATCTATCTCCAAAGCTAACCCTTAATTTTGAAGTTCGGTGAAAATTCTATATGCTTTATATAAATACCCTTAGTTGATTCTAATTAAATCTAATAAAATATGGGTATTAGATTTAATTAATTAAAAATTAAATTTCAAAAAATTAAAATTAAGATAAATAATGTTTAAAAAACTTAAATTTATAATTCATAAAGAAAGCACTTAAATTATAATAAAATTATTTTTATTATTATTTGATTTTTTTTCTTTTTAGCTTTGTTTAATTAAAAGAAATGGAGGAAAATGTACTTTTTCAGTGTTTTTTCCTCAATGCATATTAAATTTAATAAAATGAGTACGAGATTTGTGACCTCACATACACATAAAGCGAATGTTAATTAAGTAGAGATTGTTAAATTTAATGCTAAATAACTGATTTATGTCAAAATATTTGTAAAAAAAAAAGGAGAATTATCATTTTGGTCCTCAATTTTTTAAACCAGTTATGGTTAATGGTATCTTTGGGCTCTCACTTTTAGGAAATGTATTAATTTGGTATTTTTATTAGTCAACTGTTAATCAAATTTAACTGTTCTAGGGATATTTTTGTCTTTTAACCTATCCCTAATTAAAAAATTAATAATAAATAATAAATAAAAATCTCCATCGTCCATCTAATTAAGCATGGCCCCGGTTCGGTTCGAACCGGACGGTTCGATAGGTTCCGGTTCAAAACCAGTTCCGGAACCAGGAACCAGAACCGGGACAGTCGGTCTCGGTTCCGGTTCCCCTAAAAAAATAACCGGAACCGGCGGTTCGTGGAACCACCCGGTTCGGGGGGTTCCGGTTTTTAATCTTTTTTTTTTTTTTTTTTTAAAAAAAATTTGAAAATTTTGGCCGTTGGCCACAGTCTGCTGGCAGCTGGCAGCAATATGAACGTTAGAACGGCTCCCTCCTGGAAAATGACTAAAATAGCCCCTAGAAAATTATAATTTAACCCCTAAAGTTTTAAAAATATTAATTTTTTCCAATCCAAAAAACTAGATAAACCTCATCAATTCTCCAATTCATTCACACAAATTCTCTCATTCTCTCAATATTTCTGTCATCTCTAATTCTCTCAATATTTTTCTAATTCTCTCAATCTTGCTATTATTTTTCATTACTGCAATTGTTTTCATTATTTGTTTAAACACTTTATTTTATAAATTTATAATGGCATCACCATCAAGACCATCTATTTTCGGAGGTCGAAAATCTATTTTCAGAGGCCGAAGGTCCGTTTCCAACAGAAATGCTGAGCAAAATGAGCAGGTACCGGATTTAAATGTTCAAGAAGTGCAAAGTCACCCTTTCCCAGAATACAACAACGATCGAAATTTTGCTGAATACCTGCAAGAAAGAGAATTTGAGGAGGTAATTTTTGGTAATGAAACTCCTATTAATTTTAATCCTGATTATTCTCATCCCTCTTCTGGCGGTGGTCCCTCATCTACTCCAACCCTCCCAATCCCAAGTGAAACCGTACAAATGCCGCAGGAGCAGCCAGATTTGTCAAAGTACAAATCTGAACTTTTTAAAGTTCATATGAAGAGGGTAGAGAAGGATGGGTTAGTTATAGAGGCTTGCAACTATTGTTCCAAAGATTTTAAATGGAACAAATCCGGAGGGTACGGGACGTATTGGAAGTATATTAACAGCAAGCATCCAGTCGAAGCTCACCATCAGCGAGGACAACACCAAATTGGAAGGTACACATCCCATAACCATCCTTTATTTAAATATATTGATCAAAATAATAGGGACCAATTAGCAAGAATGGTAGCGACCGAACATCTCCCCTTTAGTTTTGGGGAAAAAACTGGTTTTTTAAAATACTGTCATAATACTTTAAATCCCGCTGCATGTAGAGTACCTAGGACCACATTAAAACGTACTATGTGTGATATTTATAAAAAAGAAAAAAAAAGCTTTAGTAAAATATTTTCAAAATTATCCGGGTTGTATATCTGTTTGTGCCGATATTTGGAGCGATCATTGGCAAAAACATTCATACTTAGGACTCACTTGCCATTTCGTTGACCAATCATGGGATTTACAAAAACGAATATTGGCATTTAGAGTTTTTGACGACACTCATACTGCTGACAATATTTATAAATTAATGAAAATTATTTTTGAAGAATATTGTATTGAGAGTAAAATTTTTGCAATTGGTTTTGATAATGCTGCAAATAATACTACCACCGTTCCACAATTAATTCAATTGTGTCAACCCTATTTTGGCGGTAGATTTTTTCATCAAAGATGTGTTTGCCATGTTTTAAATATATGTGTACAACATGGCTTGCAAACACTATATGAGTGGATTACACCAATTAGGGATGCTCTATACTATTTGTGGAAACATCCTATCACTATGAAATAATGGTCTAGGTATTGTAAAGTTAACGGGAAATATTCAATTAGGTTTTCCCGTGATGTTCCAACTCGTTGGAACTCCACATATAAGTTGCTTTGTGAAAGCTACGAGTATAGAGAATTATTAGTTAAATTTATGCAATATAATGTTAATACCATTAATTTATATGAACACCATTGGGATGTTTGTACAAAAATTTGCATGCTTTTAAAAGTTTTTCATGATGCAACAAATTCTTTATCCGGTATATATTATCCAACTTCACATTTATTTTTATTTGAAGCCCTTAATATTGTAGGTGCACTTAATGAATGTGCACAAATAAATGAATTAGTTCCGTGTGTTTATGCAATGCGAGAAAGATGGATAAACTATTATAGGGACATTCCTGTAATTTATACTGTTGCATCAGTTTTTGACCCTAGGAATAAATTTAATAGTTTATATGAATTTTTTTATTACCAATCTCTAGGGATAATGGACATAGATGTTAGTGGTTTATATAATAATGTTAGGAATTTATTTTATTCAATGTATGACGAATATCGTTCTGTTTACGGTCCCTCGCTGAACATTAATGTTCAACAACCGGAACTAAGTGGAAGCTGTCGTACTAATCATTTGTGCTTTCCCTCCACATTAAGGAAGTTAGGGGCAAGCGTGTTTACCAAAAAAGCAAGGACGTCGAGGAGTTCGTCTTCATTAACTTATGTTTCAGAGGTTGATGTTTACATAAACACCTCCTTTGAGTTTTTGGATACCCCAGACTTTAACGTCCTACAGTGGTGGAGGGAGCACGAAACTAACTTTCCAATTTTGGCCATCATTGCCAAACAAATTTTTGGAACCCCTGTCTTGACCGTCGTCGTCGAACAGGAATTTAGTGTAGGTGGCAATGTTCTGGACGAGAGACGAGCATTGCTCAGTCCTGACTCAATACAGATCCAGATCTGTGTTAACGACTGGACTAAGTGTAGCACCCCCCGACCCGATCCGGCCGGACCGATCCGGGGCGCGCTACTCGGACTTTCAAAACTTTTCAAAACTCATTTTACGTTTCAAAATCACCGTGAGCCCATACAACAATAAATAAACTTTTTACAAAAAATCCGGCAGAGTGCCATTTGTTTTTCGGACTTCCCAAAAACCTGCTTTTACCCAAATCAATTCAAAATTCACATTTTTCACACAAACACTTCTATCACTTTCAATCAGTTGCGCACTCTGCCGTTTAGTGCGACTTTCACAATCAGTTTATAAAATAATAACAAATCAGACTTAAACATTTACAATCATTTTGATAATAGAATACAGAAATCATAAACTAGTTAATTACAAAACATATTTACAAATTCCCTGTATATGCATGCTTTCAGAATCTATACACATAACAAAAGTATAGCTACCCAACTGTACAAATCCTGTGACTCGGTCTGCAACTCGCTCCTCCTTCAATCTCTAGCCTCCTCTGGATTCCTGGTACCTACGCGTTAGAAACAAACTAACGCGCTAAGCATAAAGCTTAGTGGGTGTACTAAAACTCAATTAAATAAATTACAATATAATTATTCTTTAAAGAGACAATAAACTACACTATGAATTTCATTTCTAAATCACGTTCCAAAACAATTAATGTCAAAATCAAAGCATTTAAACAATTTTAATCACTTGAAATTCAACGTATGAATTCGATCCATTAAATCATTCAATTCAGTTTCAATTCAACTCATTTCTGGCCACTAGAATACTAAACATTCTAGGACTGGAATATGGGTTCACGTGATTGTCCGAGATTGCCCCGCAACAACAATCACTAATATCATCGCGATTGTCCGAGATTGCCCCGCAACAACAATCGCTAGTATCATTGTGATCGTCCGAGATTGCCCCGCAACAACGATCACTAAATCGGTGTGATTGTCCGAGATTGCCCCGCAACAACAATCACACAATAATAACGGCGCAGTACTGCTCAGTAAAACCCAGCTGGTATACCAACCTCCTATATCCGTTTCTATGTCTAAGTATCCTAGGGCCGTTTCAGTAAATAATTTTCATAAGCAATACTCAATAAATATACATTTCGCACAATATTTCTCAAGAATATCAACAATATTCATACAAAAATATAAATCATGTATTTTTAACAAAATCGACATAATCGGAATACGATCGAAACGCGATCTAGCATAAAATCAGTTCGAAATCAATAATAAGTACATCAATCATCAATTTTTCATATAAGCAAACACTTTTTCATACAAAAATCGAAACCGTAAACTTTTAACGAAATCGAAAACTTTTAACGAAATCGAAAACAAAAACATAAACGAGAAACGAAATCGAAAACTAAAACGAAAAACAAGTAAACGAAATACTTCTCGAAACAATTTCGAAAACGAGAGTACACCTACTTGGAATCCGTGTTTTCGTTCAACAAATCGCGATTCCACGATTTCTTTCCCTTTTTCCTTTCCTCCTACACTTCCTTTTCTCTTCTCTCTCTTTCTTCTTCTTCTTCTTTCTTTTCTTCCCTTTTTTTTTTTCTTTTTCTCTCTCTCGGTCTGTCTCTCTTCTCTTTTCTCAACTGTTTTCTGTGGCTTCCACGAGAAGCCAAAATTTTTTTTTTATATTTTTGTCGCTGCCGCGACCGCCGTCGCGACCTGTGGTCGCGCCACCAGGTCGCGGTGCTCACTGGAGTGCGCGCACCGCCTTCGTCGCGAGCGCGCCTTGGTCGCGCGAGAGCTCGCGCTGCTCACTGCCAATTTTTGACAATTTCGTCGCGAGCAGTCCATCGCGACCTGTGGTCGCGGTGGCTGGTCGCGTTGCTCACTGCCAGGTTTTGCCATTTTCATCGCGAGCAAGCCATCGCGACCTGTGGTCGCGGTGACTGGTCGCGGTACTCACTGCCAGATTTTTGCGTTTTTCACCGCGAGCGAGCTGTCGCGACCTGTGGTCGCGGTGACCAGGTCGCGATGCTCTCTGGTCCAGTTTTCCAATTTTTCATTTTTCATTCATTTTTCACTATTCAATTCGGTCCGCTGGAAATCATAAAATAACCATACATTTAATTACATTTACACCCCCTCAAATAGTAAAATTTTATTTTCACATATATCATATATATCAAAAATTCGTCACCCGAAATCCGGGATGTTACAATTCTCCCCCACTTAAGGAATTTCGTCCTCAAAATTTACCTCAATAAAACAGTTGGGGATATTGCTGTCGCATTGTTTCTTCACTCTCCCAGGTAGCCTCTTCCACTTTATGGTTCCTCCAGAGAACTTTCACTAATGGCACTCTTTTATTTCTTAATTCTTTGATTTCCCGATCAAGAATCTGCACTGGTTCCTCCTCATATGTCAGGTCTGGTTGGATTTCAATGCTTTCGGCCTGAACTCTGTGGGAAGGATCAGATCTGTATCTCCTCAGCATCGATACATGGAACACATTATGGATCTTTTCCAATTCTGGAGGTAAAGCTAGTCTATAGGCTACTGGTCCCACACGTTCAATGATTTCGTATGGCCCAATAAACCTAGGACTCAACTTACCTTTTCTACCAAATCGAAGCACTTTCTTCCACGGAGATACTTTCAGAAACACTTTCTCACCGACATCATATTCTATCTCTTTTCTTTTCAAATCCGCATAGGATTTCTGTCGGTCAGAAGCAATTTTCAATCTGTCTCTGATAATCTTCACCTTCTCCTCAGTCTGTCTGATCAAATCTGGGCCTACTAACCTGTCCTCTCCTAACTCTGTCCAGCACAATGGAGTCCTGCATTTCCTTCCATACAGTGCCTCATACGGTGCCATCGCTATGCTCGACTGGTAACTGTTGTTGTAGGCGAATTCAATTAATGGGAGATGATCCGCCCAACTTCCTTCAAACTCAATTACACAACTCCTGAGCATATCTTCAAGCACCTGAATCACCCTTTCTGATTGGCCGTCTGTCTGCGGATGGAAGGCTGTACTAAAGCTCAATCGAGTACCCAAGGCTTCTTGAAACTTCTTCCAGAATCTGGATGTGAACCTCGGATCTCTATCTGATATAATGGAGACAGGCACTCCATGCAATCTGACTATCTCTCTGATATACAATTCGGCTAGTCGATCCAGAGAGTAGTCAGTTCTGACAGGTAGAAAATGTGCCGACTTCGTCAATCTGTCCACTATAACCCATACTGCATCGTGTTTACTCCGGGTGAGTGGCAATCCAGTGACAAAGTCCATAGTGATGCGATCCCATTTCCATTCAGGTATTGCTATTGGTTGTAACAATCCTGATGGAACCTGGTGTTCAGCTTTCACCTGTTGACAAGTCAAGCATCTGTTCACAAATTCTATCACTTCCTTTTTCATACCAGACCACCAGTACTGCATTTTCAAGTCTCTGTACATTTTCGTGCTACCTGGGTGCATTGCATATGAACTACTGTGTGCCTCTGTCAGGATCATTTTTCTCAATTCTTCATTTTCTGGAATGCAAATCCTGTCTCTGAAACACACAATACCATCAGTTCTAATTGAAAAGTCTGGATGCTTCCCTTCTGGAATCTGTTCACATATCAGTTGGATTCTAGCATCCTGCTTCTGTTTCTCTGCAATCTGCTGAATCAGACTGGGCCTGCAAATCAATTCAGCTACCACTGCACTATCTGGATTCAGCTGTAAATGCACATTCATAGCCTTCAGGGCAAACAGTGCTTTTCTGCTCAATGCATCTGCGACTACATTCGCCTTTCCTGGATGGTAGTCAATTATACAGTCATAGTCTTTAATCAACTCCATCCATCGCCTCTGTCTCAGATTGAGCTCTCTCTGGGTAGGCAGATATTTCAAACTCTTGTGATCGGTGTATATGTAACATTTCTCACCATATAAGTAATGCCTCCATATTTTCAAAGCGAAGACTATGGCTGCAAGTTCCAGATCATGAATCGGATAGTTCAGCTCATGATTTTTCAGTTGTCTGGACGCATATGCAACCACCTTACCTTCCTGCATCAATACACATCCCAAACCATGATGTGAGGCATCACTATAAATCACATAGTCTTTACCTGAAACAGGCTGAATTAGGACTGGAGCCTCTACAAGCATTGCCTTCAATCGGTCAAAAGCTGCTTGGCATCTGTCAGTCCACTCAAATCTGACATTCTTATGCAGTAGCTTGGTCAACGGACTTGCTATGGAGGAAAACCCCTTCACAAACCGTCGATAATAACCTGCCAAGCCTAGAAAGCTTCTGACTTCTGTAACATTTCTGGGAGGCTTCCATTCCACTATCGCTTCAATCTTTTTCGGATCTGCCTTAATACCCTCTGCGGATACAATATGACCCAAGAATGCAATCTCAGGCAACCAGAACTCACACTTGCTCAGTTTTCCATACAGTTGCTTCTCCCTCAGAATCTGCAATACTACTCTGAGGTGTCTGTCATGGTCCTCAGCTGTCTGTGAGTATACCAGGATATCATCGATAAACACCACTACAAACTGATCCAAGTATGGCCGAAATATTCTGTTCATCAGATCCATAAAGGCTGCAGGTGCATTAGTCAGTCCAAATGGCATCACTACAAATTCATAATGCCCATACCTGGTTCTGAATGCAGTTTTCGGAATGTCTGATTCTTTTATCCTCAGCTGATGATATCCCGATCTCAGATCGATCTTTGAGAAGACACAGGCTCCTCTCAATTGATCAAACAAGTCATCGATTCTTGGCAATGGATACTTGTTCTTCACAGTCAGTTTATTCAGCTGCCTGTAATCGATGCAGAGTCTCAGGGACCCATCCTTCTTCTTCACAAACAGGACTGGGGCTCCCCAAGGGGATACACTGGGCCGAATGAAGCCCTTATCCAGCAATTCCTGTAACTGTATCTTCAATTCTTTCAGTTCTGCTGGGGCCATTCTGTAGGGTGCTATCGATACTGGAGACGTACCTGGTACCACGTCAATCACAAACTCCACTTCTCTCTGAGGTGGCAAACCAGGAAGCTCCTCTGGAAACACATCTGCGAAGTCACACACAGTGGGTATATTCTGTATTTCTGCATTCGCTTTTCTAGAATCAACCACTTGTGCCAGATATGCTTCACATCCCTTTCTGATCAGTTTACAGGCTGCAGTGGCTGAAATAACATTGGAGAGAAAATCCCTCCTTTCACCCACCATTGTGATCTCTGCACCATCTACGGTTCTGAGCGTCACTCGCTTCAGTTCACAATCGATCACTACTCTATGCCGAGTTAACCAATCCATGCCTAATATCACATCAAACTCATGGAATGGCAACTCCATTAGATCTCCAGGAAAATCACACTCCTGTATCCGAATCGGACAATTTCTGTATATACGATTCACTACCACACTCTGACCTATCGGATTACTGACTAATACATCAAATTCAGTAGGTTCAGTTTGCAAATTTCTTTGTTTCAACAATGCATCACAGATATATGAGTGTGTGGATCCTGGATCTATCAATGCAATAGCTGAAGTATCAAAAATAGAAATAATACCAGCTATCACATCAGGAGCATCTTTATCTTCTTGAGCTCGAACACCATAAACGCGTGCAGGAGCTCTACTATCTGGTCTGGCCACTGACTCTGACGCTCCTCTGTGGCTACCACCCTCAGGTACTGCCTGACCAGGCCTCCTACCTCTGGAAGTAGTAGGGGCTGATGTCTCTGGCTGCTGGGGTCCCATCTGTGGGCAATCCCTCACAAAATGATCATGGGAGCCACATTTCAAGCAGGCTCCTGTAAGCTTCCAGCATTCCCCAGGATGTCTTTTGCTACAATGATCACATACTGGAGGGGCTGGTCCCCTACCCACACTCCTAGGGGTACTGGCCACAGAAGTCGCAGACTGACCAGGCCTAGCTGTAGGTACTGGCCTCTGTGACTGCACTGGACCACTCGGTTGCGGTCCTTTAAATTTCTTGCTCGGGGACTGATATGAGCTGGATGGCCCTGCCCCTCTTCTCTGCTGCCCTCTGTCTCTTCTGGCCTGCTCTTCTTTCTTTATTCTCTCTACATTCAGAGCTGCCGAGACGAGTCTGGTAAAATCCTCAAACTCAAAGGCAGCAACCTGTAACATTTCTCAATTAATCTACATTCTATTTATATCAATATCATAATCAATTACTTAGAAATTCAGAACGTTACACAACCTGTAGGCGGATGTAATCATTTAATCCATCCTCAAATCGTCTACATTTATCCGCCTCAGTCGCCACCATCTCTTTCGCATACTTACTCAACCTGACAAACTCCCTCTCATATTCAGTCACAGTCATCTGCCGTTGCCTCAGGTTGGTAAACTCCCTCTTCAGATTATCCAGATAGATGCGACCAATATATTTTCTCCGGAACTCCGTCTGAAAGAAGTCCCACGTTCTGTCCTCTGGTCGCACTGTCTGTATAATGGAGGTCCACCACTGGTAGGCATCCTCCTGCAATAAAGATACTACACACTCCAATCTCTCCTCAGGTGTGCAGTGCATCTGCTCCAATATTCTGTTCGTCCGTTCAAACCAATGTTCTGCGGCAGATGCATCCTCATCCTTTCTACCATGGAAATCAGTGGGTCTGTGTTTAGCCAGTCGCTCTATGGCTGATCTTCGTGGCGCTGCTCTGGCCACATTCTGGAAAAATTCAGCCATTTGCTGCATAAACGCTGGCTGTACAGGGTCCGGTACTCTCGGACTCACTGATTCCCTCGATGCTCCCCCAGCCACGCTGGCGGGACTCTCAGGTCTATCACCACTACCTTCCATTCCTTATCCTATATCAGACAGAAGAGTTCTGCAGATTAGAGTCACACATTCCTATGGGTAGCTTTAGACAATGCATGCATATACAGACTCTTTGGTCCAGAAACGCCTAAACCGCGCTCTGATACCACTTAATTGTAGCACCCCCCGACCCGATCCGGCCGGACCGATCCGGGGCGCGCTACTCGGACTTTCAAAACTTTTCAAAACTCATTTTACGTTTCAAAATCACCGTGAGCCCATACAACAATAAATAAACTTTTTACAAAAAATCCGGCAGAGTGCCATTTGTTTTTCGGACTTCCCAAAAACCTGCTTTTACCCAAATCAATTCAAAATTCACATTTTTCACACAAACACTTCTATCACTTTCAATCAGTTGCGCACTCTGCCGTTTAGTGCGACTTTCACAATCAGTTTATAAAATAATAACAAATCAGACTTAAACATTTACAATCATTTTGATAATAGAATACAGAAATCATAAACTAGTTAATTACAAAACATATTTACAAATTCCCTGTATATGCATGCTTTCAGAATCTATACACATAACAAAAGTATAGCTACCCAACTGTACAAATCCTGTGACTCGGTCTGCAACTCGCTCCTCCTTCAATCTCTAGCCTCCTCTGGATTCCTGGTACCTACGCGTTAGAAACAAACTAACGCGCTAAGCATAAAGCTTAGTGGGTGTACTAAAACTCAATTAAATAAATTACAATATAATTATTCTTTAAAGAGACAATAAACTACACTATGAATTTCATTTCTAAATCACGTTCCAAAACAATTAATGTCAAAATCAAAGCATTTAAACAATTTTAATCACTTGAAATTCAACGTATGAATTCGATCCATTAAATCATTCAATTCAGTTTCAATTCAACTCATTTCTGGCCACTAGAATACTAAACATTCTAGGACTGGAATATGGGTTCACGTGATTGTCCGAGATTGCCCCGCAACAACAATCACTAATATCATCGCGATTGTCCGAGATTGCCCCGCAACAACAATCGCTAGTATCATTGTGATCGTCCGAGATTGCCCCGCAACAACGATCACTAAATCGGTGTGATTGTCCGAGATTGCCCCGCAACAACAATCACACAATAATAACGGCGCAGTACTGCTCAGTAAAACCCAGCTGGTATACCAACCTCCTATATCCGTTTCTATGTCTAAGTATCCTAGGGCCGTTTCAGTAAATAATTTTCATAAGCAATACTCAATAAATATACATTTCGCACAATATTTCTCAAGAATATCAACAATATTCATACAAAAATATAAATCATGTATTTTTAACAAAATCGACATAATCGGAATACGATCGAAACGCGATCTAGCATAAAATCAGTTCGAAATCAATAATAAGTACATCAATCATCAATTTTTCATATAAGCAAACACTTTTTCATACAAAAATCGAAACCGTAAACTTTTAACGAAATCGAAAACTTTTAACGAAATCGAAAACAAAAACATAAACGAGAAACGAAATCGAAAACTAAAACGAAAAACAAGTAAACGAAATACTTCTCGAAACAATTTCGAAAACGAGAGTACACCTACTTGGAATCCGTGTTTTCGTTCAACAAATCGCGATTCCACGATTTCTTTCCCTTTTTCCTTTCCTCCTACACTTCCTTTTCTCTTCTCTCTCTTTCTTCTTCTTCTTCTTTCTTTTCTTCCCTTTTTTTTTTTCTTTTTCTCTCTCTCGGTCTGTCTCTCTTCTCTTTTCTCAACTGTTTTCTGTGGCTTCCACGAGAAGCCAAAATTTTTTTTTTATATTTTTGTCGCTGCCGCGACCGCCGTCGCGACCTGTGGTCGCGCCACCAGGTCGCGGTGCTCACTGGAGTGCGCGCACCGCCTTCGTCGCGAGCGCGCCTTGGTCGCGCGAGAGCTCGCGCTGCTCACTGCCAATTTTTGACAATTTCGTCGCGAGCAGTCCATCGCGACCTGTGGTCGCGGTGGCTGGTCGCGTTGCTCACTGCCAGGTTTTGCCATTTTCATCGCGAGCAAGCCATCGCGACCTGTGGTCGCGGTGACTGGTCGCGGTACTCACTGCCAGATTTTTGCGTTTTTCACCGCGAGCGAGCTGTCGCGACCTGTGGTCGCGGTGACCAGGTCGCGATGCTCTCTGGTCCAGTTTTCCAATTTTTCATTTTTCATTCATTTTTCACTATTCAATTCGGTCCGCTGGAAATCATAAAATAACCATACATTTAATTACATTTACACCCCCTCAAATAGTAAAATTTTATTTTCACATATATCATATATATCAAAAATTCGTCACCCGAAATCCGGGATGTTACAATTCTCCCCCACTTAAGGAATTTCGTCCTCAAAATTTACCTCAATAAAACAGTTGGGGATATTGCTGTCGCATTGTTTCTTCACTCTCCCAGGTAGCCTCTTCCACTTTATGGTTCCTCCAGAGAACTTTCACTAATGGCACTCTTTTATTTCTTAATTCTTTGATTTCCCGATCAAGAATCTGCACTGGTTCCTCCTCATATGTCAGGTCTGGTTGGATTTCAATGCTTTCGGCCTGAACTCTGTGGGAAGGATCAGATCTGTATCTCCTCAGCATCGATACATGGAACACATTATGGATCTTTTCCAATTCTGGAGGTAAAGCTAGTCTATAGGCTACTGGTCCCACACGTTCAATGATTTCGTATGGCCCAATAAACCTAGGACTCAACTTACCTTTTCTACCAAATCGAAGCACTTTCTTCCACGGAGATACTTTCAGAAACACTTTCTCACCGACATCATATTCTATCTCTTTTCTTTTCAAATCCGCATAGGATTTCTGTCGGTCAGAAGCAATTTTCAATCTGTCTCTGATAATCTTCACCTTCTCCTCAGTCTGTCTGATCAAATCTGGGCCTACTAACCTGTCCTCTCCTAACTCTGTCCAGCACAATGGAGTCCTGCATTTCCTTCCATACAGTGCCTCATACGGTGCCATCGCTATGCTCGACTGGTAACTGTTGTTGTAGGCGAATTCAATTAATGGGAGATGATCCGCCCAACTTCCTTCAAACTCAATTACACAACTCCTGAGCATATCTTCAAGCACCTGAATCACCCTTTCTGATTGGCCGTCTGTCTGCGGATGGAAGGCTGTACTAAAGCTCAATCGAGTACCCAAGGCTTCTTGAAACTTCTTCCAGAATCTGGATGTGAACCTCGGATCTCTATCTGATATAATGGAGACAGGCACTCCATGCAATCTGACTATCTCTCTGATATACAATTCGGCTAGTCGATCCAGAGAGTAGTCAGTTCTGACAGGTAGAAAATGTGCCGACTTCGTCAATCTGTCCACTATAACCCATACTGCATCGTGTTTACTCCGGGTGAGTGGCAATCCAGTGACAAAGTCCATAGTGATGCGATCCCATTTCCATTCAGGTATTGCTATTGGTTGTAACAATCCTGATGGAACCTGGTGTTCAGCTTTCACCTGTTGACAAGTCAAGCATCTGTTCACAAATTCTATCACTTCCTTTTTCATACCAGACCACCAGTACTGCATTTTCAAGTCTCTGTACATTTTCGTGCTACCTGGGTGCATTGCATATGAACTACTGTGTGCCTCTGTCAGGATCATTTTTCTCAATTCTTCATTTTCTGGAATGCAAATCCTGTCTCTGAAACACACAATACCATCAGTTCTAATTGAAAAGTCTGGATGCTTCCCTTCTGGAATCTGTTCACATATCAGTTGGATTCTAGCATCCTGCTTCTGTTTCTCTGCAATCTGCTGAATCAGACTGGGCCTGCAAATCAATTCAGCTACCACTGCACTATCTGGATTCAGCTGTAAATGCACATTCATAGCCTTCAGGGCAAACAGTGCTTTTCTGCTCAATGCATCTGCGACTACATTCGCCTTTCCTGGATGGTAGTCAATTATACAGTCATAGTCTTTAATCAACTCCATCCATCGCCTCTGTCTCAGATTGAGCTCTCTCTGGGTAGGCAGATATTTCAAACTCTTGTGATCGGTGTATATGTAACATTTCTCACCATATAAGTAATGCCTCCATATTTTCAAAGCGAAGACTATGGCTGCAAGTTCCAGATCATGAATCGGATAGTTCAGCTCATGATTTTTCAGTTGTCTGGACGCATATGCAACCACCTTACCTTCCTGCATCAATACACATCCCAAACCATGATGTGAGGCATCACTATAAATCACATAGTCTTTACCTGAAACAGGCTGAATTAGGACTGGAGCCTCTACAAGCATTGCCTTCAATCGGTCAAAAGCTGCTTGGCATCTGTCAGTCCACTCAAATCTGACATTCTTATGCAGTAGCTTGGTCAACGGACTTGCTATGGAGGAAAACCCCTTCACAAACCGTCGATAATAACCTGCCAAGCCTAGAAAGCTTCTGACTTCTGTAACATTTCTGGGAGGCTTCCATTCCACTATCGCTTCAATCTTTTTCGGATCTGCCTTAATACCCTCTGCGGATACAATATGACCCAAGAATGCAATCTCAGGCAACCAGAACTCACACTTGCTCAGTTTTCCATACAGTTGCTTCTCCCTCAGAATCTGCAATACTACTCTGAGGTGTCTGTCATGGTCCTCAGCTGTCTGTGAGTATACCAGGATATCATCGATAAACACCACTACAAACTGATCCAAGTATGGCCGAAATATTCTGTTCATCAGATCCATAAAGGCTGCAGGTGCATTAGTCAGTCCAAATGGCATCACTACAAATTCATAATGCCCATACCTGGTTCTGAATGCAGTTTTCGGAATGTCTGATTCTTTTATCCTCAGCTGATGATATCCCGATCTCAGATCGATCTTTGAGAAGACACAGGCTCCTCTCAATTGATCAAACAAGTCATCGATTCTTGGCAATGGATACTTGTTCTTCACAGTCAGTTTATTCAGCTGCCTGTAATCGATGCAGAGTCTCAGGGACCCATCCTTCTTCTTCACAAACAGGACTGGGGCTCCCCAAGGGGATACACTGGGCCGAATGAAGCCCTTATCCAGCAATTCCTGTAACTGTATCTTCAATTCTTTCAGTTCTGCTGGGGCCATTCTGTAGGGTGCTATCGATACTGGAGACGTACCTGGTACCACGTCAATCACAAACTCCACTTCTCTCTGAGGTGGCAAACCAGGAAGCTCCTCTGGAAACACATCTGCGAAGTCACACACAGTGGGTATATTCTGTATTTCTGCATTCGCTTTTCTAGAATCAACCACTTGTGCCAGATATGCTTCACATCCCTTTCTGATCAGTTTACAGGCTGCAGTGGCTGAAATAACATTGGAGAGAAAATCCCTCCTTTCACCCACCATTGTGATCTCTGCACCATCTACGGTTCTGAGCGTCACTCGCTTCAGTTCACAATCGATCACTACTCTATGCCGAGTTAACCAATCCATGCCTAATATCACATCAAACTCATGGAATGGCAACTCCATTAGATCTCCAGGAAAATCACACTCCTGTATCCGAATCGGACAATTTCTGTATATACGATTCACTACCACACTCTGACCTATCGGATTACTGACTAATACATCAAATTCAGTAGGTTCAGTTTGCAAATTTCTTTGTTTCAACAATGCATCACAGATATATGAGTGTGTGGATCCTGGATCTATCAATGCAATAGCTGAAGTATCAAAAATAGAAATAATACCAGCTATCACATCAGGAGCATCTTTATCTTCTTGAGCTCGAACACCATAAACGCGTGCAGGAGCTCTACTATCTGGTCTGGCCACTGACTCTGACGCTCCTCTGTGGCTACCACCCTCAGGTACTGCCTGACCAGGCCTCCTACCTCTGGAAGTAGTAGGGGCTGATGTCTCTGGCTGCTGGGGTCCCATCTGTGGGCAATCCCTCACAAAATGATCATGGGAGCCACATTTCAAGCAGGCTCCTGTAAGCTTCCAGCATTCCCCAGGATGTCTTTTGCTACAATGATCACATACTGGAGGGGCTGGTCCCCTACCCACACTCCTAGGGGTACTGGCCACAGAAGTCGCAGACTGACCAGGCCTAGCTGTAGGTACTGGCCTCTGTGACTGCACTGGACCACTCGGTTGCGGTCCTTTAAATTTCTTGCTCGGGGACTGATATGAGCTGGATGGCCCTGCCCCTCTTCTCTGCTGCCCTCTGTCTCTTCTGGCCTGCTCTTCTTTCTTTATTCTCTCTACATTCAGAGCTGCCGAGACGAGTCTGGTAAAATCCTCAAACTCAAAGGCAGCAACCTGTAACATTTCTCAATTAATCTACATTCTATTTATATCAATATCATAATCAATTACTTAGAAATTCAGAACGTTACACAACCTGTAGGCGGATGTAATCATTTAATCCATCCTCAAATCGTCTACATTTATCCGCCTCAGTCGCCACCATCTCTTTCGCATACTTACTCAACCTGACAAACTCCCTCTCATATTCAGTCACAGTCATCTGCCGTTGCCTCAGGTTGGTAAACTCCCTCTTCAGATTATCCAGATAGATGCGACCAATATATTTTCTCCGGAACTCCGTCTGAAAGAAGTCCCACGTTCTGTCCTCTGGTCGCACTGTCTGTATAATGGAGGTCCACCACTGGTAGGCATCCTCCTGCAATAAAGATACTACACACTCCAATCTCTCCTCAGGTGTGCAGTGCATCTGCTCCAATATTCTGTTCGTCCGTTCAAACCAATGTTCTGCGGCAGATGCATCCTCATCCTTTCTACCATGGAAATCAGTGGGTCTGTGTTTAGCCAGTCGCTCTATGGCTGATCTTCGTGGCGCTGCTCTGGCCACATTCTGGAAAAATTCAGCCATTTGCTGCATAAACGCTGGCTGTACAGGGTCCGGTACTCTCGGACTCACTGATTCCCTCGATGCTCCCCCAGCCACGCTGGCGGGACTCTCAGGTCTATCACCACTACCTTCCATTCCTTATCCTATATCAGACAGAAGAGTTCTGCAGATTAGAGTCACACATTCCTATGGGTAGCTTTAGACAATGCATGCATATACAGACTCTTTGGTCCAGAAACGCCTAAACCGCGCTCTGATACCACTTAATTGTAGCACCCCCCGACCCGATCCGGCCGGACCGATCCGGGGCGCGCTACTCGGACTTTCAAAACTTTTCAAAACTCATTTTACGTTTCAAAATCACCGTGAGCCCATACAACAATAAATAAACTTTTTACAAAAAATCCGGCAGAGTGCCATTTGTTTTTCGGACTTCCCAAAAACCTGCTTTTACCCAAATCAATTCAAAATTCACATTTTTCACACAAACACTTCTATCACTTTCAATCAGTTGCGCACTCTGCCGTTTAGTGCGACTTTCACAATCAGTTTATAAAATAATAACAAATCAGACTTAAACATTTACAATCATTTTGATAATAGAATACAGAAATCATAAACTAGTTAATTACAAAACATATTTACAAATTCCCTGTATATGCATGCTTTCAGAATCTATACACATAACAAAAGTATAGCTACCCAACTGTACAAATCCTGTGACTCGGTCTGCAACTCGCTCCTCCTTCAATCTCTAGCCTCCTCTGGATTCCTGGTACCTACGCGTTAGAAACAAACTAACGCGCTAAGCATAAAGCTTAGTGGGTGTACTAAAACTCAATTAAATAAATTACAATATAATTATTCTTTAAAGAGACAATAAACTACACTATGAATTTCATTTCTAAATCACGTTCCAAAACAATTAATGTCAAAATCAAAGCATTTAAACAATTTTAATCACTTGAAATTCAACGTATGAATTCGATCCATTAAATCATTCAATTCAGTTTCAATTCAACTCATTTCTGGCCACTAGAATACTAAACATTCTAGGACTGGAATATGGGTTCACGTGATTGTCCGAGATTGCCCCGCAACAACAATCACTAATATCATCGCGATTGTCCGAGATTGCCCCGCAACAACAATCGCTAGTATCATTGTGATCGTCCGAGATTGCCCCGCAACAACGATCACTAAATCGGTGTGATTGTCCGAGATTGCCCCGCAACAACAATCACACAATAATAACGGCGCAGTACTGCTCAGTAAAACCCAGCTGGTATACCAACCTCCTATATCCGTTTCTATGTCTAAGTATCCTAGGGCCGTTTCAGTAAATAATTTTCATAAGCAATACTCAATAAATATACATTTCGCACAATATTTCTCAAGAATATCAACAATATTCATACAAAAATATAAATCATGTATTTTTAACAAAATCGACATAATCGGAATACGATCGAAACGCGATCTAGCATAAAATCAGTTCGAAATCAATAATAAGTACATCAATCATCAATTTTTCATATAAGCAAACACTTTTTCATACAAAAATCGAAACCGTAAACTTTTAACGAAATCGAAAACTTTTAACGAAATCGAAAACAAAAACATAAACGAGAAACGAAATCGAAAACTAAAACGAAAAACAAGTAAACGAAATACTTCTCGAAACAATTTCGAAAACGAGAGTACACCTACTTGGAATCCGTGTTTTCGTTCAACAAATCGCGATTCCACGATTTCTTTCCCTTTTTCCTTTCCTCCTACACTTCCTTTTCTCTTCTCTCTCTTTCTTCTTCTTCTTCTTTCTTTTCTTCCCTTTTTTTTTTTTTTTCTTTTTCTCTCTCTCGGTCTGTCTCTCTTCTCTTTTCTCAACTGTTTTCTGTGGCTTCCACGAGAAGCCAAAAATTTTTTTTTATATTTTTGTCGCTGCCGTGACCGCCGTCGCGACCTGTGGTCGCGCCACCAGGTCGCGGTGCTCACTGGAGTGCGCGCACCGCCTTCGTCGCGAGCGCGCCTTGGTCGCGCGAGAGCTCGCGCTGCTCACTGCCAATTTTTGACAATTTCGTCGCGAGCAGTCCATCGCGACCTGTGGTCGCGGTGGCTGGTCGCGTTGCTCACTGCCAGGTTTTGCCATTTTCATCGCGAGCAAGCCATCGCGACCTGTGGTCGCGGTGACTGGTCGCGGTACTCACTGCCAGATTTTTGCGTTTTTCACCGCGAGCGAGCTGTCGCGACCTGTGGTCGCGGTGACCAGGTCGCGATGCTCTCTGGTCCAGTTTTCCAATTTTTCATTTTTCATTCATTTTTCACTATTCAATTCGGTCCGCTGGAAATCATAAAATAACCATACATTTAATTACATTTACACCCCCTCAAATAGTAAAATTTTATTTTCACATATATCATATATATCAAAAATTCGTCACCCGAAATCCGGGATGTTACACTAAGGCCACATACCGGCAGCAAGAATTGGATCTGGTGTGCGACAACAATGACTTCTTCGACACCAACGATGATACAACGGCAACCGAAGGAACAAGCGACGATTGATCACATCCGAAACAAAACAGGTAAAAGAGCTACGTGGGCTTTGATTCCTCCTAGAGGATACGTAGGCAGCTTAATTGAGGTAAAATTAAGTGCAAGCCCTAATTTTTTATTTAGTTATTTAATTTTATAGTTTTATGATATTATCAAAATTTTATTTCAATTTTATCGTTATTTTTTTGCAATCGAGTACCTAGTTTATTTATATATATTATTATCGTTATTTATATATTTAATTTTTTTATTAATTTATTTTTAATTTTTAATTTTTAATTTTTTTTTATTTTTGCCGGTTCCGGCCGATTTGGAACCGCCGGTTCCAAATAAACCGGGGAGGAATCGAACCGGGCAGTTCCCCCCGGTTCCGGTTGATTAAAATTTGGAACCGGAACCGCCGGTTCGATTCCAATGGTCATGTCTACATCTAATTGATGGATGGAGATGGAGATTATATCGAATTTTTTTAAAAAAAATTAACATTGTAAAACTTAATTTTTTTCAATTTCAATTTTTTTTACTAATTAAAAAAAATGATATTTTTGTATGATGGACGGTGGAGATCCAATCTGGATCTCCACCAAGAACAAAAAAAAAATTAAACTTGGAAGTTGAAGATGAAGAATAGAAAAAAAAAAAAAAAAGTTAGAGCTGGGTTCGAAGACGAACCCAGGTTTCTGGGTTCCTCTTCGAACCCAGCTCAAAATTTTTTATTTTTTTTGGTTTGTTCTTGGTGGAGATCCAGATTGGATCTCCACCGCCCATCATTGTTAATAGACTCCACGAAGAACATTAATTTTTTTAAAATAGTAAAAAAAATAAATTAAAGAAAAATTAATTTATAATTTTTTTAAAATTTTTTTAATATAATCTCCACCGTCCATCAATTTTAATGGACGGTGGAGATTCATTTAAAAATATTTTTTAAAGACATTTAAATTTTTTAATTAAAATTAATCTTAAATGACCATACTATTCTTCTAATTATTAATATTTTTTTAAAATTTGAGGTTAAAATTTTAATTTTAACTTATTTAAATAGATTCAAGGGCAAAACAGTCTTTTTACCAATTCTGTTAAGTTTGACTAGTAAAAATTTAGTCAGAGAGACCAAATTGATACATTTCCTAAAAGTTAGGATCCAAAGATACTATCAATCATAATTGGTTTAAAAAATTAATAATTTTCTAAAAGTTAAAGGACCAAAATGATAATTACCCTAACTAAAACATCAAAATATTTGTAAGGGGTAATTGCAATAACTCCCGTGTATATAGTCATAATTGTACAAAAATCTAAGAATACTCGATAATAACAATAACTCCCCTTTAACCGGTTGACTAATCGTTGACCACAGTCACTAACGGTCAAAGGCGTAAAATCGTCTTTTTAGAAAAAAAAATTTAAAAAAAAATCTGGAAACGAAGAAGAAGAAAAAGGAGAAGAAAAAGAGGAGGAGGAGAAGGAAGAAAGAAGATGATGAAAAAAATAAATAAAAAATCTGGAAAAAAAAAAGAAAAAGAAGAAGAAGAAGAAGAAGAAAAATAAAGAAATCTGAAAAAATAAAAAAGTAAAGAAGAAGAGGAGGAGGAAGAAGAAAGAAGAGGAAGAACAAAAATAAAAAAAAATCTGGAAAAAAAGAAGAAGAAGAAGAATAAATAAATCTAGAAAAAAAAAAGTAAAGAAGAAGAAATAAGAGAAACAATAAAAATAAAAAAAATCTAAAAAAAAAAGAAGAAAAAGAAGAAGAAAAGGAAGAAAAAAAAAAGAGAAATAGAAGAATTCGAAAAAAAAAATTTAAAAGAAGAAAAATAAAAAGAAGAAGAAGATGGAGGAAAAGAGAAAAAAATGATGAAGAAAGAAACTAAAAAAAGAAAAAAAAATTAGAAGAAGATTAAATCCGGTGATGATGAACAAAAAAATTTTTAAAAAAATTGATTTTTTCTTTTTTTAGCAATGGACCAGATAATCTGGTCTACTGGATGAAGATATTTTTATTTCATCTAATGGACCAGATCTCATCTGGTCCATTTTTTAAATTTTTTTTTCTAAATTTTTTTGTTTCTAAAAAGACAATTTTACCCCTTTAACCATTAGTGACTAACTGTGATCAACGGTTAGTCGAGTTATTGTTATTATCAATTATTCTCAGATTTTTGTACAATTATACCTATACATACGGACCCACGTAAATTCAAAAAAATTCTATAAAAACGGGAAAGATTGAACCCGACGTGAATCGAACACGCAACCTTCTGATCTGGAGTCAGACGCGCTACCATTGCGCCACGGATCCGGTTGTCAAGTGAGGTCCTCTTAACTGAATAAATACTATAAACGGAAGAAGGAGCTGTACAGAGCTTATGTCAACTTTCTTTTTCAAGCGCAATTCCAGGCATTCCAGCATACGTGATACATTAACGTTAATTTTGTCTTAAAATAAACTCAAACGCACGTTAGATTAATTAAAAAAAAAAAAATGTTTTTAACAATATGAAATCAAATCACTGCTTAATGTGGTTTGGTAACTAAGGATGCTGAATTTTATTAATTTGATAATATCGTGGGAGATATGTTAAAAATGAAAAAAAAAAAATATCAAAAACAGTCCAAAGTCCATACTAGACTATGCCATGTCATGTTTAATAGGCTAAAGCAAGAAAACTCTAAAGTCCATTTAGGCCCTATTTAGTACGCGAGATTAGTTTAGTATTGAATAATTTTAATCCCCTTTATATATTTGGTGAAGTGCGCAAATATATGATTCATAATCTCGTATACTAAATTAGTCTCACTTTGACCGAACTACACAAACCCACCTCACCCCTAGGGATGACAATAGGTCGGGTCGGTGTCGGATTAGCCTACCCCAAACCTAAAACCCGCTATGGATAGGCTGCTCCAAACCCGACCCATGCCCCGCAAAATTTTTCAATTGCTGCTCCAAACACAAACCTATTCGGAACGGGGAGATTCATACCTGATCCAAACTGACCCACTTTAATTTTTATTTTTTTTAAAATTAAATATTCAACAAACAATTAAAATTAAAATTAATATATATTAATTAAAATTTAATATATATATATATAAACAATTAAAATTAGACATAAAGTACAAATAAAATTTAATATATATATTTAAATTTAATATAACACAATACGCAAGTTATAAAATTTAAAGTCAAACAACCATCCAATAAATCCATCCATAAAATTCATTAAGTAATACAACATTAGCAAATTTAAAAAATAAAAGATTTTCATTTATAATCTATCCAACCATCTTCGATTTCCAAGCCATAATTTGTTTTAAACACAAACATGTAGAAACAAAAAAAATAATAATAATAAGTTATTAAATTTATTAATTAATATATAACATATTAACAACATACAATATTATTTTGATTATTTACCCGTTCACCATCACCGTTTATCATCGCTATCACTGTCTTCTTGAAAAGAAGCATCATGTGGAGTATTTGAACTTGACCTTATTTATATGAACAAAGCAAAAGAGCGAGAAAAATGCGGCGGTGGCAAAAGAGCGAGAAAAATGCAAGGGGGAATCACTAGAGCTGAGCAAAGATGAAACAGAGGAGCTGATGATAATGGTGGCTGGTGAGGCGGTAAGGACAAGTGGAATGGAAAGTGTTTTAGGGAATCAGAACAACTTGGCAAATTGTTTTAGGGAATTATATATTATATATTATAGATTTTTATATATATATATATATATAAATATAACGGGTCGGGGCGGGTCAGATAGGCCTGTCCCATCCCTGACCCATTTACACATGCGGATCAAAAAATATGCCCCAAACCCGATCCAATATCCAAATTCATTGCTCCATACCCGCACTAAACGGTGGGGGTACCCGCAGGTTCGGATCGGATCGGAAATTTTTGCCATCCCTACTCACCCCTGTTACTAATAGTCTCGGGACTAATAAAAAACAGAGAATATTTTTAATGTTTTTTTATTAAACTCTCTCTCATCACTAATGATGTCTTATCTCCTTCTCTCTCTATCCCTCTTAGCACACTTCTCTCTCATCACCCATTTAATTAAAATTAATAACCATTAATATGTATATTTTTTGTCCTTTTAATAATAAACTTTTCATTTTAAAAAAGATAAATCAAAGTGAACTTTTGTTTTCAAAATTGTTCATGGTGGTTTTTAATAAAATTAAATTGGATTTATAATATTTTTTAAAAACTTAATTTATTAATATATTAATATTATATTTTTTATTCAATTATTTTTATTTTAATTTAATTACAATTTATGTGTCTATTTAATAGATCAATTATATTTAAATTTATTAAATTTAGTTATAATTTAGTCATATAATAAACATTTGATTACATTATTTTTAGTCCAATCCCAAATTATCCTAAATATAAAATTAGACTATTTTAGTCATATCCCATGTTACACCAAATGGTGAATAATATTATATTAATCCAATCCAATCCCGCATACCAGATGGGGCCTTAGGCATCTTATTCCATCACAATATTTAACATGAAATCCATGTCACCTGTTCCCTTTTGGTCATGTCTAGTCTTGTATGTCTATTAATTATATACAACATTAAATCATAGACAAGAAGAATTCAAGATCATTTTATGAAAATTCCTCCTCGCAGTTTGAATCTCATCTCATGGCAACAACCAATAGGAAGAACCTGTCAAGTCCTTCCTTGCATATGCAAGCGAATTCCCGCAACTTAATATCGTTAACCAACTTTTTTCGAACAGAGGATGCTTTCATGAGAACTCAACCGTAACTGGTCCTTCTCCAGACTGCCTGTTTTCTGCAGCTTTCAAGGAATCCTCTTTGTTTGTCAATGATATTTTTGAGTCTTGCGGGAGAATACATGTATTTGATGGTCTTCATTGTGTCCTGTGTTTTCTCGATGAGGTGTCAAATGGGTCGGGTAGCCTGAACCCGGCCCCTCAAATTAAGGGCTTCATGCGTGTCCAAACCTTATAGTCGGACGGACCGGGTTTAATTATGGAGGTTTGTGAGCTTAAAGAATGAAAATATTTAAAATTTATATATAAAAAAAACTGTTTATTATATCTGATAAATTAATATTTTATATAAAAAAATATAATAGAATTCCGTGTATATATATATATATATATATGTGTGAATGAGGCAGCACCAAATAAAATAGAGAGTAGCATGGTACCATTGGTGGTAAAATATACTTGGAAGCTGAAAATAGATCCATATCACTATCATGATTTGACGATTATTTATTCAAGTCGGGGATTAGACAAGGATAAGAGTAAATAACATTATCTAATATTTTTTTAGAAATATTTATGTACATCATATTAGCATTGATGTCAAAGTTTAAGTTAAGATAACGATGCCAAATTAATTAATTTAACCACCCAATCAAACCTCTCTCTTTGGATACGTGTAATTGTTATTAACCAAATTCAAAAGAAACCTTGTACAATAATTTTATACAAATATCATGATATTTTATCTTATTATATTTATAACAACTTTATTAAGATAGGAATATCAACTCATAACTCAAATGGTAAATGCACATCTCTTTTACTTCATTGGTGAAAGTTCAAGTTTCACCATATATATTTTACCCATATGTGTGGATAGTTTCTTCATAATTGTGGGAGTATAAATATCTCCCGTTACTGAAGTATATATCGTGATCGTTTATTTAATTATTGTGGAAGTAAATATTTCCATTATGAGAGTAGATTATTATTGTGAGAGTAGATGTCTCCTATTACCGGAGTAGATATCGTGACCTCTTGTTTAGTTATTGTGGAAATAGATGTCTCCCATTATGACAATAGATATTATACTCGTAGTTTCCTTTATTGTGGGGGTAAATATTCCGAACGCTTATTTAGTTATCATAAAAGTAGATGTTTCCTATTATAAGAGTATGTCTCAGAAATTTATAATTAATTTTGTAATTGTATAATTTTTTTTAAGAAATTAATTTCTAATTATATAATAACAAATTTTAATTTTAAAATAATGAAGCGACTATAGCTTGCCAACCATGTTTATACAGCGGACCGCTTTGGGGGCCCCTGGTCCCTCATAATTTGAAAAAATAATTTGATAAATATAAAATAATTATAAAAAAATTAAATTATATATATCAATAGATTCTAATTTTTCTTACGTCCGTCTCCCCGAACTTCACTACGTGTATAAGACAAGTCCCACAAACCGAACCCGACAGACCGGCTTACCGTCCAATCTCCAACGCTGATGTTTGTCAGTGACGAAATTTCGGGTCACAACTCGTTAAAATAGTACTTCCCTTCCACGCCTGCTTCGCTCCGGGGACCCACTATGATTTGTAAGGAATCTTCTAACAGCACTTGCTACTTGTGACCATTATTTTATTTGAAATTTTAAAAATTTAAGTGAATTTCATATTTTAACCTCGCAAACTATTCACCTCAAAATTTGTAAAAATTATTTCTTTTTATAAATTATTGAATTAAATATATTATATTACAACAACTTAATTAAAATTTGTAATTAATTTAATAGAAATTGTGGTACGCTATTTACAAAACTTGGAAAGATTGTGAAATTGAAACATGTTAACTTTATAAAATTAGTAATAGAAGAAAAAAAAACATAAATTATCTATATATTGTAATAATATTTTTAAAATTATACCAATATTTTTTTTAGTAAAATTGTAATAAATTTTAAAAATTCTTTATAGAGTTAATTATATGGACTTCCCCTAAAATTTTATCAATTACAATCGGAATCAATTTTATTATTTACTGATAAATACCTTTCCTACCATTAGTAAATTTTGATCAAATATAACAGTTGATCAAGGGAGGTCTTTGTCAAAAAATTGAAGAGTTGATTAAAAGTTGATTCCGTCAGTAATTGAGCAAACCCAAAAGAGGGGAGGTCTTTATCAATAAATCTAAAAGTTGACTCTACTTATAATTAAATAAACTTTAGGAGAGTTAAACGTTATTTACTCTTCTTTCTATATATTAGTGGATAATGACATTTTATTACCATATTGATAAATTAGTTAAATTATTTTTTTTAAAAAGTATAATTATAAATTAGTTAAATTGTTAATTGTTGTTATTTTAACATATAATCTTATATTTTATGGAGAATGATTATTTGTAAATATTTTTCTAATCATGTAATCTTACATTAAATAAATAATTTAATGGAAAATAAATTGCGGTTGAATTTATTTGCCGCCTAATTATATACCATCCTTCGCGCAGTTTTATTATAACTAAAAAAGAGAAAAAAAAAAAACCAATAAACTAATAACAGTCACACGTGGCAAACGAACAAAAGCATCACCCACCAAATAACGAACGTGACGGTGTTAAGATCTCACAAGCAACAACTAACCACATCCGTTGGATCTCGTGGAAGCTTAGGTGACAGGTGAGTACGACCGTGACCGTCCGGTAAGAGACTTCTAGTAGTAGAACCACCCCAATCTCTCTCTCTCTCTCTCTCTCTCTCTCTCTCGCGCTCGCTTTGTATTATTATTATTATTGTATTTCTACTTTTTTTTTTTTTGGATTTGGAGGAGTTGAGTTTGTCACGTTTCTCGGCTTGTTTCCTAGAGGCTTGTGTTTGGGTGGCAGGATTTTGACTTTCTCGCGAGAAAAGAAAGTGTTGGCTGGTCGCGAGAGAGAGAGAGAGGTTTTATTGTTGGAAGAGATTATGAGGACGATAATTACGGGAATGCCACTGGAGGAACTGAGCTCCAGCTCGACGAGGACGACGACGGCGTATTTGAAGATTGGAGCTCTGGTGACGAGTTGGTGGGACGAGATCGACGAGTCGACTCAGTGGCAGGACGGGATCTTCTTCTCTCTCTGCGCTGCTTACGCGCTCGTCTCCTCTGTTGCTCTGGTCAGTTCTCTCTCTCCAAACAATCTCGAGGAGTTGATTTCCAGCTTCTATTTGAATTAGCGATTGATTTTTGTGTTTTTCGATTATAGATTAGTATTTGGAATTTTGAAGATATGCAAAATCATTTTGTTTTTAAGTAATTAAAATTAAACAGAGTTTGTTTTATCAAATAATAACATTGTAATTTGTTTGTTGCAAAAATAAAAATAAATATCTTGAATTAATATAATTTTTCTGGCATGATGAGTTAATGGAAATTTTAAGGGTGTTAATTGGTGATTATGATGTGCAGATACAATTAATAAGGATCGAGTTGAGAGTGCCCGAATATGGTTGGACGACGCAGAAGGTTTTCCATCTAATGAACTTCATTGTTAATGGAGGTGATAATTTAGGGTCTTTGTCATATTTGATTCTTGTTAATAATATTTATTATTTGATGTTAGTTGATTTTGTTTTTTGTTTTTTATGTTACAGTTCGTGCAATCGTGTTTGGATTTCACAAGCAAGTGTTCCTTTTGTATCCCAAGGTTAGTTTGCAGTACTTTCAATGATGAAAAAAGAAATTCTTCTCAAGTACTTCCTTGCTGTTTATTCTGCTTGGGGGTTCTTGGACACATTGGGATTTCATTTGTCTTTTCAATGTTATGAGAGAAAAGGGTGAACCATATTGAAAACAATATGGTTTTTTCATGCAAATTTGAATGTCAATGAGCATTTTTGTCCTTCTTTGACTTATATTTGTCAAGAAGTTAATGTAAAGTAGCTTTGAGATGGTTACGTTTTGAAAGGAGTTTGTAGAAACTTATGATTTGAATCACACAGTCACCTCCTTCATAAAGTCTACACATACTTCCATTGAAAAAGAGCTAGAATATCATTTAATATGTTCACAGTATGGATGTTATCATCTCATTTGATATCTCAAATGCCACACCAGAAAAGTTAAAACATTTGTAATAGAGTTTGATCACTCTCTCCATTTTTTTTTTCTCCTTAGATTGTGATCCTCCAGACTTGAATATGTTCCAAATGAATAATATATATTCCTTCCAAGCATTGATCCTATGCAATTTAGGATCTAGAAATTCCTGCTTTTCCCCATCACAGAAAGTAGTATGCAAGAAACTCATTAACAGGGATTTACTCTCTCTTATATATATATATATATATGTATGTATGTATATTTAAATCAAGCTCTGGAAGAGGCATTAGTCATTATGTGCCGTGCCCTATGCTTTTGGGATACAAGAGTTAGAGTAGGACACATTAACAGTTTGTAGATCCTTTTAGTACATTAATAAACTTAGTCTTAAAATGTTTGGATGAATGCTCCTTTGATGATACTATAATAAAACAGAAACTGCATTCCAGGCCTTCCAATTCTTTCCTTGTGACAATCTTTATGATTAGTTTTGGGGATAGGATAGGGGGGAAGGAAAAAGAAAGAATAGAAGATCATTTAATATAATTTTCCGTTTAAAAGTTCTAACGTTTTCAACATATTTTCTAACAGTTTTAATCCATGATTAGTTGCAAATTTCTTACTCTGTCCTAACTTTCTAGACTGTCGGTGATCATAGAGTCATTTGATCACTTGTTGAAATCGAATTGGATGACATCTCCAATTTTTCTGCATCATATTGTATCTAGGGTGTCTTAGGCTTAACCATACTGCTGCTGTATATTTAACCAGGTACTGACGTTAATAATATTGGATCTTCCGGGACTACTGTTTTTCTCTACATACACACTACTTGTCCTCTTTTGGGCAGAGATATATCATCAGGCAAGTAAATATGCTCGATAATATTTCAGAGTAAGGGTTATTAATATTTTTTAATCGTTTTATGGTTCTTTGCTTTATCAGTGATATCTGCAGTATTGTAAATGCTGATATTTCCTTGACACTATTGAAGAAACTTTTTGACATTTTTATTGATGAGCAGGCAAGAAGTTTACCAACAGATAAACTCAGGATTTTATATATCTCAATCAATGGTGCAATATACTTTATACAGGTGTGGTCCTTTTCACATTCCCTTATTTTCCTTTTCACCATCAGTTTTAGAATTGCACAGTATATATAATAAGATTGGCGATTCTTGGGATTGACTGCAGTAGCTATAACTTCTGTTTATTTAGTTCTTCCTGGAGGCTTTATTGCATATATGTTATGTTGGTTTGACACAACCTGACATGGTAGGCTGTGCCGTCACTTGAAAATTGCAGATATTTTTGGTGTAAAAAGACTACTCTGAATGCTTTAATTCATACCACTAAGTGAAATCTCTCGCCAAACTCAATATGAAATAGCCTAAGTGCATGTTTGCTAGCATGATTTTGAAATTTCTAATCCCCCTTTGGATTCCTTATGCATAATATAGATCGAACAAAAGACCTTGTACCACTGCTTTATGTGCATGACATAGAATGAACATCTTTATCGTCTGTCAAGAATTCCTGTTTTGCCAATTTCTGCAAACATGTTAGTTTAAGTTTTCTAAATTAGTTTCATGATGTGTTATGTTCTTTCAGAGGAAAAGTGGAGGTGAAATTTAAAAAAAAAAAAAAAAATGTTAAAGGACTGTATGAATGATCTGTTTGCTAATTTATATTTTATTTGTAACATAACACTCTTCCTCTTTTTAAGAGGGTAACTTGGAAGAGAAGATTGAAGTGTGAAGTCTTGTTGCTATTACAATCATATCTGAAAAAGAGTTAATTGCACCCACACCCCCTGAGGTTTTGCCAATTACAGGTAGAATCAATTTTATCGTTTATTAACAATGACCTTCCCTGCCGTTAGTTGACTTTAGTCAAACTTAACAGGTTCAGGGGTATTTTCGTCTTTTCAGACTTTTTTAATTTTATTTTATTAAATAACAAATTAAAAGATTAAAAAAAAATTTCATCCCTCCATCTTTAAAAACGGACGGTTATGATTTATTTAAAAATTAAAATTATTAAAATAATAAAATTAATTAAAAATAAAAAATTAATTATAGTTAATGTAGATCCATTTTCCATATTGAATCTCAACCGTCCATCAAGATTGGTGAACGGTGGAGATCCAATCTGGACAATGGATCTCCAAAAAAAAAAAAAAAAAAAAAATTTTGGTAATAATGTTTGGGTTCTTCGAACGAACCCAGAAGGGTTCTCCTTGGGTTCCTCAAATTTTTTTTTTTTAATACTTCGAAGGCGAACCCAGATCGTTATCGAACCCATCTTCGTCTTTGTTGACGAACCCTTCTGGGTTCGTTGAGCTGGAGCAAGTTTCTTCTTTTGTTTTCTTTTTTTTTTTTTAGGTGGATTCAGATTGGATCTCCACCTTTCAAACTTTAATTTTTTTTTTTAAAAAATTAAAAAATGTATAATAATTTAGTTTTTTAAGAAGAAACAATCTCTACCGTCCATCTAACCTTATTTTTTTTATTTAATAAAAAGAAAATATTGTTTTAGGGGTATTTTAGTCATTTTAACGGTTTAAGTTGGTCAACAGTTAAGTCTAACAGAAGTCAACTAACGGCAAGGGAGGTCATTGTCAATGTCAATAAACGATAAAGTTGATTCTACCTGTAGTTTGCAAAACCTCAGAGGGTGTGGGTGCAATTAACTCTCTGAAAAATGATGCTAAAATGTACCGTACACTCATTATGGTAGAAGGGAGAATCTTTTTAGCAGTACAGGTTGTAGTTCAACGTTTCATAGATACGCTGACCAAGCCCATAAGTCATGACATTGCAGTTCCTAAATGTTGTTTTACCTTAGTAAGTTTTTTGTAAGATCTTGCTGACATGATGCTATTATATCAGGTTTGCATCTGGGTAGTCATTTGGATAGACGACAGTAGTGTGGTGCAATTCATTGGAAAGATATTTATTGCGGGTAAGTTCTTTTTTTTTTATCCTTAACTAAGTTTCATGCAGTCCATTCTGGAGATTAGCACTTCATTTTGTTATCCCTTTTCCTGGATTCTGTAAGCATTCCGAGCATTACTTCTTTCATTTAAATGAACATACTTATGGCGTTCTTTTCTTTTCCAGTGGTGTCATTTATTGCTGCGTTAGGTTTCTTGCTGTATGGAGGAAGGTGTGTATTCACCTCATGTTACTAGGGAATGTAGTGTTTTCAGCATCAAAGCGGGTTCCATTATTTGTACTCACTTCTATTGCATTTATGTCTTTTAGATTATTTTTCATGCTGCGACGCTTCCCTATCGAATCAAAAGGGAGAAGAAAGAAGCTTCACGAGGTTTAAGTCTTTCCTTCATTGTTCTTCTATTGGATTACAATATATAAATTCTAGGTTACTGTGAATCTTCTTGGTACTTTTCTTATATTTGTATGATGGGATTGTGTCCATGTGCATGCTACTAAAGAGAAAAGGAATGTACCTAATTGTGGCTATCAATGGATCTGTTCATGAATTACATTTTGTTCTTGACATTTGATTTGGTAAATTTGTCATGTCCTAATTTGGTGGGAGAGAGCAAGTATCAATGTTGTGCTATGATAGTACCATTAATATGGTATTACAAACATAGGCAGAATGTATATTTTACCTTTTCATTGCATCATAAAGATACTAATGTTGGAATCAAGGGAAAAAAAAAGTCATCTTTCTGTCATTACACAGGTTTTCTAGTGGCTACATTAACTTTCCTGCCATTTTGGCCAGCTAGCTTTTGCATGCATTTTCAGATAAAGAAAACATGCTTGGAAATTTACCGAGCTTAAAGTAGTATCATTGATGTAATACATGCTTCTTTTGCAGGTTGGATCTGTTACAGCCATTTGTTTCACCTGCTTCCTTATCCGATGCTTTGTGGTATGTTTTTCTACCTGTTGCATCCTGGTGATTTCAATTAAAAAATATCTTCTCAAGCTGTTAAGAATCTCAAACTTTTTACTGGTAAAGGGAACTGATACTTTTTCTGCCTGCCTCATACATGTTATGCTCATTATTTATTGCAGTTTTAACTGGATCAAAGTTATAAATTTATTGTGATATCTTGGGGCCAATTAACAATTTGAAGTTTTCTACTTACATTCTTAAAATAACCAAATCTTGTAAAACAGAATATCCTGCAAATGGACCAGCCGCTGATGGGGTTATCTTGCCCTTTGAAGAAATAGAATATTAAATAGGAATGACGATAATTTCTTCTTCTTGTGTAAAGTACATAGGAGAGAAATTATAATCTCTTTCCTCATCTTCACCATGTACACTAAAAGGGAGAACCTCTTGGGCTTCTAGTCTTGTTTAAGTTTCATGGTTAAGAATAAAAAAAAAGTCCTAAGGTCCAACAATTAATCTTTGTCTAGAAAAAGATGGTGGTTTTTTAAATATTTCAAATTTGCAAAACAGAATAGGTTTGCAATTTGGGTTTCTGGTAGAAATGGTTCAGGTGCGCAATATCGTAAAGCCTGAAATAGATTCTTCATGACAAGTCAAGGTAGAACAATAAGAGCTATAGTCGAGAGTCCTTCAAGATGGTTTATTCAAATGCAACGAAGAGCACTGGCCGCCCCACTTAGGTTAATAATCATTGAATGCACTATGTTCTATTAGATGGTTTATTCAAGTTGAATGAAGAGCACTGTGATATGCCATAATGTTTGTTCATTGCTTTCTGATGCACCGCTGCTATCTTAAACCTACTTTGAACTTCTCTGAGATGCTTTTAACTCATTTATCAAAATGCAGGTTGTTTTATCTGCTTTTGATGTGGATGCATCACTAGATGTTTTGGATCACCCTATTCTGAATTTGATCTATTACATGGTATGCTATTTCACTTACTTTCTATTATTTCGTTATTTATGTATCCATCTAAGTATTTTGATTCTGTTCAAACAACAGCTAGTTGAGATCCTACCTTCCGCTCTTGTCCTCTACATCCTGCGTAAGTTGCCTCCCAAGAGAATTTCTGCCCAATATCACCCCATCCGATAGCCCCATGCTTCGTTCTTCTCGTGTCATTCCCCCTCCCAACCTCAAGAAAGGGTTTTGTAGTGGTGTTTGAGAGTTAGACGCAATTGGAATTGAGCAGTAGAAGCAAAGCTGCAAAGAAAATCCGGATATATTATTTTGGTGAGCTCATGGCATCGGTAATTATTTTCCGCACATGACGGAACCATTTACAGCTTGCAGAAGGGAGAGGTTTTTGTTTTTGTTTTTGTTTTTTTAATTGATATCTTCACTGATAATGTGAAGAATTGGTTATTGGATGTAGTTTATTTGGTCCCACACTTTTAAAAGGGAAGGTTTCTTGTTGTTTACTGTGGTAGTTGTTTGTTGTAGGCATTTTGGTGTGTTGAAAGGTCGATTGAAATGATGCCTTTTCCTTTTTCCGTTTTGTCCCCTTGATAGATATTGCTTGCTAGATTTTTATTTGCCCTCCAAGGTATTTATTGTAGAAATTGGATTGATGTGGAGCTAGTTGATGTCTTTGTACTTGTTGGCAGAATTACAAGGACATGTAACCTTATATAACGTGTTTTGATTGGACAGTCGCATATCATGTGGTGACACTGTTCCAAGCAAACATTTTCTCCTGATTGAACCATCGACATTTGTAGCCTTAAAACAACCTACATATGACAGTAACACTTTACTTAAAATGTCCACATATGGGGTGCTTCACGCTATTAATACTTAAAAAATTGGTTTGTGGTTTTCAATTCTTTTGCACACGGACTAGGATTCTCTCCTTATCTAATTTGTATTTACCTTCTTTAAATTTTATGATACATAAGTATTATAATAAATAAGTGGTTATGGTATGTTTATTTTTTACTATTACTTTATTAACATTTAATTACATGTTTCAAAAAAGGTGAGGTAAGGAGAGGATGTAAATTCTTTGTACACACTGACGCGATTGGTTGGTGTTATAATATGGTCCGGTTGAAACAAGTTGGCAACAATTTTCGTCCCCAAAGAATTTATATTTTTCTCACTTTAAGCATGAAAAACTAAGAGCAAAACACAAAATTAATAAATTTTTTTTTGGAGCCATAAATGGGAAGACCAACCAAAAGAAATTAATAATTTTGAATTTAGCAAAAAATATCTAAATAATAATTGACAATTGCAAACCTTCTCATACCACGGTAACTTTTGCATGGTCTTCCTAAAACTTTTTTTTTTTTTTAACTCTTCAGAGACCCAACCTTATTTTTCAAAACAAAATCTCTCATCTCCCTTAACTCCCAACATCATATCTATAGCAACTCCTAAACTTTGTTTAAACTCTTGACAGACCTAACTATTTTTTTTTTTTAAAATTTTTTTAACTCTTCACAAACCCAAAATAAAATCTCTCATCTCTAACTAAACTTCCACCATCCTACCTATATCTGGATTTGCTTGCATGTAAAACTCTACTCATCTTTCATATTCTTTTGATTAAGAAATTTTAAGAAAGGTTAGTGTTCATCTTTCATTTCTACCGATAATGCTTTTAATATGTTGTTAGTTAATCTTTTAATATGTTGTTAATCTTTCATTTTTCCGGGCTTTGCATTTATATTTTCGTTAAGAGATATAAACCGAGATCAATGTTTTTCATTTCTGTGCTTGATATCGGGTCGGCCCTACCTGATGGTTGTTACTATCAAATTGAGAACACCCAAATTTTGTTATTGTCGGGTCATGTCTCCCCGATGATTGTTACCATTGGGTCAGCTTGATGTAAAATTTACTTTTATTTTGTATTTTTATGTAGGAATGAGGAAGTTGATGTACAATTGATAATTAATTGGGATGAACATTGGGTATGTGACAAGGGGTTTACTGGTATAATGGAAAGAGATCAAAATGATTGTTATTTTTAAGAGATACAAGTTTTGCTCAACTATTAGATAAGGTGTATCAAGTTACTGGGATTGACAGAAATAATTATCAAACTATTATAAAGACAATTGCACATACTATCTGCCCAAGTATGCTTGTAGAGATTAGTGACGATAATGATCTTACCTTATTATTGTGTCAAAAGAATGTTGACCCTTTAATTTGTATAACCGTTTTAGAGGTTGAGCTTAGTCACCCAGAATTGATGCATAAATGTTCTCCTGAGTCATCTCAGAAACGTATTACACATTTTCAATTTCCTTCCTCTAGGGGAAGTAATCAAATTTCTACTTCTATGTCTATTACTAAAGCAAACAATTTGGTCACAAACACAATTGCTCAATGGAGAAAAGGTTTTCATAGAATAGAAATGCTACTACACAATTTATTGGGGAACATATTAAGGAGAAATTTCGTGATGGTCGTATCTACATACTAAAGCATATCATAAGAGATGCCCAAATGACTTGAGCATTACAGTAAATTATCACAAAAGATATTGGGTTAAATATATTGCTATTGATGAGGTACATAGATCAGCTGAAGTTTCTTTCAGTAAGTTACCTTATTATTATCATATGTTAGATGAAACAAACCCAAAGACGATTACAGACATTAAAACTTATGTTGAAAATAGGTTAATGTATATGTTTTTTTCCACGAAAGCATGCATATATGGTTTTAACAATGCTATTAGATCAATTATTGCAATTGATGTCACATTTCTGAAGGGTTCATATGGTGGTCTCTTGATTGTGGTTATATGTCAGGACGAGAACGACCAAATATTCCCATTGACATTTTGTATTGAGGATTCTGAAAATGATGCAGCATGGATTTGGTTTTTATCTTGTTTGCATGATATCATTGGAGAGGTTGAAGACCTTGTTTTTGTGTCTGACAGGAAAAACAATATTGTCAAGGCGATTTCAACGGTTTTCCTAAATGCATATAACGGTGCTTGTTTCATGCATTTAGAAAGAAACATGATTTATATTTACAGAAACAAAAATCTTTCCATACCATTTAGGAAGACAACTAAAGTCTATCGAGTTAATAATCACGAATTTTAAATGGAGCAATTATCGAACATAAATGTTAAAGCAACATAAGTACATTCTAGATGTAGGACAAGAGCGATGCTCGTGAGCCTTCTGTCTGAAAAAAAAAGAGTATAATATTATGAAAACTAATATTGCTGAGTCCATAAATAATGCACTAACTTCATGGAATTTTTCTCGCTTCATAAACTTTTGATCTCTGCTTTTGCAATAACTCGAAAATGAATTGAATGTTTTTTAATATACAAACAAACCCCATAGGAATTGACTGAATTCATCCAAGTTATCCTCAAGTCCTTTCCAAGCAATGACATTTTTAAGATAAGCAACAAAGCTAATTTAATGATATTATCGTTATCATCCTGAATTCCATCTTCAATGAAACCTTGCAAAGTCAATCCAGTAACTTTTTTTTGCTTGATTAAACTATTTGCGACGAATCTTGTCAACCTCCTTTTGTCTTGATATGTTTAATAGAAACGACCGCATTTCTAAAGACACACGTAATACTTGTTGTGTAATATATATATATATATATATATAGACACACACATATATATCATCAGAACATCACAACTCGATGATTTACTATTATCGGGTCATTACAACCCGATGATTTTTCATTGGGACATGATAACCGATAAAACTTTAGTTTTAGTCCAGACCGTCCCGTTGATGGATAAGCTGATGAAATTAATGACTGTTCATTATCTTCTTCAACAAACATTGTTATCGTGTCTACACGACCCAATGAATGACAAACCACAAATTTTCCACAAAAATTACATCCAATTGTTTGAAAGTTAGAAAAATAAAAAACCCACAACATAATCAACAAAATACCTATTTTAACTTCATTATTATATACAAAATTTTTTTCTAAACCCTAAACTCTAAACCTATCGAGTTATATACTCATCGAGTTGAAATCATAAGGTAAAATTATAGAAACTTATTACTAATCCTTACCAATGCAAAAAAATTCATGTTTCTAAACAAAATCAATAAGTAGAAAATGACATTTTACCTTGTTTTATCCACCTGCTAAACTCAATCGTATCGAATCAAAAAGTACAAATAAAAGCGAACCAAAAATATAGGTTCAAATCTGCTATAGGTAAGATAGTGGGAGTCTAGGGAGATGAGAGACTTTATTTTGAAAAACAAGATTGAGTTTGTGAAGAGTAAAAAAAAGGAGATTAGGCCTGTGAAGAGAAAAACAGTTTTGGGAGTTAGGAAAAATGGGGGGAAGGGGGGGCATTGATTAGACCGTGCAAAAGTTAGTATGATGTAGTAGATTTACAACTTTTAATTACTATTTGGATATTTTTACTAAATTTCCTTTATATTTTTTCTCATTTTAAGCATGAAAAACTCAAGAGCAAAACACTAAACAAAGTTACAGAATTTTGGAGCCATAAATGGGAAGACCAACCAAAAGAAATTAAGATTTTTTTTTTATCAAATTTCAGGGAAAAAACAACAAAAAGAAAAAAAAAAAAAAAACATTGGTTTATGTAAATGTATAGTTGCTAAAAACTTCAGATATAACTTCACAGAGCGCATCCTCTATACTAACTAGTAACTACAACCATCGAGTCTTCTATATACTAAATTACAAAACTCATTCCTCAAATCCAAGACAAAGATCTAACAACATCATATACAAAGTAATTTTCAATAGAAGTCAAGACCATAATGACTGATTATCAAGTCTGGGTAGTAGATACTTTCAAGACATGGGCCAACACCACACTTTTTGCAGAACCCGTAATCTTTCGGGGCAGATCGATAAAACGAAAATGTACCACCCTCTACCAGAGTCTCAATCTCCAAAGGGATGGCTTTAATCTTGGTGAACTTCCTCTACCGGTGGTGGCGCGAATCTCACATTTGCAGGCCGTGCTACCACTACAGTATCATCTGCAAACAGTGCTTTGATAAAGAAAGGAGTTTTTAAGGGCCGGCGACCTGTCATTCGTGGATACACGTCTTCAAGAAAATAGTAGGCATGACCAGCTATCATTCCCTGAATTACAAAAGTTTTTTTAGTACAAGGGAAAGAGAGAATCAATAAAGGGGATGGTGAGACCCATATGAGGTCAAAAGTGAGGTATGTCTTCGCATTCCTACCAGCAGAATATTGTTTATTTGTTTTAAATTAAAAAAATCCTTTAGGTTTGCATGTTGTTACTTGTTAGAACAAGCAAAAACGTTGTGTATATAATGTCATATGTTTTTGGCATTGACGTTGAGTTTCTTTAATGAAAACTCACCAGGAGATCTACCCATGCACTAGCACCAACGAAGACAGAAAATCCCAGAAGCACCTGCAGGGAAATCAAGGGGACCATGCATTACAATTAGACTCGGTAGTGGGAAGAAAGAGGGGTTGAAGCTAATAATGTCATAAGATGCGGAAAACTTTCTAATCTATAACAACTAAAAATAATAACATTTTCTAAGAATAATTAATTAATAGAATTTATATGGAACATTTCCCTAGTACAAATAAAGTGTACAAGAGATTTCCCGAGGGCAGCATAACTTCTCTATTGGGTTATTATGGTATAAATGGAAAAGTAACAAAATGAAAGTAAAATGAAACCCCGTAGATTAATAGGACATTATCAAGAACAAGTATGTCAAATAGAAGCTTACTCACCCATGGTAGGTAAGCAGCTGTAAATGTAAACAGGCCCAAGAAACTCATATGGATGAAAGGGTTTTGTTTGCTCCACACATAAACCTGCATAGTGAAAGAAGGTAATAAGGCTTGCAGAACTGTTGTTGGCAACAATCTAAACAATAAAAATTGGGATAATTCGAGTAAATGCAAACTAACCATCATGAGTGTCAATGAATTGCTAAGGAATATAATTTTCGCGAATGATTCTGACAAATAAGGTATCATTCCCCCAACAAGAACAGTGCCAGTTAGAAAAGTGGCTCCAAATAAAAGCATGTAAAAGAAATCTGCGGTCCTTCCCCTGAAAGAGTTCTCTTCAAGAAGCTTGCAGTATCGAGCAAGAAAGAACATATGGAACAAAAAGTCTAAATCTGGCATTACAAAGAAATAACAGTGTTAATAATGACAAGTACTGGTCACTGGAAATTTCATCAATTCACTAACAGTCAAATATGCATGTCTGGATTAAGTAAAACATCCACCTATAGCATGTTCAATAGCGATGCCTGCCAAATTACAGGTACATGTAAACTGCTTTATGGTTTGAGGATAAGAGAGTGGAAATGAATCAAACAACACATTTTATCTTTGATTAAATGATTTAACAAAATTAAGTGAAGCACTATCTTAAAACAAAGGAACCATCAGGCAGGGCAGAACGGTGCCGAATAGTGAAGAGTCATAATGTCATGTAATATCGACAAACTTGGTGAAAACAAAACATAATAACAGAAGTAACCTGACATATATTCAATCACCATCTTCTATAAACTGGCATATCCAAAGGTTAGGAGTCAAAGGTCAATCTTCTTTTTGTTTGTTTACCATGGTAAATTGGCACTAGGGCATACTTTTGAAATCAATCAATTACTGAACAATCACTGTGATAACTAAAGCTGAAAGCTTTTGGTCATGGGATTGTCATTTTACACACACTGCAATAGTTTGAATTCAACCACTTGTACCAGCTAAAAGTGAAGTGTCCTTATTCTATGCAGCGTTATCGTATAATGCAACAGTTCAAATAAAAACCAGCTAAATTCAAAGTGACATACAAATGGTTTTTATGGAAATGAATACATTTTAAACTACTTTACCAGTTTTGACAGTAAATATCAAACAAAGCGACAATCCACAATAAAGCTTCACCATCAGAACACGACGTGTCGTTCCAAAGTCTCAAATTTCAAAACTTACCCATTTTTCGGAAGAAAAGAAAATTGGTGATGAGGCGCCAGAACTGATAATGCTTAACCACAAGTGTTGGGTGCAAACACAGATTAAAGGGAGATATTATCTACAAAAGTTCAACAACATAAAGAGAACACTAATTAGAATCGACAATTAATAGTTTTTGAAACTCCATCTACTCCCTATCCATATACAAACCGCAAAACTAAATAAATTCACTTGTCACCTAACTGATCTCAAATCATACTCAATGAAAATATAACCAAAAAACTTACTTTCAATCTTCTCAAACATCCAATCAATCAATTAAATAATGTAAGAGAAAATACACACACAACATACCATCACTGAAAAATCAATGAAAACACAAAAAGTCACAAAATTGCAGCAAACCTAGTTGAAATCAGCTCAAAACAATCAAACCCATTTGCAGAGAAACAAAATTAACAATCCTTACAAAACCAAACCCCCCAACAAAACCCCTATAAAATAAAAATCCCAGATTGATTTTAATAAAAAAAATAAAAAGCAAAGATAGATATATATATATACACACACACTCTCTCTTACATCGAGAGAGCAACCGACGGTGGTGACAATCGCGGCTGTGAGGTACGTGCGGGTGATGATAGGCATCTGCTTGTACCAATCTTCAACAGCTTGGGCCATTTTTTTTTTTTTTTGTTTCTTCTTGTAATTACTTCGATAAAATGATGTATCAAGACAATAAAATGAAATGATTCTATTTGTTTGGTGATTGAACGATTTCGAGTGAAGAATTGGGAAAAAAAAATTAAAAAAAAAGGGCTTTTGATTCGAAGATTGGTGGATTACTTCGAGGTAGAGGATGACGATACAGGAGACAAATTGTTTCTTATGTGTGTATGGCATATGTGTTACAATTTTCTCGAATGACAAGAGTTAGCCAATGGTTGAGCGAGTAGAGGACACGCACCAATCATGTGCTTTTTGGTTACGATTCGTAAATGTGCTTCCCCTTTTTTCTTTGTTAAATTAAAGATAAAGAGCAGCAGCTTGAGAACAAATGCAATTAACTACCAAACTAATGTCATCTGCTATTATATATTTGGAGAAAATTGAGTGTCATATAAGATCTATATTAAAAAAGTTAATAAAATATTTTCCAATACAATTATTTAACTTTAATATTGATATGATGTGGAAAAAAAAAAAAGTTAGAGAATATGAAGTAGAGTTTCTAATTGTAGATATCCTCCTTGATATGCTTACTAGGATTTCTAATTTTTCCCACTAATAAAATTTTAACATTTTGTTAATGTATTTAATTATCATATTGAATGGAGAGAATGTAACAAAGGACTTGTGGTGATTGGTTTAAAATTACTATTTAGATATTTACATTAGAGAAATGAATATGCATTTCTATAATTTTTTTAATAAGATAGATCCATATTATTTAGAAATGCTGATGTGACACAATTTAAATATTCAAAAATACATATTTGCATTGGAGATGCTTTAAACCCCGAATTAAGAGAAAATTGAGATTTCATGTAATATACTGGCCTGCTAAGAGCATCTCAAATGTTATTATGCATTTGGAGAAAATTGAGTGCCACATAGGATCGACACTGAAAAAGTTAAGAAAACAGTCTCTAATGCAATTATCTAACCTTAATATTGATATGATGTGGCAAAAAAAAGTTAGAGAATATCAAGTAGAGTTTTTAATTGTAGATATCCTCCTTGATATGCTGACTAGGATTTCTAACTTTTCCCACCAATAAAATTTTAGCATTTTGTCAATGCATTTAATTTTCATATTGAATGGAGAAAGAATATAACAAATAACTTGTAGTGATTGGTTTAAAATTACTATTTAGATATTCACATTGGAGAAGTGAATATGCATTTCTATAATTTTTTTGACAGGTAGATCCATATTATTTAAAAATGCTGATGTGACACGATTTAGATACTTAAAAATACATATTTGCATTGGAGATGCTCTAAATTTGTACTGGTCCAATTATCAATCACTGAATACATTATCTACCAATCCCATGGTGTCAATTACTTCTATTAAAATTCTATCACACAAGTGATATACTCTCAGTACTACTCGTGATTAATCGGAGAAAAACTACATCTGGTGCCATAACATAGTCTAATAATAATAGAGTTAATTACATCAACCTTCTCTGAGGTTTTGTCAACTACAATTAGAATCAACTTTATCGTTTATTGATAATAATCTCTTCTGCCGTTAGTTAACTTTCGTTAGATTTAATAGTTGACCAACTTTAACCGTTAAAATGACTAAAATATTTCTAAAATATATTTTTTTATTAAATAAAAAAAATAAGGTTAGATCTCTACCATCCATCTCAGGTGAGATGGATGGTAGAGATTGTTTCTTCTAAAAAAAATTATTATTAATTTTTTTATTTTTAAAAAAAAAAATAAATTTGAAATGTGGAGATCTCCACCCAAAAAAGAAAAATAAAAAAAGAAATTTGCTGGACATCCAGCCATGGCTAGACCTTCAGCGCGACGAACCCAGAAGGGTTCCTCAACGAAGACGAACCCATCTGGGTTTGTCATTAGGTTCGCCTTCGAAGATGAACCCAAATCTAGAATTTTTTTTCATTTGAAGATCTGAAGAACCCAATCTTGGTTCTTTGAAGAATCGAAAAACCCAAATCTGGGTTCTTCGAAGAATCGAAAAATTCAGATTTGGGTTCTTCGAACGAACCCAGAAGGGTTGGGTTCTTCGAAGAACCCTTCTGGGTTGTTCGAACGAACCCTTTTGGGTTCTTCAAAGAACCCAAACCTTTTTCCAATTTTTTTTTTTGGTGGAGATCCATTCTCCAGATTGGATTTCCGAGATCCAATATGAAAAATGGATCTCCATTAACTAAAATTAATTTTTTTTTAAAGATGGAGAGATGAGATTTTTTCTTAATTTTTTAATTTTTATTTAATAAAATAAAATTTAAAAAGTCTAAAAAAACGAAAATGCCCCTCAAACTGTTAATTTTGACTAAAGTTAACTAACGGCATGGGAGATCGTTATCAATAAACGATAAAGTTAATTCTGCTTGTAATTGACAAAATCTCAGAGAGGAAGTCGATGTCATTAACTCGTAATAAGATGATGGGTTGCTATATAACATAATTTTAGGAATTGAAGGCATTGTACTGAAAATTTTCTCCATTGATCAACGGCCAGGTTTGGGTTTGGTCGTTCGTTTATTCAATTTCTTTTTCATCAACGTTGAATTTTCTTGCCTTAATTTTACAAGCTGATACAAAGTTTTTGGTTTCTTGGTTTAGTTTATAGTTATCAAGCTGTAAAAATGTGAGTGGTAGACTACTTGGTGATCAATCCTTGAAACTCTTTGATAATATTGGAAATATTAGACAGGATATATATATTACGATAATCACACTAGTTTGTATTGTAAAACTAAGTACTCATTTTACATGAATTGAAATAGAAACCATATATATATATATATGTATATGAAACTAACTGGCACTCAATATCTCATGATCATGTGCATCAGTGCATGCATGTATGTCAGTCTTTCTTTGGCTTGATTTGAATTGGCAGTCCGTGCTTGAAAACTGGCATTGGATCTCTGAAGAAAGAGTTGTCTCTGCAACTAAGCTTCCATGTAAATTTGGTTACCAAGTAATGGATCGTGACTAGAGTTTCGATTCTTGCGAATTCGTTCCCAGGACACATCCTCGATCCTCCTCCAAATGCCACGAAACTGAAGGGTGGAGGAGGAGATGGTGCTTGTTTCTCGAAACGGGTTGCATCAAACTTTGATGGATCTGGGAAGATTTTCTCATCCATTTGTGTCATGCATGCAGCCCACATCACCTATATAAATGCCACAAGTACAAAATGCATGTTAATATATACTACAGGAATTCACCATATATAACGTATATATATACCTGCCAGCCTTTGGGAATAATGTATCCTTCGTATTCAAAATCTCTGAGGACAGTCCTGAAGGAACAAAACACAGGAGGGGTCATCCTTAGAATCTCTATAGCTACTCTCCATGTGTACTTCATTTTCGCTAGGTCTTCCCATGTGAGAAGCTCCCCTGGAGCCTTGCTCTTTGCTATCTCCTCTTGTTCTATTAAAAAAAAAAATATAAATTCCAAACTTATTATTCAATTACATGTATTCAAAGAGTTTAATTTCTTCTCAGAGCGCACGCACGCACGCATGCTCTGAACTTAATAACGGCTGATAACTAAGAAAAGGAACCGTACGTGCATGTACTACATTATATTATATACCTTGAAGAACGGTGGCGTATACAGATGGATCATTTGCTAGAAGTCTTATAATGAATGTGATGAGGACGGAGGACGTGTCGTGTCCTGCAACCATTATAACAATAGCATTGTCTATGAGTTCTTCATCAGACAATAATATTGAATTGTCTTCGTTTCGGATGGTAAGCAAGCAGCTGATGAGATCTTTATTAGCAGCATCGGCACTGTGTTGCTTCATTGCTTCGCGCTTTTCGCGTATAAGCTCTCTCAATGTGGCTCTGACTTTTGCGCTTGCCCGGAGGCTGCGATTGAAGCGAGTGAAGGGCAGATTTACTGGTATTGATAGCAGCCCATCTATTATATGTTGGAAGAGTTCCACAAGTGTATCTCTTCTTGCTCCTTGTTCTATTCCAATTATAAGTGAATTCATTATGTTGAAAGTGAGGGTCTTCATCAATGGCATTACCTATATCATCATTGTGAAAGAAAAGAAATAAACTCTCTAACACCTTCCCTCAAGTTCAAGATGCGTAATAAATACAAAAACAAATATATATATATATATATATACCACAATGATAAGTGTCCAAACAAACATATATAAAGTTCCTGGTGACTTTCTTTTCATGAGATTGTTAGTGAATGTCAACAAATGGAGACTGATATTCATATATCAAAGTTCGATATATAATAATTTAATTTCTGCTTATTGATCAATGATTTTTTTTTTCCATACCTGGACCTGTTCTTTACCATGCCAATGCATCTCCAAATGTTTCCTGACCTCCTCATCCATCTTCCCAACATATAGCTTCAACACTTCTGGCTTCAAGAAAGACACAAGTCCTCCCCTCACACGCTTGTGCTCGTTGCCACTCAACTCCATGATATTTCTCTCACCCATGATCCTCCTGACCGAGTTGGGTTGCTGGTTGGCAAAAGTGTCGCCTCCATTAGTGTATATCAGCTTGTTCGCGGCCTGCCCGTGGAGGAACACCGTTGGGGTTCCCAGGAAGTTGAACTTCGAAACCGGCCCGTATTTCCTGACTCTCTCCTGTAACCATCTCTCTGCTGTGTTTGTGCGCATGGCATGTACAATGCTGAGGCTTTGGCCTAAAAAGGGCAGCCCCCATGAACCTGGTGGTAGCTTCTTGTAATTAGTCTTTCTAGTAGTGATCAATAGAAGGTAAATAGGGAGGACTACTATGAGGAGAAAAAATGTGAAAATATATGCAGGATTGTTCATGGACATGGTTGATTGAGAAACTTTTTTTTTTTTTGCCTTTTTGCTAATGATAAGGGTCTGATATTGGAACAACAATGAAGTTTATTATATAAGAAAAGCTTTTCAAGTAGAATCTTTCATTATTGTCCTTATCATAAATATCCCAAGTTACATAAGCAGCAGCTTTTTGTCTTCTCTTGTTTGTCAATGGATTGCAAGCATATATTATGTCGCAGGTTGTGCTTGGACTTTTGCAGATAGATATACATAACTCCAAAATTAATGCATAGTTTTCAATGCTTGGTGGTGTTATCAATGAGAAGCTTCTAATAGTTTTTTTTTTTTTTTTTAAAATTAAGAGAAGTCACGCGTTAAGCTATAGAAAATAAGATATGAATTTATATATATATATCATTTCTCACAAATGCTTAAAAATATATAAATTAAGAAAAAATAATTTCATTTTTTTTATAATATATTCCATAGCTCGAGTTAAAAATTACTTGTTGAACATTTCAATGTGCTTTTTTATAAAATCAAGTTGATATAATTTTAATTAATTAACATTGCTAAATGATGTGTACGAAAGGCTAAGCTTGTTGGGAATTTACGCAGAATTCCCCTTACAGCGAAAGCAAAATAATAATAAAATCTGCATATACACAAACACACCATAGACGAAGTACATATAAAAGAAAACAAGAATAATCAAGACATCAATTACGTAGTTTGGAAAAACTTTCTTACATCCACAGAGCATACGAGCACTCAATTCACTATGAAAAGATTGATTATAAAAACATTAGAAAAACTCTCACTCTTTTTCTCTCTGTGTATCCTCTTTGATAATTCGACGATTCTGCCACAAACTTTGTCGAATTGCGAACCAAATATATTCTTAATTCAATCTTCACAAATCCCAATAATCTCCCACTTGAAGATTGAAGCCTGAGGAAACACCCTCTTGTGATGATTGACAAAAACAACGCACTCAAATAACCTGTATTCAACCTCGAAGACCTTACTGAAGCTGCCTATTAGCGCCAGCCCCTATACCACAACTGGATTGGTTAATGAGCATTCGCAAATAACAACTGCTATGGTCTTTGATCGCAACTTTTCTTCAATGCAAGCTTTCACTGGCTCACACCACTCCCCATGATTGACTAGTCGTTGGTAGGTCGCCCTAGCATTCTTGAGGCCGAATGACATTACCTTATTACAGAAGATCCCTCACTCGGTGATGAAGAAATCTTCTCTTGGTTGTCTGGATGCATCAAGATCTGGTTGTAGCCTGAGAATGCATCCATAAAGCTCTACAAGTCGTGACCGACCATGGTGTTTACCATCATGTCGATATGTGGTAGAGGAAAGGAGTCATTGGAACATGTCTTGTTTAGGTTTGTGAAGTCTATGCAGACTTACCATTTTCCATTCTTTTTCTTCACCACCACGACGTTAGCTAGCCAGTCGGGTTAGTGTACCTTTCTTACTGATCCGATATCAATCAACTTTTGAATTTCTTTGTTGGTGACTTTGTTGCGTTCGAGCGCGAACTTCCATCATTTCTGTTTCACATGAGGGTATTCCGAGTCTACTTGTAACTTATGGACCATTACCTCCGGGTTGATACCTGTCATATTAGTGTGTGATCATACAAAGCTTTCATGTTGTGTTGATAAAAAGTCGATGAGCTTAGTTCTAAGGTCGGGTGTGAGTCTAGACCCTATGTTGACCTTGTGGTCCGGGTAGTCCGGATGTTTGGGCTCTTCGTCAAGCTCTTCTATCTCAGATTTGACCTTATTGACCGTACTGGTCGAGTTCTGTAGTTGTTATAAATCGGCTGGCTGTGCTTTTAATGTGTTCTGGTAGTAGTCGCACGACATCCTCTGCTACCTTTGGATCTCGTGGACTCCCCACTTAGTTGGGAAGCGAATTAATTGATGATAGGCCGAGGGAATGGCTCTCATATCATGTATCCATGGTTGGCCCATAATAATATTATAAGAGAAGGGACAATCGAGTATCATGAACTGGGTGTTCAAATTAACTCCTTCCGCATATACCGGTAGGAAAATCTTTCTGATGGTGTTTTGTGTTTGCCGCTGAAGCCTACTAGGACGGTCGAACGTCGGGTTATGTTGGCTTTGTCGATGCGTATTTCTTTTAGAGCGTCGAGAAAGAGCATATTGGTCGAACAACCGTTGTTGACTAGTATCATATTTATCAAGCAGTTAACAACCAATAGAGAGATGACTAGGGCATCATGATGCGGGTTGAGTAGATCCGTGTGTTCTTCGCTGTTGAAGCTAATGGGATAGTTGAGAGCCGGGTCGATTGGTTGACACAGTCAAACCTTCAGATTCCTGGCTTGTAGGCATGTCGTTTGGCCTCTGAGTAAGTAACCCTATTGTTGACATTCGAATATGGTCAACGAATTTATTAGTGATTAACGATAATTTGAAGGGCTAAAATAGAAAAAGGGATTGAAACAAGGATTTTTAAAGTGGTTCAGCCTATAAAGAATGCCTACATCCACTGATCTTTATATTTAAGTTGAGCTCGCTGAATGAGCGTGCAAAACTCACTTTCTATGCCTTTCGTTTTAGAAAACATTATAACCCCTTTAATAGAGATGATTCGTCCCTTTTATAGTATGAAGGGATATAAGTCATTCTATTTTACATGTAGTCTAACTACACGAGTAAAAGGCTAAATTATATCCCTAAAAATCATAATCTGATTTGAATACAATTGCTGGGATAAGGGAGTTTGAGATTGATTGGGAATCTGCTAGTTGACCGAATATAATTCCTATATCACGAGATTCTTCCTTTCTATGCAGAGTTCACTTTCTATGCCTTCCTTTTTAGAAAAAATTGTAACCCCTTTAACAGAGATGATTCGTCCATTTTATAGTATGAAGGCACAAAAGTCATTCTGTTTTACGTGGAGTCTAATTACACGAATAAAGGGCTAAATTATATCCCTAAAAATCATAATCTGATTTGAATACAATTGCTGGAATAAGGGAGTTTGAGATTGATTGGGAATCTGCTAGTTGATCGAATATAATTCCTATATCCACAAGATCCCTCTTTTGATTATGGCTTCCAGCTGTGTGTAGCGTGGGCTGCGCGTTGTGCGATCTACAACCAGATCGTTAGTGGGGGGTGGCGCCTAACTCCTTCAGGTGTCATATCGCTGGTCGCTTCGCATAGAGTCTCATTCGCTTGTTTGGGCCTTACTTTTCTGCCATATGGGCTTTGTTGACTTGCTTGGGCATGTTGGGTATTTCAGCATTTTTGGGCCTATTAGGGCTGAGTGTAACTTGGCACATAACATCCCTCAGCTTCTAGCTCGATGATTTCGTAGTGGAAGCTGATATGGTTTTCTCCTGCGACCTGTTGTTTCGAGGATTAATTGCTAGCTCGTTCGTTAGGAAGGTTATGGGTCGTCTTTTGAGGTCCCTGGTGTCAGGTCATGAAGGCGGTTACTCTTTTAATAAGTGGGAAACGTCATGTCGACCGCTACGTTGTCCATCGCATCAAATATGCGTTAAATCAACGACCCTTTGAGTATCCCGCCAAATTTCCAGGTTGAATATCGGCCGTAGATCTTTCTCTAGGTTATTATTACTTTGATCCAACGGTCCGAGTCCCTTGGTTATATATAGGGTATTCTTCATTGTTTTTCTTCACTTTTTGCAAATTCTTCTAAAATCCATTCTTCTTCTCTTCAAGAATAGTCTTTAAAAAAAGAAGGGTACGTTTTGACTTCTTCTACCGGTTCCAGTCACCGAAAACATCTCGAAGCTTGCATTTTTCTGTGCAAGAGTAGGTCCGTCGTTCATTTCGCCTACTACAACTATCGTTCTTCGTTTTCTTTGTGGTGAGTTTTTTGCTTCCCTTTTCTTCGTTGTTGTCTTTGTTATTGTTTATTGTTGTCTCTCCTAGTACATTGGGTCTTCTGTTTGGTTTCTTCGTGCGCTTGAGTCTTCTCCGGGCGTCTGGAAATTATGAAGTTTTCTTTCCTTTTTGCATTTTTGTTGAGTTTGCATGTGTAGTCGCGACCCTCTGGTGCCTCTGGCTCGAGCTCTTAGATTACGGTAGATGCTTAGATTTCCTTCTTGCTAACTGAATTTAGGTTCTCCTTTTGTTGTAGATGTCTGATTCGAGCAATCAGAGGCGCCGTGAGGATAGGGGGCGGAGGCTTCTATCTCTGGTCGCCGAGGAGTAGAATTGTCTCAGGAGGGTGCCTTGGGGACCATCGTAGTAGCCCAGGTTGCTGTCGACCAGCAAGGGGAAGTGGAGGTCGTGAATTGTGTGGAGATATTGAAGGAAGTTTTAGAAAATATTTTGATTATCGTATAACATGCGGAATTGGGTTTCAAAAATTTTTCGTATATTGAAAACCTTTTTCAATCAGGAACGAGTTCCTGTATATACGCAGAAAAAGATTTCATGAACTACATACCTTTTTCTTGATTTTCCTTTTACTGATTCCTCGATCTACCACCAAATCTTTCGAGCTATGACCCGCGGTCTGACAATGTGTGTGTGGGCACGTCACGGCAAGAGATGGAGGTTACGTGAAAAGAACGTCGACCGAATCCTGCAAAAGAGGGGAGAGTCAGAAAAAACTTTTTTTTTTCCTATTTTTTTCTCTCTTTGGTGGCCGAATTCTTTTTCTTTTTCCACTTGTGTGTTAGGTTTTTTTTTTTTTTTTTTTCTAACTATATAACACTTATATAGTAGTCCTTTAGGGTTTTAGTTTGACCAAGTCAAAATAGGATTCTAAATCATATTTATTTTTAGTCTCCCTAAAGACTTGAACTTGTGACTTCTTGGACTATTAAAATAATCTAATTATTTTAATTCTTTTGTCCTAGTCATTATTTAATCACATGACCTCATATTTAATAAATAGAATTAATAATTCATAATTATTAATTTCTATTATTTTATTAAATATTTAATTAATTAAATAATCACATTATTTAATTATTCTCTTTTATTTAAATCGCATTACTTTCGTAACACTATTAATTGGACCATCCAATTAATCTACCGTGACCCTCGTTACCAACAACCATAAGGGCTAGTAAGGGGACCTAATGGACCCACAGTTTTGAGCTCCAATAATACTTAGTAATATTAATTAAAACTCTTTAATTAATATTTCACGATTATTAACATCGGAGTTATTCCACTAAAAACCCGAGGCTGCACTCTCAGAACTGTAGACGTGTTTATACAATCTGAAGTCTCAGTGTCCATTGATATAGCTAATTACATATAGTGTGATCCTCCACAAATAGTTCATAATTAGAGCTGGGTCGTAAAGTCCGTTATACCCTTCTAGAAATATCTTTTCCTTTAAGTACCATTGATTCTCTAATGAACAATTAAATCCTGTCTTCCTCACGGAAGGAGGAGAGCGCTCATAATCGTTCAAGCCCCGAATCAACTCTTAAGGGAACTACTCATCTACTTCAATCAAGAAGGAGTGGATTCTACTATTGTGTTCAAACCTTCCCAGTCACAAGCCAAACCGTAACTCTAAGATACGGAGGTATTGGTCGAGATTCTCATCAACCTCACTCATGGTAAATCAAAAGCCACGATCCAACCTGAAGGAGTCGATAAGACACTCAGGATTAAGATCACCTATAAATAGCCATCGTTTATCGATTATATATGAATCTCATCTACTAACGGATCTTGGTAAGAGATTCATATAAATCGTGGCCCAATCCTATATGATCTCATCATATAACGTGCCTCCATTCTCATGTCAACTACATGAGCGGTTTAGGATAAGACCACCGTACTTTACAGAATGGACCGCAGCAGTAGATCAATCACAAACAAAGTACCCAGCTTTGTTCGCTCTCTACGGACTCTTTAGATTGCACGTCTCAAAATGAATCCTCTATGTATATGACTATCATATACTCATTAAGAGATTACATTTTGCAATCTAGGATGTTCTTGCACAATATGAATGTATTACTGAATATAAAACTTTTATAAACTTGAATGATAATCTGAATAATTCTTATTATTGTCTTCAACCATTTACACTTACAAGCTTTAGGGCATAAATCCCAACAAATATTAACCAATCTCCCCCGAGCAGCCTACGGGGTTCATGCCAGAGAAAGTTGGCTTTTACGTCGGCTCCTTCCAGAATTCATCGAGAGGATTTGAGACTCATGGCATAGTCTTTTCACTTTCCTAGTGGTCATCAAATGCTGGTACCTGCTATGACAGGTAGGGCTATGTATCCCCCTCCTAGCTATATTACCATTAGTCGGCACCACCTGATTGCGGGGTTAAGGTTCCCTATGTTAGGGTTCCTTATTGAAGTTCTGAACTTCTTGAAGCTCTCCCATTGTAGCTCACCCCCCTGCTCTTACGGCCAACTTCTTACCCTTTATCTCTCATTTAGGAAGCATGGGGTTCTTCCTCCAAGTGACAACGTCATCAAATACTGTTTCTCCCTGAAGCAGTGTCCCTTGGCAAGGGGCTCACCTGAAGACTCTCTTCACAACAAGATGTATTAGCTCAGTGTGCGGGCAGGTGAATACAGGGATCTGCTGTAGAGGGACACTAGTTTGAATATAGGGAACTACAAATTGTTCTATTTCTTTGTTAGGGCCCCCGAAATTGAGCTCTTAAGAAACAAGAATTTCATACTGATGCTTAGTGAGTCTTTTCTGTAGGCGCTGATAGGGCTTATTATTTTTTCTGATGCCTTGCGCTCATTCTTTCCTTTGTTTGAAGAATGGACGGGCTCAAGCCCTGTTATTTTTTAGGAGGAGAAAAAGACGCTTGACACTCTCAAAGCGTTGAGTCCGGGGGATCCCCGAGAGCTCGCTGAGTATAAGCGGGTTATTGAAGAGCTCCTAGTGAGTTTCAATCTTGTTTCCAAACGTGGGAAGTGTCGCAGCCAGATGAGGTGTGGGATATCCAAGAGGTAGCTGCACTACATATATCGAGCAGGGGAGCTGTTTCCACCGAGCAAGCTTAAGGGATGGTTCTCACTCGCTCCTACTGCTAGCGATAAACAGGCAGCGATCAGCAGCAGCAACAACAACAACACCCGTAGCCGGATCAGATAGGGAGGTTGAACACGATGAAGTGTCCCTCTATCAAGAGGAAAACTTTCATTCCTGCTTTAGCTATTCCTTCCAAAAAGGCTAGAGCAAAGAGATCTAACTGGAGTGACCTAATCACACTATTTTTGTACATGTTTTAGGCCCCTATTTCGCATTATTTATTCGATGTTTTCGAGTGAAATTGATTGTTAATGTGTTTTGTGAGCATTTTATAGATTATTATCCATAATTAAGGAATTAAGCTTAATGGAAGAGTTTTGGAGCTAAAAGTATCAAAATTGGAGAATCAGAAGATTTGTGGTGCCAAGCTGTCATATTTCGAGGGCTGCCAAATTCTCCATAGGATGAACTGTGTTACTAGCAGCATATGTATGGAAAGCTCTAGATGTCTACTTTCTAATGAATTTTACGGTTCATGATTTGGAGGTTTCAAAGAGATGTTATCTCATTTTTGTAATAGTACGAAGTCAGCTCGCGAACCGCGCCAAAATCCACGAACGCAGCATTTAGTAGCAGCTAAGCAATTTGCTTCATCAAAATTGCGAGCAAGAGCTGTGATAGCAGATCGCGGTAGCAGATTTTAAGCAAAAGTTTAATAAGACTTCCAATGAACCAATGAAGGAGAAAATGAGCATAATGTCCTCTATAAAACTCCAAATTGTTTATATGATCAACCAATGAACCCATCACTGGAAGAAATCTCACACACTTTAGCTCAAACTACCCAAGAGAATAATCAAAGGATTCAGTAGTTTGAAGCTTCCATCAAGAAGATAGAGATGCATATAAATCAACTTGTGAATCTTAAGATGTGATCTGAGCCTGAAGAATTTCCAAGTCATATGGAAGAAGCCGAAACAACTACGTTTCACCGTTGTAGTGAACAAACAGAGGCTATTTATGGTAGTGAAGATGAAAGCTTGGAAGTGTGTATAATAGAAAAGAGGGATGCCTCAGACTCTGCTATGACATACGCTCAACCGAACCAGAGCCTTACTACATAATTTATTCACTTTGAACGAGATCTTCCAATAATTCCTGCATCAATTCCTGAGATGCCAAAAGAGTTTACTGATCTTTCTTCATTGAAACTTGTGTCTGATAAAACTCCAACTTTGCTCCAGTGTACAGATGAAGTTCAAACTACTAAGAAGATGAACTATACGCTAATGGCTGAAGAGGAAGGCAATCCGCGAACAACTTTGTGAGAACACAGAATCCAGGCGCAGCAAAGAGCAGAAAAGGAACAAAATTTACAACCAGACAACTGCAATCGCAGCGTTGAATCGCAGATAGCTCCTACTAGTGAACCAGAGCTGCGATCAGAATTTTGTGTGTGTAGTTGTGAGTTATAGGTACATCCACCAAACGACGAGGAGCCTCGATCGGATAACTGCAACCGCAGATTTCACTCGTAGATGATAAACAGTGAAGAAAAAAATTATTTACCCATGCATGACGAGATGAATCACGGAAAGCAGTCGCATATGCCTTTGGAGGTGCCAGAACCCCACAAGTGTGCGAAAACAAAAAAGAAGTTTTATTGTGCTAAGAAGCGCTGCCGAAAAGATCTCAAATAAGGTATGAAATTTTTTATTGACAATGTGAGTTTGTGTTGCTTTTCGGGTAGAAAATTCAAAGTTCTTCAAGTCTCACTAAATGAAGCTCCCAAATTGAGAAAGTTCAAGAGGAGATTGAATCCCAAAATATATGTGCATCAATTGGGTCCATATTTGGACGATGATCCATCAACGAAAGGATAGAATTTGCTTCACGTCTCGCCTAGACGTTAAACAAAGCGCTTGGTGGGAGGCAACCCACGTAGGTAATCCTTTATAATTCTAGTTTTTGTTTTTCTAGCCTTCGCTGTTAGTTTTTTGTTGTTTTTGTTTGTGTGCTTAGAGTTTATACATTCCATACTTTATGTATTCATTGTCCATCATTAATATCATAAAAACATTGAGGACAATGTTTAGATTTGGTTTTGGGGTGTAAATTCATTTTTGTTTTGTTTTTCGTTTTTGTTTAAACTCTACGAAAATGTGCTCTATTTTGAAAAGTTTTGAGGCAAATATTTCATTAAAATTGTACCGTTTGGTGAGGAAATAAATTTTTTCGTCCATGTTATGTTCTTCATTTTCTCATGCCGATTCCAAATATATAAAGAACGTAAATTTCTGGGTAGTATTTCAAAAGTTAGAACTGTTTCTTTGACCAAAAGTCAAGGGCGATGCCCTGTTTTTGAAAAGGAGAAATTACGCCTAACCTACCTGAGGTTTAGCTTTCTACAGTTAGAAACAACTTTATCAAAAATTAACAGTGAACCCCCCTCCAGTTATCTTTGACCTTTAAAAAATAACGGTTGACCAAATCAAACAGTGAAAGGACGAAAATACCCGTAGAAAAAAGACAGGGTCAGGGGTATTTTTGTCTTTTCGGACTTTTTAAATTTATTTTATTAAATAAAAATTAAAAAAATTAAGAAAAAATCTCATCCGGCCATCTTTAAAATAACAGACGGTTAAGATTTATTTCAAAAAATTAAAATAATAATAATAATAAAATTAATTACAAATCAAAAATTGATTATAGTTATGTAAATCTATTTTTCAGATTGAATCTCAATCATCCATCAAGATTAGTGGACGATGAAGATCTAATCTAAAAAATGGATCTCCATAAAAAAAAAAAAAAAATTTTGGGGGAGTCGAAGAACCCAAGGGTTTGAACGAATCGAACCCTTCTGGGTTCAATCGAAGAACCCAGAAGGTTTCTTCAAAGAACCCAAAGGGTTCAATTCGTTCGAACCCTTCTGGGTTCTTCAAAGAACCCATTTTCTGGGTTCTTCACATTGTTTTTTTTCTAATATGTAAATCTGGGTTCGAAGAACCCAAAGGGTTCTATTCGTTCGAACCCTTCTGGGTTCGATGAAAGAACCCATTTTTTGGATTTTTCAATTTTTTTTTCTAATACGTAAATCTGGGTTTGAAGAACCCAAAGGGTTTGATTCGTTCGAACCCTTCTGGGTTCGAACTATTCGAACCCTTCTGGGTTCAATCGAAGAACCCAGAAAATGGGTTCTTCAAAATTTTTTTTTTCTAATACGTAGAACCCTCTCTGGGTTCTGCGGCGAAGAACCCATAGTGGGTTCTTCGATTCCCAAATTTTTTTTTTTTTGGTGGAGATCCATTTTTCAGATTGGATCTCCACTGTCCACTAATCTTGATGGACAATTGAGATTCAATCTGAAAAATGGATTTACATAACTATAATTAATTTTTTATTTGTAATTAATTTTTTTATTATTAGTATTTTATTTTTTTTAAATAAATCTTAACCATCCGTTATTTTAAAGATGGAGGGATGAGATTTTTTCTTAATTTTTTTAATTTTTATTTAATAAAATAAAATTTAAAAAGTCCGAAAGTCGAAAATACCCCTGACCCTGTCTTTTTCTAGGGGTATTTTCATCTTTTCACTGTTTGATTTGGTCAACCGTTATTTTTTAACGGTCAAAGATAACTGGAGGGGGGTTCAATATTAATTTTTGATAAAGTTGTTTCTAGCTGTAGAAAGCTAAACCTTAGGTAGGTTAGGCGTAATTTCTCCTTTTGAAAATTTGCACGTGATCTATTTTCAACGTTTGTTTTTACTATATTTCAAAACGAATTTGGAGATTGTGTCTGAATAAAAGTTGTTTGTTTTCATGTCTATTATCTGAATATAAAATTTCGTCAAAATCTACCAAGTATGTTTGAAGATATTCATTGAAAATTGGACGTAGTTCAAATTTGAAATTTAGCAGCCTGAGAAAATTTGTTTTGTAGTGTAATAATGTCATGCGTTATTGAAATAATGTGAGTTTGTCAAATTTAACAACATTTATGTGATTTTTCAATTGTTAGATGTTAATTTGATATCTTAGAAATCATACTGAGTAAGGAATTATATTCTGTATGTTTTGAACTTTATGTAGAAACAACGTGCTTGAGATTCTAGGATAAATAATGGAGACCACCCTTGTGAGTTATTAAGCCTTTTAACGTTATTCCTGAGAGGGTTTGTTGTTTTTCACTCTATACACTCTTCATGCTAATTCTTTGAAATAGATTGATCTCTATAAGATTTTCTTTGGATTCTATGAATAGTCATAACTGAATAAATTACATGCTTGCTATGTTAGTGAATTGGATGATATGTAAGAAGTGATTTAGGCTATGTGTGTTTAAACTTTGAAAAGGCCAAATTTCGTCCCATTTGTGTGCTCCATAACCTCATTTGAAGCCAAAAACGCCTAAACTTTTTCTTTCATCACCAAGTTTCCCTCAACCCATCACCATATCAAAAAGCCATACTTTATAACTTAGGATCACATTGAGTAGATTTGAAATTAAAAAAGATCTTGAAAAACACGGAAGAAACTCTTCAATGATAAAATAAAAAGAAATAAAGACATCCTTCAAAATTAAGAAAAATAGTAAATACTAAGTGAAGTCTCTCAAAGCAAATAGATCAATAGCATAAAAAAAGAAATCAAAAGCTTGGTGTGAAAGCTTTGATGCCAAGAAAAGAAGCAGAAAAGAGTTATGTACGTGTTTTCTAAATTTCTAAATCTTTCAATATGATTCTAAGTTCTTTGAATTCCATTCCTTCCATTGTTAACCATCAACCATGGCCCCATTACAACTTTATAAAAGTCCTATCGATCTTACATTAATTCTGATTAACTTGTATAAATAGGCATTGTGAGTGTTCTATTTATAGTGTCTGAATTTATTCATGAGATCCAATTTTGGAATATCTAATCATCTTTCTATTTTAATTTACATATGCGATGAAATTTTTGAATTTATTATACATAACTTCCCTTCGCATATATTGATTAAGAGTGTACGCCTAGGATTCGAGCGATATTGAGAGTATTTTCCTGTGAGAATTAGAGTCAAAGCGAATTCGATTCTAGGTCTCATGGCACATTTGTTTTAACATTTATAGAGAAAGTGTAGATACAAATAAATTGTGAAGTATGAGCAACTTTGATATGTTATTACCATTTGAAAATTGAATTGAACACTTATTGTTGTTTTTTGATAAATTTTATATTGCATTCTCTTCGCATTGTTACATAGTAGGAAACGTTTGTGGGTATCGTTGCTGGTAAACTCTCAGGAGACTATACTCCTCTTACTAGAGACACCTAGGGGTTTAAAGGCTTGTGGTACATGCTAAGTGCCATCATGTTTCCCTACGAAAGTGGCCTAGATTATTTTTTATTTTATTTTTAATTTTGTTTGTTTCCGTTTTGCTGGAGGACTAGCAAAAGATCGGTTTGAGGATATTTAATCACACTATTTTTGTACATGTTTTAGGCCCATATTTCTTATTATTTATGCGATGTTTTCGAGTGAAATTGGTTGTTATTGTGTTTTGTGAACATTTTGTAGATTATTATTCCTAATTAAGGAATTAAGCTTGATGGAGGAGTTTTGGAGCCAAAAGTATCAAAATTGGAGAATCGGAAGATTTGTGGTGCCGAGCTGTCATATTTCGAAGGCTGCCAAATTCTCCGCGAAATGAAATGTGTTACGATTTGTGATTTGTAGTTTTTTAGAGGAAGTTATGCTTGTTTTTGTAACAGTGCGCAGTCAGCCCGTGAACCGCAACCAAAATCCGCGAGCGCAGCATTTGGTAGCAGTTAAGCAATTTGCTTCATCAAAACTGCAAGCAAGAGCTGCGATAGCAGATCCCGGTAGCAGATTTTAAGCGAAAATTTAATCAGACTTCTAAACAGATTCGTATTCAGCTCGTTTTCAACCTATAAATCCATCTCTTGTCATCATACTATAGGAGAAGGAAAAAGAGGGCTCCCAAGCCATCAAAGGGGACCATTTCCCCATCAAATCTCCTTCCCTACCATACATAATTTCTTCCATGCACCATTGAAGTCGTCTTCCATCTATCATAGATCAAGAAACAATCAAGGAGAAAAAGAACAAGAAGATTGGGAAGCTTTTGGATGATCACCATGAGTTCTTTATTTCTTAATTCTCTTTTTATTATTTATTTTTCTATGATGTGTAACTAATCCATAATTAGGGAATCGATATGAAGAACATTAATTTGCTCAAGTTAACGAATATTATTTTTATTCTATTCATGGTTTTATTTTATCTATGATTTAATTGTTTATTGTTTATAATTCTATTGTTAATGAACTAGGATAATAGTTGTTACATGCTAATTCTGAGTTTCATTAGAATATAGATAATAATTACTTGAGATTCCAAAAACTGGGATAATTGTTGTTACGTGCCAGTTTAAGGTTATATAACTTCTAAATGAGATAATCGTTGTTACGTGCTATTTGATTGTTTTGTATCTGTAATGAATAATTGATGCATGATTTGTATGTTTATTATAAAATTGTGTGTTGATTCTTAAAATTCTTAGATCTTAATGGGTTCCTTGTGTTAATTGTTGAATTCATGACCTAACGGTAGTGGTGATTAACAATTTCGGAATACTTGGCTAAATAATCTGAAAGGTGATGACCATACATGAATTAAGAACGAATCCTGAACCTGAATAAATACTTTCATAATATAATTGATGTATGAGTAGATATGTTTGGATTATCGATGACCTAGTTTCTTTTCCCATTCTTTCACAAATATAAACTTTTTTCCTCAGTGTTTTAATTTAGTTTAAATTTCTTTTCAGAATTCAAAACAAACTCAAAGACTTTTAAATTTCAGTTTTAATTAAATTAGAATTCAAGTAATAATTAAGTCATCAATATCTGTGGGATCGATCTTTGTACTTGCCGAAGCTATACTAACATATTGATTTGTTCACTTGCGAGGTATAGAATAAGTACATCACGGCCAACCTCTACTTCTGGAGGGAGTAATTCCAAGCCTTCCGTCACCGCCTTCTGCAAATACTACGGGTACTCGAAGAAAAGGGAAGTGGGTTGATTGTAATGCTTCCGCAGAATTGTCCATCCTGACGGGGAGGCCTGTTCATTCCGCGAGGTGGGCCAAGCTGCTCTCCAGTCATCGAGTCGGGGCCTCTGTCCGGTCGCGTGGGAGTATTTCGGGTAAGCCCCAACCCTTTACGAGGCGTTTCTCACTGGCGGCCTGAGCCAACGTATTGAGGAGGATAAGGGGCCAGACCTCCGCCACACCTTGGTTCGTCACTCCGTCATGGTAGGCGTTCGATCTTCGGGCTTCCCTTTTTTTTTTTTTTTTTTTTTGAAATATAGTGGTATGGTTTGTTCACCCTTTTCCCTTCTTCTTTTAGACCACCTGCCTTACATACAAAGATATGCTTGAATCTGAGGAGAATGATGCAGAAAAAAGATAGTTACGTGATGAACTTAAAAAGGCAATGAGAGAGCCCCTTGTGGGGGCAGGCAGTGAAAAGCCGCTCATGGCAGATCTTAAGGAATCTAGACTCATGAGAAAGTCTTGGAGATGGAGCTGAAAGAATCGGCTATTAGGGCGACCGAGTTGCGAGCCGATATAAAACGGGCTCGAGGCGAGTTGGCTTTTTTTCAGGGACTCTTGGAGAAATCAAAAGAGGATTTGGCCAAGAAAAACGAGGAGTTCGCCCAGAAGGAGTTGAGCTGGGAAGAAAGGAAAGTGGCACTGGTTGACGAGGCCCAAAGTGATCTTCTCTACAGTATCTGGTTCTGGTATCGGCGCTTACTGCTGGATTTCCCGGGTGCATTTGTAGGAAAATTGATTAGGAACTTTGAGGAGCTGCGGGTGTTATCGAGGTTCTCAAGGAAGGTCGTAGAGTGTAAGGTGAAAACGATGGTCAGGCCGCTCTAGGGGGTGACATCCCTCCAGTTGGTCGGGCTTGACTAATGGCTTTTAATGTCTCATCTTCCTCTTTCTCCAATGCTTGCTGCCTCATCACATCCGCATAGGTCCACACACTCGGATCAGGCGTCTTCTCCCCTGCGGGGGATGCATGGTGCCTCTCAGGCAAGATCATTTAGTTCGATCTTCAATCTTCATGAGGTCATCGTCTTGGCGAGGTCATACAATTCAACCTTCCATATTGCAACATGATTGCCATATGCCGCGACCTCCGATCCTTCTTCAACATGATTTCCATATGCCGCGACCTCTAATCCTTCTTCAACATAATTGCCATATGCCAAGACCTCCGATCCTTCTTCAACATGATTGCCATATGCCAAGACCTCTGATCCTTCTTTCATATGATTGCCATATGCTGCGACCTCTGATCCTTCTTCAATATGATTGCCATATGCCGTGACCTCCGATCCTTCTTTAACATGATTGCCATATATCACGACCTCCGATCCTTCTTTCACATGATTGCCATATGCTGCAACCTTCGATGCCATATGCTGCAACCTGCTATCCTTCTTCAACAACCAGAGTTGTTTCTCTATTTTGTAGGATATCCTAGAATTCCTAGGTCCAATTTTTTTTTTTTTTATATTATTGGACCTCATTGTAATCTCAGCCATTTTCGGTTTTAATAAATAAAATTTTCTTTATGTTGACCAAGTATTGTGTCACACACACACACACACACACACACACACATATATACATGTACGTTTTACCTTTACTAGCTCTAAGTGAATAATCATTCAAATGTAATAGTAAAGTAAAATTTACGTACTTGTACAAATGGATAGAATCTGGCGAGTGATCTCGTTGGGGAGTCGAAGTGAGCTTTCGCTCAAGGATACTCTCCTGCCCCGCTTGTTTCAGTGGCCTTAGTTATCTAAGGGCTTATAAATTCGTCACTTCGCTGGTGTATCTTACACTGTCTAACTCCTTGAGGATGCTTTGTGGTAGGAGTTGACTCCGCTAGGTTGAGAGCTAGCGAGTGTCTCATGTTGGCGAGTCTTGTCAACCTTTAGCATGGCTCCTTAAGGAGGCCCGCTACCACATGTAATTTTTCCTAATTTGGGAGCCCGTGAGCTCTTCATGTTGTCAAGTATTTCGTTGGTTTTATATAGCTCCTCGGAGAGGATGTTTACCGTAAGCATTGACTTCGCTAGTTTAAGAGCTCATGGGCTTCTCAGATTGGCGAGTTTCTGTCAATTTTGTACTTAGGTAGACTTCGAGGGATTCCACCTTGAGCGTTTATATTGACTCTGCTAGTTAATTGAGCTTGTCAGCTCATAGTTTGGTAGGTTTTTTTTTATCAATGTCTACGGCTCTAGGTCTGTTTCCTTGAGTATTTCTATTGACCCTGCTTGTTAGATAGCCCATGGGCCATCAGGTTGGCGAGTTCCGTTAATTTTTACACTCAGTTTTTCGGCAAGCCCGTAGGTTCGAAAGTAGGAGCCTTTCTTGTTAACGAGCTCGTGAGGAATTCTTTATTGTCGCTTTTAGCAGATGTGGCCTTTTTTTTTTTGGCAGTCCTCTTGGGAAATCTTTCTGCTTATTCCACCCCGTTGCGTATCTCTAATATGCTGGCGATCCTAGAGGCGTTGGCATCTATTACCTGATCCTCCTATTCCCCAATGTCGAGGGGGCAATTTTGGCACGAGAGCTTATGGAAACAAAAATTCATAACTTTATTAATTGAGATAAACATTAGAGAGGAATTCTCAGCTGTTCTGTTTTGCCATTGATATCAGAGACCTTCCGGCGTTTTATGAGGTGATGAGCTTTATTTTTCTTTGCTATTTATCACTGGGCGCAACTGGTGGGTTGATTGTTAGCATTTGAGGCTTCAACTAAAGCTTTAGCCTTTGCTTCCTTTTCCCGCGTGCCGAAGTTGATCGTCTTCTCATAGCACGACATGGCTACCTTATGTTCCTTATGTACATGTCCTACACCCGTCGTAGTTGGAAATTTCAGGGTCAGGTGTTTCGCAGAGGTGATTACCTCCAGGTCATTAAGAGCGAGTTTTCCTAATACGACATTGTAAGCCATTGGGCAATCTATAATGAGGAAGTCGGCCATTGTGGTCGCTTGCGGCCTTGCCCCCCTAAGGTGAGAGGCAGGGTGATCAATCCCAAAGAGATGATTGAATCACCTGTAAAGCCATAGAGTAGTTCGTTCGAAGGGCGCATGTGACTCCGTTTTAGTCCCATCACTTCGAAGGATACTTTGTACAAGACGTTTACTGAGCTTCCATTGTTAATTATCATCCTATAGATGGCCACTCCTCCTATTGTTACCATAATGACAATCGCGTCATTGTGCGGCCAATATTGTGGCTCGCTTTGTTGTGATGGGCACAGAATTTGTTAATATTGTGAGTTCAAGTTGGCAATCTTATACAATGTAGTCTTACAAACTCTTCTATATTTCTCTCCGTGCTGAAAATTTTATCCCGGGAATCAGACAATTGTGCATAGGTTTGGTAGCGAACTCCATTTCTTCGCACATCTTCATTGTTCCTGGCCTTCTTGGCTACCTGGTTTGCTGGGGCATCATCTCTATGCGAGCCTCTATTCCGGTTGCAGCCATTATTGTTGTTGCTCCTTTCGTTATCCTTCCGCTTGCTCTTATTACGCGCGCTAATGCTCTAGTCCTTGTTGGAATTTTTCTTAGGCCCAAAAGTTTCTTCCATACGGATGTGGGTATTGAACCATTTGTAGAAGTCCCTGAGCGTCTTTACCGGTTTGCTGTATATGCTCCGGTAAAGCTCATCATCTTTCCGCAAGCCAACGGTGATTGCTGTGAGCACACTTTCATCTGTTAGGTTGTCTACGCAGCTGACCTTCCTTTGGAAATGTGCTATGTAGTCCTTCAGCAGTTCGTCCTACTTCTGGAAGATCATAGCTAGGTGGTAAGAAGGAAATAACTGCTTCTTCAAGGCTTGGTACTGATTCAGGAAAAGTTCCTGGCACTGGTTCCAACTCGTTGTACTACCTGTTGGGATCCCCCTCAACCACTTTCTTGATACTTATCCTAAGGTTGCCGAGAAAAACTGACATTTGACCCTACTGTTGCTCGTGAGAAGGCTTATCTACACATTGTAGGCGTCCAGGTGATCAAAGAAGTCGATGGTCACTGAATATTAGGGAATGCTGGGCATCTTAAAGTGTTATGGCAGCGGCTTATTATCGATCCTCTAGCTGAACGAGCTTCACTCTATATATCTGTCAGTAAGCTCTGCTATTTCTCGTTGATATTCTAACAGATCCATTGTAGTAAAGCTTGGTATCCGGGGGCTGGAGGGGTTGTCATTGATGCGCTGGAGGTTGCACTGTCTTCCCTGTGTGATCGATTCTGTCGATCGGGCGACCTTTGTATTCCCCCATTTGGCGACCTCCTCCCGTTGAACCGTGATTCAGTGTTTCAATCCCGGGGGATCCTAGTAGCTGGTACCGCGTGGCGAACGTTCCCATTGTTGCCCCTACTAGGTCATTGGCCCTGCGTATCCAGGTGTTGCCTGGGTCATCGAGATGTACTGTGCGCCGGGGCATCTTGGCGATCCCTGTTAAGTTCTACATACCTTTCGCTGCTGGCGTTTACATGAATGACATGACCGGTACAAGGAGGCCCTTATCGTCGTTTGTCAAGTCCTGCTATAGCCCGCCTGGCCGAATGAAAAGAGATTCCACCCCGTAGGGAGTTATTTCGCGGGGGGTTCAACCTGTGGACGTGATGGACAGGATGGCTTGCGTCGTCTTCATCGGAACGTGGTAGCGAGGTACTCCCCACGATATGCTTGCAGGGTGTTTGATTATGTAGTAAGAGATAGTAGCCGCGGGATATTATCGCCACCATTCTCTCTAATTCAGTTTGCCTTTCCATCCACTTGTTAATGTCCGGAGGCCCAGGTGGGCCAGCCTGATCATGGCTTTGAGGCTTCATCTAGGGGTGGAGTTGATCGGTCAATTGGTTCGTGATTGGTGGTTGAACCACCGGGGAGGCCGGCTCTGCGGTTGGTGCCACCAGTGCATTTGATACGGCCGGTGGAGCTGGAGGTTGGTTAGAGGCCTCCAAAAGCCCTCAAACTGAGGGTATATCCCTACTTATGGTTCTATAGCATGTTCATATGCCTCTCGCCATTGACTCGGAAGATTGTATCTCACAATAAAAATAAACGAAGTTAAGAATATTGTTTCTTACCGAGAGTGTAGGTTTGAATCCTGAAACGGGGGCCCTCCTTTTAATGCCAAAATGTTGATATTCGAATATGGTCAACGAAATTATTAGTGATTAACAATAATTTGAAGGGCTAAAATGGATAAAAGGGATTGACACAATAATTTTTAAAGTGATTCGGCCTATAAGGAATGCCTACATCCACTGTTCTTTATATTTAAGTAGAGCTCGATGAATGAGCGTGTAGAGCTCACTTTGTATGCCTTTCTTTTCAAAAAAAATTGTAACCCCTTTAACAGAAATGATTCGTCCTTTTTAGAGTATAAAGGGACAGAAGTCATTTTGTTTTACATGGAGTCTAATTACACGAATTAAGGGCTAAATTATATCCCTAAAAATCATAATATGATTTGAATACAATTGCTGGGATTAGGGAGTTTGAGATTGATTAGGAATCTGCTAGTTGACTGAATAAAATCCATATATCCACGAGATTCCTCATTTGATTATAGCTTCAAGCTGCGTGCCACGTGGGCTGCGCGTTGCACGATTTGCGACCAGGCCGTTGGTGAGGGGTGGCGCCTGACTCCCTCAGGTGTCATATTGCCGGTCACTTCGCAAAGAGTCTCCTTCGCTTGTTTGGGCCTTACTTTTCTGTCATATGTGCTTTGTTGACTTTCTTGGGCCTGTTGGGTATTTCAGCGTTTTTGGGCTATTTAGGCTTGTCAGGCGTGTCGTTTGGCCTTTGAGTAAGTAACCCTACTTACCTCAGATCCTCATAAAATCACGTTGATTGTTCTTTTGTGATGATGAGGTTCTGATGGTGGCATCGTGCGACTGTCATGCTACCTCTCGTCGCGTAGAGCCATGGTGTTTTTACCTTTTTCTATTACGAATTCCTTAAGGTGCCCTCTCTTGAGTAGTTCGACTACCTCTAATTGAAGGGCGATGCAATCCTCTGTCCCGTGACTGTGGTCGCCATGGAACTCACACCATTTCGAGCTATCTCTTTGGTCGAGCGGACTCTTGATCTTTACTGGCCACCTTACTGAGCCCTCATTTCTTTGAGGACGACTATAACCTCATCTGGGTTGATGCTTAGGTTATACTAGGGTAGCCTATTCTTTGGTTGTTCGACCGATCTTGTTGGTCGATCTATGGGTCAACACCTATCTCTGTTTCTACCGTCCCTACAAATGAAGTAGGGTAGGGATCCGATCTATGATTGCTCGAGCGTCACTCGGCTCTGCTGCTGCCTTTACCATCGCCTCTACTCGACTTTATGAGTTAGTAGTTCACTTCATCCTCTTTCCACTTGATTTGGGCCCGGGCCTTGGCTAGGACATTCTCTACAGTCTTGCATGGATATTAGTGAGCTCTTTATACAAATTTGAGTCGTGTAGCAAGCCATTCCGGAAGGCTAATATGGCAGTTGCTAGGTTGTAATTCGGAATAGAGACATTCTCTTTGTTGAACCATCCTACATAGTCGCGTAGGCACTCTTCTCTTATTTGATTGATGGTATAAAGGTCTTTCGACTGCTTTTCCAACTTTTTACTGTTTGCGAATTGTTCGACGAAGATGTATGTAAGTTGGTCGAATGAGTTGATAGAGACATTGGGTAGGTTGGTATACCATTGAAGAGCTGGTCCTACCAAGCTTGACCCGAAGCTTTTGCACATACATGCTTCTTGTAGATCACATGGAATCACCGCTGTGAACATTTGCTGGCGATGCTACGCAATGTGGTAATCCGGATCGGTCGTGCCATCATAGTGCTTCATGTTGGGAAAGCTAAATTTTCTATGCATTTCTACGAGAGCTATTGTGTTGAAGAAAGGCGAGTCGGCAAAGCTATCCGCTGCTCTTTTTCTTATCGGTGCTTGCATTCTAAGAATACGTTGGATGAGCGCCTCAACCTCTGTGAATCTGCGAGCTAAATCAAGGTTAGCAAATGTAAGACTAGAACTTACCATTTCAGGGTTCGACGGATTCGGGTGTAATGGTACTGATGGAGTCGTCTGTGATTGAGGGGTCGGTCGACCAAAACTAACATTAATCACAATTAGTGTCGATGCGAGTTGCATTCCCTAGGTTGCTCGTGGTTGGTTGTCTCCATGAGGAGTTGTCACTCCGACCTGAACGTTCGATAATGGTGAGGAAATTGGGTCGGTACCTCTACCTGCTGTTTGTGAGTTGTGCACTCTTTCTATATGAGTCGTTTCAAGCACACTGGCCGTTATCCCTTGATCGTCTGGTTGAGCAATCGAATAATGAAAAGTATGAGCGACTTGGTCGAATGGTAGTTTGGAGGCTGATGGATCTCCGTATAGTCGAACGGTCATGAGTGATTGAACCTTGCTCTGAAGCTCTTTGTTTTCCACCTTGACTTGTTGGTTCTCTATTGTGACTTGGTGGTTCTCCTTCTCGAGAGTCTGGAGCCTATGCGTGTTCACGTGCATTTGGGTCATGAAGAGCTCAAGTCGAGCCTCCATCTCACGATGGTCTGTATTGTTAGCCACTATAGTGTAAAGTTATCGCACGTAGCATAAGGACATAAAGTTCTAGCTTTGCTCCCTCAAAGATTGTTGTGCCCCACGGTGGGCGCCAAATTGTAGACCATGAAAATGGTAGGAAGAAGATCGGGGCACTACAACCTACAAAACTAGAGTCACGAGGTCGATGGAGCACTTAGACATCGGGGTGGTGCCGACCAAATACACCCCGACACTCAATTTAGTCCAATTATGATAAATCGAATGTTAATAGTAAATAAATAGCAATGAAATATACTTCATGAGTGTAAATCGTTGATGGTAGAAAGTACGAATGCGAGACGATCAGAATCGTGTATGAACAATATATGCCGACGACCGAAATTTGCTTGGAAATGGTGATTCTTGAGAATCATGCAGCTTAGAAAGTTAAGAATGCTTGATTAATTGCCCTGAACGCTTGTAAGTGAGAATTAAAATCGTAAACCCTCTAAGTGAGTGAGGGTTTGATTTTATAGAGGGTGATCCACTCGTTGGGAAGTGGATCATCCTCCCTAATATCTCGGCCTCCCAAACACTTCGACATAACGGATATTTCCGTCCTAATCAATGAGGATATGATTACCTCCTTGACTGGGTCCATCAGACCTCGAGTGTGAGGTCTGATATTTATGGCCTTTAGTCGAGGTCGAGACATTCCTCATGAATTTATGACTTAACGTCGAGTAGCGACCTATGGTCAAGCAACATGGTTGAGCTATAGTCTCCTGGTCAAATAAACATGGTTGAGATGATAAACCACACTTGGAGTTAAACCATGAGTCTAAGGTCATGCGACATAGTCGAGCCATCACCCTCGAAGGTCATAATCAGATCGAGGATCTACAATTGGTCAACATGGTCGAGTTATGATCTTTGAAGGTTATGATTAGATCAAGGATCTACAGTCGACCAATATGGTTGAGCCACTATCCTTGATGGTCGTAATCAGATCAAGGATCTATAGTCGAGCGACATGGTCGAACCATAGTTGTTTTAGTCAATTCAACAGAGTCGAGTCGATGAAACTCTATTTTAATAGCATGGTCGGACCATGGTTAAACGGTCGAACGATATGGTCGTTATGTGATTAGTCTTTTGGGCCTATGTGTTTTCTAAATTTTTGGTTGAACCATGGCTTTGGGCCAGATCTTGATTCAAGCTTTGGTGTTATTAGAATTGACTATTTTTGGTCACTATAGTTATCAATAATAAAATAGAGATACAAGTATGAAAATGAAAGAAGGAAAGGGATAGAAAAACTCTTGGATGATAGACTCTCGTCTTCTTCCAATTGTGAATTCCTCTAGCTTCCGTTTGCTTCCAAATCCATGCTTGATGTAGAGAAGATGACGAAGGATTGAACCGCACCCTCTTGTCTCCAAGATGATCTTCTTCTCCCCATTAGCCTCTCCTTTTATCCCATTTTATCCTCTTGGTCGAAGTCCCTTGGTCTGGTCCTAATTCCCTCTTTTTTTCCCTTCTTTTTCTTTTTATACCGACTCAAAATAGGGAATCAGGTGTATTTTCGGGACCTGTGGCTCGACCCCCAGGTCACGCCGCAAGTTCCGCTCCTTTATGAAATTTTCAGGATATTAGAATTATCGCTACTTGTGGTGTGACCTGGGGATCGCGCCACAAGTTGCGTTGGACTGTGCATTGTCACGAAAACGAACATAACTTCTTCTAGAAGACTTGGAATCATCAACCGTGAAATTCATCGAAAACTAGACTTCTAAATCTTTCTAGAAATATAAGGTTTGTAACTCTGTTCATCCTGTAAAATTTATGGCTGCCTCAAAACATGACAGGTCTGCAATAACAAATCTTCAATTCTCCCATTTTAGCCACCAAATCTCTTCAATTGAGCTTAAAACCTTATTACCTGCACAATAGAAAAAAAATATATAAAAAACAATCGATATTTACTCGGGAATAGAAAAAAAGTAGGCAGATACGGAGGCCGATTTCATACCAAGATTTGGCATTATCAAATACTCCAAATCTTAACTTTTGTTTGTCCTTTAGCAAAATCGGAACAAAACAAAAAGAAAAACTAAAACAAGATAACAAAAAAAAAAAATCTAAGCTAAACCACTTTCGTAGGTAAACACGATGGCACTTAGCGTGTGCCACAAGCCTTTAAACCCCTAGGTGTCCCTAGTGGATGAGTTATAGTCTCGTGAGTGTTTACCAGCTACGATACCCACAAATGCAACTCTGATCATCAAGGAACAATCAAATTGCCAAAAAAACACAATTCATGGAGACAAATACAAGTAAAACCAACAAGTAAAATTTGAATGGTTCCACTAATAGAATTTGCACCACTTATTACACACATGTCAAACTCTAAGAATCTAAGTTCGAAAACAATTGGGTTCAAAGAATTATGATAGAATTCGCCTCGACTCTAAACCTCTTAGGGTAATTCTCTCGAAAATTGCTCAAAACCTAGACGACACACTCATCAAACACATGCGGAAAGAATTTATGCTCAAAGAAACAAAATATACATCGCATGCGAAAATCAATTCGAAAGACGCTACTTTTTATGCCTAAAGATCTCACTAAAGGAATCGAATATTATGAACATGATAATCAGTATGAACACCTCTACATTAAAACAAGATTCCCCAAAAGATTAGTAAGACTTAGTATAGGTTGTAATGAGGCTATTAGGTGATGGGTAAAGGAAGAAATGAAAAAGGGAATGCAAAAAACTTTTGACCAAGTTAAGAGATTACTTAGCATTTTTCAATACATGGAAAAATCTCTTTTATTTTTCTTCTCTTATGCACACAAGGCTTTGCACAATTTCATTCTTTTATTTTTCTGATTTTTTTTTCATACTCATTTGATTCGAGTAACTGCATCCTTTCATAACAGTATTTTTTTTTTCAATTTTTTTTTCATCATAGCAACATACAACCTTGGCATAGACTCGTGAAATTCACCCATGTAGTTCTTTTATTTTTTTTATCATCTTAAATAATCCAAGCTAAATAGGTAAGCTTATTTTATACACAGAGCTTGGTTTTGAATTTATGTAGGTAATTAAAGAAAAAATTTCATAGTGTTTGGCTTTAAAATGGTTATTAGAGCACACACAATGGTAGGATGAATTCGACTTTATAACAGTTTAACATGCATAGCCTAATCACTTCTTAAAGGGAAAACAAACTTAATAAAAAGTAAACACATGATATCTTAAATATTGTTAAAAAATGTTCAATGCAAAACCTATTGAGATTAATCTATTCAATCAAAATTGAAGATAAGTGTGTAAATAGTAGAAACTAATACATTCTCTCAAATAAAAGACTTTAGGCTCAAAAACTCACAAAGGAAGTCTCTACTATTTATTCTGATAGTTTAAACATGTCATGTTTTCTACTAATGATAAAAAGAGTATAACATAATGCGGTACAAAAATGGCACAAAAATCTTAGTGGCAACAAAAAAATCAAGACTCATTGACAATACCAGCAATTACGTCTCAAATGACGTGCACAACCAACAATTTAACAGTTCAAATATGTTCAGAGCTTAACATAGGCACTAAAGCTAACAAACAAATTCATAAACAAACTTATAAATAACCTAAAACACTCCCAACCTAATCTAAACATTGTCCTCAATGTTTCGCATCAATAAGCTGATGGACAAGGGGTATCAAATAACAAAATTCAAAATTAAAAAAAAAAAAAAAACTAAAACTAAAAAGAAATAAAAGAAATAAAAACAAAACTAAAAATTTACCTGGTTGCTCTACCAAGTGACTAAAAGAGAAGATAACTTTCCCAGCCATTCATATCTTAAATAAGAAGGTAGTTTCTTGCGTTCCAAGTACAACGATTGTTCAAAAGGTGGAGGCAGTCTGGGCTTTCTTTCTCCAAGCTCTTTTAAAAAAAATGTACTCTTGTGATTATCATCTTATGTAGTGGCATTTTGGACTAGACAAAATTCAAGTGGCCCTTGAAAGGTGGCTGCCTCATCTCCAGGCGACAAGCTCTTACTCACTTCCATCTCTACTAGATTAATCCCCATCGGATGCTCAACTAGCTTTTCGATTTCCAAGGTAGTCTCTTTACATTACTCCATCGGATATTTCTCCATGTTGCTTGGCAATGCTTCTTGATCTTGCCAATGGATTTATGTTGCTAATTGGCTGATTTGAATTTTCAAGCTTTAGAAGGCTACATGATTATGTTGAGCCATTTGATCAATCTTGGCTTCCAGTTTCTTTAGAGCATTATCTTGAAAATCCATCCTTTCATTTATCATAGACGTGAATTTGCATAACATGTCTTCCAATGCTAGCTCATTTGCTTGCTAGTTGTTTTAATGAGAATCGGGATGATTGCTCAACTCTGCATTGTATGTGCTCAGGTAGAGGTTGTTTTGATCATAGTCGAAACATTCCTCATACTACACTTGGTCATAACTACCTGCAGCATACGAATTGCCCAGCTGACAATCGGTGCTCTAATGCGGCCCCCTACAAAAATGACAACCCAAAAGTGTTCCAGCTGGACTTCCAAGTGTTGCCCTCTCAAATGACTATTGATAGTCATTAGTAGTCACTTCTTCAGTAAGCTCGTGCGTCTTATACCAAGAATACAATACCTGTATAGAAAAAAAACAAATAGTAAAAATAAAATATATACAATTCCAAATTAGCAATAGACTAAACCGGTATCGATATCAACACAACTCAAAATATCCCCAGTAATGGCGCCAAAAACTTGTTACGCCTTTTTGTTGCCTACAAGTATATGGGGTCGGTATAAGGAATACAAAATGAGTAAATTATTGTCTTCACAAGGATATTTGGGTGCTAAGTACCAAAATTAATTCAGCCTACGTCTATTTGAAAAACCACAACATGTGTGTAAAGAATTAAAATTTAAATTAATAAAAACATAAAACTATGCACATGAGAGGTAACACGGACCAATATGAGAGATTAGCTAGGGTGTTTGACTTAACCTAATCCATTATATTAAGTTTTAACTTTTATGAAAGCACATTATTGAGACTCAATTATCATTGTTGATGATCGTATTTATCTAAGTTAACCAACATATCCTCTCGAATCATGTTGGAGTTATTGTCACACATCAATATTCTATCTCTCGATGAATACTACATGCATAATAATTTATTAAGTACCATAAACATATTATAAGATCATACAAGTAAATTAGCATATAGGTATGGTTACGAATCGTGGGGTATCGATTTCGGAACCGATGGTTCCACGCCGATTCCGGTTCCAGAATCGGTTCCGGATTATTTTTTAACTATTTTAAAAAAATTAAAGTAAAAATTAAAATATTCTAAAAAAAATTAAAAGTGGATAACTCGAAGGTAATCTGCCTTTGAATTGTGATATAAACAAATACATATAAACAAGAGGTGATAGGTGCAAAGGTGGTTTCGAAGCTTATGCACTTTCAATGTGGGATTTGAAAAAATGGTTATATATAAGCAAATGTGGTTTCGAAACTTATACATTTTTCAATGTGGGATTTGAGAAAATGATTATATGTTTGCTTTTAATAGGAGAGATAACTTTATAAATTATAGAGATTTAGTGGTCAGTATTTTTTATTTTCAAATAATGATCAATTTACAAATGCTTGTTATGAATATATAATTTCATAGTAAGAGATATAATTCCATAAAATTTGATTAGATTTGACTTTTGAGGGATAATAATTTTAGTATGAAGAGATATTACTGTCTGTAACATATAAATTGCTTTTTATGCCCAAAACAGTTGTGGAAAAATAATTTAAAATATATAAAATACTTTTATGAAGAAATATTACCATGAGTAACATATAAAATGTTTTATGTCCTAAAAAATGCTCCTTTTTTTTTATATATAGAAATATTCAATAATTCTTCCACATAAATATTGTAATATATTTAAACAAAAAGTCTTTTAATCAAAATTGTTTTTATAAATTATTGTGGAATACATTTTTATTTAGTAATGGTACTCTATAACATTAACGTGTCACATAAAAAGGGCAAAAATTATTGAGTAATGAGTAGTATCTCTTTTTATTCTATCTTATCTTTCTTTTAAATTTATAAAGTCCAATAAGAGGATTCAACTGCTACCTCTACTCAAGCAAATAACTAATAATAATACCTAACTTATCAAAAACAAAGAATAATTTATAAATAATAATTACAATATAAGTAATAAAGTGATTTCTTTTTTAATAAAAACATTTTCAACTTTAGGTATTACGTGAGACCTGTACTGCCAATTGATTCTCCAATATTTTTTTATTTGAGAAGGTAAATGTGAATATATAATTTCATAGTAAGAAATATAAGAAAACAAACTAGCCAAATAGGCATCTCCATGATTATGTATTGAACTGATTAACGTTAATGGCTTGTTTTGGTTTATTCAGATTATGTGGGTAAACAACATTGTAGAGTAGAAGTTTTGGCTCGAAGGTAAAAGTCATTTTTAAAAAAAAAATTATAGACCAATTCAAACAATAGTCTTGAAAAAAAGAATCTCTAACTTGTCTCAGTATTAGTTATAAAAGTATAATAATTGTGAATAATAAGTTTGTCATATTTTTTTGAGTTATAGTTGTTATGTCAAACAATATTTTTTTGTGAATTATAGTTGTTATGTGAAAATATTGTATTGAAATGACCCTAGGATACTTGGACATAGAAATGGATATAGGAGGTTGGTATACCAGCTGGGTTCATTTAACAGTACTGCACTGATATTGATATTGATGAGATATTATGTACCTCCCCATGGATTCGTCCTGGGATAGGGAGACACGTACCTTCCTAAGGATTCGTCTTGGGATAGGGAGATGTATACCTCTCTAGGTTCCGAACACTGGGTCCTAGAGTAGGGAGATACGTACCACCCTTAGGATTCGTCCTAGAGTTTGGAGTTATGTTCGACAGACAGCTACTGAGGTCGAACGACCCATATTCCAGTCCTGGATTATGTTGAGTATACCAAAGGGCCAGAATTGAGAATGATTTGAAAAGAAATGATGATAAAAGAATCGATTTCATATGATTTATTTCCATGTTTGATTTGAATAATAACATGTTTATATACGATTATATTGTGAGATTTTTATTATAGAAAGTTATTTATGATTTTGATAATTAAGTTTAGTGTACACCCACTAAGTTATATGCTTAGCGCGTCGGTTTTTATCGCGCGTAGGTAACAGAGATACCGAAGAAGGAAAAGATTGAAGAGGAGTTAGCTGCAGATACAGGAGCAGAGTCACATTTCTGGGGTAGATATATATATATATATATATATATATATATATATGTATTGTTGTCTATTATGGTTGATACGCATGCATATACAGAGATTTGTATTTGTGATTATATATTTATGTTTTGTAAATAATTATTTTATGATTTCTGTTTTTCATTTTCAAAGGATTGTAAATAATGAATTGTGAACTGTTTTATTTAAATATGTTTGGAAGTCGCACTAAATGGCACAATGCGCATTTGATTGAAAAAGAAATTTGAAGTGTTGAAATTATATTATTTGAGTTTTTATTTTTGAAACAGGTTTTGGGAAATCAAAAAAATAGAGGAAACTCTGCTGAAATTTTTGAAAATAAATTTCGATGGGCTTACTAGGAAAACATTTTTAAAATACAATTTATTTGATTTTCAATGGTTTGCAATTTATAAAGTGAATTAAGAAAAGTTTTGAAAACCAGGTAACGCTCCCTGGGTCGATCCAACCGGGTCGGGTCATGGGGTGTTACAGAACCAAACTATCATGTAACGTAACAAATACACCATAAATAAACAAAGTAAAAAAAAATTATAGCTATAGATACAAATTAATAAGCCACAAAAGATAATATATCAATAAATAATATGCAAGTAGTTACAATTAAATAATAACATGCAAGTAGTTTAAATTAAATAATAATGTGTAAGTAGATTTAAAAAAATTAATAACGTACAAGTACATAAGATCAAATTGTCACGTATTTATTGTTCAAGGCAAATAACAATGTTTACAAATCAAAATTAAGTAGATCGATTTCCCCTCCACTCATTAAACAATTGTAATGCTAAGTTATCTCTCCATGTTGTCCACTATTGAGATAAAGAAACTTGACCAATGAAGTCGTTATCCATCTCATCCTCATTCACGTCATTTAGCTCATGCTCTATTGGATCTATTGCCATTTCTCTTCTAATAAGATTGTATAGAAGAGAACACGTAACTATGATTTTACATTGTGTTTTTATCAGATAAAATGATGGATTTCGCAAGATTGCCTAATGCATTTTCAATAGTTCAAAACAACGAACTATGATTTTACATTGTGTTTTTATCAGATAAAATGATGGATTTCGCAAGATTGCCTAATGCATTTTCAATAGTTCAAAACAACGTTCAATGACATTTCGAGCTGACGCATGTTTCATGTTAAAGTATTCCTCATGGTTAACTAGGGTATAACCATCTCTCCATTCAGATAAATGATATTGTGCTAGAAATCCTTCATCAGTAGTGTACCCACCATCCACAAGGTAATAACAACCTATTAGTCAAAAAGATTAAACAAAATTAAGAAAAAAAAATTTCAACACTTTTACATTTGTCCTTATACTAATCACTTATTAATGCTTACCCGTTGGAACTTTCAACCTAATTGGTCTAGATAATGCATATGGAAGTACTCTAAAATTTGAAGCTGAACCCTTCCATTATAGGAAAACAAATGTGAACATGATATTCCTAGAACAAGCACCTAATACATTTATTGCAATTTCACATTTTCTTGTTCTTAATCGTGGCTTATCAACTTCAGGCACATGCACTCTAATATAAGTCCCATCAAAGGCCCTATACGATTCTATAAAGAAATTATTATATTAAGGAAGTTTAAAACAATAAGTGAAATTAAAATTATTTGATGGTTGTGTATTACTTACTTTAAACCATTTCCACCTTTCATCAGTACAATTTTTAGTTATATGATTTGCTGAAACTAGTAGGCCATTGTGCAATTGTAAAACTGCACATAAAACTGAATTGAAATACCTACTAATTGTCTCTTTAGATCGATAAAACCTATTACGAAGGTTCAGATTTTAACACGGTGGACAAGTATGTTAAGAACATGCAGAATTGTTCCTCAACGGAAGCAATTCACATAATACAACATACATTCTTCTATCCATTCTCAACTGATTAACACACTCTATGTCGTTGTTGGTAATTATACAATTTATATAGTCAAGACGAGTTGTATGATTGACAAATGTATGGTTCCTAAGCAATTGCCTATTGTAATGGTACTCTACTATATAATGTGTAATTGAACCCATTACGAGCAGAAACATTCTTAGTAAATGTAACACTTTCAGAACTAAGAATAAGATAATGTCTTCTAAATCCATATCATCCATAACTATTTAATGAAAACAAAGTATATTTGTCATACTTTTTGACTAAAATAGTATTTAAATAACTCAAATTCAAATAAAGCTCAATATCAAACATAAATGTATTATATTATGTTATATTATCTTTTACGTAATAAAAATAATAAATCATCCTAAAAAAGAGGACTTACGACAATAGAAAATAAATATAAATACAAGGCAAATTATATATTAAAAACTTTAGTTAATTTATGAGCCAATTTGTTAAAAAAAGAAGAAGGTAAATTAATCTCATACAATATCATTATAGATTAATGATTTACAAAATAAGAACATATTTTATTCAATAGTAATATATGAGATTGGGGCAGAGAAAAAATTAATGATCTACGGTTGAAAAAATATTGACTGTCACTACGCAAAACAAACTATAAGTACGGAAAAAAATATGCTAATCTCATATATGTGCAGCAGTCAATATATTTAAGTTATATGTGTATGAGATACTTGAGCCTTGAAAAATGTCAATTATAATTTGTACTGTTGAACAAGTAATATATAAAACCATGTACCATCCAAAATGCTACATTGACCACAAAAGTTTAAATAAATTTGCTTATACACGCGTCAAGAATTGATCAAACAACACACAAATATTAGTTCCCAACAACAGACAAGTGCCCAAAATTATATGTCATTTCATGTGAATTCAAGTTTAGCTGACTGAAAGCATCATCATCCAAATCACATTGTAAAATTTAGAGGCAATTAGTACTACACAAGAAATTAACTTATAGTACTCTTTATGACATTTATGTGCACAATTAATGAACAATGTTTATATATATATATATATATATTATGCACATACAATAGAAGTAATATGTTATTTTGGCATTTAACAATTTTCCTCACCTTCATATTCCCCTATTCTAACAGCTACCTACTTTACTATTTATTAGAATACAAACATTAACTGCATCAAAAACATTTAACATTCATGATATTTACAAATTCTAGTGAGTTGATTGTAGTGGCCAAAAATAGCCCACAGAAGGCTTAGGCCCAAAAGACGGCCCAAAAATATTAAAGCCCAAAAATGAAGGCATGGACGAAAATCAGGACGTCTATCTTAAACGAAACTAGGTCAAGTCCTTCAATCGACCACTTGACATGTAGAATAGTGGTCGACATAGACTTAAGATATGTCGACGGGTCCATTTAACCTTGCAATTGCCTCCATGTCATTGACTGAGTCGAACTTTGGGCAAGTCAAGTGGCTGGGTCCAAGCACTACCTAGTCAAAACCTCCGAGATATCAGGAATCCCAAATATCTCGGAGCACGACATCCTTGAAAATCTGGAGCAATGGACACCTTTCCAAACCCATAAATACAACTCCTAGACTTCATTTTCAAGGGTCAAGTATTTTTTCACTTTCGAGAGACTCGTTACTCTGAAAAATTACACAAGTGCACGACACCCTAGCAAACTACACATGACGTAGCCTTCGATCCACGCGATTTACACTAACAATCTACTACGATTCACTTGACATATTTCACTTGAAACTAGATAACACCATCCATAGAGTACCGCACGACGTACGGTCATAACATGTATAACTCATTTCCCTTGCTTATTTGCCATCTAGATTTACTATCTAATTTGGGCTTGGAGGCTATTTGGCTGGCACTAACCCGGTGTTCTAAGTCCACGACTCATTCTCTCATTTTGCAGATCGTCATCCCCTCACACGAATACAACAGACCTCCAGGTCATCAAGCGTAGATTTCAGTATCTACAATTCGGCGCCCACCGTAGGGCACGGCGCTTTCTAGATCCACGAATCAGCCTACAATGAACTAATGGCGGACGAATCAAACCCCGTGACAACGGAAGCTCAACTTGCAATTTACGGGAAGCCTGCATGTGTGTATTCATGGCTGCCATCCCTAGAGATTTACGGAAAGCCTGCATGTGCAAAAGTTTTAGATCCAGCCTAGTAGGCCCATCATTGTAATGGCACACGAGCCTTCTAAATAACTCGATAGCGTCGTTCGCTCAGTTGAACGATATGTTTGTCGAGCAGTTTACTGGCAGCCGAAAGCTGGAGAAGCAGTCGGATGACCTTTACACCATCAGCCAGTGACACGATGAACTCTTGCGTGACTATGTGGGACGTTTCAACAAGGAGAAGGTGTCGATCCCTCACTGTAACTTAGCTACAACAATTTCAGCATTTAGGAAGAGATTATTGCACGACTCCGACCTCTACAAGAAGTTGACTAAGTACCCTTGCAAGACTATGAAAGGTGTCATTGCCAAGGCTTAGGCCCAAATCAAGTGGGAGGAAGACGAAGTTAACTATACATCGTCGAGCCACAATAGACATCGCAGTCGACGTGTCGAAAGAAAACAAGCGGAACGTAGGCCGGAGCCCTACCCAATGACATGATGCAACAACAGGTCATGTGACAACCGTACCCCGTGCGACAGACCACCACGACGGTCAGAGAGAACCAGGGCTAGAGTTCCAGAATATAACCTCAGCATCACCCCGGCCAAAGCTATCACGGTCATGAAAAATCTAGGTAATACAATGAAGTGGCTAGGGAGAATGTCAAGCCCTTCAGACAAGAGAGACTCAACCAAGTGGTGTGAATTTCATGGGGATCACGACCACAGAACGGAGGACTGCATCGCACTCAAGTTCGAAGTTGTCGAGCTCTTGAAGAGGGGTCACTTGAAAGAGCATCTTACTGACAATAAGAAGAATACTCTAGCTCGCAGAGATGAATGGCAGACCCCCCATGACAAGAGAGAGTCATAACAGTCATCACAAGAGGATCAGAAATCAGTGTACTTAGCTGCGAAATGACACGCAAGACAAGTAGGGAACCCTGAAGTTCACCCCAAGAAGACATTTGATCCTATGTTCGACCAAACCATCAATTTCAACAATAATGAGCGGACGAAGTTGCTCAATCCACACCATGACGCACTTGTGATATCACTCCATGTCGCCAACTGCTTGATCAAACACATACTCATTGATAATGAGAGTCCTACTAATGTCTTATTTCTTGAGGCTCTTCAAGAGATGCACATCGATGAATCGACCATCGTACGATGTTCGACAGTGTTAGTCGGTTTTAGCGGTGAGCACAAGAACACCATTGGGGAAATCACACTCCCCGTGTACGCCGAGTGAGTTAACATCAACACTCACTTCATGGTGCTTGACTTCCCCTCATCGTATAACATTATCATGGGTTGACTATAGATACACGACATGCAAACCGTTCCCTCGACATACCATCAAACCCTTGGTTTTCCTACTAAATGAAGAGTACGAGAAATCTATGGGGAACAACGAGTATCCAGGGAATGCTACACAAATACCTTGAAGAGCAAGCCAGCTCCCTTAAAGCAATTACAACAGTCGTCCCCTGGTCTCGAAAAACACAACGCAAATATAGAAGAGCTCGACAAAGTACAAATACATCCGAATTTCCCTAAGCATAAAGTCCAGATTGGGTCGCTCCTTAAACCAGATTTTAGGGCACGACTTATTAGTTTTTTATCATAGCACTACGACTGCTTCGCATGGACTCATGCTGACATGACAGGGATAGATCCCAACATCATAGTCCACGAACTCCGAGTTGACCCCGACGTTAAACCAGTCAGATAGAAGAGGAGGAAGTTCGCTCCCGAGCGAAACAAAGTCATCAACGAAGAAATTCAAAAACTCATCGATAGAGGTTCAGTAAGGGAAGTCCACTACTTTGATCGACTGGTAAATATAGTTGTCGTGCGGAAAAAGAATAGGAAGTAGAGAGTCTGCATCAACTTCATGGACCTGAACAAGGCATGCCCTAAAGATTCCTTCCCCCTGTCTCACATCGACATGATGGTAGATGCGACAGCAGGATATGAACTTCTTAGCTTTATGGATGCCTTTTCAGGATACAACCAAATCCTAATGTATCCAGACGACTAGGAGAAGACAACATTTGTCACTGAGCGGGGCACATTTTCCTACAAGGTCATGCTTTTCGGACTCAAAAACACGGGGGCAACCTGCCAACAGCTAGTAAATAAAATGTTCAGAGAGATGCTGAGCACGACAATAGAGGTATATATCGACGACATGCTCGTGAAGTCCCTTGAAGCAAAACAACACCTGGAACATCTTCAGCAAGCCTTCGACACACTATGAAAATACAGCATGAAGTTGAATTCGACCAAGTGCTCTTTTGGAGTGTCGTGCGGTAAGTTCCTCGGTTATTTAGTCACCCACAGAGGAATTGAAGCTAATCTCGATCAGATTCAGCCAATTATAGGGATTCCTTCGCCATGATCCACAAAGAAAGTTCAAAAACTTACCGGACGAATAACTGCACTCAATCATTTCATCTTCAAGTCGTCTGAGAGGTGCTAACCATTCTTCGACACACTGAGGAAAAATAAGAACTTCGAATGGACGAAAAAGTGCGAAGTCGTGTTGCAGCAATTGAAGACATATCTGTCGAGCCCTCCACTACTGTCAGAGCCTACTAACGGTGAAACACTCTACATGTACTTAACCATTTCAGAGACAGCAATTAGCGCGGTGCTAGTACGCGACATTGAGAAGAAATAACTTCCAGTCTACTATACTAGCAAAACATTGCTCGACGCAGAAAAGAGGTACACTCAAATGAAAAAAATTGGCCCTGACATTGACATCCGCTGCCAGGAAGCTACGACTATACTTCCAATGCCACCCGATTGTCGTACTTACAACATTTTCCTTAAAAAATGTGCTGCACAAACTCGAACTATCCGGACAACTAACAACATGGGCAATAGAGCTAAGTGAGCATGACATATCCTATCGACCGCGGACTACAATCAAGTCCCAAGTTTTGGCGAATTTCGTCGTTGACTTCACTCCAGAGACTTAAATAGGAAAACACCAACCGGAAACACAAAGAGCTGCTGGAAAAATGAAGCACACAGTAGAAGGAAGAAATGCCAAAAGTAGAAAAATGGAAAAATGGGGGAAATTTGACTTAAATAGGCCTTCAAACAATAACCGCATGGACGACATGTGGCACCCAGCGGTTGGCCGCACACTGTCCCATGTGACAGTTGATATGACACCCCATCATTGCAGCTGCAACCTTTCCTCGAAATCGTACAAGTATTTAATGTGACATGACGCTTCACGAACTGTCACCTCGAGAGTTGATGAGACACCAGTAAAGACTCTAGTGGTCGACAGTCAATGCTCTAACTTTTGCGAGGAGTACATTCGTGACTACACACACGACACCGTCGAGTAACTGCACGACCATCTTGATCGCAAGGTGTCGACCCCTTATAAAATGGCTGCACATCATTTGAACTCTTCAAACTGTGGTCGGCAATAATCACTGCACGACTTCTCCACGACATCAATATTAGCACGACACACTACTCTCACAGTTTTAGAGAAAAACTAAGAGAGTATGGGAAAAACTATAGTGGTCAAAAATAACTCACAGAAGGCTTAGGCCCAAAAGACGGCATGAAAATATCAAAGCCCAAAATTGAAGGCATAACGCTCGACGTGGTGGAGCACGTGATGAAAATCAGGACGACAATCTTAAACGAAACTAGGTCGAATCCTTCAATTGACCGCTCGACATGCAGAATAGTGGTCGACATAGACCTAAGATATGTCGGCGGGTCCATTTAACCTTATAACCGCCCCCATGTCGTTGACTGAGTCGAACTTTGACTAAGGCAAGTGGCTGGGTCCAAGCACTACCCAGTCAAAACCTTCGAGATATTAGGAATTCTGGATATCTCAAAGCACATCCTTGAAAATATGGAGCAACGAATACCTTTCCAAACCTATAAATATAGCTCATAGGTTTCATTTTCAAGGGTCAAACATTTTTTACTTTCGAGAGACTCGTTATTCTGAACAAATTACTCAAGCACACAACACGCTAGTCAACTACGCATGACGTAGGCTTCGATCCACGCGATTGACACTAACGATCTACTACGATTCACTTGACATATTTCACTTGCAACTAGATAACACCATCCATAGAGTACCGCACGACGTACGGTCATAATACGTATAACTTGTTTCCTTTGCTTATTTCCCATCTAGATTCACTATCTAATTTGGGCGTCAGAGGCTATTTGGCTGGCACCACCCCGGTGTCCTAGGTGCACGACCCATTCTCTCATTTTGCAGATCGTCATCTCCTCACACGAATACAACAGACCTTAAGGTCATCATCAAGCGTAGATTTCAGCATCTACATTGATAATGTTACAATCTCTCAATTTAGTAAGAATGTTTCAAATATCATGAATTAGAAGTACTCCTATAAATCTGAAACATCAACACATATTTTACCTATTAATAAATTTTCACTTAAGAAGGAAGTAAAGTTCAATAAAAATAAACAAAATTTAAGTAAAGAAAAAAAAAATTATAAATATGAAGAATACCTCTTGATCTGCTACAGGTAGAGCAACATAAACAACTCAATTTAAAAATAAAAAATAGAAAATCGACCCAAATAACAAAAACAAAAAATAGAAAAATTTACAATACAAACATGATTATCTAATTGTGCCTCTGCATAGTTCAATATCGCCTCCCAAGTTAACATAACAACATGTTCTATATAAGAAAAATAATTCACACGTGTCTTATTCAAAATTATAATTTCTTTTAGAAAAATTTTGAAGCTCTACCTTTCCAACACTTCAGCCATTATTAAGTCATAAAGAATTAAGAACCCATCAACACCACAAGAAAAATAAATTTCTAAAAGAAAAACAGAAGAAAGATTTTGTTGTTTTCGTCTGTGTTTGAGCTTTGGTAAGACGATTGGGTGTAAACAAAGTACAAATCAACCTATGGAACTTCTTCCTATATTAAAAACAATCCCTAATATACTTTAATTCATAAAAAATAAAAATAAAAAACCCTAAACCCAAATATTGAAAACCATCAATAATTAACAATAATGGTCAATGGTCAATAATGGTCAATTGATCTTGAAAGGAGAAGTAAAAGCAAATCGCAGAGAAAATTTTATGGGAGAGCATAACATTGAATGTGAAAGTGAGAAAAGAGAGGAGATTAGATGAAAGGATAAAAAAATAGTCTGAGATAAGTTAACCCGCTTTGTTTGATGAGTTTACTTTATCCGGTCTGACTAGGTTTAAATGGTCAATGGACTTAAATTATCCAATGTGGTTGAATGAACCAAACATGGGATAAGTTAAACTCATGCAACAAACGGGCCATTAATATACTACTGTGTGTAACCCTAGTTATAATTACATATTGTTAACAATAAATTTGGTTCAAGGATTTGAGCATTTATCTAGGAGGATAGGTCTCCAGACATAAACCTCCAAGAGACTAGTTTTACAAGAAGCCTATGTCCAGGAAGAAATACAGGATACATATTTTGCAGGAGATCAGTTTTGAAGAACCCGTGTCTCAAAGGTATTTTTCGCAACACAAATACATACAAATATCAACAAGCTACATGACAAAAGAGAAGAACAAGTGAGAAGGCAAAAAGTTGAGGAAAAAGGAGGGAAACAGTTAAGGAAAGGACAAGGAGAAGGGACCACACGCATGACAAGGAAATGGTGGAGCAGAAATCAGTGTTGCAGAGCAAGGGATGTTAGAAAAAGCATGTCCCCATTAGGGGAAAAGAGAATCTCCAGGTGGCAGCAACAAAGAATATCATGTGGAAGTCCACGTCATAAAAATCTGTACAACAAGGCTCCAGGCTGTCCTAGAGGAGTCCTGATTTGCACTTAGCATCCTACTTGTCCAGAGCCCATTGGATGAAGGAGTGTGCCCGCCATAAGGCTTAGAGGAAGGTGTAAAGGCAAAAGCAACTCATGGATTAAAAATGAAGGACCATAGATAAGGCGACATGTGGCAAGTTGTGAGGAAATATCTGTCACCAGGAGGCTATAAATACCCATGTAAACTCATTTGAAAAGGTTGGCTACTTCATTTCATAATTTTCATTCTATTTCATTATCTTTATTTTATTTTGTTCAAATGGAAGAATCAAAGGGCTGGTTTATCTAAACTAACTTCGACGTCGGAGTATGGTAGCCGGACCACTATCGGCCACCACTCTAACCCCAAGCTTTTACTTGTCCCTGTAGATCTCTTCCAGTAAAACCCTCCAGGAGCCAAATCAAGAGAAGTAGCACAAACACCCACAGTAGATTCTCTTTGGATTCAAGTTTTATCAATGTTACTTATTGAATGCTTGGAGAATGATCGATCACAGTATTTCTTGTTAAAACCAATTATTTATATTTTCTTGAGTTTTTAATATATTGTATTTAAAGAAATCTCCTGGACACTGCCTCTAGGAGATGATTGTGAAACTTTGTATTTAGAAAGATGTCCTAGAGGTTTCTTTCAGGAGATGTTTTAATCTATTCTTTTTTTTACTTGTTAACTTTGAATTCTTAGTGAAATTTGGGGTGAACACATATATAACAAAATTATTAAATGGACGCTTTGTCATTTTATTACGGCTAAGCATAAACGGCTAATTTTAGTAATTATTATTTATTAGTCATCAATTTTTGCTTTGAATGCATACATTTACCAATTTGTCAGTTACATTAACGAAAATTTTATCGAGATAGAGAGTTCAAAACTTCAAATTGTGCAATCTGTTTCAGGACATTCTTGTAATTTCCAATCAAAAGTGTATATATTTTCTCCGGGCCTTAGGCACGCGTCCGATCCCGCTCTCATCATCTTAACGTTTTTCAAATTCAAAAGAACCACTTTTCCCTCCCATTTTCTCTTTCAGACATAAGAAAAAAGGAAAAAAAAAAGTTCCACATTCTCTCTCACGAAAGATTCATCGACAATCAATGGACGCCGATCCACCGCCGTCGCCGTCACTCTATCAACGACCACCGTCCTCTTCGCTTCTCAGAGACGTTTCAAATTTCAAAACGCCGAAACGTCCGCAACAAACCCCGAATTATCACACTCCTTGTCCGGAGAAATTCTTCACCGCCTCCAAACAAACCCCTAAATCGTCGTATTCGTATTCGCTCCACCGCCGTGGCCAGCCCTCGGCCCAGTTTAAGTCCAAGACCAAGACCGCCGCGGCCAGGAGGCTCAAATCGCTGGAGCTCGAACAGTCCCAATCTGCATATAAGTCGCATCTTCGAAAGGAGCAATCGCTCAAGACGCTCTCCAAGTCCCTCACCGTCTGGCTTAATTTCCTTCTCCAGAATCCAAAATCTTGTGGCTGCTGCGATAGGACTAATTTGGATAACGACGCGAGACCGGCATTTATGGTGGGGAAGGGTAAGAGGGAGGGAGGGGAGGTGGTGACGTGGCGGAGTCCGAAGCGTCAGAGGGACATGTGGTGGAGAGGAGGCGGGAATGATATTATTGAAAATGAAGCTGGGTTTTTGGATTCGAAGTATCAAAAGTTGAGGAATTCGTTGAATGATGTGTGCAGCTTTGATGACTTGAAGCAAAGAATGAGAGTTTATTTGCGTTTAGGATGTTGCAAGGAAATTTTCGATCTCATGAGCCATGTCACCAAGGTTTGCCCTCTAAATTTAGTAAAATAAACCATAGTTGAAGTATTTGTTTGATTAAGTGAAATTTTTTATTTATAATAGCATGTTCGAATTATTGTTGCATATTTTGAGTTTTCATTTTCGGGTTTTATTTATTTATCAGAATATTGATGAGGGGCGATTAAGAATGAAGTCACATTGTCCCATAGTAACTGATGTTGGAATGAAGGAGAAAGCCATCAGAGTGCTTATGTGTTATAATCCGATTTGGCTTCGAATTGGGCTGTACATCATTTTTGGTGGGGATTCTTTGTTGTCAAATGAAGATACCAATTCTGATCAAGAAATGTCATTCTCGAAGATGATGATTGAAAAACAGTTTTTTGTGCATGCTGGACTGGCAAAATCCTATGCTTATAATAAGAAGGTTGAGGGTTTATATAAACCAGGTTACTATGAGATATTGGGAAACATCATATTGAAGAGATTGTTGCTACTTGTTTTGGTACTTGATAGAGGTAAATTGGAAAGCACTCTTCCTCTCAAATATGGAATTGATGGAGTAGACGGGGGTTCTCCGCTTTTGTTCCTAGTACAATCTAGTATCAAATCGAGCAGTCAAGTGATTCTTGGTAATAGTTCCTTATACTCTAGTTTGATATTGTGTGGATTGTTTTCTGGACTATGCCTGTTCCATTAGAGGTTGATTTATCCTTCATTTTGGTATAAAAAAAATCAGATTTCTTATCTTCGGATGTAATGCATGGAGAAGGGAATGTTATTGCACATCTAGCGATTGTGGGGTACAAAGTTTCTTACAAACAGGTATGTTTTTCAATCCATTTATTATGTTTATTTCCAATTTGCTCGTGTTGGTTTTTACTGTAGAGGCTCGTTTTAGTACTAATATTACCAATTCAAATTTGCACCGGAGTGTTGAAGCCTCATGCAAGGATCATTAGACATGAACTCACAATAACTTCACAAAGAGAAATTTTATCGATTGTATGATCTAAGAATAAAATGTATTTCTTGTTGCAGTGTCCTCTGGTTGAGTATGACTTCAAAGTGACAAATTTATTTGTAGATCTTCAAGATGGGGTGCGCCTATGCAGAATCATTCATCTATTACTACAGGACTCCTCTATCCTTACGGTTGGTTACTTTTTATCTTTTTTTAATGTATTTAGCAGGGCCAATTATATATAAGCAGCAGAATGAATGTTCTTTGTAACATTGAGGCTTATGTTTTGGCAGAAAATGGTAGTACCATCTGATACGCGCAAAAAGAATTTGACAAATTGCGGTATTGCTTTACAATATCTAAGGCAGGCTGATTTGAAGTTATATGATCAAGATGGAACAGCAATTATGGAAGATGATGTTGCTAATGGCGATAAGGAACTTGTTCTTTCCTTGATATGGAACATGTTTGTACACTTGCAGGTGAAATATATTTTTCTCTTTATCTTAGATTTTGAAAGCTGCAGTATAGGAAGGTAACAATGGGTGTTTCTGGTGGTGATTTCATTAATTTTACAATTTGCTTTGTTATTGAACTTGCAGCTACCCCTTCTGATAAACAAATCAATTTTAGAAGAGGAAATTTGCAAACTTTGCAAAACTAGGGAGGTATGCCACAAAATGGATAAGTTTTCTGTATTTTAGCTTTTTCATTAAGCAATATACTTAATATAAAGGTTCTTAAATCAAGTTGCCATGAAGTTAAGAAAACTGGATAATTTCTAATGTTAGTTCCATATCTTGTTCCTTCAGCTGGAGCAATTGAACAGTGTTAATTCTACTTCTTTGGATTTGCTTATGAATTGGATCCAGGTATTACTGCTATGTCAGAAAATGTATTATGGCTTTTGTCTCTTTGTTGTTAGTACCCCTAGTGTTTTGATAAGAAACAAGTACCATACACATAAGGGCACAACTGTGGAAGTATGAGTTCTAGCTGTTGCAATGTCATGTTTATTTCTTTTCATTTTCCCGTCTTCTTCCTTCCCTTTTGCAATTTTCGCTTTCTGATGTAACTGATATCTTATTTTAATTAATATTATTTGCTTTACAAATGCTTGCAAATGAACATTTATATGTATCAATGGGAAAGTACAATGCCTGGGTCTTTCTTTTCTTCCATATATATAGCTTTTCCATTCGACCATTCTTCATTTTTTTAAATATATATGCTAATTTTGCTTACAAGCATTTGTTTAATTGTTTTTTCAGGTGATATGTAAAAAGTATGATTTGGGTGTTGACAACTTTTCTTCACTGGTTGATGGAAAAGCCATTTGGTGCCTGCTTGATTTTTACTTCCGGAAGGAACTTTGTTCTTGTTCTTCTAAGGTGCTGTATAGTCTTTCATATCCAACTGAGTTTGCACCTCCATAGAACTTCTGTCCCTTCGCTTTGTTACCATTTTATCATTTGCCTCAGGATGAAGCGAGAGGTGAAGAATCAATCATGTCAGCCACTGACTATAACGATGCATTCCACAATTTCATATTGTCACAGAAATTGACAAAATTGTTGGGAAACTTTCCAGAGGTAAGTTCTCTTATAGTTCATGTCATATCTACTTGTTGAGGCATCGGGAAACAATTTATATTTCATCAGTTTTGTGAGGAATGATTGTTCGAAATGCCTCAAGTTAATTCTTTTTTGATCCATGTTATGAGGTCATCTGATAGCTTGAAATTTCTACAAGGCTAAACATGTTAATAAGCTTAGATATTGATGCTTTTTGACTCTCTTTTACATGCATACACATATACAAACACGCTCATGTAGATACAATTCGATATGTCCATGAATCCCATTATAGTTCTACACTGTTTGCACAGGTTCTGCAAATGAGTGACATACTTGAACATAATGGTGCTTGTAGTGATCAGAGTGTGGTAATTCTATTGGTGTTCCTTGCATCCCAGCTGATTGTCAAGAAGAATATGGTAATGCTAGGAGTAATGTGCTTATGTTATATAAACTACCCTGAGAAATTATCTTAATGGCTCTTTATTTACTTCTAGGATCAATTGAATTTTCATAAACTGTTGGGTTGTAATTGTAAAAGTTCGGAAAGGAGACGTTCAAATATCAATCGATGTTTAGTGAATTCGGGAGCATTACCCGTCCCAGAAGAAAAGGATCACGGTACTGAAGGTGTGCATTTTTTTTTCAGTGGTATTCTTCTTTTAGTAAGCATGTCATTGAGGCAAATATGTTGTTTCTTCATATATATCTGTATCTACAGTATGCGTACTTAAAATGCAGTTGCAAACGTGTAGTGAGTTATATTGGGTTTTGTGAAGCTTGAATAAGAGTAGATTCGTTTCGCAATTTAGTAGAGTTTGTGACACAGAACGTCGCGATAGCAAGTGGCAGAGAGCCGCGACCCCTAGCGTGGCCCAGAGGTCGCGCGGATGGTCGCTCCAGCAAACAAGAGAAACGGGTAGAGAGTGTCGCGATTTGGTGCGCGACCCGGTCAATGGCATAGAGTCATGTGACCCACAGATCGCGTGTGCAACCGCCAAACGTTTTCTGTCTTGATTCAGACACTTGTTTTGAGTGTAAAATCTGACCACTTTAGGAAGTCTTTTTTGGGTTGATTTTGTTTAAAATCTGACCACTTTAGTAAGTCTTTTTTGGGTTGATTTGGTAGTTTTTTCATATAAATACCCATCTAATAAAGTTATCAAAAAAAAAAATACCCATCTAATAATAGGATTTTGTACGGTGGCAAAACAGGGTGAGAGAAAAAAAGAAACACTAATGAGAGAAAAGAGAGATTAGCAAAGGGTATGCACAAAGAGAAAAATAGTGTGATCAGGTGTCTTTGTAATCAGTTTTTTCATAGTTCAGATGTCTTTGTAATCAGCTTTTTTATAGTGGATCGCGTGCAAGTGCGCTCCGTGGATGTGGGAAAGTTTCCGAACCACGTAAAATTGCTGTCTTGATTATTCTTCCTTTCTTTTATGTGTTAGTGTGTATTTGCAAGAGGGATTTGGATTGAATTCCTAACTACTGGTATAAGAGTGTAGAGGGGTCCTAACAAATGGTATTAGTTTCCTAACGAGTTAACGATTTCTTCATTGTAGCTCTGCTTGAGTTATGGCCTTGAATTAGTTTCATATATTATATTCTAAAGACTAGATGCTATCAACTTCAGAAGTTAAAAAGAACTGCTGGTGGTAGTAACTTCTAGATGATACGATCCATTCTCGCGTCTCTATCATTTACTTTTAACAAGCACCCCTTGGACAGAATAAAATTGTCTGTAATTTAAGTTATCTTTATTAACTACAAAATTTATGCATGGTTCAGAACTTGATTGTTTCTTTTATACTTTGTTAATTTTAATACAGATGCCATGAGAAACTTTAAGGCTCTCCAGGCTTGGTGGCGAGAAATAGCTGAAAAAAACTACAAATGTGTCTCTAAACCTCCTATTGCTACTTTGGAGAGCTTCTCAACTAGTAAGGACAGCATTATCATTGAAAGAGGTTATTTTCATGGCCTTCTCTACCATTATTCTGATTATAAAACCTCATATGTTTTAAATGGTTCATTTACTATAAATAATTCTTTAGTTTAAATCGGTTTGGTCCAGTGATTCATACTTTTGTCAATTTACATGATTATTGCTTAAATTGCTATTTATGGAATTTTTCTTTGAATTTATATTGGCTCTCTCCTGACCCTGTACTTGTAGGTTGGCTACTATTTTTTGATAGTCAGTTTGATTATTCTATCTGTTGGCTCATTTATGAATGTAAAGCAGCATAATTCTTCTAAAGTGCATCAATTAGATATCTCCAACATTCTGCCCTCAATTTCAGTTATGGGAAAAGATCATATATTTTGTTTCTTTGGTGCTTTCTTTATGTAGCAATTTCTGCATCAATGCTTCCAGAAAATGCTGCAAAGGTCATACAATCTCATTTCAGGAGTTTGATTGCACGTCGAAAGTTTCTGAAGATGAGGAATGCTGTTGTACTTTTGCAAATTGTTTATAGAGCTTGGTTAGCAGTGAAGCAGAATTTATCTCTTAATAATTCAGAGACTAGTAGAGGTCACCTGCTTAGCCTTCAGGATTCTTTTATTTGCTATTTAGAATTAATTGAATTTCTCACATGCTTAAACTGTGATTAATCATGCAGAAAAATTGAAACAATCTGAAAATTTTGGGAGTTACATCAAGTTTTTTGTTGAGAGACATAGTTTCATCAAGTTAAAACGGTCAGTATTGCTCATCCAGCAAGCAACTAGACTTTGGATCACTCTCAGACGTCAAGTTGTGAGTATCACAATTCACGGTGCTTGCAGTCCTAATCTACTCATTGGTGCTAGTGATGGTCAGAAATGTGATCATAGCATTGCTGAATTTGAGAAAACTCAGCTTATGTTTCAGAAAAAGGTTGAAACTGATTTGGAAATAGAAGCAGCAGTCATGATTCAGTTTGCTTGGATGAATTTTATATCAAGAAAGTCCCTTCGCAAGAAGTGCTTTGCTGCAACTAAGATTCAAAGTTATTTTCGCGGTTGGCTATTAAGAAGGAGGATCTTAGATCAGAAGCAAGCAGCAATACAAATTCAAAGCAATTTTCGATGCCTAAGATGTTGGCGGGATTTTCAACATTATAAAATCGCAACCAAGTCAGCCATTTTCATTCAGTCTTACATACGTGGTTGGATTGCATGGAGAAGAGCTCGGAAACTTAAGTATCTTGCTGTTGTAATCCAAGTAAGTACTTGCAATGCTTTAGTTATTATTTCCCATGTAAGTCATCTTTAGTAATTATGGGTTACAGTAGTTGGAAAGAGACCCAGATCTTTATTACTCCTTGGCGATATGTTTCAAGTCCCTTCTTGGTGTTTTCAGTTGTTGTAACGCCATTCCTTGGAATAGAAAATCAATGGTTGATAGAAGTCTCTTATCACTCTGATGTAGTTTTTTTAAGTACAGTGGCTAGGCATTATGGCTATATTGCAGGAATTTGATTTATATTTTTGGCTTTTGTGTGGTTGGCATTGATTTAATAGTTGATTTATGTGTTAATTGGTCACCCTTTTTCTGTTGAGTACAGAAACATTTCCGTGGTTGGTTGATAAGGAGGGACTTTCCATTCCAAAGAGAGGCTGCCATAAAGATTCAAAGAATTGTACGATGCACAAAATGCAGCACTTCTGTTCGTTTTCACAAACATGCTGCCATTGAAATTCAACGGCTTGGTAGGGGCCAGATTGCTCGAAGCAGGCTCCTAGGTAGTCATCAAATTTCCTTCTAAAGTTTGGCTCCTGTACCTTTCTGGGAATGCTTATATGTAAGCTTGACTTGTTGAATTCTGGAATTATGTTGTAATATATCTGGTGTTGGACTGTTGTAGGGGCTGGCAATATCAATTTGAATGCCATAAGAAGCAGCCTCCAGAGTCTTGAAGTGAAAATAACTCTGTCTTCTGTTTTGAAAATGCAAAGGTGGTGGAGGCATATTTTATTGCTTAAATTAAGAGCAAAATCAGCCATCATTATCCAGTCACATGTTCGAAGCTGGATTGCAAGGCAACAGATCTTTAGGAAGAAACATTGTATTGTTTTGATTCAAGTAAGATACCTGTATCTTCTTCTGTGCTGTACTAGGTTATATTTATGGTAAAACAAAATGAAGCAATTATGGATTCATGGAGTACCTCTATTTTTTAATTCATCTTGCGAATTTTATCAGTCTTACTGGAAAGGTTACCTTGTACGGAAAGAGTCAAGTCAGCAGCTACTGGATTTGCACTCAAGAGTTCAGAAATCTGCCACAAACGTAGTAAAACTGCAAAGGTGGTGGAGGCATGTCTTATTGCTTAAATTAAGAACAAAGTCAGCCATCATTATCCAGTCACATGTTCGAGGCTGGATTGTAAGGGAAAAGGTCTCTAAGGAGAAACATTGTATTGTTTTGATTCAAGTAAGATAGTGATACCTGTATCTTCTTCTGTGCTTTACTAGGTTACGTTTATGGTAATGAAGCAATCAAGAATTCGTCGAGTCCGTTATTTCTTATTTAAGCTATTATTCAATTTTGTATCAGTCTTACTGGAAAGGTTACCTTGCACGGAAGGAGTCAAGTCAGCAGCTACTGGTTCTGCGCTTAAGAGTTCAGAAGTCTGCCACAAACATTGATGATAGCAGGCGCATTATCAACAGACTTCTATTTGCACTTTCTGAACTACTGAGCATAAAAAGTGTCACTAGCATACTTCATACCTGTGCAACACTGGGTAAGAGTTATAGTGATTTTAATGGTTGGCTGTGTTGTTAATTGGGCTCTAAATTGAATCCTTGAATTCATGTTCTATTGTCAAACTTCTCTGTTGCAGATATGGCAACAGAACATTCTCAGAAATGCTGTGAAAAACTTGTAGCTGCCGGAGCAATTGGTACCTTGCTGAAGCTTATTCGCTCAGTCAGTCGAAGCATACCTGATCAAGAAGTCTTAAAGCATGCACTCTCAACTCTTAGAAACCTTGCCCGATATCCACATTTGATTGAAGTACTAATTGACAGTCATGGATCTGTGGAAACAATTTTCTTAGAGATGCTAAGGTTTCTTCATCAATTTGATTAGAATGCAACGAAAAAAAAAAGGTTTGTTAATCATATTACTAACTTCTTCCCTCTGACTAATTTTTATTTTTTATCTTTTTACAGGAACAAGGATGATGGATATTTCATTGCTTCTCAGATTTTGAAGAAGATTTATTCAAATCATAAAGGTGTTGAAACTATATGCAAGTTACCTGCCCACTTGAGGAGACTAAAGAGTCTTGTTGAGGAATTAACAAGGAAGGCAAACTTAGAGAAAAGGTCAGTTAATTGAATTTCCTTAATGTCCTAAGGGTTCTATAATATAGACTCACCCCACTGAATTTAAATTTGTAAAAAGAAATGTTGGCTTAAATTTTCTTTGAAATGTATTAAAAACCTTGTCTAAATATTAGTAAACTATCCATAACCTTCCCTGCATTAAGGGTTTTACTGTCTGTTATCTAAACGACGGATTCGTCTGTAATTAGGACAAATAATTTGAGTTCTATAGACCATCCTCTGCAGGAATACCCGAAATCTGGCTGCGAGAGAGAACACAGAGAGAAGATTGAGGGAAGCTACTGAACTTCTCAAACTGATAACACGTGGCTAATCTAATCAGAAGGTAGTGTGTAAAGAAAAGCACTTGTCTTTGTTTTTTTTTTCTTTTGTATGCTTAGGAAGTTAGGATTGTTTGTACATAGTAATTATTATGGTGCCATTGAACTACACGTTCAATGGAGAGCTTGACATCTTGGTAGAGTTTGAATGCGCAGGACTTGATTTGTTGATGACTGAGGACTAAAAGTCTATTGCTATCTCATCAGATTTTCAAAATGAGGATCGCTTGTGTAATTAAGTGTTAATATGTTGAAAACAAGAGTCGCCTGTTCTGATTATTTCTTACATGTTATTTATAATTATACTCCAATGAATGCATATTATTGTCTTTCGTGTAAAATTTTTTGAAGTATGAATGCATATAAGTTCAAGTTGAAAATATTTTGGATACGATATTTAATTTAACTGGCCACATGCATTGGAACTTGGAAGGTGATATCATTCTTTATTTTGGATATATTTAAAAGAGTTGCAGAAGCTATTTACCCAGAAAGACCATAACTTTAAAGGCAAGTTGCAAACTTTGACAAGCAACATGTAATTTATATCTGGCAACTTGCAATACTGAATGCAATCATGCAATACTGTTTACTGAATGCAATTAAACAGTGAATGCAATCATGCAAGCTCTCTCACCAAATTCATTTGGTGTGTGGTGGTGGTCCCAATGGCTGCCTCCCACGTGACATATTATCTTCTCTTTTGAAGATCAAGAGATTCAGATTCTACTCTTACCCACCAAAAATATCTGCCCAACCCAACTACCTAAATTACAACCCCAATTGGATCGAGTACTTGAAATTCACTCTTGGATTTGAGAAAAATATGTATTCTACAGTCTGAGGTAAATTAGAAATTGATTTATATACATGATTTGTGTGTGATTGTACATGTTTATTAGATGAATTTATTGTTATTTGATGAAGATGAAATTTAAAAGTTCTTGTTAATGAAAAAGAAAGGAAATATTGATGCCGAATAAGGAATATCATATTGCCATGCCTTTAAAACTGTCATGAAATTGTGTCCCAAAATAGATAATAATAGACACTGAATATCTTCTCTAACTGTTATGGTAGTTGGGATTTTAGAAGATACTCAACCAACAACAAGAAGAAAACCAAACGTGAACCATAGATTCAATCATTGAGAAACTAGAGCCAAACAAATAAGCCTTAATATTTCATAATTTTATAACTAAGTCAGTAAGTTGAATGAAACTTTTGTACAGGGTAATTCACCAAGTAGAATTCCAAATCAATCAAGCACACCCCCACTAACTGATGACAATCTCTGTAACTAAATTCTTAGTACTTAGCTCTAGTAGATATTCATCTATTTGTTCTGGTTCAAGTCAAGCAGCTCTTGCAAGAACTTCAAGCCTTTCAGGCACATCTGTTGGGTCAATAAAGAAACCCCTCCTGGTAAACGATCTTGGAACTGTAACTGTCAAGACACCATCTTGATAACCAGCTGAGATTCCATCAATAGTGATCCTACCCGGAAGCCGGAATTTCCTCTTGAAGCTCCTGGCAGGGCTTGTCGAGTTGTCGTCATCATCATCCATGGCCTCAGTTCGAATTATGAGGTACTTTGAGTCCTCAACCTCCACTTTTATCTCCTCTTTCCTCACACCTGCAATAATATGAAATCAAGAAAACATAAAAGCCTGATTAAAATTTAATTAGCAAGAAAATGAAAAGAAAAGAAAAAAAAAACCAGGCTAAGTTTGGAGTTTTGAAGGGTTGGTTATACCAGGAAGGTCAGCAGAGAAAATGTGAGACTCTGGAGTTTGTGTCCAGTGAACATAGTTTTCAAGGATGACTGGAAAGGAGAAAAGGGCAGGATAGTTGAGGGCATAGTGCCATGGAGATGGCTGATAAGTTGCTGATAACTCCATTAATTGCCTGTGTGATGTTGAAGAGATTTCTTGGTGAAAATAATTCTTGCTGCTTTGTTAGAAAGGCAAGAAAAGATAGTTGCTTGAGCTTTTTGTTGGCCAAAAATGGGCAAGTTGTCTAGTTGTGGATGATGGGAACTTGGAAGGTTATTGGTTAAGAGGAAATGTTTTAAAAAAATGTGGTGCTGACTGCAAGAACAGTTTTGGAAAATGACAAGCTTGTCCTTATAGTCTACATAGTTAGTTGGTACATTGAATTTTTAATCCATTATCTTGGGATATTTTTCATTGGCTTAATTGATTATTATTTTGTTTTTTGACCATTTAGTGGGATGATGACATCATATGGGATCCACTTATTGGAAAACATCATATGGGGAAATTTTTTAATATTCAGACAGACTTGCCAAGTAGTATTTTTTTATTTTTTTTATTTTTGTATGAATTAACATAAGTGAGATCAAAGCATTGTTGCTTTTAAGGGAAATTTTTGGAGGCATTATGTCATAATAAAGTTCATGTTGTTTATTACATTCACCGGTAGCAAAGTCGTTAGGCATTTTTTTTCAAAAATTCTAGTTTTACATTTATCTATTAAATCATAAAGTGTGGAAAAACCTCTTTCTTATAGTGAAGTTACTATTTCGGACCGAACTTGTAGCGTTTACACTTGTCAGATCTCAGTAGATCCTAACCCAATTGGTATAAGATTTTTTTAAAAAAAAGAAAAGAAAATGGTTCATGTAGTTTAGGAAGCATTTCCTTGCTGAAATTTCAAAAGAAAACTCAAGTTTATGAAACTTTCTTTTTCTACATACGTATATACACATTATGGAAAGTTGAGTTTGTCTATCAGTAGCAGAATGCAGTAACCAAGTGCATTTTAGAACAAGATTTTGGTTACTTAACAGGTTGATTGATGCTAATAGACTAAGATTCTGTAGCACATAGATCATTCTCAGAGATCCATCAATGAAGAACGGTGCGAATAGCATCTACAATTCCTCCTCCTCATCATGCCCTTCACACAAAGATTTAAGATGTTTCTACAACGCTGATCAGTAGAACAAAAATGATTTAAGATGTTTCCAGCTCTTCTTCGCTTTCCATCGTACTTGTAGGAACTGTAAAGACCAAGAATGCTTTTTTGTGTGTTGTTTTGACGCTGCTTCAGGCCATTAGGGTTGCAGTAGACTACTAATTGACAATGTCCACATTAACATACACACTGACCTCATTAAACTCTTTCTGGCACATTTCATACTGCCTCAAGCTGCCGTTTGAGTTCACTCTTCGTTACATGAAAATAGATCTCTTCTTTATATGGTTCTGCATACTTGTTGGGCGTGGTGCTAGCTGTTGAGCTTGCCTTGTCCTTGTATGCCTGACCAGGAGGATGAGAGGCAGTAAATGTGACAAGGTCATAGCCCTTGGAGATTTCCCGCGGGGTGGGGGGGGGGGTGGTGGGGGAGGGGAGGCAGTAACTGTGACAAGGTCATAGCCCTTGGAGATTTCCCGGGGGGGGGGGGGGGGGGGGGGGGGGGGGGGGGGGGGTGGGGGGTGTGTTGGGCGCCATTGAACATTGACAATGGCAATAAATGGTTCAAAGTACACAGACCTTGACCACTTCGGACCACCTTCTTTATCCACCTGAAATAATTGATGCACCAAAGAAATGGCTCTCATGAATGCTTAATAAAACCTAAGCTCCTCGAGAGTCGGATTCCTAAAACCCAAGCTCACCAGAAGGAAGGCACACAGCAAGCAGCATCAAAGACAGGAGACCCCCACACTTACAATGCCAAAGGCACTACCATTTTCATTTTTGTTGGATGGTAAGAGCAACGACTCAATCTCATTCGCGACCCTTAAAATTTCAACATTCAGGACTTGAACAGTCTCTCTTGAGCCTGTCATATAAATCCCCACATCTCCACCATCACCACCAACAAATTGGGCACATGTGGTCAGGCTGTTTCTTATCGGACCAATCCGAATTCTCACCAACCCGAACCCGAAACTGGTGTCGTGGGAACAATCTCTTCCATGGTTCTGTTCTATGCAATGCTGCTGATTCTACATAGATTGACTTTATAAAAATTAGGAGCAATGCCATGGACTTTCACTAGACAAGTTCTGGATCCGGAACCGAGCCCAGGACCAGACCATAATTGCTCCTGAAATCTACCAAACAGGTTCTTCAAATTCAAATCCATCTCAACCCCAACATCAGACCTAAGTGAAACCTTAGAAAGCTAAAAAACCCAACAAAAATCCAATGAACTAGAGACCCTTGAATCTAACACATGCACAGATCCTAAAACATCAATTCTTTTTCAATATCTCTCATGAAAAATTGCAGTCTATGGAACAAGAAACCACAACATTAAATGTTAAAGCAAAACAATGAAAATCAACACAAATATTGCAACTTTAGAGATTACCAGGGTGAAAAAATCTCTCAAATTTTCAGATTGAGAGCAGCAGACACTGCGGTGAACATCAATGGAGAAACCAAGCCAGTCGGATCCTCTAGAGAATTTCAGACACCAAACTACAGTGTGGTTAACTGATGTATTACTGAATTAATTATTTTTTCCTTTTCAAATTAATAAAATTTGTTAATAAAAAAATTCTTTGAAATTTATTGCTTAACCATGTTTTATACCATTTAATTAAAATAATATACTAATAACAATTGAGAAAAATCCATTCCGGTCTGTTTATTAATGTATTAGGGTGCGAGTTTAAATTAGACTATTTTTATTAGAAATGATAGGATTGGATTGGATTAGATTGTACCGGACTAAATTAGTACTATAAAATTTAAATTATAATAGATTAAATTAATTTTTATATAAAATAAAATTATTTTAAATTAAATTACATTCATTTTAACTTAAATAAAAAATAAAATTCTTTTAAATCAAATAAAAAAATATATTTAAATTAAATTTAATTAAAAACTATATTTAAATTATTTTTTAAAATAAGATAATTTTAAATTAAATAAAAATAAAAATATTAAATTAAATTTAGTGAAAAAATATTTTTTAAATAAAATTAAACCTTGTTTCAAAGAAATTAATTGAATATTTAAATTATTTTTTAAAATAAATAAAACTATTTAAAATTAATTTTAAATAAAATAAAATAAATTTTTATTTATATTAATTATTATATTATATTAAAAAAAGAAAAAAAAAGGAAAATAAGAGATCGTGGACAAAATGAGACTATTGATGAGATAAGATGGGATTATTGGATTGATATATCTAATCCCAATATATTCCAAACACATAATTGAATTAGAATTAGTCCAATTCTGTTCTTATCCCTTAAAGCAATCACCCTTAGTGCTATTAATTAAAAATGATTTTTTTTTTAACCTAATACCGCCGAACGAGTATAAAGTTTGATGCAAGTAATTGTCCGAATATTTATTATAACAACTGAAAAATGGTTTGTCAATATTTGTTGAGGTTAATTGGCCCGATATTTATTCATATAAGTAAGAAACTACCACACAATAAATAATGACTTGTGTGAGTAAGAAAAGTAGAATAACCAAATTACAAAATTAAGTTAATTAATTGATCTAAGATCAATATATGTTTACCTTAATCTGTTATTTATTTTAATTTTTCAATATAGTTATAAAATTCGTGTAAATACAATAAATCATAATCACAAAATATGAATGCTCTGGTAAGTTAGATCGAACACACATCTACCCACAGATCCAACGGTTCTAAGATGATCCATCCAGAAGCTACTCTATTCAACATCTGCCACGTAAGCAGCTACGTGCCAATTTATGTTTTTTGTTTGTATTTATAAAACTCAAAGCACTTTGTTGTCCCAATCCTCTTTCACCTTGTCTTCACGATTAGGGTTTCTGTCTCTCGCACTCTCAGATATTTTTTCACTCTCGATATAACATGATGCAGCCAGCGCCCGGAGTCGTCCCCCCGCCGCCGATGCCGCATCAGTACCAGTACCAGCAGCAGCAGCCGCCGACTCAACAGCCGCCGTACATGATGATGATGCCGCCGCAGCCTCAGGCCCAGCCTCCTCCGCCTCCGATGTGGCCTCATGCGGCGGCGGCCGTCTCGGTGCCGGCTCAGCAGCAGCAGCAGCAAGCTCAACATATGGCTCCCGGCGGCCAACAACAGGCGGGTCAATCCGGCGAGATCCGGACGCTCTGGATTGGAGACTTGCAGTACTGGATGGACGAGAACTATGTCTCCACCTGTTTCGCTTCTACCGGTGAGGTATATATCATGTGATCCGTCTATTGTTTTGTTCTTTTTTTTTTTTTGCTTTGTTTTTCCATGTTATGTTTTTGTATTGTTTTTGTGGTTTCTGAGGATTTCTCGTATTTTCAAAAATAGAAAAACTGCCTATACACTTGAATCTGTGTTGATGCGAATTAAATGCTGTGTTATTTTGCTTGTTTTGTTTGAAAATTGTCTCTGTAGGTTTTTTTCGTTTGTGATTGATAAAAGAACAAAGTTGTAATTGCAGGTTGTTTCTGTGAAAGTAATTCGTAACAAACAAACCGGTCAGGTTGAGGGTTATGGGTTTATTGAGTTTGTCACGCGCGCTGCAGCTGATAGAGCTTTGCAGGCATATAACGGCACTCCTATGCCGAATGGTGAGCAGAACTTCAGGCTGAATTGGGCATCTTTTAGTGCTGGCGAGAGGCGTGATGAGACCCCTGACTTCACTATATTTGTTGGTGACCTGGCGGCTGATGTTACTGATTACATGTTACAAGAGACCTTCAGGGCCCGTTATCAGACTGTTAAGGGTGCAAAGGTTGTGATCGATAGGCTCACTGGGCGAACAAAAGGTTATGGGTTTGTTCGATTTAGTGATGAAAATGAACAGTTACGTTCTATGAATGAGATGAATGGAGTCTTCTGCTCAACAAGGCCCATGCGAATTGGACCTGCTACTAATAAGAAGATTGTGGCAGGTCAGCAGCAGTATCCCAAAGGTATTTTTGTTGGTGGTCATGCTGTTGGTACAAGCCCTTTTGAGATACTATCCAAGAATTTCTAGTTAGTTACATTTAGTGGATATCTCGAGTACCTTAATTCGATGCAGATGTTTTAGTTTTAATTATGTAGCATGTTTGATATACATTAGTTCTTCTGTTTTTATTTTTGGCATCAGTTTAGTTGTGTTCTTTTCTTAGTATGCAATAGTATTTTAGTTTGCTTGTAAAAACTGGTGAGGTTGTTCACTTCAGTTCCCGTGTTATTCTTTGATGGGTAGATACTTGACATTATTGTTAAGTTTTCTTTCTTTCGGTTATGTTCTTGAAGATAAAACAGCAGTTTCCAAAATCGTGTTCGTGTATTTTTCTATTAACATTTTGGGCACAGTAAATGCTATTAAGATCTTGAAACTTATAGAACTCCTGTTGTCTCAAAGCAGGGTGTTACGAGGCTCTATCATCTTGGGGCCTGGAACTGATTTCAGCTGAAATGGTTACCCCTTTAGTGCGTGCCCTCACTTAGGTCAGTTTTTGAGTTTATGTCCTGCCCTTTATTTGAGATTTCCGTGGCATCCTGTTATGCTACATTTTCGAAGTAGTATCTTTTCAGTTTTTTCTTTTCATTGAGCTGTCAGTCAAGTTACATTTCATTACTTCACTCGTCATTTAAAGTATTTATCATCCCAGTAACATTTTGGTTTATCTTCAAGGTTTTCTTTCCCCTTCAGCTTTCTATTGATTGGTTAGAAGATTCACGTTTATTTCTCATATACTATTTTCTCTTGCCTTTTGCAGTTTATTTCCTTTCAGTTGTTTCCCCAGTTGTTTCACTTAATTCTGTTTAACATATTTAGATTCTTTGGGTCACTTGTGTTTTTAGATTTCAGTCCATGACACAGTCCGAATGGAAAATCTAATCGACCTACACAAAACTGCATGTGGCAGGCTGGTTTCCAATGTTACCATTTATTTCACTGTTGCATACTTGGTGTTTACTGTTTAGTTTCTGCTTGGCATTTCTACCTATATTTGTCATCATTGTATTGATTCTTCATTTTTTTTTTTTAAAAAAAAATCAATATATTCCAATGGGTTATTCTAATTAAATGAATTGCTACCCTTGGAGATATTTACTGCTAGTTTGTGGAAATGGGTATTTATTTACATTAAAGTGGCTGAGCCATTAGTGGGGTAATAAATAAGGTTACAGTTTAGTAAATATGAGCTGCAAAATGCTTTCTTGTGTATGGACTCTTGTTTAAATAACAATCTGCTGCCGGCTTAACCTTCCTGCCTTGACATGCCTAGTTGTGTGTGCTATTTTTTTTTACTTTTTTTTTTCTATTGGGTTAAATTTGTTAGGTAGAACATTCAATATTTCAGGGACAGTGATATATTTAGCCTGGCAATGGCCAATCTTGTTTCATGAAGTTGTCTTAGTAAACTTTCACATCGAAAGTATCTTTTAGGTGTATAATCTTTAACATCCGGAAGTTTATCATCCAGCCACAGCATTTGTTTGGGCTTAAAATATTTTAATTAGAAAGTGATTAGTTTTTACTTGTCCAAGCTTCATGACTAGGGGTGTGCTCCTCCAAGATATGTTCAATTATTCTCTGGAATGAGCAATTGCTGCTAATTTTTTGACAACAAGCAGCTCAGCACTTCAGTTAGAGTGGTTCACTATTCGATCTTCTGACTGGTTCCTTGCATAAGATAAACCGTCTGTATCTAAAATATGTTAATCGTTTATTGATAAGTAATTCTTATGTTGGATTTTTGCGTAATATGTGTATAATCAACATATGTTATGTGCTAATTATTGAAATTAAGCATGTTCTGAAGTTAGTGAGTGGTTGATATGTTTATAGTATGTTGTTGACTTTCGTTTAGGTGGTGATGGGAACATCTAATATGTTATTATTTATTTTGATCACGCATGTAAATATGCATTATGTTTACTATCGACATGGGGTGTTGACATATTGTATGTTGCTCATTACTTTGACCTATCAAACTTATGCTTTGTCTTCAGCTTATCTCTTGTTCTAATATTTATTTCTAAGCTTGGTGGGGATCCTGCACATTAGCACGTATTTGTTCTCCTCACTTCCTCTTTTCCTTTAACTTTAGTTTTTTCTATGCAGCTTCATATCAGAACTCTCAGGGGACTCAGAGTGACAGTGATCCAAATAATACAACAGTGAGTGCTTTGTTATTTTTCTGTGGAAATAGCTTTCTCGGAACTTTTTTTGTGACGTCATAAACTTCAATGCAGGTGTTTGTTGGTAATCTTGATGCTATTGTGACGGATGAGCATTTGAGAGAGCTATTCAGCCAATTTGGCCAATTACTACATGTGAAAATACCAGCTGGCAAGCGATGTGGTTTTGTTCAATTTGCTGACAGGTAGCAATACATTGAAATATCACTTAGTTCTCTCTCCTAAGGGAGACACGCTCTTATGATGCCCTTTTTTCATTCTGTGGTGCAACAGAAGCTGTGCAGAAGAAGCATTGAGATCACTGAACGGGACACAGTTGGGGGGGCAAAACATTCGCCTTTCTTGGGGACGAAGCCCTTCAAACAAACAGGTAATTTATATTAAGCTGGTACAACTCTCGATGCATCCTCTATGCTAAAATCCCATATGCTCTTGAATCTGATGCACAATTTCTGTTATCCTCCAGGCTCAGCCGGATCCAAACCAGTGGGGTGCTGGATATTATGGATATGCACAGGGATACGAGAATTATGGATATACAGCTGCCCCACAAGACCCGAACATGTACTATGGAGGCTACCCTGGGTATGGAAATTATCAGCAGCCGCAGCAGCCCCAACAGCAAGTGGGTTACACCTAAGAAGTTTCCGATAATATATAACCATATTAGTCTAGAGACATGCTTTTATTGTATTATTAAGATGGGAGATTTGATGCTACCCATCTAATCTACATTTATCTTTCTGTGACCTTTCTGGAGGAAACCAGTTCCAGGCTGTTGTGCTATTTTCTTTTGCTTTTTATATAGTTTATGCTGTTCTGTGTGAACCTCCATTTTTTATAAAATTTTGTGAGCACTAATTATAACCATCATTAGAGCTTTTATATGATGCTATTTCTAATAATCTCAAGTCTAGAATTCCCTTTGTATGTTGCTGTTGGTCTGGGTATATATATATATATATATATATATATAGAGGACCTGGAAGTAGTGTCACAACTAATGGCATCATCACCAACAAATAATAGGCCATGATTGATTTGTTTTCCACAATCAAAGTTGCCAATTATATTTCAAATAATCTGTGTTACTACTACATTGATATCCATCGATGACCTGAAAATAAAATTATATGATATCGGATCAGATACAATTCAATAACATCTTCTAGTACTGACCTAAGGTGACTAGTATTGAAGGGTTGGTGGCGTCTTTTTCAGTTGCAATGCTTAATCTGGTTTCTTCAAGTTCAAACAGTTATCTGCGGCTTGGCTGAACAGCTCCTGGACTTGTTTCAGTTCCTTCTCTGTCATCACAGAATAAATATCTCTGAGATTGTCAGTTCTGGCAATACAAAATTATCTAGTAGTGCCTACTAATATACCAAATTTAAGTTGCATGAATATTTAAAACGGGCACGTGCCACGTTTATATATTGCCCGTTCACTTGGGACACACAAAATTGAGATAAAGTGACTCCTTGCGTGAATTATATTGCACTGTCTGTGATTTATATAATTTAATATATATATATATGAACCGTTCACTTGGGACATACAAATTTCTACAGCTGAGAAATGACACTGGATACTAACTGGTAGTGACTTCTGAGCTAATCATTCCCAGAATACCTCCATGCAAGAAGATGTAGTGTTGAGTTTACTATAACATGTGCCTTTTAATCCATTGAAACGGGAAGACTTGTTTCAGATTTGATTTCAAAAACCAAACTCTGAAGTTAAATCAATCCAGTGATTTGACAAGAGGAAAGGTTCGAGAATTCACCTGCAGCTTCCAGTTGCCTTTGCAGTTCTTGGCCCACGGCATCATTCTCGGTCTGAACAGTGAGTATGCAAACCAAAACAATGAAGCACTACAAGAGAAATGTTAAAATAATAAATTGCAGAAAAGCAAATCCATCAAAACTCAGTAGTCTGTACCTGGAGTTCTGCAATCCTTTTCAGTTGAGCTTCTTCACCACCCTCAGACAATGGAAGTGCTGCAACTAACGCATCAAACTGCACAAGGAACAAGCAGCAATATATATCATGTTGGATTACTGATTACATGTCTTCTCTTTAAAAGGACTACCTGCTAATCAACAATCACTATATTATTTATATGCAGCGGATGTACAGAGAATGAGACAATTCACAGCCAGAACCCAAACTTAAATGGGTCCAGTATCAAGTTACTTCATTAATTGTCCTTGTAAAGAAGTACAAGTTGCTGAACTTTTTGTAATGTTCAGAAAATTCTACATAACAATAATTCACGAGTTGCTCCTCAATCTAAGAAATGCATGTAGAGGTTGAAATCAGCATCCATTGATTTTGTCAAAAAAAAGTAACGACCTTATTTAATGAGTTCCAAAATTATATTTCTTTTCTGTACAAAAACATGTTGGGCTGTTCCTTTATAAATTGAGACCCGTATGAGTTTCACTAAACAGAAATCACCAAAATGTGCACCACCCAAATGAGAAGAGATCTCTCTAGTTAAAAAATGAAAACCATCTTCTCAAATTGATGTACCATAGCAAAATAACGGACCTGCTTCGCAGCTTTTACAAGAGCAGCACTCATGAGCTTGGGTTGCTCTGCAAAGTTGGCCGACTCCTCTGTAGGATTAGCTGGTGGCTCCGGGTAGTTCGGAGAGAGTCGGACTGGAGGAGCATCCCTTTGCAGGGACCCAAACGTATTAAACGCAATCGCGGCAACTTGATTGACTTGTTCTTGTAACTGTGAGATTATGTCCATCTTGCAAACTTATTCCTGAAAGAAGTTTCAAAATTCAGTCTCAGACATATAATTTATAAATCAAGTGAACCGAAACAACAATGATATACTATGAAAAAAGTTGTCATTTTCTTTTCTTCCTATAAATTTACAATAGATACTAACAATATTCATTGTCCATACCAAAAACAAACATGATTTCTTCAAAGACTATATTGACTTCTATTAAAATGGCAGACACCCACAGAATTTGATCCGAAATTATTTGCATCAAACGACAAACCATATAAAAAACATAACTTTAAACCAAAAAAAAGAAAGAAAAAAAGAAGAAGACAAAACTGAAATCACTGTCCCGAAATCATAAGTAGTCAACAATTCAATTCAAGTATCCGACAAGGAACTAGTTAGCTCATCATACAATTTGAAAATATTAAACTACTTGTCCTGAGAAAGAAAAAACAATTTTAAACAAAAAGAAGTTCGACTTACTCAATTGAGCTTGACTACCACTCGTGAGTTCCTCTAGAGATTTCGACTTTAGAGGGGCTAAACCTGGTTCGGGATTTTTAAGTCTCTAGCTCAAGCTTGAAGGAAGTTTTTGCCATTTGCGAGACTCACGCTGCTCCAGCTACTCTCTGCGAATTTGAAACATCAAAACATCTCAAAACTAACCCCATCACACAAAAACCAAAAATGCTCATCTTTTTAAACACATAAACAAAACCCCAACAACAAAACAAAATAAGGAACATAACGTATCCGACACGAAAATGATGAGTGAATCGGAGAAAACTAACTAGGGTTTTCAAATTGAGTGACTGAGGTTAAAATCAGAGAAGAATTGTTTGAGGTTTTTTATATTATATAAAATATGAATTCAATGATGAAAATTAGGGGCGGGCACTGGTTCGAATTGGTACGGTTTTGGGTGAAATCGAATCGACTCGAAATTTGTACAATTTTTAAAAAATTGGAACCGAACCGAACCGAAGTAATACGGTTCGATTCGATTCGGTTCAATACGGTTTTGGGCCTAATGGGCCTTTTTCATGTTTATAAATTTTAATAGGTTTAAAATGACTACTGAATGCAACCAACAGAAATTTTAAGTTTAAAACATCAAGTTTTAGATTTATTGAATGCCACCAACAGAAATAACAGTGCAAACTCCAAAGTACCATATTAAAACATTCCACAATTCAACCTGCTGCTGCTTAAAACAGAAAAATAAAATAGTCCAGAATTCAAATAACAGTCAAGCAGCTTAAAACAGAAAAAATATGAACTTAAAACAGTAAGCTTAAAATAAAAAAATAAAACAGTCCAGAAAGTTGCTGCTACTTAAAACAGTAATACTAAAACAGTTCAGAAAGTTGCTACTGCTCCTTTGATGTGTCCCTATACAGTCCTTAAAAATAAAACAAATAAAACAGTAAGCTTTAAAAAGAAAAAATACCATCACACAATGCAGTTTCCAGAAAAACCTTAGCTAGTTAATCTCAAGCAGGACAAAAAAAAAAAAAATCAATCAGAAACACAGCATGAACATGATCATCAACAGAAAGCTCAAGTCAATGCAAAATAATCAGATCCTGATTGCAAAATCACTACTTTCTGCATAGACCCAACACAGATCCCAAACAACAATACACACCCAGAATCAAAAAGCAAGAGTACAAGGCAAAGCAACAAAAACCCATCAAGTGAAACACCAAGAAAAACTGAAAAATAATAAAAAATTACCTAATTTCAAGGATCAAAATTCAGGGGCTCTACTTTTTTTTTTTTTTTTTTTCAGATTATTATTTTTTTCCCCCGGCAGAGAGAAAAAGGAAGCTCCTTGATAGCTTAATGGTAACATACATATACTACTGCGCTGTTTGTAGAGAGAGAGAGAGTATAACAATGAAGTAATAAGCATCAGAAAAAAACAACTGGTGAATGTATAAGAATGAATAATACAATGTAAACATCAATGTTACAACACAGCAAAATATCAACACAAAATGTTACATCACAGCAAATTGCAAAATAATTTTATTATCAAGAATAAACTGGTGAACCTCAGCTCAAACACGAACATTCAAACAAACTAATTTATTATCAAACCAAACAAACAAAAAACAGTTTCAATTAACATATTGTTATCCACCAAAAAGAACAAACAGGAAAGAGATAAAAAATGATTGACCTCAATTTTCTCAGCAAACCAAACAAATCGTACAAATGACCCACCAATATGGAGCTGGAAATCAACACAAAATGAACAAAAACTGAAAAATCAACACAAATGAACAAAATGAACTGGAAAATAAACAAAATGAAACTGGAAAATCAGAAAAAATCAAACTGGAAAATGAAATACCTGTAAGGAGAGAGGCGGGGACGAAGCAAGGAGAGCGGCGGGGAGGAAGCAAGGAGAGATGCGGCGGGGACGATCGGCTAGGCGGCGAAGAGCGGCGGTACTGGTGCTAGGCGAAGAGTGGAAAATGAAATCTGATGATACTGGAAATCTGATGAAATTTAGAGTTTTCTTATTTTCAAGTTTTTATTTGAAGTCTGATTTTGGAAATCAAGAAAATGTAAGAACAATTGAGCCAGACCCGTCAGGATTAGGCCCATCACTAATTCATTTTACCAACCACATTTATTTTGGATCCATTTAATTGGGCTTTTGAAGTCCATCTACTTCTTCAAATTCTTCCTTATAAGGAAGTAAATATGCATAAATGTTTTTGATATATTTTCAGATTTTTAGAGTGCCAATTTTTAAAAAATTATTATATAACTTTTATAACAATGTTATAAACTTATAATATTCATTTGTTATTATAAATTTGCTTTTTGAAGTATATACTAATCTATATATGATTCCTATGATTATTGTTTGTAAAAACTTATCATCGCTTATGTGTAATTGTTTGGTTGTTTGTACAAGTCATGTTGGATTGCAAACTCTGGACCATTGGAAAGCAAGAGTGACAAAAAGAAAAATGAGAAATGTGTGGGTTGCTCTTATTGCTTTAAAAACCAACTCCTCCAATTGATTGGTATCTCGATAGTGGATCCTCAAGACATATGAAGGGTAACAAGAGATTCTTCGAGGATCCTGTGATGATTGAATAAGGAGTGGCCCCATTTGGAGAAAACTAGAAGAAAAAGGTGATGGTAAGAGAAATTTGGTCAAAAAGTAAGAGTCACATATTTTAATACAGAATGTGATTTCTTATAAAATCTTTTCCGTGAAACTACTAAAAATACTATATTATATTTATGTAACAAACTTGGGATCATTTAGATAAAGTTGAAAAATTAATAATTTTTATAGGGGTTAGTAAGAAAAAATTTGGTCAAAAATTAAGAGTTACATATTTCAATGCACAATGTGATTTATTATAAAACTTTTTCTCCTGAACTAGTAGAAATACTTTATACTACATATGTATCAAATTTGGGGTCACTCTAAGATACTCGACTAATTAACAATTTTTATAGTGGTTATTAAATGAAATTTAGCTAAAAATTAAGAGTCATATTTTAATGTAAAATGCAATTTCTCATAAAACTTTTTTAGCGGAACTACTAGAAATACTATTTTATTTATGTATCCAATTTGGGGTTATTCTAGATGGTCAAAAAATTAACAATTTTTAAAATGGTTATTAAGAAAAATTTAATCAAAAATTAAGAGTCGCCATATTTCAATTCACCTGCGATTTCTCATAAATTTTTTTGTATGGAACTAGTAGAAATACTTCATTCTATATGTGTATCAAATTTGTGATCATTTTGAAATGGTTGAAAAATTAACAACTTTTATAATAGTTAGTTAGTAAGAGAGATTTGGTAAAAAATTAATAGTGGCATATTTCAATACAGAATGCAATTCGTCATAAAAGTTTTTACACAGAACTACTAGTGTTAATGTATTCTATTGACGTATGAAATTTAGGATCATTTCGAGACGGTCGAAAAATTAATAAATTTTGTAATGGTCGTAGAAGTTAAAAATAGTCTAAAAGGCTTAGACCTAAAAAACAGACCAAAATAAGCATATACAGCCAAAACAAGCCCAAGTCAAATATTGACTGAGTCCAACATTCAAACTACCCTGAGTGACCAGTTAATCAATAGCTTCGAGATAATAGGAATCCCTGATATCTTGGAGCACGACATTCTCGACCCCCCTCTAACAGTTATTTCATATCGCTATAAATACATCTCCAAGGCTTCATAATCAGGGGTCCAGCATTTTTAACAAAAAGCCGTCATTCTACTCTCAAGCAAATAGACTTTCACACAACCTAAGTGCTGTCCAGCCTACTCCCGACATAGCTAAAACACTTGAACATCATACGCTCAACGCAATCATCCAAGTTATTTTTCTTTCTAATTAACTTTCACTCGACTACACCGTCTAACTTGAGCGTCGGAGGCTATTTGGCTAGTACCACTCCGGTGTCTCAGAGAGCACAACCTCTTCTACTTTACTGTCAAGGTTGCTGGCCCTACTTCCATCCGATTCAAGGTCCTTGGATCTCTCATGTAGATTCCAGCATCTACAATGGTTAGTAAGAGAAATTTAGTAAAAAATTAAGAGTGACATATTTCAACGTAGAATGCGATTTTTCATAAAAATATTTGTACCAAACTATTAAAAATACACTATTCTATTGATGTATTAATTTTGGATCATTCTGAGACGGTAAAAAAATTAACAATTTTTATAGTGGTTCGTAAAAGAAATTTGATAAAACATTAAGAGTGGCATATTTCAACGCAAAATTTGGTTTCTAATAAAACTTTTTGAAGGGATCTAATAGAAATACTCTATTCTATATATGAATCAAATATCAGGTCATTACGAGATGGTCGATTAATTAACAATTTTTATAGTGATTAAGTAAGGGGAATTTGGTAAAAAATTAAGAGTGGCGTATTCAACACAGAATACGATTTTTTACAAAATGTTTTGTACCGAACTACTAAAAATACTCTATTTTATCGATGTATCAAATTTGGGGTCTTTCTGAGACGGTAGAAAAAGTTTTGTAATAATTCTCTTAGACGACCTGGTATCCATTGGGCCGGAGGTCGAAGCATTCGTAGCTTGTAATTGCTCATAATCCTTAATGGCCTCATCAAGAATTATAAGGGCACCTCCCTCCAAGCTGGAAGAATCATCCGCACCGACCTTGTGATCACGATGTTTTTGATTACTTGAGCCAAACATCTACACAAAAGTAAACCTACGAGTTAGCAGTGTGAAGTTCGTAAGAATAACCCTAATGTCTACAGCAACCTAAGACTCGAATATGAAATGTCGTTAGGTCGTGGTCGTTTTGGACTTAGTGGGAAGAAGAAAGGTCAAGACTCAAAATATGCTGGACTCCCAATTCTCTCAGGCACACCAGAAAAGACCAAGAAATTAAAGAAAAGACATACAGACTCGAAAGAGATTAAAGAAAAAGAGGGAGAAGAAATTTTGCAGAAAACTCACTGTAGTAGTAATCATAGTGCAGAGTTCGAAACGAGTAGAGTTGTTGATTGGTCATCGGATAATTCCTTTTACGCCGGAAACAGAGTATGTGAATGCTTCCAGTAATCTGGAGTTTCAAAGGAAAAAAAGGTAAAAAGAAGGAGTTTTCGCAGAATGATGCTTTTTCAAAATTCTGAATTGTGAGGGAAATAGTGTGGAATATTCTTATTTATACTTTAAGCCCATGGTCGTTAGATCGAAGTAATAATGAGGTGGTGAAGACCAATGACTAGGCTGCACTCTCGGGATTCACGGGGTACCCAAAAGGCTACGACTAATGACATATGTGTATTAAATGCACTTAAAGGGGATGTGACAATTGACATGATAGCGCCCACTAACTAGAATGGAAACCATCATAGTGACCTAGCACAGGGACCAGTGGCTTGTCAAGGTTGAAGTGGGATCCCAGAGTAAGCTCGCAGGTCGTTTATCTGCAAAACCTTGTCACAGCTTCCACCACGATGTTATCGAGGTAGAAGCTGAAGACTAATGTTATGTGCATAATTTTATTAAGCCCACTGGGCCTAGAAAACTCAATAAAGCCCAATAGGCCTAGGAAAGTTAACGAAGCGCAACGAACTAGGAAAGCTAATGAAATCGAGGTGGTAAACAAGTTCCAACTATGAGAGGTAAAGAAGGGATTAAATCTCTAAAGTTCGAAGCGAGCTACAATACTCCAGCGAGCTAGGAAGACCTTGTCACCTCTCCTCTCGCTGCCAATTTAACTCCAGCTTACAAACACTCAACTCGAAGCGTATTTTCTAGATAAGGGAAGATCCCATAATTTAAGAGATTTGATCGTATCAGTTGGCTGAATTCAAATTCGTATTTACTCCTTGATTTTCAGTGATTGTATCCTGATTGAATTGTAATACTTAGAGATATTATTTGATTCCTATTTTTAGAAATTTCATTAAATGTAATTCAGTAATGGCACCACCCATTAACACTATAAAAAGGAATGATCATTACTAGTATAGGGGTTAAAATTTATTAGAGAAAAATATTTAGTGAGAGTTGTCAAGCAATAGCATAAATAGTGGATATAGACTTTAATTTTCAGCCGAACCACTTTAAAAATCCTTTACTTTTGATCTCTTTTCTATTGCTTAATTGTCAATTTTACTGTTTATAGTGTTGACCGAATTCGCACGTCAACAATTACTATACTACATTATTAATATTATGATACTTACTGATTAAATTATCATAATCAATAAGTATTATTAATATATCATATAATATAAATAGTATGCATATATATATATATATATATATATTAATTTCTACATTATGTTTAGTTATAATCATAATTATAATGGTATATTATTATAATAATATTATAATTTTTTTTAAAGGTAATGATATAAATAAAACTCAAGAACACCCAGAAATATCAGCGTTTGCCACATTCTCCACACACAGAGGGGTAACCGCAATCCACAATCTCGGAGAATTAACATCAACTTCGAACTTAGTTAGGCTATGAGCTACCCTATTGCAAGCTCGAGCCCGGAAACCAAAGCTACTACAGGGCAAGGAAAGAGCTAGACGCAAAATTTCTGAAATAATAAACACAAGCTTTGAACGAGGGGGAGACTTGTTCTGAATTAAGGACACCACATTGTCTGCATTATAGGGGTAATTGCAATAACTCCTGTGTATATAGGCATAATTATACAAAAATCTGAGAATAATTGATAATAACAATAACTCCCATTTGACCGGTTGACTAACCGTTGACCACAGTTAGTCACTAACGATCTAGGGGTAAAATAGTCTTTTTAGAAAAAAATTTAAAAAAGAAAATTTTAAAAATGTACCAGATGAGATCTGGTCCATTAGATGAGATAAAAATATTTTTATCCAATGGACCAGATCATTTGGTCCATTGCTAAAAAAAAAAATCAATTTTTTTTTCAAATTATTTTGTTCATCACCAGATCTGCTTTTCTTCTTCCAATTTTTTTTTTCTTTTTTCAATTTCTTTCTTCATCATTTTTTTCCCTTTTACTACATCTTCTTCTTCTTTCAAATTTTTTTTTTCGAATTTTTCTTCTTCTCTTATTTTTTTTTGTTCTTCCTCTTCTTTCTTTCTTCTTCTTCTTCTTATTTTTTTTTTTTTCAGATTTTCCTCTTCTTTCTTCTTTCTTCTTCTTTTTCTCTTTTGTTCCAAATTTTTTTATTTTGGTTGTTTCTCTTCTTTCTTCTTCTTTTTCTTCTTTGCATTTTTTTTTCCAGATTTCTTTTTTTTCTTCTTCTTCTGCTTCTCTTTTTTTTTTCCAGATTTTTTTTTGTTTTTGTTCTTCCTCTTTTTTCTTCCTCTTCTTCTTCTTCTTCTTTTCTTTTTTTTTTCCAGATTTTTTTTATTTTTGTTCTTCCTTTTCTTTCTTCCTCCTCCTCCTCCTCCTCCTCCTCCTCCCCCTCCTTCTCTTCTTCATCTTCCTTTTTCAGATTTTTTTTAAAATTTTTTTAAAAGATGATTTTACCCTTTTGACCGTTAGTGACTAACTGTAGTCAACGGTTAGTCAATTGGTCAAAGGGGAGTTATTGTTATTATCAATTATTCTCAGATTTTTGTGCAATTATACCTATATACACGAGGAGTTATTACAATTACCCCAGCATTATATTCAAACCCGCAAGGCCTCACTCCCATATCAATCACGAGCTTAATACCCTATAAAATGTCCAAACCTTCAGCACACTCCACTGAAACCAAAGAGTTATGATGTGTAGCTAGCGCAACAACCACTGAACCTTTGCAATCTCGCACCACCACTCTAAGACCAACTGACAGGCCCCTAACCTACTATCTCCCATTAGGTAGCCTACCGGCACTCCACATGAGCTTCTTAGTCGAGGCTTGCCTCGCTGAAAGGTTTTCGTGAAGCTAAGCCGTTTCTTAACTTGGAAATCAGAGTAGAAAATTTTTTTTTTTATAAAATTTTTGGCTGAGTCTCCTCTGTTTTCTTAGGATTATCAATTCTTGGAGACCTGCATAAAAACTTGAACACTTTTATAAAATCTCAAATCTCAACAACCGTGGACCTCCGGTCCGTCTCAATAATTCAACCACAGCTCAAGCAGTTTAAATATCAAAATAGACAAATCAAATCTTTAAATAAAATACTCATGTACTTAAAACAATATCAAAATACAAACTTAATAACTAAAACATTATATATGCTTCTAAAACAGTCACAACATCCTCTGATTGGTCCCGCTGGTCTTTAGAGTCTCTGCAATGCCTGCACCGGTACCTGGGAGGTTGATTTATAAAACATAAAAACGTAATGAGCTAAACGAGCTCAGTGAGTGTTATCTTTTTACAATAAATTTAATATTTCCAATTTAACCTCCCTAAAATTTCTCTAGAAAGAATAGAAAACTTGCTTTCTGAAATTACTGATATGAATAATAATAATAATAATAATAATAATATTTTGCTCGTTTCCTGAAAATTTCTGAAAACAAAATACTAATAAAACCTTTATGTTTACTGAAAACTGTACTAAAGTCTATTTACTGAAAATAATGTACTGAAATTTAAATAATGAATCTTTACTACTTTCTAAAAACTGTAGTAAAGTAAATAACTTAATAATAAAACTTTTTTCTGTTTTCTTGAAAACTGAACTGAAATCTGAATCATAAAAACTATATTGAAAGCTATACTGAAAACTATACTGAAAACTTTTCAAACTTTCTGTTATTGCTGAAAACTGATAAACTGAAATACTGCATACTTTTTGAAAACTAAGAAGTTGAGATAATATATTTTTCTGAAAATTGAAAACTAAATAAATATACTTTTTCTGATAATAAACTTTTATGAAAACTGAAAAAAAAAAAAACTGCGACAATATATTTTTCTGATAATGCCAATGGAACCCATATCTGATAACTGATAATTCATAGGGTGACTCAGCTGGCGTCGCACCATATGGAGGGTGTCACCAAGCGACTAATCTGGCACCACTCTGGTGACTCTGATAATCTGATAAAAAACATCTCACTGATTATGTGGCGGAATTCTGCGTCGTCTACATATAGCGAGACAACACCTCAATGTGTGAGTGACTGACAGACTCGACAGACTCAACCCCTCTAAAATTAGCGGACTGTCCCCCCCCTTAACTTGCCCTACACAAATGGGGTGTACTGGCTGGGTCTACTGCTGATAATCTGATAACTGATAGCTGCTGATAATCTGATAATTGATAGCTGATGATAATTTGGTAATAAATGGGCATCCTATTGGTCTGAAAATATTTTCTTTTACTTTTTTTTTCTTCAAAACTATTCAAAAGCGTGAAAACATAAAACATATTTCTTAAATTAAATCTCATGTATAAACATCTTCTTAAATAAATACATAAAACATATTTCTTAAATTAAATCTCATGTATAAACATCTTCTTGAATAAATATAAATTCAAAAATTCTGAAATATAAAAATCCGCAACTGAAATACGTTTAGGCATCAATTTCTATTTAAATTATAAAAAATATATATAAACAAATAAAGGTATATAGTTCAATCAAATTGAAAACATACTAAAATACATATCACTTAAAATAATAACTTTCTATAAACTTTCATAAAACATATTATGAAAATAAACTACGCTTCACATAAATTACTTTAAACACTCACATAAAACATGTTACGAAAATAAAATATACTTTGCTTAAAATAGTTTTAGACTTACAGATTTCTGGTTTTCTCTAGGCTAGGTGCTCTGGTTCCTTCGTCTCATTACGTTTCTTGTCTCTCCATAAAATTTCTTTTTTCTCCCATACTATGATGATTTCTTCCTAAAACAAAATAATATATTTCCAATCAATCATAAATATAAATATTACAATTCACTCAAAAGCTCAATTAACATAAATAAGGCATTTAAATTATAAAATGCTAACATTCAAGTTTTTGATTTCCTTTTTCTCCATATCTAACAAAAATCAATTACACTTATATCTACTAAAATTTTACGTCACTATAACTATATATACATTGAATCATTTAATTTCTCTCTTGACCGAATTTCATGTATCATAATTCTACAAATACAATTTCTAATATCTTAATTATACATAAATTGAAATCTCTACACTAAAATCACTATCAATCCTAACTTTAACTTACAAATTCACTTCCATACAATTTATATCCACTTCCATGCTTCAAAATTAACTTCAACATCATTCCAAACACAACATCACAAACAAACTCATAATACAAGTTCACAAATTTGAGATCTATTTTGATCCTTACACAATAAATTCAATTCATACTATCAATTAACTCAAAAAAACTCAAATTACTCAACTAATATCTCAATTCAACAATTTAAACTTGACATCATAAAATCCCCAAAATTTTACCTTACTAATTTTCTTGATTTTCACTTTAATCAATTCTGTAACATCCCTAATTTCGAATAAATATGAAAAGTATTGTTGAATTAATATGGAGTATGTGAATGTGATAATTATGATTTGAAGGGGTGGAAAATGTAATTAAATATACGGTAGAAAACAGTGTATGAAGAAAAAGGAAAAATTTGAACGGACCAATTTCTTAGGTTTCCAAATGGACTAATTTGAACGGTCGAAAATAGTGCATGAAAAAAAAGGAAAAATTTCGGCAGAGTGCATCGCGACCAGGGATCGTGGTAGCTGCTCGCGATGAAAATAGAGAAATTGGACCAGTGAGCATCGCGATGAGAGATCGCGACCAGCGCTCGCGATAGCCGCTCGCGCTGAAGATGGCCAATTTCCACTAGTGAGCATCGCGACTGAGCGACGAGACCACCGCTCGCGATGGCTCAAAAATTTTTAAAAAAATATAGCACCGAATGATTTTGAAGTGGTGGAGCTTCATAAAACAAAAATTGAAGGTGAGCAAAGCTCACAAATATAACATAGCAGCAAACGAGAGAGAAAGAAGAGAGAAAAGAGGAGAGAGAAAGAAGAGAGAGAGAGGAGAGAGAAAGAAGAAGAAGAAAAGGAAGAAGAAAAGGAAGAAGAAAAGAGGAGGAGAAGAAGGAAAAGAGGAAGGAAAGGGTATCCAGGTTTGGTGTACACGTGTTTTTTGAATTTTTCCATTTTTCAGAATATTTCGGATTAATTGAATTTGATTAATTTTGAGTTATTTGAATTATATTGATTATAGATTATAGTTCAGGGTCGGTGTACATTCGTTTTCGAATTTTCAGTTTTCCAGAAATTTTCTGAATTATCGAATTTTATAGTTTTTGAATTATTTGAATTCTATTGAGTAGAATTGATAGTGTGAAACCGATTTTGGATTGATTTGAATTGCAAATCCTTGAAATATAGTTGATATCCGAAATTTTGATTGTGAATAATATTCGGAATTGATTTTAATAAGTTTTGATGCTAAGATTGTTATGTAAATATATTGTTGGAAGTGATTTTAATTATATACGATTTGTGAAATGTATCGGAAAATGATTTCGGGGCATTTTGATTCGAAATGGAATTATAAAATACGTTTGAGTATATTTTTGGATCGATTTGATGTGATTATTGATTTAGAAATATATTCGTATATTTCCGTTATATGATATTTGATGAAATTTGAATTTCGAAAATATATATATCGATATGAATTGAAATTGAATACGTTGAAAGTTGATTTTGATGATTCTGAAAGAAATGAAAAATGTTGACATTGGATGTGAGAAAATGTTTTGTGAAATGGCTCTGATGTGTATGAACAAAGATATGGATATAGGAGGTTGACATGTCAATTAGGTTTCTGTCTGAACAGTACTGTGTCGATATATTCTGTTTATACCACCCTTCTTAGGGTTCTGTCATGGGACATTTACAGCGGGTGATTCCGTTAATGTTCCATTCTGATCTGATGTTCGGCGGCTCGCCCGTTTAAGTCCGATGCCGAACAACCCGTAATCCAGTCCGATAACTTATGTTTTGTATGTCAGGAGCCCAGTCTGAAAACTGATTTGCTATATGAAAGCATTTGAGAAAGTTATGAAGATTTTGTCTGTTAACTGATTTTGAATACTGTATTTGTTAAGTATCTGATTTGATTCGACATGAGCCCCATATATGATTTATTTCTATGTTATTTCTATTTTTATTGAAAATAGATAAACTTATTTGATATAGTATATTTGTATATACAATTATGTGTACATCCACTAAGCAATATGCTTAGCGTGTTGAGTTTTCTCACACGTAGGTAACAGAGGTTCCAAGGGAGACAAAGACAAAGAAGAGTAGAGACTGCAGAAGGAGAGTTCGGAGTCACATCGGTCCTTCATATATTTTGGTAGTCCTTTTGTAATAAGTCTATATGTTTTGATACGGCATGCATATACATAAAATGTTTGTACATATTTAAAAGAACTTTCGCTGTGTAAATATTTTATTATATGTTTATGTTATGTGAATATTTATGAATTATATTTCGATAAATTAATTTGACAAGTCGCACTATATTTGGAAAGGTGCGCAAAAGTGATTTGAGATTTAGAAGTTGATTTTTATGAATTTTAATTGTAAACAGGTTTTGGAAAGTCAGAAAAACAGAGGAAACTATGACAAGATTTTCGAAAATTTATTTGGACCATTTTCAAAAGCTTTTAATATACTTTTAAATTATGGTTATATAAAAGTAAAAGTTATATTTTAGTATATAATAGTGCTTCCTGATTCGGTCCGAGTGGATTGGGTCAGGGGGTGTTAAAAATTCAAATCCAACTAATTTCAAACAAAACACCACAAAAACTAAATCAAATACTAAAATCAACAAAACCCATCATCTTCTTTACTTCCATCAATCAATTTTCACTTTATATTCAACAATCAAAATTCCAAGAACAAATCAAAACTCATATTTTTCATAACAATCAAAACTCAATCAATTTCTAAAATCAATTCAACTTCATCAATACTTACCCAAGTTCTCCATGACTCTTCTTTCTCTTCTTCCCCTTCTTCTTGCTAGACCGAATCTCCTTGCCTCTCTTTCTTCTTTTTTTTTTTTCTTTTTCTTCTTTCTTCCTTCTCTTCCTCATGATTCTGCTTACCCAAGTTCTCCATGCCTCTTCTTCCTCTTCTTCCCCTTCTTCTTGCTAGACCGAATCTCCTTGCCTCTCTTTTTTTTTTTTTTTCTTTTTCTTCTTTCTTCCTTCTCTTCCTCATGATTCTGCTCCATTTTTCTTCTCCCTTTTTCTGCACAATTTCTGCTCTCCCTTGGCTTCTATGGCTACTCTCTTCATTCTCTCCTTCTTTTTCTTCTTCTTCCTTCCTTAGGCTACTACTTCTTCTTCTCCTTTCTCTCTTCTTCTTTTTCTTTCTTCTTCTCTCTTGGCCGATTCTGCCTCCTCTGTTTTTGTTTTTGTTCTTTGTTCTGTTTCTAGTTTTCTGGTTTGTATTTATTCTCTTGGTTGACTTGTAATTTGAGTGGAGTCTTGTTAGGCCCCTAACTTACTATCTCCCATTAAGTAGCCTGCCGGCACTCCACGGTAGTTTCCTAGTCGAGGCTTGCCTCGCTGAAAGGCTTCAGTGAAGCTAAGCCGTTTCTTTATTCTGAAATCTGAGTAGGAAAAATTTTTTTTTATAAAAATTTTGGCAGAGTCTCTTCTGTTTTTATGAGATTACCAAATCTTGGAGACCTGCATAAAAATTTGAATACTTTTATAAAATTTCAAATCTTAACTACCGTGGACTTCCGGTCCATCTTAAATCAAACACAAATTAAATCACAAATTTCAAATAACAAAATACTGAACTTTAACAATATACTTTTTACATAATAGTTACAATCAAACATAATACATAATTTCTAAAACTGTAACAGCAATGTCTGACTGGTCCTGCTAGTCCTGGGAGTCCCTGCAACGTCTGCACCTATACCTGTACCTGGGTAGGTTGGTATATAAAACATAAAAACGTAATGAGCTAAACGAGCTCAGTGAGTGTTATCTTTTTTCTAATAAATCTAATATTTCTGATTTAACCTTCCTCAAATTTTATTTAGAAGAATAATAATTGGTTTTCTGAAAATAATGAAAGAAAACTAATAAAACCTTTATATTTACTGAACACTGTACTAAATTCAGTTTACTAGAATTGACATACTAAAATTCCAAAATAATGAATCTTTTACTACTTTCTGAAAACTATAGTAAAGTAAATAACTTAATAATAAAACTTTTTCTGTTTCTTTGAATACTGAACTGAAATCTGAATCATAAAAACTATATTGAAAGCCATACTGAAATCTTTTCCTGATAATTATACTGAAATTTACTTTTTGAAAACTTTATTGAAACCTGAACTGATAAACTATATCTGAAATCTATTTTCTGAAAACTATTATGAAATCCATACTGAAAACTATACTGATATCTAACTTCAGAAAACTAAACTGAAAACCTTTCAAACTTTCTGTTATTGCTGAAAACTGATAAACTGAAATACTGCATACTTTTTGAAGACTAAAAAGCTGAGATAATATATATATATATATATATATACTTTACTTTTCTGAAAACTAAAAAGCTGAGAAAATATACTTTTACTTTCTGATAATACGTTTCTGATAAAACTTTTCTGATAAAGCTTTTCTGATAATACTTTTCTGATAAAACTTTTCTTATAATGCCAATGGAACCCATATCTGATAACTGATAATTCTTAGGGCAACTCAGCTTGCGCCGCACCATATGGAGGGTGTCACTAGGCGACTAATCTGGCGCCGCACTGTTGACTATGATAATCTGATAAAAGACATCTCACTGGCTATGTGGCGGAATTCTGCATCGCCTACATATAGCGAGACAACACCCCAGTGTGTGAGCGACTGACAGACTCAACCCCCCTGGAGTTAGCGGACTGTCCCCCCTTAACTTGCCTTACACAAATAGGGTGTACCGTCCGGGTCTACTGCTGATAATCTGATAACTGATAGCTGCTGATAATATGATAATAAATGGGTATCTATGGGTTTGAAAACTATTTTCTTTACTTTGAAAACTAACTTTTAATCAAAAAGCATGGGATATACATGAAACATATTTCTTTAAATGAATATAAATTCTAAATTTCTGAGATATAAAAATACTTTAAGTAAAACACACTTGAACATAAATTCTATTTAAATTATAAAACTCATATAAGTAAATAAATGTATAGACAAAACATAAAATTTCTGAAATATAAAAATATCTCTATTAACATATGGTTAAGGCATAAATTTCTATTTAACTTATAAAACACATATAAATAAATAAATGTATATTATAAATTTTCTATAACTTTGCTTAAAATAGTTTAACACTCACTTGTTTCTGGTTTTCTCTAAGCTTGCTTGGTGCTCTGGTTCCTTCGGACGTCTCATTACATTTCTTGTCTTTCCATAAAATTTCATTTTCTCCCATACTATGGAGATTTCTCCCTAAAGTAATATATTTTCAAATAAATCATTAATATAAATACAAAAACTAATACAAAAACTCAATTAACACATTTAACACTTTATTCTTCAATTTCTTCTATTCTAATAAAATCAATTACATTTAATTTGCTAAAAGTCAAGTCTCTACAATTATGTATTCCTTGATTCATTTAATTTCTCTTAAATTGAATATCATATATCACAAATAAATATATTTACTATATTTTCTAAGCATCAATTTGCATCAAAACCATACAACTACAATTTCTAATATCTTACTTATACATAAATTGAAATCTCTACACTTTCAACTTCAATTTCTACACAATTTCTCATACTAATCTTCATGAATTTAATATAAGTGAATTTCATTCACTTACCAACATCAAATTCAACTTCATCAAACTTGATTAAACTAATTATAACTTCAAATTCAAATTATATTCAAAAATTTCCAAAACTAGTGATTCAATTCTCTTTCTTGGCTAGATTAATTGTTTGATATTTAAATCCCTCAATTCATGCATCAAATTCATTATCCAAACACAACATTACAAAAACCTCGTAATACAAGTTCACTAATTTGAGAACCATTTTAATTTCTTACTTAATGATTCCAAATTCATACCATCAATTAACTCAATAACACTCCAATTACACAAATAATATCTCAATTTAAAAATCTAAACTCAAAATCATCAAATCCCCAAATCTTTACCTTACTAGTTTTCTTGATTTTCACTTAAATCAACTATAATCTAATTAATTTCAAACAAAAACACCATTAAAACTAAATCAAATACTAAAATCAACAAAACCCATAATTCCAAAACAAATCAATTTCATCAACACTTACCCAAATCCTCTTTGACTCTTCTTGGTCATCTTCTTCTTCTTCTTCTTTCTTTCTTTTTTTCTTTCTCTCTTCTCATGGTCTGCTCTGTTTCTGTTTCCATTTTTCTGCACAATTTCTGCTCTCCCTTGGCTTCTATGGCTGCTCTCTTCTTTCTCTTCTTCCTCCTTCGGCCGGACCCTTTTCCTTCTTCTTTCTCCTCCCTCTCTCTCTTTTTCTCTTCTTTCTTTTCTTCTTCTTTTTCTCTCGAATTTTTTGGTCTTTTCTTCTTTCCTTTGGCCGGTCAAAACTCTTTTATTTTATGATGCATTTTCATTTCATTTCATCTTCATTTCATTTCACTTTCATTTCATTTGCCTTTCATTTAATTTACATTTCATTTGCATCTCATTTGATTTACATTTCCTATCATAAATTCTATTTTATTTTACTTAAACAATTGCCCTTAAACTATCCTAAATTTTACAAAAGTGCCATTGGTGAAATATATTGAAATTTAATTGATTACCCTCTAATGGAACTCTAAGGGCTTGTTGATTCCTTACTAGTTCCATAAAATCTCATTCCATAAAACTCCACTCACCTTGACTTTTATTTGTCCATATGACTTAATTTGATTAGTCCACTTCTACATCTCAAAATTAATCCACCATTTAAATTTACAACACTTAATTTACTTTTACATCACACACACACACGCGCACACACACACACACACACACACACACACACACACACACACACACACACACACACACACACACACATATATATATATATATATATATATATACATACTAATAAAATTTCACCATCATATATTATTAAAAGTTTATTATCTAGCTTCCAATAATATATTCTTAACATTCCGAACTTATGGAGATCCTTATTAAATTCTCCAAAACTTATAATTAAATTTCTTATCTACTTTATGGAACCTTAATAACCATCTGTAACTATTTCAGACATTTTCCGAGTCTCTGATACCCATTTTCGAAAATCTCCACATCTATCCAATTGATTTTCTTATAGCACCATTAATACATCTAACATTCAATTTACTCATAATAAGAGCTTATCTATTTACATTTGTACTGTACAATAAATTCTGAGAGAATATATTATAATACCTACATGTATAGTACAAACTATCGGGAGGGTGTATTACAAGTCTCCACTAACTTTGACTTGGTCTAGAATTCTCTTGTTTTCTCTCCAATTCTCTCGAATTTTCTGGATTCTTCTCTTTTCACCCGGTCTGTTTTTGTTTTGGTTTGTTTGAGTTTATTTTTGGTTTGCTGACTGTATATCACACTAATATATATATATATATATATATATATATATATATAAACTTTAATAATTACAACTTGTCCCTTTACATTTTAAAATCATAATGTGACCACAACATAAAATTTTAATTGTCAGTTTAGTCCAACGATCACATTTCATTTCCATTCATTTCTCCTCCCATTAATTTTTGACTTGGCATATCATAATTGGTGTCTTTTATTTCACATGGATTGTGCTTCTTTAGGAGGAAATTTTTTATAAAACTCCACTAACTTTTAACGTTTATTTGTCCATATAACTTACTTTGATTAGTCCACTTGTACACCTCAAAATTAATCCTCCAACATTACTTTGCCACACCATTTAAAATACTAATTAAATTACAACACTTCATTTACTTTTCCATTATATATATATATATATACACTAATAAAACTTCACCATCATATATTAATAAAAGTTTATTATTTAATTTCCAAGAATATATTCTTAACATTCCGACCTTATGGAGATCCTTATTATGTTATCAAAAACTTATAATTAAATTTGTTATCTACTTTATGGAACCTTAATAACCATCTGGAACTATTCCAGACATTTTTCGAGTCTCTGATACCCTTTTTCGGAAACTTTCGAATCTATCCAATAAATTCCACTATAGCATCATTAATACATCTAACATCCAATTTATTCATAATAAGAGCTTATCTATTTACATTTGTACTGTACAATAAATTCTAAAAAAAATATTACAATACATGTACGTGTACAGTACAAACTATCAGGAGGGTGTATTACACCAACCTTGTTATTTGAAGTGTTTATGGCCGCATCCGAGTTTATTTTAAACCAACCCGGCGACGACGCCTCCCATCTCAGCATGCACAAAGGCTTGGGAAAATTGGAAACCACCAAAGCCGATCGAAAATCATTAAGGAACGATTTCGACCACGGTACAATATCCTCTGCAGTTAAAAAAAATCTGCAAATGGTAGGCTTTCTTTCTGCAAAACCAAGTCCTCCACCACACCACGCACATCTCTTCTAGCTCCGCCGCCACTAAAACAGATTGGAAAACTCTGATGAGATCCAAGAAGTAGCCTTCATTAAACAACACAAGGCCAGCTAATTGTGGGAAGGATCTCCTAACAGCCTTCAATTTGCAGCACCCCCATAACGCATGCATCGGGGTCTCAACACCTGAATTGCATATAAAGCAGATGTTAAGAACATGTACCTTCCTCGTTGCCAGAACTGCCGCCGTGGGAAGCCAATCCGACCTCACTTTCCACAAGAAGAACTTTATTTTTGGAGGGATTTGGAGCTTCCATAACTGCTTCTACCAAACCACCCCAGAAGAAGAGGATGATGAGCATCTGGCTACCCCATCATGCTGCATGGCTAGCCAGTAGCCACTCTTCACATTATACGAACCTCTTCTATCATAATGCCAGCATATTGTGTCGTCTGAAAGAGGGCTGGAAGGAGGAATGCTCAGAATTGTCGCTGCCTCTTGCTCATGGAAGGATGCTTTTATCAACTCCACATTCCAAGCACCTATCACATGTTTGAGCGCAGCAACAGAGGCATCACTTGGCAGCACCGGCGGAGAAGAGGACATCAACGATCTTGGCCTAGGAATCCATTTGTCCTTATAAATACTCAAAGAAGCTTCATTACCCATACGCCATCGGACTTCTTGATCCAGAAGGGATTTACCCCAAAGGATGCTAAGCTAAACGAAAGAGGATCTGGTCTTAAGCTTAGCCTGTAAAAACGTAGAGTTAGGATAATAAATATTTTTTAACACTATCGCCACCAACGAATCAGGATTCTCTAATAGCCTCTATCCTTGCTTTGCGAGAAGAGCTCGATTAAAATTCGATAAATTCCTAAACCCAAGGCCTCCATCTAGCTTATTTTTACACAAATTTTCCCATGAGCACCATTGAATCTTCTTCTTCGACACAGAGCTATCCTACCAAAACCGAGCCATCAATATATAGATATCTCTAATACGTGACATAGAGAGTTTGAAGAGGTTCATGGAATAAGCCGGGATCGATTGAATGACCACCTTCAACAAGACCTCTCTGCCAGCCGTAGAAAACAGTTTACATTTCCAATTTTTCAGTTTGCCCCATACTTTGTCTCTAATGGACTTAAAAAGCTCCTTTTTTGATCGGCCAACTGTGCTAGGAAGTCTAAGATAGTAGCCATGGCTTTCAGCTAATTGGACTCCGACAATATTTCGAAGCTCCTCCAACTTTAGGGCATACAACCTGCCATTGAAACAAACAGTGGATTTCTCAAGGTTGATGCACTGACCTGAAGCTGCCTCATAGACACTCAGGATATGGTGGACTTCCCTACACTCATCCACATTTGCTCGAAGGTAAAGAAAGCTATTATCAGCAAAGAACTTTACAGGCCCCTAACTTACTATCTCCCATTAGGTAGCCTGTCGGCACTCCACGGTAGCTTTCCAGTAGAGGCTTGCCTCACTGAAAGGCTTCTGTAAAGTTAAGCCATTTCTTAACTTGAAAATCTGAGTAGGAAATTTTTTTTCTAAAAAAAATTTTAACAGAGTCTCCTCTGTTTTTCTGAGATTACCAAATCTTGGAGACCTGCATAAAAACTTGAACACTTCTATAAACTCTCAAATCTCAACAGCCGTGGACCTTCGGTCTATCTCAATAATTCAACCACAACTCAAACAGTTTAAACATCAAAATATATAATTATCAAAAATAGATAAATCAAAATTTTAAATAAAATACTTATGCACTTAAAACAATATCAAAATACAAACTTAACAACTAAAACGTTATATATGCTTGTAAAATAGTCACAGCATCCTCTGACTGACCCCGTTGGTCTTCGAAGTCCCTGCAATGCCTGCACCGGTATCTGGGAGATTGATTTATAAAACATAAAGAAAAATTAGGGTGAGCTAAAAGAGCTCAGTGAGTGTTAATAATTTTTAAATAAATTTTAATCCTTTTTTTATTAACCTCCCTGAAAACTGAAAAGAATATTAATCTGTTGCTAATAAACTAAATTGAAAAGATAACTAAAATCTATTTACTGAAAGTAATATACTGGAATTCAAAATAATAAATCTTTTACTAATTCTGAAAACTGAACTTAAATATATTTCATGAAAACTATACTGAAATCTCTTTTATAAAAATTATTCTGAAATATATATTAAAATCTTTCTTACAATGCTATCCTGAAATTTACTTTCTAAAATTTTTACTGAAATCTATTTTCTGGAAACTGTTCTGAAATCTATATAGAAAACTATTCTAAAATCTAATTTCTAAAAACTGGAAAGCTTAAGAATATATACATATACTTTCACTTTGCTAAAAAAAAAAGCAGAGAAGCTGAATATATATATATATATATATATATATATATATATATATATACTTTTACTTTACTAGAAACTGAAAAGCTGAAATTATATCTTTTCTGAAAAATGATAAGTTGAAATAATATTCTTTTATATTTCTGAAAACTGAAAAGCTAATATGATATTCTTTTACGTTTCTGAAAATTGAAAAACTGATATAATATTCTCTCATTTTTCTGGAAACTGAAAAGCTGATAGTATATATAAATACTGAATAGTTTCTGAAAACTGAAAAGCTGAGAGAACACACTTTTTCTGAAAACTGAAAAGGTGAGAAAATATACTTTTACTTTTCTGGAAACTGAAAAACTTATGAATTATACTTTTATGAAAACTGAAAAACTGCAAAGAAATATATTTTTCTGATAATGCCAATGGAAACCCATATCTGATAACTGATAATCTATAGAGTGACTCAGCTGGCGCCGCACCATATGGAGGGTGTCACCAGTGACTAATCTAGCGCCGCACTAGTGACTGATAATCTGATAAAAGACATCTCACTGGCTATGTGGCAGAATTCTGCATCGCCTATATATAGCGAGACAACACCCCAGTGTGTGGCCGATTGACAGACTCAACCCCTCTGGAGTTAGCGGACTGTCCCCCCTTAACTTGCCCTACACAAATGGGGTGTACCGGCTGGGTCTACTGCTGATAATCTAATAACTGATAGCTGATCTGATAATTCTAATGAGCTGCTGATAATCTGATAATAAATGGGTATCCTATTGGCCTGAAAATATTTTCTTTTTGTCTAAAACATTCATAGAACATATTTCTTAAATTAAATCTCATGTATATATAAATATTTTCTCAAAAGAAGATAAACTTAAAACTTTTGAAATATCAATCAAGGCTGATTTCTGTTTAAATTTTAAAACTCGTATAAATAACAAATATATGTAAAATATTAAAATAACAAATCAAACTTGGAAAGAAATATACTAAATATAATTCAACTAAAAATCTGATTTTGCACCAATTTGAATTAAAATATTGACTTGCTAAACTTAACATAAAACATATCACTAAAATAAAACTTTCTTAAATAAAATCAAAACTTGCTATGAAATTTCTCATAAAATACATCACTAAAATAAAACACGTTTTCATAAAGAGTTTAACACGCACTTAATAAAATCATAACTTCATAAAATTCATTTATATAAAAATACTTTAAACACTCACTGATTTCTCTTGGCTTTAGGCGCTCTGATTCGTTCATTACACCACATTTCTTGCATTTCCGCATAATTTCATTTTCTCCCATACTATGGAGATTTCTCCCTAAAGTAATATATTTTCAAATAAATCATTCATATAAATACAACAACTAATACAAAAACTCAATTATTACACATTCTACACTTTCTTCCTCAATTTCTTCTTATCTAACTCAACCATTTACATTTATTTTACTAAAAATCATGTCACTATAATTATATATACATTGAATCATTCAATTTCTCTTTTGATTGAATTTTGTACATTACAAATCAACATTTTTACTTTATTTTCTAAGCATCAATTTGCATCAAAACTACACAAATACAATTTCTAACACTTATCATACATAAATTGAAATCTCTACACTTTCAACTTCAATCTCTACACAATTTCTCATACTAATCTTCATCAACTTAACATAAGTGAATTTCCTTCACTTAACAACATCAAATTCAATCTCATCAAGCTTTATTAAACTAATTATAAGTTCAATTTCAAATTAAATTTCAAAAATTCCAAAACTAGTGATTTCAATTTCATTTTCGATGAAATCCAATCTTCTTCTTAGTTTGAATAAATTGTTTAATGCCTCAATCTTTAATTTCATACACCAAAATCATCACCCAAACATCCAAAATCAAAGACCCAAAGTAATTTCATAAATCTTCTTCTTCTTCTTCTTCTTCTTCTCTTCTCCTTTCTCTTTTCTCTCTTTCTTCTCTTTTCTTTTTCTTCCTTCTCTCCTCTCTCTCGGCTTTCTTTTCTTCTCTTCCCCACTTGGCCGACTTTGCTTCTTGATTTCTCTAGACTCTTCAATTTTCTTTTGATTTTTATGACAAAATATTTACACATGTCATACATATATAACCTCTTGTATTTACTACTTACCCCTTGGCCTTTTTAAAACCATAAAGTTATCACAAATTGAAAGTTATTTACATGTAATTATCCAATAATATATTAATTGTCAATTTGGTCCAACAATCACATTTCATTTCATTAATTTCTCCATCCACTAATTCTTGACTTGGCATATCATAATTGGTTCCTTTTATTTCACATGGATTATGCTTCTTTAGGAGGAAATTTTCCATAAAAATTCACTAACTCTTAACTTTTATTTGTCCATATGGCTAACTTTGATTAGTCCACTTGTACACCTCAAAATTAATCCACCAACATTACTTTTCCACCACATTTAAAACATCAATTAAATTACAACACCTAATTTACTTTTCCGTCACATATATAAACACTAATAAAATTACACCATCATATATTCATAAAAATTTATTATCTAATTTCCAAAAGTATCCTTAATACTCCAAATTTATGGAAATCCTTCCTAGGTCCTCCAAAACTTATAATTAAATTTCGTATACACTTTATGGAACCTTACTAACCATCTGAAACCGTTCTGAACATTTTTCAAGTCACTAATACCCGTTCGGACACCTTTCGTAACTTTTCGGGTCTCCGGACACCTTTTCAAAAATCTCTGGATTTGTCCAATAAATACCACTATAGCCCGTTAATACATCTAACATCCAATTTACTCATAATAAGGATTTATTTATTTGCATTTATACCATACAATAAATTCTGGAAGAATATATTACAACACCTATACGTACAGTACATACTATCGGGAGGGTGTATTACAGAACTGGTGCGAGACTCACGGTCCTGCTCTTCCACACCGGATACCTTGGATCTTGCCCTTCACCTATGAATCCCGCAAGAGGCTTGACAATCCCTCTACACAGATGAGAAACAGATATGGCGACAAAGGATCGCCCTGTCGAAGTCCCCTCGACGGTTTTAGAGAGCCCTTCACCTTACCATTGATGAGGAAGAAATAACACACGAATGACACACATCGCATAATTTTATCTATCCACAAGCTCGAAAACCCAAGCTGCCGCATCATCCCCTGAATAAACGATAACTCGACCCTATCGTAACTATTTAACTATATAATAATAGTAATTTATACAATTAACAATATAATATATATTAATATATTAATATAATTATGATATGATAATTATAAATATATTAATATTACACTGTATTATAAATATGTTAATTATATCAATATTATAACTTACATTAATATTATAATTTATTGATATAAAAGTTAATTATAATATTAATAACTAATAGTTTAATTGCTTTAGGGTATTAATAATATTTTATACTTTATAAATATATCATTACTATAATAATATTATAACTTATATAGTCATGATTATAAATATTAGTTAATATCATATAATATACAATAATGATTATGTATGTATTAATTTTAATTTTATAAGTTAAAATTATATTAAAATAATTATCTAAAGGAAGCTATATAAAAAACACTTAAAAATATGCTAATAATTAATATATTATATAATTTATATATGAAGATAATTATATACTAATATATTAAATAATATTAATAATAATTAATATAGTAATATCAAATATATATACACATACTTAATAATTAATAATCCAATTATTACACCAATATAGTTGATAACAATAATAAAATTTAATATATGATAATAATTTAATAATAGGTTAATATATATTAATATATGGTATATTAGTGTAATATACCATATAATCTTATAATAAGTATAATTCATTAATATTAATAAGCTAATATTATAATTTAGTCATATTGATTAATATTAATAATAGTATTAATAAAGTTAATCATAATATTTATCAAATGATGCAATTACTATATTAATTAGGTAATAAATAATATGGTAATATATTAAATATTAGTTATAATTACCAATAAATATATTATAATATTATTAGCATCTTAAAATATATTATTATTATTATATTAATACCATAGTAAATATATTATATATTCATATTACAATAATATAGTATATATTGATATCTCATATAATATAATATCATAATATAATAATTAGTCCTAACTTATATTAATGATATTATATATATATATATATATATAAAATTACTTTTATATTGTGTTAATAGATAATATCAATATTAATGATATATGATATAGTATAAAATTATGATATTATACTTATAATATATATAATAATAATATTATGATATGATTTAGTATATTGTAATGATATAATTATACTATATTAAATATATTATAATATCAATCATATATTACCTAATAATGATATTATATATCAACTATATAATCATATAATTTGTTACGAATATATTATGAAATATAATACAGTGTATAAATATATCAAGTATTAAATATTAAATTAGAATATCAATATATTAATTAACATATAGAATATTTAATATAATGTTAAGATCATAATATTATCATTAACTAATTTGTTAATATGGTATCAGTTTAAATTATATAATATTAATTACTTATTATTATAAATTATATATAATATATCTATTATAATATGATAATATACATTACTAATTATATTAATTTTATATTTTAACTTTATATTAAATTATAGTATATAATAATAGTAATTTATATATGTTATTAATATACATATATTAATATAATATATGATATAAATATTAATATATTAATAATACAGAATATTCATATTATATTATTATGTTATGATAATTATATATTATATATTAATTATTACCATATTATAGTATATAATAATAGTAATTTATACTGTTAATGATATAAAATATATTAATAAATATATTGATATAATTATGTTATGATAATTATATATAATATTAATATTGTAATATTATTAATATGTTAATTATATCAGTATTATAACTTATATTAATATTATAATTTATTGATATAAAATTTAATTATAATATTAATAACTAATAGTTTAATTGTTTTAGGGTATTAATAATATTTTACACTATATAAATATATCATTACTATAATAATATTATAACTAATATAATCATAATTATAAATATTAGTTAATATTATATAGTATACAATAATATTTCGTATTATAATTATCATATAAATATAAATATATTATATAATAGTCATATATATTAAATAATATATATTATATGACAAGATGAGGTTGGCCCCCAGTGGTTTGCTCCATATATTTATACCTTTGAGGTTGTGAGTTTGAGTCGTTTCCCCCTCCTTAAATATCAAATTAATTGTAATTGTTCAAAATTATTTATATATATATATATATATATATATATATATATTATATGGCATGATGTAATATGTATAATATCATATCAATAAGTATATTATAAACATATCAATATCTATGAATAAATACCTATGGTATAAACATTGTAATTAGTATAGATATTAATAGAGATGACCATTGGAACCGGACCGGCGGTTCCGGTTCCGGAACCGTCAGTTCCGGTTCCAATTTTTCCTCAACCGGAACCGGGATCGGGGAGGTCCCGGTCCCGGTTCCAGTTGAAATCGAGGGGAACCGCCAGGTTCGGTTCCTCCCCAATTTTTTTGGAACCGCCAGTTCCAAACCGGCAAAAAATAAAAAAATAAAAAATAAAAAATAAAAAATAAATTAATAAAAAAAATTAAATATATAAATAACGATAATAATATATATAAATAAACTGGGTACTCGATTGCAAAAAAAATAACAATAAAATTGAAATAAAATTTTGATAATATCATAAAACTATAAAATTAAATAAATAAATAAAAAATTAGGGCTTGCACTTAATTTTACCTTAATTAAGCTGCCTACGTATCCTCTAGGAGGAATCAAAGCCCACGTAGTTCTTTTACCTGTTATGTTTCGGATGTGATCAATCGTCGCTTGTTCCTTCAGTTGCTGTTGTATCCTCGTTGGTGTCGAAGAAGTCATTGTCGTCGGACACCAGATCCAATTCCTGCTGCCGGTAAGTGGCTTTGGTCCAGTCGTCAACACAGACTTGGATCTGTATTGAGTCAGGACTGTGCAATGCTTGTCTCTCGTCCAGAAAATTGCCACCTGCACTAAATTATTGTTCGACGGCGACGGTCGAGATAAGGGTTCCAAAAATTTGTTTGGCAATGATGGCCAAAATTGGAAAGTTAGTTTTGTGCTCCCTCCACCACTGTAGGACGTTAAAGTCTGGGGTGTCCAAAAATTCAAAGGAGCCCGTCGAACAAGAATTTAGTACAGGTGGCAATGATGGCCAAAATTGAAAAGTTAGTTTCGTGCTCCCTCCACCACTGTAGGACGTTAAAGTCTAGGATGTCCAAAAATTCAAAGGAGGTGTTTATGTAAACATTAACCTCTAAAACATAGGTTGATGAAGACGAACTCCCCGACGTCCTTGCTTTTTTGGTAAACACGCTTGCCCCTAACTTCCTTAATGTGGAGAGAAAGCACAAATGACTAGTACTACCGCTTCCGCTTGGTTCCCATTGTTGAACAATAATGTTCAGCGAGGGACCGTAAACATAACGATATTCGTCATACATTGAATAAAATAAATTCCTAACATTATTATATAAACCACTAACATCTATATCCATTATCCCTAGAAATTGGTAATAAAGTGTAAAAAATTCATATAAACTATTAAATTTATTCCTAGGGTCAAAACCTGGTGCAGCAGTATAAATTACAGGAATGTCCCTATAATAGTTTATCCATCTTTCTCGCATTGCATAAATACACGGAACTAATTCATTTATTTGTGCACATTCATTAAGTGCACTTACAATATTAAGGGCTTCAAATAAAAATAAATGTGCAGTTGGATAATATATACCGGGTAAAGAATGTGTTGCATCATGAAAAACTTTTAAAAGCATGCAAATTTTTGTACAAATATCCCAATGATGTTCATATAAATTAATGGTATTAACATTATGCTGCATAAATCTAACTAATAATTCTCTATACTTGTAGCTTTCACAAAGCAACTTATATGTGGAGTTCCAACGAGTTGGAACATCACGGGAAAACCTAATTGGATGTTTCTCGTTAGCTTTACAATACCTAGCCCATTGTTTCATAGTGCTAGGATGTTTCCACAAATAGTATAGAGCATCCCTAATTGGTGTAATCCACTCATGTAGTGTTTGCAAGCTATGTCGTATACATATATTTAAAACATGGGAAACACATCTTTGATGAAAAAATCTGCCGCCAAAATAGGGTTGACACAATTGAATTAATTGTGGAACGGCGGCAGTATTATTTGCAGCATTATCAAAACCAATTGCAAAAATTTTACTCTCAATACAATATTCTTCAAAAATAATTTTCATTAATTTATAAATATTGTCAGCAGTATGGGTGTCGTCAAAAACTCTAAATGCCAATATTCGTTTTTGCAAATCCCATGATTGGTTAACGAAATGGCAAGTGAGTCCTAAGTATGAATGTTTTTGCCAATGATCACTCCAGATATCGGCACAAACAGACACACGACCTGGATAATTTTGAAAATATTTTACTAAAGCTTTTTTTTCTTTTTTATAAATATCACACATAGTACGTTTTAATGTGGTCCTAGGTACTCTACATGCAGCGGGATTTAAAGCATTATGACAATATTTTAAAAAATCAGTTTTTTCCCCAAAACTAAAGGGGAGATGTTCGATCGCTACCATTCTTGCTAATTGGTCCATATTATTTTGATCAGTATATTTAAATAAAGAATGGTTAGGGGATGTGTACCTTGCAATTTGGTGTTGTCCTCGCTGATGGTGAGCTTCGGCTGGATGCATGCTGTTGATATGCTTCCAATACGTCCCGTACCCTCCAGATTTGTTCTATTTAAAATCTTTGGAACAATAGTTGCAAACCACTATAACTAACTCATCCTTCTCCACCCTCTTCATATGAACTTTAAAAAGTTCAGATTTGTACTTTGACAAATCTGGCTGCGCCTGCAGCATTTGTACGGTTTCACTTGGGATTGGGAGGGTTGGAGCAGAGGAGGGACCACCGCTAGAAGATGTATGAGAACAATCAGGATTAAAATTAAAAGGAGTTTCATTACCAAAAATTACCTCCTCAAATTCTCTTTCTTGCAGGTATTCAGCAAAATTTCGATCGTTGTTGTATTCTGGGAAAGGGCGACTTTGCACTTCTTGAACATTTAAATCCGGTATCTGCTCATTTTGCTCAGCGTTTTTGTTGGAAAAGGACCTTCGGCCTCCGAAAATAGATTTTCGACCTCTGAAAATAGATGGTCTTGAGGGTGATGCCATTATAAATTTATAAAATAAAATGTTTAAACAAATAATGAAAACAATTGCAGTAGTGAAAAATAATAGCAAGATTGAGAGAATGAGAGAATTAGAAAAATATTGAGAGAATTAGAGATGAGAGAAATATTGAGAGAATGAGAGAATTTGTGTGAATGAATTGGAGAATTGATGGGGTTTATATAGCTTTTTGGATTGGGAAAAAATTAATATTTTTAAAAATTTAGGGGGTTAAATTGTAATTTTCTAGGGGTATTTTGGTAATTTTTAGGGAAGGAGCCGTTGAACAACGGCTCCCTCAACGTTCACATAAAAATTTTTAAAAAATTTTAAATTTTTTTTTTAAAAAAAAGAAAAACCGGAACCGCCCGATCCCGAGTGGTTCCGTGAACCGCCGGTTAGGAACTGGCGGTTTCGATTTTTTTTAGGGCTAACCGGAACCGGGACTGGCTGTCCCGATTCCGGTGCCCGGTTCCGGAACCAGTTTTGAACCATAACCTAAGGTTCGGTTCAAAACCGCTGGTTCGATTTGAATCGCCTGATTCGAACCGAACCGGGGCCATCCTTAGATATTAATATTAATAATAATTTTATGATATATAGTATATAATTATAATTATATGTATTATTACCTTATTCATATCATTATAATTATTTTTTTTGAGAAAAGATAAATATATAGAACGAGGAAAAATTACAGAATAGAACTCGAATCTTTAAGAAGAAGATCCTAAATACAAGATGGGAAGTCATCCACCCAGACCACCTATCTCTCCTCAGCTAAGGCTAGCTTAGCAAGAGAATGTGTCATACGATTAACACTTCTCGGAACATGATTAAACGAAACCAAACAACTAAAGTCCTGAACTAAATCGAAAATATCATCCAAAACAAGGCCAATAGTAGATAAGGCACTACATTTCTTAATAAGCAAAGCAATAACAGATAGAGTGTCTGATTCCACAACTACATTCGACACTGCATTCAGAAGAGCAAGTTGCAGACCAAAGAAAATCGCCTTGGCTTCGGCAATGTCAGGAGGAAGAACACCATGAATCACATCAAAACCTGCCAGCAATACCACACCATCTGAATTTCAAATGATTGCACCTAACCCTGTAAAACCATTATCTGAACCAATAGCTGCATCTGTGTTGATTTTAATCGAACCAGATATAGGCGGAATCCACCTTACCATCCAGCCAACACACTGTCGCGGCAACACAAAAGAAGATGCAGCTGCAAAAGCATCAAGGAAGCAATGACACCAAGGGACAACATTGACCAGGGGCAAAGCAATTCGGTGGTGCCGCAAATTATTTCCGCTATTCCATAAACACCAGAGCACAGTTGCAAATAACAGAAAATTCTCCAGCGAATGGTGTGATTTACACCAATACAGAAAATCAAAAGAGGTTAAAAAATTAGAAATAGAATGCGGCAATAAGGAGGAGCAATCATCCCGAACTGAACACAGCAAGGGATAAAACCAAATCCCATGTAAGGTAGATTCCTAAGCTTGGAGACAGAATGCACAAGTGATAGTAGAAACTGGGACCTTGTGCCTAGCAAGATTCACAAGAGATGGAACACCTTCAATGCACAACCTCCAAAGAACGATTTTCAGTTTACTAGGGAGCTGTAAACTCCATAAAAAACGCCTCCAAACAACCATCGAAGAAGATGAACTTGCCGAAGGACAGCAAAATTTTGCTCAGCCAACCAATAACCGGATTTAACAGTGTATACACCATCCTTTGTAAAATGCCAAAGCTGAGAATTGAGCTGAGGAAATATAGGCAATGGCAAGCTCAAAATAGCAACGGCATCGAAGGGGAGGAAGTGAGTTTTAACAAGTTGAACATTTCATCCACCATCTACATGAAGAAGATCACAACCAAGGGAAGTATCAGATAAGGATCCTCCCGAGACAACCTTGAATGACAAAGGTCGAGGGATCCATCGATCATGTAAAACTGATATTGAACTACAATTACCAACCCACCAACGGAGGCCATTAGATAATAGTTCACGACCCCATAGGATACTCCTCCATATATAAAAGCTTGTATGTTTAATAGTAGCCTGCAAAAAAGAACAAGTTGGAAAATATAAACTTTTTAGCACCCTCGCTACAAGGGAATTAGGATGTTGAAAAATTCTCCATGCTTGTTTTCCCAACAACACTTGATTAAACGAAGCCAAATTCCTGAATCCCAAACCATCATATAATTTATTTTTACAAAGGAATTTCCAATCACACCAATGAATAGAGTGTTTTGAAGCATCACCAGACCACTAGAACTGAGCAATAAGCTGATGAATATCATTAATAAATGAAACAGGAAGACGAAAAAACTGCATAGAATACATAGGTATAGCCTGAATAACAGACTTTAACAAAATTTCTCTTCCTCCTGCTGAAAAAAACCTATGTTGCCACCCCCTAAATCGAGCAAGGATACGATCCTTAATACAAGCAAAAAGATGATGCCGGTCCCTTCTAGCAAAACAAGGTAACCCAAGATATCTAGAATGGCAATCCACTGAAGCAAAACCCAGACGGCCAGCCAAAAAATCCTTATTAGTAATTGGAACTTGAGGGCTAAAAGCAATACCCAATTTAACAAAATTGATAATCTGAACACTAGCTGTAGAATAACAATTGAGAATATCCAAAATAGCATCACAATCTGAAACTCTAGCACGAGAGAAAAGTAAACTGTCATCTACGAAAAACAAATGTGAGATATGTAGACCACGCCTACCACATTGCAATCCCGCAATTAAATCCTTCTTTCAGCATTACGGATAAGGGCAGATAAACCTTCAGCACAAACCAAAAATAGATATGGAGAAAGGGGATCACCCTATCGCAACCCTTTTGATGGCTGCATTGAGCCTTGCACATTACCATTTAAAAGGAAAGAATAAGAAACAGAAGTGACACAATCCATAATCTTCGCAGTCCAAGTGGAAGAGAACCCCAATTTAATCAACATGCCCCTAAAAAAACACCACTTAACTCTATCATAAGCTTTTGACATATCCAACTTTAAAGTGAGATATCCAGTTTTACTTTTAATTCATCTTTGTAATGAATGTATACACTCAAAACCGATGATGGCATTATCAGTAATCAATCTACCGGGCAGAAAAGCACTTTGATTTTCAGAAATTGCATCTCCAAGAACAAGTTTGAACCGGTTTGCTAAAGCCTTTGCAACAATTTTATATAAAACATTATATAAGCTGATTAGGCGAAAATCTGAAACTTTAGTTGGCCTAGAAACCTTAGGAATAAGCACAATAACCGTAGAATTTAATTCATGAACAGAATAGCCATCATTCAAACATCGAAGGCATGCTTTAGTAACCAAATCCCCAATATGATTCCAATAAGTTTGGTAAAAAAGAGCAGGAAAACCATCAATACCTGGAGCCTTTGTATGATACATTTGGAAAAAGAGCATTTTTAACTTCCTTCACAGAAAAAGCTGTATCAAGAGTTACATTCATGGAAGGTGATATTTTTGGTTCCACAACATCAAGTACAGCCTCTAAATTAACAGGAGATGGACCCGAAGTAGAAAAGATGTCAACAAAATAACTACTGACAATATAGGAAATATCTTCTAGATTTGTACACCACATTCCATTTAAATCAAACAACCCATCAATAGTGTTTTTGGCTAGGCGAACCGTAGATTGAGCATGAAAAAAACGTGTATTTTTATCACCATCCCTCAACCATTGGACTCTAGATCGTTGTTTCTAATAATTCTCCTCTACAGATAACAATTGATTAAGCTCTGTTTCAACTATTTTAAGTTGATCCCACTCACTAGAATTACTCACCATATTACATCGCTGGAGCTCAATTTTTTTTGTATTGATTTGTTGTCTAACAGTAGCTATATTATGAGAAGAATACCATTGTTCTAATTGTTGATAACAACTCTCAAGCCCACCCAACACAACTCTCACGACTTCACTTTCATTTGCACCCAACCTCGACCAAGAAGCTGCCACTAAATCCTCACATTTTTTTCTCATGTATCCAACATGCATCAAACTGGAAACGTCTATACCTACCCATTTGCCTTGGAGAAATAGAAGGACCATCTAACACATTAATAATAATAGGTCTATGATCGGAACGCCAAAAATTCAAATGAGATACAAAGGAATTAGGAAACATATTGCGCCAATCAATATTACATACCGCACGGTCTAGGCGAGCTTGGACAAATGCATTACCGTCACAGCCATTATACCAAGTGAAATCACTGCCCCTGTAACCCAAATCATGCAATGCACAATCCGCAAGAACTTCACGAAAGTTACACATCAAATTATCGGATTGAAGTGAACCACCCCCTTTTTCGGAACAAAATAGAATTTCATTAAAGTCACCGCAAGTAACCAAGGCAAAGAAGACATGGGTTTAAGACGCCTCAAAAGATTCCAAGAAGTCATACATTGTATAGCATCCAGATTACCATAAAACCCCGTAAAACGCCACTGTTTACCAAAATGAGAAAGCACATGAACATCAATGTGAAATTTCGAATAGGACAACAAAGTAACATCAACATGTCGAGACCAAAAAAGGTACAAGCCGCCACTTCGTCCCTCTCAACCACCAACTTACCCATAAAACCAATCTGAACACAAAACATTTTCATCCTAGCTGTTGATGATATTGTTTTGGATAGGAAAACAATATCAGGAGAGTGATCTCGCATATGGTGTGCAAGACTTGGAACGCACGATTACTCCCCAATCCACATACGTTCCAGACAAAGGTTTTCATTGATGACGGCAGGCCTGATCAACAGAGCCCGCCGATAAAAGGTTGAACAAAAAATTGGATGCCTCGTCAATTCGTGGTTTCTTACCACTGGCAGTATGTGCAGTCACTTCAGTTGGCCGCTTCCCTATTGTAGTACTCATGCATGGAAGCATACTAGTACCATGCAACTTTCTTCCATTTTCTATGTTTATTGTGGACATACCCCTTATCAATTTAACGTACAGGATGGGCAAATATAGGTATCTCCCCATCAATATTCATCACTTTAGCAGTATCAACTTGGACAGCCATATCATCTTCCCGCTTTGTATGAGAATCCATGTTACTTAAAGTGATATTGAAAGGTTCCTTTATGGTATTTAAATCCCCCGCGACCTTATCCACATGCAGCGAAGATTACGTAACCACCACCTCTGAAACATCATTTGAAACTACCGTGAGCGGAACAACCCTTGGTGAATCAAATGAACTGCCTTCGTCCTGCAGAACCGCCTCATTGACAGCCACCGCCTCTGTAACCAAAATCAGAATCATCAACTTAGCAAGTAAATGAGCATCACTTCCCATGTTAGGCTCCGCAGCTTGGTGTTGCAACCCCATCTGTGTACTCATCTCTGACCGTATAATAGTATCGCCATGAGGAGGTATAGATGAATCAATGGCAAGTTGGGTTGTCGGACTCGGAGATGTTCTTCGGTTACGCACCGGGCTTGATGCACGAAGCCAAGCACCATACGGAATCTTACGAGGATTAACCAGGGTAGGGGCATCTTCCTCAACACATTCACGAAAAACATGTCCAAGCCTTCCACAATGAGAACAAAATTCCGGCAATCTCTCATAATGAAAGAGCATAGTAGACGCCTTGCCAGAATCATCCAAAATCAAGCGAACACATCTTTGCAAAGGTTTAGAAATGTTCACCTTGACCCGAACACGAAGAAACTTTCCAAAACAATCATCCGTAGCACCAAGATCGATGTCACAGACTTCACCAATTTGTCTCCTTATAAATAATCCAATATCCCTTGTCATACAAACAAGAGCGACATTGTGTGCCTGTACCCAGAACTCAGATTCTGAGAACATCATATCTCCTAAATCACCTGTCCCACTAGGTTCCTCCAACATAAGGAGCGCCTTATCGAAATTCCACGGACCTCCAGCAAGAATCCGTTTTCTATCACTCAAATTCCGAAAATAGAAGACAAACACATTGGTATTCAATACTTCAATATCTACCTCCTACGATGTCTTCCAAATCTTAGGTAGAATCGTTTGAAATGCTTCCCTATTAATCACTTTAGAACTGAGTACTTTGCCAACCAGACATGAGGACAGTTTTTGAGCTCCAATCCTAGGCAAATTGGTATCTAATGTGGCAATTGGACCATCATTCTCAGAGAGTGAAAGTGAAGCACACAAATTCGAAATATCAAAACCTTCCATAACAATCTGACAAAAGAACCAAAACCAAACTAATAATATACAATCTAGGCCAAAGCCAATGGTCTAGGTTAAAACCTTAAAATCTCCCCCCACCCCAATTTTCAGAGAAAACTAGAAAGAGGACTACTTAAAATATAAAAAAATACAAATAATTATTAAACTAATCATATATACGAATAAACTATAATAATTACAATAATATCTATTAAAATATGGTTACATATTAATATTATTCCTATAACTATTAATCAATTATTAATCATAAATTATAAAATAATATATAATTAATATATTTAGTAGTATATATTAATATTGGTTACTTATAACATTATTATTAGATACTAATATTATTATTATAATATACAGTAATTGATAATATAACCAAATAGTATTATATAATAAAAGTATATTATATTATATCACATTATTAATATTATGATACTTAATTATTAATATTATCATAATTTTTTTTAAGGGGTACAACTACAATATTAATAAATGTCAGGACCTGTCGAGATTAATCAATAAATGTGCAGCCCGGATATTTTTTCCTATAACGGGCGACATCTACTCTTACAATAAGGGGAGAAAACTACTCACATATGCTGGCAAATGTGCAAGGTGGGAATTAAACACTCACCACTAAAGTGGGAGGGAGGTGCACTAATCACTTGAGCTATGAGTGGATGTGCAATACTATCATAATTAATAAGTATTATTATTAATATATTATATAATATGGATAGTATGCATATACTATATTAATATCTATATTATATTTAGTTATAATCATAGTTATAATGGTATACTATTATACTATCATTAATAATGACTATTTAACTATTAATTATTATTATTATATATATCATCATTTAACATTATAATATATATATATATATTTATTATAAACTTACTGTTAATAGCTCAAATACTAATAATTAAATTATATAATATTAATTACTTATTATTATAAATTATATATGATGTACCTATTATAATATGATAATATACATATATTAATATAATATATGATATAAATATTAATATGTTAATAATACAATATATTGATATTATATTTTTTTAAGGGGGTATAATTACAATATCAACAACTGCCGGGATCTGCCGAGTTTAACCACTAAACGCGTAGCTCGGATATCTACTCCCATAGCGGGAAAATACTACTCCCACAATAATATATTGATATTATATTACTATGTTATGATAATTATATGTTATATATTAATTATTATCATATTATAGTATATAATAATAGTAATTTATACAATTAATGATATAATATATATTAATTAATATGTTGATATAATTATGATATGATAATATCATATAGTATACAATGATGATTATGTATGTATTAATGTTATAAGTTAAAATTATATTAAAATAATTATCTAAAGGAAGCTATATAAAAAATATTTAAAAATATGTTAATAATTAATATATTATATAGCTTTTATATGAAGGTAATTATATACTAATATATTAAATAATATTAATAATAATTAATATAGTAATATCAATTATATATACACATACTTAATAATATTAATAACCCAATTATTACACTAATATAGTTGATAACAATAATAAAATTTAATATATGGTAATAACTTAATAATATATATTAGTCATATCCAATGCCCTAATATACATTAATATATTGTATATTAGTGTAATATACCATATAATCTTATAATAAGTATAATCCATTAATATTAATAATAGTATTAATAAAGTTAATTATAATTTTTATCAAATCATGTAATTACTATATTATTTAGGTAATAGTGGAAATAAATAATATGGTAATATATTAAATATTAGTTATAATTACCAATAAATATATTATAATATTATTACCATCTTAAAATTTATATTATTATTATTATTATATTAATTTCATAGTAAATACATTATATATTCATATTATAATAATATAGTATATATTGATATCTTATATAACATAATATCATAATATAATAATTAGTCATAGCTTATATTAATTATATTATAGATATGTACTAAATATATCATATTTATTACTTTTATATTATGTTAATAGATAATAATAATATTAATGATATGTGATATAATATATAAAATTATGATATTATACTTATGATATATATAATAATAATATTATGGTATGATTTAGTATACTGTCATGATATAATTATAATATATTAAATATATTATAATATCAATTATATATTACCTAATAATGATATTATATATTAATTATATAATTAGTTACGAAAATATTAAGAAACATTATACAGTGAATAAATTTGTCAAGTATTAAACTCCATATTTTAATCGTATTTGAGTAAGTGGTTATCATTCTTCTCTCTAAAAACTCTTATAGGGTTTTCTTTATGGAAGTAGTTAGGGAGTACTTCTGGACTCAATTTTTTCGCTTCGTATGAGCGTAGACCTTTTGCTTTGCTTCTTTTTCCCGTTCTCTTTCATCGCTTATTCTTTGTCGCTATGGTGCTTTGTGGGTTGGTGCGGCTCTTGATGGATTCAGACAAGATTGCGGCATTATGTTCTAATATGAAGCTCTCTGATGACGAGAGGCCAGTGTAGTTTGTGGGAAGAGATCTTAAGGAAGAGGGGTCGCAGAAGATGTCCTTATGTTTGGTGGGAAAACATCTTGCTGGACGACAAACAAATAGAGATGCCTTTCGAGCCCTTATTTCAAAAATTTGGCGCACAAGTCAGGAGGTGACTGTCAAGATTGTGAGAGACAACATTTTTGCTTTATATTTCTAAAATCTTAGGGATAAAAAGAGAGTGTTTTCCGGTGGGCCATGGAAATTAGAGGAACTGTTAGGGTGGGGCAATTTTACGAAGATGAAGTTTACCAGCGTGGAATTCTGGGTGCAGATTCACAATGTACCCCTTTATGCATGACTCGTGATATTGGTCTATTACTAGGCTCAAGGATTGGTACAGTTTCGGATATTGATCTTGGCACCATGGGAGATTATGTGGGTAAGTTTATTCGTGTTAGAGTTTTGGTTTACATCTCTCGGCCATTAAAATGGGGTATTCAGATTCAGTTAGAGGACTCAGGTCGATGAACAAATAATTCTGCTCCGATACAAAAAAAATGCTAGAGTTTTGTTTCGAATGTGGGTTGGTTGGGCATTCCTCCCGTGAATGTCCCTCCTTTAATAGTTCTTATGGGGTGGGTGTTAATGCCAACTACAATTTCGAATTTTGGTTGTGAGCGACTAGCCCTCTAGGGGATCATTTTCTACGGAATGCTCATAAGGCGGCCACGCCTTCTCAGGTCCTGCACACTGGCAGTGCCGTCAACCTTAATCAGGGTGCTATTTCTGGAAAGATGTTCGTGTTCCCTTCAGAAACGACGTCGAAAAATTCGACCAGCTCAGGGAAAGGAAAGGAGAAGATTTGTGGCATGATCTTATGGGATTCAGTGATCCCTACAAAGGTGGAAAGGCGGGTCGACGAAATTGGTGTAGTTACATATCCTACATGTGAAGGGAATCAAGTTGTTAATGTTAACTAGATCTCTAAGACTGTTTGTACAACTGAATTTTCGGAGGAGTAGCTAGTATTTAAGCTCAGCGGGGACACTAACAAAGCCTCTTTCCTTGCTAAGACAGATTAGAGAGAGGTTCTTGCAGCCATGGACCAACCTAACAATATTGGACCTATTATACAGAAGGGTATAAAGGTCAATGCTGCTAATATGGAAGTTGACAGCATGTTTGAATTTCATGCAGTGGGTGGGAAGGAACATGCAGCATCTAATTCAAGCTTGGTATTTCTAGCTACCACGTAACTTGAGGGTTGCTTCATAGAGCCAGATGGGCGTTCTTTGAATCAAGGCGGTTTGAGCAGCCATGCAATACCACATCCCTCTTTAGTTCAAAGCCACCTAAGTGGAAGAGGCTGGCAAGATAGGGACCTCAGCTCGTGTCCATTCGTGGTGGGGGTCGGGGCTGTTGAAGAGATCACCGGTAGGTCTGGATGATGGTTATGAAATTCTAGGATTGAAGAATTAATATTTTCGACTGAATTGGCAGGACCTATTAATCAGGCCTGCCAGGAGCCATGGAAATCCTTATTTCGAACGTTCGGAGGGTGGGAAACTCTCGAATGTTTCAAACCCTACAATGCCATTTGCAGGATTCTTCTTCCAAGGTGGTTTTTCTTTCAGAAACGTTGTGTGATTCTAATTGTTTGGAGATATTATGGGTTCGATTAGGTTTTGTCGACAAACTTTCAATGGATAGAGTGGGTTGCAAGGGCGGCTTGGGTCTCTTCTGGTCTGATCAGGTTATTGTTTCTTTGCTTTCTTTTTCTTCTTTTCATATTGATGTTCAGATTGTTTCTTCGAATAATAAAGTTTGGCAATTTACTGGCTTCTATGGCCATCCAAAAACTTCTCAAAGAATTCACGGGTGGACATTACTTAGGCAGTCATGTTCTTTTCTTCCCTTCATTGGTCATGCGAAGGGGATTCCAACAAGATTCTTCACTCTCAAAATAAATGTGGTGAGGCGGCTAGGCCGAGCTACTTAATAAAATTTTTTTGTGATGCTCTTAACGATTGTTCGCTTTAAGATTTGGGGTTTGTTGGTCCACAGTTCACTTGGTGCAACAACCGAAATTCTTTGGAGTTTGTTCAAGAGAGGCTCGATCGGTTTGTTAGGTGTTAGAACTTGTCGTAGCTCTTTCCCTTTTCTCATGTTCAACATCTGGACTTCTGGGGTTCGGATCACCGGCCGTTAATTATAGAATTTTTTGGTGTTGAGGAGGTGCCTTGTGTGACTGCTAGAAGGGGTGGTAGGCAGTTTCATTGTAATATACCCTCCCAATAGTGTGTACTGTACATGTATATGTATTGTAATATATTTTTTCCAGAATTGTTGTACGGTATACATGTGAATAAGTATGCCCTTATTATGAGTCAATTGAATGTTAGATGTATTAACAGTACAATAATGAAATTTTTCGGATCTGTCCGGAGGATTTTCGGAAAGGTGTCCAGAGACCCGAAAAAGTTATGAAATGTGTCCGGACGGGTATTAAAGGCCCTGAAATGCACTCCCGGAACCTAAACAGCACTTTTGGAGGAAATCCAGACGATTCCGATAACATTCAAAAATTTTCTAAATCGATCCAAAAACTGTTTGCAAAAACTATTTCAGGGTTCCCACAGTTGTTATCCGAAAACTGTTTGAGTTGTTCGGAACGGTTTCGGATGCTCAGTAAGGCTCCGTAAAGTGTAGACGAAATTTAATTATAAGTGTCAGAGGTCCTAGGAAGAATTTTGTATAAATTTGGAGTATTAAGGATATTTTTAGAAGTTAAATAATAAATTTTTGTGACACATGAGATGGTGTAATTTGATTGGTATTTTAAATGTGGTGGAAAAGAAATTTAGGTGGATTAATGTGAAGTGAACAAGTGGATTAAATCAAGGTAAACTATATGGATTAATGTGAAGTGAACAAGTGGATTAAATCAAGGTGAGTGGATTTTTATGGAGCAATAAAAGTCAAAAGTGAGTGGATTTTTATAGAATTAGTTGAAAGTCAACTAACCATTAGAGTTTAACCAATCAAATCTCATCATCTTTAACCAATGGTTTTCTTACAAATTTCAAGATAGTTTAAGGGCAAAAACTTAAAAAAATCAAGGCCTATATAAAGAGCAAAATCATAAAAAAATTTTAAAAGGAAAAGTGGAGAGAGGTTCGGCCAAAGGGAGGAGAGGAAGAGAAAGAGGCACTTTTCAAGCCATTATCAAGGATTCTCAAGGCTATACAAGCCTACTTTACAAACCTAAAAAGAAAGGTTCAACTATATCAAGTTGGAATTAAGACATCAAACAAGTATCCAAGCCAAGCAAGAGGATTTAAAGTCATAAGATGAGTTATTAGTTGTTGGGAACTTTGAATTAAACTTGAATGAATGTTATAATTAGTTTAAATCAAGTTGGATGATGTTGAATTTGATAATACTAAGCAAAGGAAAGTCATGTATATTAAGTTGACAAAGATTAGTGTGTGATCAAGCTAGGGTTTGGTGTGATTTTTGCTTGAAAATTTCAATCTATGCATGCTAAGGCACTAATACAGAAATTGATGTAATTTTCATGTAATTAATGTTAAGAAATTGAAAGAAAATTTTTGGTGAATGCATGATGAAGTTTCGGCCAGCCATGTGTGTGATGGTTGAGTTAAATGTTTCTTCATGTTAATGTGTAGGAAAATCAGAGGCGGAAAAATCGAATTGGTGCTTGGAAATTTAGTAACGGAAAAGTGAGTGTTAAACTATTTTATGTAAGGTGCATTTTATTTTAATAATATGTTTTATGTAAATTTATATAAAGTTATTATTTTATTCTCTAAATATAGTCATGATTTTGGGAATGTAAATAAACTAAAGATTTCAAGATAAGTAATTTGGCCCAACGAGTTAGCGCGTTGGCTTCTACGTGGCGATGCAGGAATTCCGCTACGTAAATCGGTTTATTTATTGAGTGGCTTGAAGCAAGGTTCCGCCGCCAGGTTCGATCCGAACCGAGATTCCCACGTACCTTACCTAGGGTATTTTTTAGGAATAGGCCGTCAATGGATGGTGATTTCCACTAGTAATATTTTCGATCATTTTATAACCACCACTGAGCACAGTTTTCAGGAAACAGGAAAAGTCTTATTATTATTCATTTCAGTACATTTTAATTAAATTGTTATGATGATCATATATTTATTTTTTACAGATTTAAATCGTTGTAACGTTATTCAAACTGTTGTAATATTTTAGTATTGTTATAACATACTTTCAGGGAGGTTTAATTAGAAAGATTAAATTTGTTTAGAAACCAATAACACTCACTGAGCTCGTTTAGCTCACTATATTTTCATGTTTTATAAAACCAACCTCCCCCAGATACATGTGCAGGTGTTGCATGGACTTCCCAGGACCAGCAAGAATAGTCGAAAATTGCTGTGATTGTCTTAAAAATATCTATTAGATAATTGAAATGACAAAATACGTATTATGTTTTATTTGTAATACTCATGTAAAATTATATTTTGAAGAATACCTTATGTAAGTACTATTTGTTTTAATGCATGAATATTTTATTTAAAATTTGATTTGTCTACTTTCGGTTACTTTAAATTTTGTGGTTGAGTTGTGATTTTTTTTATGATGGACCTAAAACCCTAATGGTAGTGGAAAAGTATTTGATTTTAAAAGTGCTTTTAAACTGTTTTACAGGTGAATAGTAATGGGAATTGTCCAAAAATACATTCGTCATGCTACCAAAAATTTAATAAAGCAATTTTGTATAAAAAGAAAAACATTTACTCAGATTTTAAGATAAGTAACGGCTTAGTTTCACGGAAGCCTTTCAGCGGGGCAAGCATTGACTGGGAAGCTACCGTGGGGTTACCAGCAGGCCGCCTAGCGTAAGATAATAGGAAAGAGGCATGTCATTCATTTCGAGGATAAATGGTCAGATTTTGAAGAGTGTGCTGAGCTTGTTCGTAGGTGCTGGATTCCATATAAGGTTGCTGACAGTGTGGCAGGAGTGGTTGCTGGTTTGAAGAGCTGTGAAATGGCTCTAAATGGGTGGAGCTCCAACACTTTCAAGTCGCTTCGGCACCACATTGCTGTCAAGCGGAAGAAGCTGCATGATTTGAATTTGGCGGTAGATGCTTCTAGCTGGGGACACTCTGCAAGGTGGAAAAAGAATTGGACTCTCATCTTTACAAGGATGAGCACTACTAGCACTAGCGTAGTAGAGTTGCTTGGCTCCGTTGTGGTGATCGCAATAGCCGATTTTTTTCACAATAAAGCTTCAGCTAGGCAGTGGCGTAATTGTATTGAAGGGCTGTTGGATGATAATAACAGGTGGCATGATGCACATGATAGAGTTGCGGCTGTGATCCAAAATTATTTTGAGAAAATTTTCTCTTCCTTTTCACCTTCGGCTGCCGACTTTGAGGCTGTCCTCCAAGCAGTGGATAGTCGAGTTACCCTGGCTATGAACAGATCCTTAGAAGCCCCTTTCTTGGCGGAGAAAGTTTGTAAGGTGGTATTTGGGATGCATTCGAGTAAATCCCCTGGTAGGGATAGAATGCCGGCATTATTTTTGCAGGAAAAACAAGCGGTAGAAGCGAAAAGTTTGGTTGATATATTTTTAAAATTTTCCTTAAAAAGAGAGCAGACCTTAACCCTTGATTAATTAACATACATGAAAAGGTACTGTATCTTTTTAAACGTGACGATTGATGTTGCGTCGATATGGAACCGTAAGATCTTCTACTTCAATCACGACCTAGGAGTGTGGGCTCCTTTTCTTTGAATTGTATACTTGAGGATGGAAAACAAAAAACTTTTTTCTTTTTAGTTAATAACAATAACCCTCCTGAGAAAACGAAGAACATTTGGTCACTTGTGAATTCACAATATTTCGATCGAAACTCGCATGAACCCAATTCGATGTTGTGCACAAAGCCTTTTGATGTAAAAGCTACTAATGCACTATTGAAACTAAACGCTCTTTTCTCTTGGCCGAATTCTCTCACACTTTAGCTATGAGTTGGGCGAATTTTCTTAAGCAAAATAAAGCTCAAAATTCTCCCCAAAAGTATTAGTCTTGGCTGAACTCCCTTGATGGGTATTTAGTGGTGACCGAATTCTCCCTCTAGGGAGGATTTGTGTTTCACTAAAATTCCTATCAACCTTAGAGTTTAACCCTATCCCAACTCATAAGTGTATTATTCAACAATAAGTTATTGAATATTAATCATATTGTGACTTTATCAAAAACTTCTTAGTTTGACCAATAGTCAATTAGAGTTTTGATAGTTATCAAAAACTTCCTAATTTGACTAGATAAATAAAACCTTTTATTTATCTACTTATCAAATATAGTTTTTAATATTTGTCATACTACCAACAATAGTATGACACTAAGAGACCAACTCCTAGTAGAAAAAGATTTTGACTTTTAATTAATTAAATAATTAATTAATTTTCATTTAATTAAATAATAAAATAAAATAACATATTAGGCTAATTACTTTCCTTTGCCGCCCAAGCCTATACATAGGCTACGTGTACGGGGTTGGCACAAGTAATATACTAAGAGTAAGTTTATCGTCTCCGTAGGGATATTCTAGATATTGAGTATTAAAATTAACTAAGCCTATTTCTATTTGGAAAACCGGAACGTTTATATGAAGAGAATTAAAGATGAAAATAACATAAATATAAAAACATGCAAATGTGGGATAACACAGACCAATATACAAGATTACCTAGGGTATTTGAATTCATTTAATCCATCCAAATGAATTTCATGAAAGCATATTATTGCGATTTAATTATCAATGTTGATGATCGTATTTATCTAATTTATCCAAAATTATATCTTGAGCTAAATTGGACCTATTACCACATACACTAATATCCTATCTCTCGATGAATATCCAAGTGTTGAAAATTCATTAATCACAATGAACACATTATATGATCATACAAGTAAATTATCATATCTTTATCTAATTTTACTTATGGTGGACATTACATCGAGCACGTTGTGGGCGTCACCTCTCAGTTCATAATACACAACCATAAAATCCACTAAATGCAGGCTATTACATTTAGAAGCATTATAATCAGTAATATCACTCAACAAAAAATAATCAATAATAAATCAAACTATCAATCCAATATTCAAATATCAAGAACAAACTTCATCAAAACCCTGACTTACAAATTTAAGTTATAATTAAATAATTATAACTAAACATGTTTAACAATGATAAAAGAGAGATACAAGTATGAAAATGAATGAATGAAAGGGATAGAAGAACTCCTGGAACGTATGAACTCTCGTTCTCTTCCAATTGCGACTTCTTCTAGCTTTCACTTTCTCCCAAATCCAAGCTTGGTGTTGAGAAGATGACTAAACGATTGAATCCAAATTCTCTTGTCTCTAAAATGATCTTCTTCTCTCCCTTAGCCTTTCCTTTCTCCCTTCTTTTCTCCTCTTGGCCTAGCTCCCTTGGTCTTGTCCACCTCCTCTCGTTTTCCTTCTTTTTTTTCCTTTTAAACAAGCTCAAAAAAGGGCAACAGGTCATTTTCGCGACCCCTAGCAAGTCGCGCGCCTTTCTAGTGGTTTTCAAAAAATTGGAATTGCCGCTACTTGTGGATCACGCCGCACGTCGCACCACAAGTCGCGGAAGACTGCACAATGATGCAAAAACTAGCATAACTTCCTCTAGAAAACTCGGAATCACGAACCGTAAAATTTGCCAAAAAATAGATATTTATATTTTTCCAGAAATATAGGGCTCGCAACCCAGTTCATCCTGTGAAATTTATGGCGGCACCCGAAACATGACAGGTTTGCACTAACAAATCTTCAATTTTCCACTTTTAGCCACCAAAGCTCTTCAATTAAGCTCAAAACCTTATTAGCTGCACACTAGATAAAAAAAATTAAAAATAACCGATAATTACCCGGGAACAAAACAAAAGTAGGTAAAGATAGGTTAAGATGGAGGTCCATTTTTTATCAAGAAATGGAGCCAACAAATACCCCCAAACCTAACTTTTGCTCGTCCTCAAGCAAAATCATAACAAAACAAAAAGCAAACAAAAACAAAAAGAAAACTAAAACAAGAAACAAATATAAGCAAACAACTAGCGCGAACCAACTTCGTAGGTAGACACGTTGGATCAAGAAATTGGGCCAACAAATACCCCCAAACCTAACTTTTGCTCGTCCTCAAGTAAAATCGTAACAAAACAAAATGCAAACAAGAACAAAAAGAACACTAAAACAAGAAACAAATATAAAAAACAACTAGCCTAAACCACTTTCGTTGGTAAACACGATGACACTTAGAATGCGCCACAAGTCTTTAAACTCCTAGGTATCCCTAGTGGATGAGTTACAGTCTCATGGGGGTTTACCAGCAACAATACCCATAAACACATCTCTAAATATTAATGAACCATTAACTTGCCAAATGAAATACAATCTATTAAGATAAAAACTAGCAAAAGCAATGAGTAAAATTCGAAAGCATCCACTCACAAATTTTTGCACCACTTGCCACGCACATGCCAACACTCTAATAATCTTAAAAAAGAAAATAATTGTGTTCAAATAACCGAGATGGAATTTGCCTCGACTCTAAGTCTCTCAACATAATTCTCTAGAAAATCGCTCAGAACCCTAGATGATACACTCATCAAATGCATGCGAAAGAATTTATGCTCAAAGAAACAAAATTACATCAAACACAATGCGGAGCAAAGCATGGCACAAAAAAAATCTGAGTGGTCCCAAACAAATTAAAACTCATTGAAAAAGCTAACAATTATATTTCAACAGAAAGCGCACACATGACAAAAATAGAGGTTAAAAAATGTTCAGACTCTAGACTAAACACACTAACCACAACCAAAAACACAATAAAAACACACTACATCCGAAACACAAGAAAAATAATAAATGAAAAACAACCAAAAACCACTCCCAAACCTAAGATAAATATTGTCCCAATGTTTTAAAACCTTATGCTTGAGAAAAAAGGTACTAAACAAAGAAATAAAAACTGAAAACCATCTAACTAAAGAATAAAATTCAAATATGCAAGCAAAAACAAAGTATAATTAAAAATCAAATAATGTTCAAACACTTCAAAAGTATTCACATCCAACCAAACTTCCCCCGAACTTCGAATTTTTCAACACAAGGTACAACACTTCAAATAAGCTCATGGACAAGGGGTACCAAATACTAAAATTCAAAATTTAAATAAATAAACAAAAATTAAAAAGAAATAAGAGAAATAAAAATAATATACAATTTTACCCGATTGTTCTTATTTTCGCCCACCTGCCCCATAATTGATATCTCCTCATCAACTTACTACACCATCTTAACCAAATGACTGGAAGAGAAGATAGCTCTCTCAGCCCTGCATACCTCAAATGAGAATATAGCTTTTTGCGGCCCAAGTGCGATGGTTGCTCAAAGGGTGGAGGCGGTTTAGGCTTTCCTTTTCCAATATCTACAAAAACATATGTACTTTGGTGGCTATCTTCTTCTGTAGTAGCACCGTAGACTAGACATAGCTCAAGTGGCTCTTGAAATGTAGATGCTTCAACTATAAACGATACGCTCTTGCTCACTTCCATCTCTAGTTGATCAACCCAAATCAGATGCTTAAATAGCTTTCCGATTTCCAAGGCAATTTCATTGCATTGCTCCTTCGGATATGATTATGTGTTGCTTGGCAATGTTTCTTCATCTTGCCAATGGATCTCTTTTGCTAATTGGTTAATTTAAACGTCCAAGCTTTGGAAAGCCGCTTGATTATGTATAACAACTTGATCAATCTTGGCTTCCAGCTTCTTTGGGGCATTATCTTGGAAATGCATTATTTCATCCACCTTAGACATGAATTTAGAAATCATGTCTTCCAACTCACTTCTTCAGGAACACCATAACATGATGGTGTTGTAGAAATGAGAAATATGACCCTGGTGGGAATAATAAGATCTATGATTAGTTTCTCATTATTACCATATTCCTTTTGGGGATATGCATTACAGACGGTGGCCTACATATTGAATGTAGTTTCATCCAAATCTGTTCTTATGACTCCTATAGAGTTGTCGAATGGTCGTAACATAATTTTATGATATTTTCGCATATGGGATGTCCAGTACATATACTGAAGAACAAAAGTGGAAAGTTGAAACCTTTTTTACATGTATGCATGTTTGTAGGATATCCAAAAGAGACTAAAGAAGGATTCTTTTATAATCCTGAAGATAACAAAGTGTTTCTATCGACAAACACAACGTTTCTTGAGGAAGACTATATGAGTGATCATAAACCTCGATCAAAGATTGTATTAAAAGTGCTAGAACCTAGTACGACCAGTGCTCAATCAATAAAAGTTGTTGAAAAAGTTGTTGTTCTATCAACGTCTGATAGTCAGACAATTCCTAGTTAGGACACACTACAACCTAGACGTATTGGGAGGGTTGTACGACAACCTAATCACTATTTAGGTATTGGAAAGGCACAGGGTGTCGTCTCTGATGATGGTGTGGATGATCCATTGACATTTAAACATGCAATGGAAGATTCTGACAAAGAGGAATGACTTAAAGCCATGAATCTCGAGATGGAGTCCATGCACTCTAACTCGGTTTGGGAACTTGTAGGCTTACCTTATGGGATGAAACCTATAGCGTGTAAGCGGATCTACAAGAGAAAGAGAGGAGTAGACGGGAAGGTAGAGACCTTCAAGGCAAGACTAGTGGCAAAGGATTATAGCCAAAAGAAGGGGGTCGACTATGAAGAGACCTTCTCGCCAGTGACCATATTTAAGTCTATTAGGATACTATTTGTTAGGATTATGCTCAATAGCAAGAGTATAATAATGTATTTGACAATCTTTTCATATTAATAAAGTGATTTCTATTTTAACAAATCTTATAGCATTTATAGTTTAATTATTATAATTGTCAAATGTAAATAATCATAAGGTCAAAAGACTATGAGAAATAAAGAATTGTTCGTACATCTGGATATGTATGAGATAGATACAATTCTTTAGTTAGCCGTGAATAATATTCACAACTTAAGATAGAGGTTGGGCGCCTTTATCTTGTTAAAATTGTAGATTCTTTTGCTAGCATTTGAGTGGGATCAAATGTGTTATGATGAGTCTAAAGTCATCAAAGTGTAGTATCTTTGGGCAAAGGAATCTAATGCACTGGGTGCATTGAATAGGATAGTTCATTAAACATGCATTATGTTTAATTTTATACCTAATTTTAGCATATAGTATGAATGTATGAATTGAATAAATTTTAATTTTAATTTATATTTATTTCAGTAATATCTTCTGCTTTAATTTAAATCCTCGCAAACGAAAAATTAATTGGTGATAACTACACAAAATGGAAACACAATATGAATGTAATCATGGTCTGTAAAGACGTTAAGTTTGTGATTCTGGAGGAATGTCCTCCAGAGCCTGCTGCTAAAGCGCCAAGAGCCCTAAAAGAGGTCCATGAGAAATGGGTTTCGGCTGATGAAAAAGCCCGCACTTTTCTATTGGCCGGCATGACCGAGGTGCTTGTAACAAAGCACGAGTCAATAACTACTGCATTTGAGATGATGAAGTCATTGCATGCCATGTTTAGACAACCCTCAAAGCAAAAGCGACACGAAACTATTCGTTCTGCAATGCATGCTCATATAAAGGAAGGTGCATCGGTTATGGAACATGTCCTGACGGTGATATCTTATTTCAACACTACCGAAGTCAATGGTGGGACTATTAATGAGGCTACCCAGGTAAGCATCATACTGACAACTCTTCCGAAGAGTTTTAATCATTTTAGGAGCAGTTATGAGATGAACAAGCTAAGGTTCACTCTGACTCAATTGCTCAATGATCTCTATATATATATCAATCAATGTACAAGGACAGTACAGGTAAGACCTGTAGATACAGAAATCTACGTTTAATGACTTGGCGGTCTATGATGATTGATTGAGGGGACAACGATCTACAAAACAATAGAAAGGGTCGTGCACTTAGGACACCGGAGTGATGATAGCCAAATAGCCTTCGACGACCAAGTTAAATGGCGGATATGGTCAAGAAATAATCAAAGGGGACGAATAATACCTGGTATGACCGTATGGCGTGCGGTATCGAATGGTATCTGTCGTCTGGTATTGATCAGAATGCGTAAAGTGGACTGTGGCAAAGCATTGGTGATGATGACGTGAATCGAAGGTTATGTCGTGCACTGGCTAGCTTGTCGTGTACTTGAGTGATTTAAACAGAGTAACGAGCCTTTGGAAAGTAAAAAATGCTTGACCCCCAAAATGAAGCCTAGGGCTTATATTTATAGGGATCTGGAGGGGGATGACAGTTGTTCCGGATATTTGGGGATGTCGTGCCCCTAGATATCCGGAATCCCTGAAATATCGAGTGATGGCTGGATAATTCTTTGACTCTGACCACTTGACTTAGTCAATATGCTGATTAAGTCAATGTTGTGGAGACAATTAATATGTCGACTGCATCGGTCGACATTCCTTATGCTTAGGTTGTCTGCTATGGTATACGTCGTGCAGTCGATGGTCAGTCCCATTTTTGTTGTAGATCAGATTGTCGTCGTGACGACCTTCGAGTGTACGACCATGTCGAGCACTCCTGTCATTGACGCCGCGATTAAGTCGTGCGATATACCAACTAGTGAAATCGGTGTGTGATGTGTTAAGTGTCCTACGATTGGTCCCATAATTTTTACCTATTGAGGTTTCCACGTAAAAAATCTGTGTTTTGATTTTTTTAATTAGGTTTATATTTTCTATTCCGTAAATTTTTTGTTGTTAAACCTACTACCCTCGCTACCCCCACAGTTATAAATCCACTTTTTCACTAACTCTCATATTTGATCGGTTGACCTTTAATATTTGTACTTTTTACATTTTCTTGCAATTTTTAGGTTTGACATATATTATTATTAATAACGAAAGAGAAAAGAATGCAATGAAAGAGTTGCATGAAGAATAGAAGAAAACTAACAAATAAAATGAAATTACGAAACTATCTAAATGACGGTCAGGCAAATTATAATTCCAAGTTACAGGGGTGTACTCAAGTATTAAAATATATCTCTTAAACGAGCAAGGTCAGCCCATACTCATAGCATGGTTTACCCATTTCGTACAAGCCCGCCCCGCTCTATCCGGCATATTGAGGGCATAGGCTCAGCCTGAGCCCGTTTGATAGGGGGGGCTTGAACATACATTATAGACTCAGTGGCCTGAGAGCCAAGCCGTGCATATGGTCTAAAGCCCGCGAGGCCCGCCAAAAAATTAACACATAAATAATAAATTTTCATTAAGGACATACTTACAATTTTATTAAAGTATTAAAATATATCTCTTAGTGTATTATAAATATGAAAATTTGAGATGCTATTTTGGATATTTCATCCTTTTTTTAGACAACTAGATTTTTTTTTCAAATTTAATATCAAACAAAATGAAACTTCATGTGTTCCTTATGGGAGGGGCTATAACTGAATTCTTCATGAGCACCACTGGAATATAGACTTTTATGTGTTTTTTATGATGCCACAAATGTATGTTTTGGTGTTTATTATCATATTCCTTAGTCCTTGGTTATTATATACCATTTATTCATGAATATATTTTTTTTGTCAATTTTTGATTTTGAGAAATGATTTGAATATGAAATAAACACAATCTTAGAATACCTTAAAACATACGGATCAAGCCCCTAAAACAAAATAGAACGAAAAGAGAAATCTGTTTTCAATCTGAACATGTTATGTCACTTTCATAGTTGCATTTCCAATTCCAATTCCAAACCCACCTACCCCACCAATCTGATACAACTTGATTGCATACATTTATCCTTCCTTACTGTTCTATTCCATGGACAAGGACTTCCTTTTTTCCATCTTTAGACCTTCCTTTTCACTCCAAAATGAACCTTCTTTTTTACCCAAAAAAATCTAAAAAAATAAGATAAGCGAAATTATTAAAAAAGAAGAGAAGAAGAAGATGATATAATGATAACACAAAGATATAACAGGCAACAATTTCAATTGAGAAATATATAAAAACAGGGATTTAGTTGTTTTCTATGATACTTACATGGTTTTATTAACCATTTGCATGAAAAAGGGACTTGAATATTTCTCTACATAAACCATATTATGCCTTGCAAAAATTAAGATATTGACCTTTTCTTAATTCCGATAGCTGTTCATACTCCCACTTTAGGAGTGCTTTATGGTACAACAATTTCAACATAATAATGGTACAAATCAAATAAATATTTAACATGGCTACTGCCTACACAATTTTTCTTCTAAATATTGTATGACCCTCATATGTAACCTACTATTGTAAACTTAACCAAAACATGCATGTAAGAAAAAATCATGCTTCACCAGTTGGAGGCATTTACCTTAAATTTCTTATTATAATCCGATGCTTTACTTTCAAAGTTGAAGGCCCTAATAGTGTGAGGCCAGAATGGATAAAACTATGATCGCAACCTTCATGAGACGGTTTATCCAAGCAGTATTGAGGCAATTCTCTTATTCAGTTTGGTTCTTCAATATTGAACGAAGCATCGGCCTGCTTTCTTCTCTTTGGCTCAGGCTCACCTAACTGTAATGACACGTAAATCTCTTCATCAGGGCTGTTCCTCAATGCTGAGAGGCTTTTTGATTCGCGGTTTTCTTGTCGGTTGTTTTGATGTATGGGGGATCTACTGGTGAAACTTGGAATAAATTGATGTTCCATGTTTGGAGATGTTTTCATCCCATCTTCTATATGAAACTCAGGGCGGATGAATGGTGAGGTTAGTCCTGGAGGGAATTCACCGTCAATCAAATCTTGTTGGACATTTAAATTAAGAGGCTCCAAGTTTTTTTCTAGTTTATCTTTAGATGGCACCCGTTCAGGAGGAGGTGACTCTCCACCTGTAGAGTCAAACCCTGCTGCTGCCGCATTTCTTTGATCTTGCACTGCAGCTACATTAACAAGTAAAAAAACTAATATAATCACAAATGTAGTAAGAAAAAAATATGCTAGGAGCCTAGGACCATAAACAAAAAGGATGACTGGGCTACCTTTTTCTACTCGACGCCAATGCACCAAAATTTTTAGAATTTTCTTCGCATTAAAATGCTTTTTTGAAAACCTTAGCATCCTCTTAGGGTGGATATCATTCACCTCTCCTAAAATTTTTGGCTTGATTACAGACAGACTCGCCTGGTTTTAAAAAGAGGCAGCAACCTCCCACGTAAGTGAGGTTTCTAATAAATTTTGTGAAATTTCAGGGAAATGTTTTATGAAATAAAAACCAGTGGGGTCTACCAGTAGTTTAGTGAAACCTAGAGGAAGGTTAATGAAATAAAAAGTAGTATGAAGACTCAAATTAAGATAATTAAAACAACTGTATGAAGACTAAAATTAAGGTAATTTAAACAACTGCTTACACCTAGCATTTTTACTATAAGGTTGACAGTCTCCTATTCTTCATCAAGAAGAAAGCCATCGGCATCTGAACATATAACCAGTCAAATGAAACTATTATGCCAACATTGTGGTTTATTTGATTTAATACTACACTTTAGAAATGCCTATCAGTCAACTGGTTTATTCTTCATATGCATATCACTTAACTATTATGTCACCATTTGTGGTTTCTCTTGCACTTATTGATGTGATAACAGGCTTATTGGATTAAGCAGAATATCATATCCTGAGAAAAGATTACTAATTGGTTCAGAGACACAAACCTTGAAAACCTTCACAAGTTGTGATGAGATCAAGTTCAAGAAGATCAAGAAGGCGCCCAAGATCAACTCCACTAGTCCAATTTACTGGGGGTTGACCAACTTTTAGTTTCAACCGACCTCTATTAGCAGTCCCACCCCAAATGATCCCAACAGGATGTGGCTTCTCTCCATTCTGACCAGTTAAGAGAATGAGGCTTCCACTATCACCTTCAAGATCAAAGGTCTGCTGGTTCTCACCAACAACGAGAAAATCAGTAAAGAAACAAATCCCTTTCTCATCATTGTATTCAAGAGCATAGGCCATTATGGTCCCAGTGCTCAGGCCAGAGCTTCTTCCTACTTTAATCACCTGCCTGCCAATTAGACTGTCAATTGGAGACTGCAAGTCTATGATATGGACGTCACTTATCTCACCGACACCTTTTACAGATGTAGTTACGTTGTTCAGATTAAAATCTTCTGCAAAAGGAATGAAGGCTCCATCTGCTCGTACGAATGTTTCTGCAGGAGCACCAAACCGTAATGGGCATGTGCGGGGTCAGGACATAATGTTAAACCCATTAGCACTAACATTATTATTAATAAAATACAAAAGATATGCGCCAACAAGTACACAAAATAGTGCAGACCAAGCCAGCAGATTACAAGCCGACAACAAGCTAATCAATCAAGCATGAAGATCAACGATCAAGAGAAAAGAGGACTACTCAAAAGTTTAGATGGTAGGCTAAAGGAGCTGTCATTCCTAACCCTAATTATTGTCAATTGTAAGTAACCAAGTAGTTTAAATTAATCTATTTTAATGATCCAAGAAGAAAATATTTGATTCGCATATTTCAAAAGCCTGTACATTTAGTCTCACGTGTTCAAGGAGAGTAATGAAGTCCAGAACTCATCATATGATTAGCCCAAATTGGTCCCCATTAATGATAGAAATAACAAAGTACTGATATTTATGCTGGTTTTGAGTTTACAGAAGGAAAATAAACATGGGGTGGTTTCTTATGCTTGAAACTTTGACTTACCAGATCTAACAATATCTTATACCACCACTAAATAAACCAAAGCATAGCCTATTTTGAGACCACAAATGATAGATTAACTACAATGGGTTGAGTTCCTCCACTTTGTTCCATAAAACAGTAATATATTTTTTCTTCCAATCAGCTTTTTGGTAATTTTCCAGACAGATGACTTATGTCTATTTTGATAGCTTATCAATTTGAATTAGAAATGAAGAGTTGTTTTGTTTGTGCACATGAAGGATGAGCTAAATTTTATCATTATTATTGGGTCTTTTCTTGCGAACTTAAGCTTTGGAGACTAATGTTGTTTTAATAAATGAAATAATGATGGCTGTAATGTGGACTGCATTACCTGGATTTGTTCCTGCAAAGATACCGTACCATAAATCATCTGTGATAAATGAAGTTGCCCTCTCCACAGCACCCAGATACACCCCAGGTCCAAGGCTGGGTGGCAAAGGATGAAACATTTTCTGATTTGGGTAGTCCAAATCCACTGCAACATGTCGATTTGTGAGAAAACCAACCTGTCGGTTTCCTGTCCGGCTTCTGACAATAGCACCCAAGGTTCCATATGTTTCTTGGCTAGCAACCTACAAAAAGATAAATTAAAAAACATTAAAAAAAATTTTTAAAAAAAAACAATGTGATTTCAAGAGGAAACAAATCTAGTAACTAAGTGAGTGATTAAATCTCATCAGTAAATCAGGTGCAGGGCAATATATGCAAAAATAATAATAAGAAGAAGAAGAAGAAGAATATTATTTTTTAAAAATAACACCTTACCTTATCCAAAATTCATAAAAGTGTTGAAATGAGGTATGGATGAATGCAACTAGACCATTGCTACCACTGTAAGATATTTCAGTTCTTGTTCAAACATTTAAACAATTTCAGCAATCTAGGTGGATAGTAAAAATTTTGTATCATCAAAACTTAAAATGCCATCTATTGAAGTTAGTATAACTAAAGTCATTCACTATTATAGTTTTCATGCTTGAGTGCCTATGCAGAACTCATAAACTATGGATCTTCAACCGAATGATTGGAAACAAGTATTGCCAGATTTTTAGGGTTATCTTCCCTTGGCTGTGCCGTTATCATTCTCCAAGATAGTCCCACTTCCATCCTTTACTAAGTATTGCTCAGCATTTGGGGACCGAGTTAGAACAATATACATTTTGTTTAGCTCACAAGTAAAGGCCAAGAACTTTAGGCAAACCATTTTACATAAAAGATTATGTGAAGCCAACTTTGTGAAAATATCGGGTAAGCAGCAGAATCTCCTTCTGTTACTTATCTTCTTCTTTTGCACGGAAACAACTTGATCTGGTTCTTCTTAAGGGCCATCCCACATTAACCTGATAGACCCTCAATGATAACATTTGACTTTACACCTGGGACTCCAGTAAGGATTGTGCATGAACTTAACAGGTACATAAACAAGTAGTATCACACAATCTATACTAAGAAAAATAATCATTTATCTCCCTTGTGGTCTGTGGTTTGGCCTTAATTAAGTACAACGTGATATGACAGATGGTCATTTTCAACATTAACAGTAGAATAGTTTTATGACGAACAGAGAGTTTACTATTCTAGTGCATATAACAAGGCATACATTGTAGATCCTAAGAACTTTTCACAGTTTCAATTTACTGGATGTCTCCAAATAACATCAAATGATGCTGCTTTCTAGAGGTTTGGTAAAATATTTATGCCAGAACCTCAATCAGCAGAAAAAGAGTGGAATATATATATATATATATATTTTTTTTTTTTTTTTTTTTTTCAGAAGGTTATAGTTCGATCCATCTCTTTTACTTTTTAACAAAAAAAGTTTGCACTTAGTAAGTTTAATTTGTAACTGTAAAATCACTGGAAAATATTCAAGAACTAAAAATTATAAATCCCAACCACAACTCAAATGGAAGATGAAAATAGCAGTGCACACAATAATTTGACTCTCATTTATTATTAAGATACACTAGTCTAGGTGAATCACATAGAACCTTTGAATAAGCTGTTCACCACCAATTTGGCAATACTTAATGAGAAAAATTTTATATTTATTTCCTGGATTCCCATTTCTCTGATTTACTTCTCTTAGTAGGGAATGGGAATCCAGGAAATAAATAAAAAAAATTTCTCATTAAGTCCAAGCAATGCAAGAAAATTAATGCTTATCAAGAACCAGCCAAACTGATGGCAATGTTAGTTCCACAGTTGATGATAATATCATAGATGTATAGCTCACATTGATTTATTTCAACCACCATATAAAACATTAATAATAATTATACAGCCAACAATTTTTATCTCAACTCTGGATGCCATCTTCCTTTATAACAAATGAATTCAAGAATCATATACCATCCATAAACATGAACTTGCCGATGAGAAATTTTTAGCACTGTCACAATATGTACAGCATGATCATTTTATCTCCCATACTAAGTTTTTTATTTACCCTAAGTGACCATATTACACCTTGCATAGATCAATCATATACATGATTCTGTGATAATGTCCAAGTTATTCCAAAAATTTAAATAATGGTGTTTACTTGTCTCTGCATGCATTTTGCTTCCTCGCCACTACTATATAATGTTGAATTCCGGTTTTTAACAATATGTTCCCATGATTGATACTAACTTCTTCCAGCGTCAACTGCAGAAAATTATGGAAACGACTCTTGACAATCAAGATGTACTTCATATACAAATCTCTTGAACGCTTTAATCGTTGTTAAGCTATAAATACCTTTTAAAGAAAGAAGTACTTAAACCTTTCATCTATAGGCTTTCTCATCAATTATCTCTTTTTTATCCAAAAGGAAAACAGAAGAAGATTTAAAAAAAAAAAGCAACATATGGCTTGCACAAGCTTTAAAATAATATGCTGATAAGCTGATGTCAAACTCACTGTAGATCAGTTACAAGTCATTTAATTTTCTTCAAGAAAAAAATCTCCAATCACCATTGTTTGAGTTCCAACAACTTACAATTGCTTCTTCACTTATATTTATTTTCCATATATCTAAAGAAGTTTCAGACTATCTTCATAACAACAGTCATTGAATATCCAATTAAAAGCACCTTAAATGAAAACTTCATTGACAAGGGTAGCATACTTATAATTCCAATTACCAATTATCTCAATTTTCAAATAAGACATCCTCAATAAATCACTTACAATCTGATCTTGGCTTTAATTAAGTTGTACTAATATAAATAAGGTATTGTTTACACATTAGAAAACATTACTCATCATATTGCCAGCAAGCAAAAGATAAGTGTAGCCTAAAGAGGAAAACGGTACCTGCGAACCAGAACCAATACATGGATCACTTCCCCTCAAGCCATCTACAAGCTCGGTATATAGTTCTTCTTTAGGAGTTGGTGCAGGTGCCCCATAATATGAGAATTCCACAACATCTACATCACACCATACACCTCCTGGCCCCTGCTCCATGTGAAAGAAAGGCATTTTAACTTCTCAAGCAAAAGACAAGGTCAGACGCACATCAAGACATTATTTGAGAACAAAATTCTAAATATCTCAACTTCTACTTCCCTTTTTTTTCATTTAGGAACTTCCAAATTCATGATAAGGCGTAAGTTTTGTAAACACCCCCTCCCCTACAAACCCCAAATAAATTATAAAAATAACAAAGAAGGATGAAACCCGCTAAAAGAATTAATTTAACTACACATTAGTTCATGAGGAATGCAATACAAAACAGCCACTACGTTTTCTAACCTCTAGAGCAGTAGGTAGACATTGGACACGGCTAAGCCATTGCCTGTGAACTTTCCGAGCAACAAAGACAAGAATAGCTGGTATATCAGTCAACACACCTCGTCGAATCCGAAACCCAATTGCTGTGCCAAGACTAAAACGACGCAAGATTTTACTGTGAAATGCTCTAATGGTCATCACTTCAAGCAACGTGGTAGCTTGCTGTCCTGATGGCAACCGTCCTTGAGTTTCAGGCAGCACTCCTTTCTGAAGGTTCCCAAAGTAGTTTGCCCTATCCTCTGCTGCATCATTTAATCGACTTGATGTAGGCCAGGAGAAGTAGGCTGCATTGCCTTCAGGATGCTGACCACCTGATGCAAAAGGTTGAAGTGGCGAGGGACTCAATGAAGGAAGATTAGGATGATTGCAATAGTTTCTTTCCAATTCTAATGCAGATTCGTCGGATTGTGATGATCCCGAGTGCTGAAATCTTAAATCCAATCTGGTCTTGTCCATCATTCAGCACTCCTACATCGTATTAATCAACTGCTCTTAGAATCCCAACCTCAAGTTAAAATGATGCAGAACTTATTCTCCATCATAAAAGCCCTAAATCTGGAATATAAACCAAAACATTATTATATCAGTTATATTCGATCAACAATCAATAGGACCAACATAATCTCGGAAGCAACTCAAACATTAGAATAGAAAATCGAGGAACAGATTGAACACAAAAACCAATAACACTATACCATAGAACACTCAACAGACAAAAGCAGGCATCACCTGATGAAGATTCATGAACGAAAAAACTGATTTAACAAAAATAAAACAAAAAATAAGTGGATGAAAGTTTCAGAGAATTATATCAAGTCCATACACCTCATAAAGACAAGCAAAAATAGATTCTTTTAATTGAAAACAATAAAGACGGCAAAGGATTAAGGTTTTAGGTAAAGAAAATGATGTCAAGTTTTATGCTTTGAGATTTTTTCACACAAAGACAATACCAACTACAATTCTCTCATGAACATGTATGTAGAAGGCGATTAGGCACCAGAAGCAGTATACAAAAATGGCAAAGCCATCAGGTTCAAAGCATAATGAGCAGAGAAACCAACCAAGTTAACAAAACAACAAAATAGAAATTTAAGACATCAGAATCAGCTACACAGAAGAATGTACAATTGGCACACAACACTGTAGGAGTAAACCGCAAATGAAACAGCTGAGAAGCTACAAGGAAAGAAATACGAAAATAAAGCAAACCCAAATACAATTCATTAGAATGTTCACAAAAAATAATAATAAAGCCAAAAGCTTGAAAAGAGTATTCAAATAAAGAATAAGAGTAAACAGTACAGAAACAGTGCAGAATGAGACCAAAGACCAAAGCCAGAAAGCAAAACACACATTAAATTGATAAACTAGGCAAAACACAAAATTGACTGACTAAACAAAAACCCACATGCAACCTATAAAAATTAAAAACAAAATCTTGAGCAACATGTTCAGCTAAAACAAAACTCACAGATCAGCAATGGTGGAGCTGTGATGGAGGACTGAAAATCAAGCTTCTTGAAACTTTTCATGCCCTAGTAGACAATCTGTGGGTAGAGAAGATGACACACAACCAAAATTGCAACTTTGCATAGAGGATTGGTGTTCTCTGTCTGTCTGTGTTTGCTAGTAGAGACTAGTGAGAGAAAACCATAAAAAAAATTTCTTATATAAAGAAGGGGAAAAGATTTGAGTATTGTATAGTTGGAGAGAGAAACCACACACAAATATCTTATATATAAGCTTGTTAATGTACAAAGAACTATTAAATAATTTGGGTGTCTTTTTTATTATTCATTTTCCATAAAAATAAAAAATAAAAAACTTTTTTTTTTCTTTTTTTCTTTTTTTCTCATCCTCTTTTTTGCTGTCATTATCTTTCCAATTTCTTGCCTTTTCTTATTGGTTTATCACATTTAACATTTGTGTGTGGAAAACAAGTGCAGGCACTAGAAGAAAATTTTAATGGAGGTGAAGGAAATAGTTTTCATGGATCCCCATTGATACTCTTTTTATATAAAAAAAATAAAAAAGAAAAAAAAATTTTGGGTGGGGAAATTAGGGGCCCATCCATATTTGCTCCCCAAAAGTAGCACACCCTTCACCCAAATAATTCAATTCCTACCTATCCATTGCCATTGGGGCTAGTCTTGCATAACTTTTTGTTTCTCAACCATTTATTATTATAACATTCACTCATTTTTATTTTTACATTTTGTAGATATTTAATCCTTTCTTTTCATGTATAGGATGGTCTTAATTGTAATTGTTCTTCAATCACTTGGTAAATAAAGATTTCACACAAGAGTTTTATTAAAAGTAAATAAATTATCAATTCAATATATGGGTTTTGTAAAAAAAAAAAAAAAAACTCATGAGGTTTGACTCATGTACAAAAACAACCTATTTAGTTTTGAATTTTGATGAAATTCCCCTACTGATAGGTTTCCATTGTTTAAATACACACAAAAAAATACAATACCAAAAAAAAAATTAATAACAAAAATAATATAAGAAGAATATTCTAAAGAATAAGAAGAATTATGTAAAGAAATAATAATTTTTTTAAGTAGATTAGAGTTTGACTTTGATGTTACGTATGCATCTAAAAAATAAATTTTGAGGGTATGATTTAAAGGTGATTGAATAGATAATATTAGAGTAAAAGTTGTCAATTAGTTGTGGGGCATAAAAATGGAGTATTGGAGGTAGAAGCCTTCAACATTCTTTAAATATGATTGCCACTTTTACTACTCTTTTTTAATGGGTTTTTATCGCAATAGTGAAATTTTGAATCATACTTTTATTTTCTCTCCCCCTGTATGATGTGCTAAACATCTATTACAAACCCTATCTCAATAATAGACCTTTACTAAAAGAGAATTGCCTTTCTAGAAGTTAAAATCAATCTCTCTCTCTCTCTATCTCTTTCATTATCTTCACCTTATGTCACCCACATTATCTTCATTTCCATTTCAATTATCAAACCATTATCAGTATACTTATTTTATATTCAAATATCATCTTGAAGGTATCCTATTGAGTGTGTGTATATATAACACCTATTGGCCTGAATTTAAAAAAATTTGTACCAAATCATTGTTTTAACTGAAAATAGAATTTAAAATTGAATTGGAACAAAATTGCTTACAATCAATTCTTTCCACCCAAATTTTAATGAGGGGGAGTTAGAGAGTGAGATAATTGTTCAGCACCTTCACCACTAATCATCATCGCTCGGCCTATCATCACCGACCGTTTCTATATTAGGCGTCGTTAATTTCGTTCAAGGTGGGTGTGTCATTTATCGATTTGTGTTAGAGTATTTGATTTGAGATTTTTTTATTTGGGGTTTTTGATATGAGATTTTTAAATTAGGCTTTTTATTTGGCATTTGATTTGAAATTTTAATTAGGATGTTCTATTAGCGGTTTTTGATTTGAGATTTTTTATTTCGGATTTTTGATTGAGGTTTTAGATTTGGGTTATTGACTTGGGGTTTTTTAATTCATATTTTTTTTATTGAGGTTTAAGATTTAGGTTTTAAATTCAGATTTTAATTAGGGTTTTTATTGTTTCTTATTCGTTTTTTATTCAAGAAGTTATCAATTCTTAATTCAAATCAAGAATTGGTCATCTCTAAAAAAAAAACTATGATAGTTCTTGATTCAGTAACTGAACTATGATAGTTCTTGATATTGATCTATAACTGGTTAGTTCTTGATCAAGAACAACCAGTGCTAACATCAAGAAATGTAGTTCTTAAATGAAGAATTATAATAGTTCTTGATTGAAGAACTATTATAGTTCTTGATCAAGCACTAATCAGTTCTTGAATAAATAACTGTGACCGTTCTTGATTCAAGAACCATCATATTTCTTAATCTGAATTGACAGTTCTTGGAAGAGTATAAATAGTTCTTGAAAGAACAAAAATAGTTCTTGATAGACCACAAAATAGTTCTTGGGAGAGCAAAAGTAAAGAGAAACTATAGTTCTTGGAATATAAAAAACAGTTATTGGATGAGCAAAAATGACGAGTAAAGGTAGTTCTTAGAAGGACAAAAATGAAGAGTAAAAGTAGTTATTGGAAGAGCAAAAATGAAGAGTAAAAATAGTCCTTGGAAGAGCAAAAATGAAGAGATAAAATTGTTTTCGGAAGAGCAAAACATAGTTCTTTCTTGGAAGACCAATAATAGTTATTGGTAGAGCAAAAATAGCTTTTGGGAGAGTAAAAATAATTCAACAACTATTGTTTTCTCCATATTCTCATTGTTGGGAAAATTGGTTCCCAAAACCTCCCTTAGAAACACTGTCTTTTGTTTAAATATAAAAAATAACAGAGAAATAAATTAGAGAATAATAATAATCAACAAAACATAAGAATTTACGTGGAAAACTCCTAAACCGAAGAAAAACCACAGTTGTTGTCAAAAGACAACCAGAGAAAAAATTCATTATGTGAAAAATTGTTACAACTACACAGACAATTCTCTCAAAACTCACAACCCATTACATCTACACTCTCCAAAGCAAATATTAATTCACATCTTTTTACACTCTAAATAATGGAAATAAGAACGGAATTTAAATAGAGTCAAATACAATGCTTAAAATGTTTTTGACAATGCTTAAAATGTGCACTTGAAAGAATGGGGATTATCATTTTAGTTCCTAAATTTTGGAGAATTATCAGTTTTTTAAATGAGTTATAGTTAATGGTACACTTGGTCCTTAACTTTTAGAAAATGTATCACTTTGGTCCCTCTGACTAAATTTCTGTCGGTCAAACTTGACAGAATTTGTAAAAAGACAGTTTTGCCCTTAATACTATTTAAATGAGTTAAATGACAATTTTAACCTCAAAATTTTAAAATGATTATTAATAAATAAAAGGGTAATATGGTCATTTCATTTTAATATTTAAAAAATAATATTCTCGTGAACAATGTACTAGGTAAGTTCTCAGGAAAGAGTGATGGGTCACAAATGGACACACTTAAATACCCAAACTTTCTTAGCCAGAACCTTCCTAGACATGCACCTCCACACTACCACACTTATTTCCAATAACCAAGAACAATTCTTTTTTAAAGTAGAAGATCAGACAATACTGCAACCACAGAGCATATTAATCTTAAGAATCCACCACCTTAGTAGTCGGGCTCTGATACCTCTTATTGGAAAAATCGGTTTCCAAAACCTCCCTTGGAAAAACTGCCTTTTGTAGAAATATAAAAAATAATAGAGAAATAAATTAGAGAATAATAACAATCAACAAAACACAAAAATTTACATGGAAAACTCCAAATCGGAGAAAAATCAAAGTTGTCGTCAAAAGACAACCAGAGAAAAATTCATTATGTAGAAAATTGTTACAGCCACACAGACTATTTTGTCAAAGCCCACAACCACAATACACCCACTCTCCAAAGCAAATATTAACTCACACCTTTCTACACTCCAAATAATAGAAATAAGAAAGGAATTTAAATAGAGTCAAATACAATGCTTAAAATGATTTTGACCGGTGCACTTGAAACAAAGGTCTTAATACTCTTTATATAGCCTTCAAACCTCTTGCCTTCTTACTTTCTTTATCAATGTAGGATCCTATCAATATTTCTTTATTTTTAAATCAAACCCAACACTCACCACAGTAAATAAAGACAAATCAATTGAAATACGTCACAAAGAATACAAATCACAAACAAATGTCCAACTGAAACAAACATAACATGAGAAAATTTCCACTATAAATATTACATAACAAATAGAGAAATAAAAAAATATATACCCACCTTTCTTAAGTGATTTGTGAGTGAGACTTCGTTCAACGAAAGAGAATAAGAGATGAGAAGAGAAAGTGAAAAGAGAAAAGAGAAAACAAAACAAAGAGGGAAGTAATAGCAAATAAGAGAGAAAGAGACGTGTGGGCGGGTGGGAATAGTGACTAGAGAATGAGAGTGAAAGAGAGAAGAAAAAAAGATAAGAAAATAAAGAAAAAAGAGAAAAAGAGGATAAGTCAAATGTGTCATTAAGGGTATTTTGAGGTTTATCTGGAAATAGGTGTTATTTTAAAAAGAAAGAATAATCACGTGTTATTTTTTAAAATGATAGAGCGCGCGCGTACACACGCATATCCACATGCACATGCACACCCTCTCTCTCTCTCTCTCTCTTTCTCTCTCTCTATATATATAATGATTAATGCTAGATCATCCAAAAAATTTATCCAAATTTATAATCAAATAATATGGCATGTGAGCTATGAATACAATATAAATCATTAAGTGATGTGGTATTAACAACTCACATACCACATTATTTGGATAAATTTTTTAGACAACCTAACTTTACTTATGTCTTATATATAGTCCTTTTTTGGGCTCCTTCTGTGAGACTATCACCACTTTAATAAATTTAGGAGATATATCATCTATTTGAGCAAAAACTTCATTATGCCCTTCATTACACCAATTCGCTCTTTTGTTAAGAAATAGTTCACGTAATAAACAAACTAGTTCACGAATTAAGTAAAATAGTTCACAGAGGAACACAATAGTTTAAGATCAAATAGATCACGGACATAAAAACTAGATTATGAACAAATATAATATATCATGACCAATAAAAAAAAATTAATTTTACCCGATCCTCAAGCCCTAATACAAAATCCAACCAATTTCAACACAATGCTCAAAATCAAAACTCAATCCACCACATTCAAACCCAAACTTATATAAAATCAATCCATGAAATCTTCTTCAATGGTAGTGGTCAAGCTGCTCTTATCTCTCTCACGTCCAATGATGGCGTCGAGCTTCTCTTTTCTCTTCTCTCGCTTTCACGATCAACCTTTTCTTTCTCTTTTCTTCTTCTTTGTCTGATGTTGGAAGGTGCATTTTTATCTCAAAACCTTTTAGGTACTATTTCCACTAAAATTAATAAAATAGTATTAGCTAGTGTCACAAAAGGTCCAAATAATGTTATCTCTCTATCTCTCTCTCTTTCAAAAAAAAAAAATAAAATGTTATCTCTGTGTATTATGCTTACGCTAGTCTAAGTTAGCACTTTATCTCGCTTGACTTTTAACAATAAATGATTGAGATGATCTCGTTAGCCATCAAAATGATATTTTGTTTTTGACAAAATTAAAAAATTCGAATTAAATTTTTGATTAATTATGAAATCATCTAAATTTTCTTGTAATCAATCTAAAATTTATAGATGATTTATAATTTTAACTGGATATATATATATATATATATATATATATATATATATATATAAAGAAAACCAAAAAAACAGATTAGTTGTGCTAGTTATTTGTACGATTCATGGATCAAAATTAAAAAAGAATCAAAGATTTAACAAAAATAAAGTTGGAAAGAAGAATATATTGTTGCATAGTTGAACTTTAAAAAGAATCAAAGATTTAACAATAAAATAAAATAAAAATAAAATTGAATCCATTCATCTAAAAACAGATCCATCACTTTTCACATGAAAAAAGTATCCAGTTTATATAGTTTTGTAAAGGGAAGAATATATTGTTGGATTTGATCACACTATTTGTCACATATATTTGTAAAATATGTTTACATACTTTGATATGATTTTTCCCAACAATTGGTGGGTTTGCTCACGCGTGAGATTGTGTGTGTGTGTGAGAGAGAGAGTATATAATAAAAAATACTATATATTTTTATGAAAAAAAAAGGGTATCAAAAGCCCCCAAAATTGAAAATATTCAAAAAGTTCAACTATGCAATTATTGAAAGAGTGTATCAAAAGGTATGGGTTCCACCACAAACCAAGCTTCTTTGTGCCCATTTCGTGAAAGCACTAACAAAAGTGTTGTTGTACTATTGAACTCCCATTTTGATTAAAATGCTCTCTTGTTTCCCATTTAACAAATAAATAACCAAAAAAATAAATCTATTTGAGGTTTGTTGAATTACAATCAAAATTAAAGTTTGTAGAAATTCATACTGAACTCCCCTAACATTAAGTTTGACTATTAAAAAGTAAGTTCAAACATCTTTTGGTTCGTAATCTATGGTGGATCAACCATGGATCTCTTGTTCTTCTTCTAATTTTTTTTTAACAGTCAATTCTACTTTTTAACGGTTAAATTTAATATCAGGGGAGTTTAGTGTAAATTTTTATAAACCTTAATTTCAAATGTGATTCAACAAACCTCAGACAGATTCAGTGTTATTTGTTCAATAAACAAATATTGCTATAAACATCATTGCATAGTCATATCAAAAGAGAAAGATAAAGAGAACAAGCATGCTATAAATAGAAAACATCAAATCGAGGTCGTTTGGGCTATTATTGTCAACCTATCATGCTCAATTCAATCCACACGTTCAACATATAATAAAAAGTAATGCTAAACATTATACATTAAATCTCAACTCTTCAATTCCAATATACATGGTAGCTGAGGTGTCAATTAATGAACAAATTTACAAATAATGTTGATATGAATTCATTTACTAATTGATACCTCAGCTGCCATATGTGTTAAAATTTGAAGTGCGATGTTTAGCATTACTTTATAACAAAAGAAGGATGAGTTTATAATTTTGGGTGATAATAGTATAATTAGTTAGTTATTAAACATTTAATAATCCTAAAATTTTAATCCAAAAGTTTACAAAACTAAAAATAAATTGTAATATCTCTAACAATAATGCTAGACATCTTACTTTGGCATCTCATTTGTATTCTAACTAATAATTTGTCACTTTAATTCATATGACATGTGGTTGGTGAGACAAATCATTACTGTTGATATGTCTTGAATTTGTTCAAGTCCATTTGCTAAGCCCAAATCCATTTGCAAATTATTGGGCTGACCCAATAGAAATATTATGTGCTACAGTAAAACGTGAACAGTGTGCACCGAATACGCGTGAACAGTGACGTAAGCAGTGACGTCAACAGTATGTATGCGTAAGCAGTGACGTCAACACTACCGCGTGAACAGTACCGTATACGCGTGAACAGTAACTAATTTTTCCTATAAATACCTCCCTTCTCTTCATTTGTAAACTATCCAAGCTATTTGAGAGAATTCTCAAGAGAGAGAATTATTTGAGAGAAAGTGAGCTTGAGATCTTGTGAGAGTATTTATTGGGTGTATTGGGGTTTTGGGTTTTTTGAGAGAAATTCTCTTGTCTTGTAATATCTCCATTTTAGTAAAATTCCTTTGATCGTCTTCGCCCGTGGATGTAGGCTTTAAGCCGAACCACGTAAATTTTGTGTCTCCACTATTCTATTTATTTCTCTATTTTGTCGTCATAATTATTCTTCCGCTGCGAAATTCCTAACAAACTGGTATCAGAGCTTCCGGTTGTGTTCGAAGCTGCTAAGGTGTGAGATTCTCAAGGAAATTCTTAGTATGCTCTGTGGTTGCAGCATTGTCTGATCTTCCACATCAGAAAAGAATTGTTCTTGAATGTACTGGTTTTGTGGTTGCTGGATGTAAGTGTGGTGGTGTGGAAAGTACATGTCTAGGCAAGGTTCTGGCTAAGGAAAGACTTGGTATTTAAGTGTGTCCGTTGTGACCCACCTCTCTTTCCTGGGAACTTACCTGGTGTGCTGTTCATTACTACGTACACTATTCCAGATTATTAACCAGAGGTGTTGACTGGCGTTGACCAGAGGTGTTGACATCATGACGACGATAAAATTTGATATTGAGAAATTTGATCGCAACATGAGTTTCACCATGTGGCAAGTCAAGATGCGTGCAATCCTGATTCATAATGGTTTGCATCAAGCACTACTAGGTAAAGATAAATTACCTAGTACTATGGATGAGGCGAAGAAGCAGTAGATAGATGATAAGGCCCTTGCTTCCATTCAGTTATGCTTGTCAAATGAAGTTTTGCGAGAAGTCATGCAAGAGAAGACCGCCAAAGATTTATGGGACAAGTTTGAATCTTTGTACGTTACAAAGAATCTCACCACCAAGTTGGTAGCAAAGCACCGTCTATACACACTCAGCATGGCTGAAGGTGCATCTATCAAATCTCACATTGATGAATTCTCCACTATCTTTATGGATTTAGAAAACATGGAGATTTCTTATGATGATGAAGATCAAGCTCTTATGTTGCTTCGTTCACTACCTCCATCCTACAAGCACTTTAGAGATACTTTAATTTACAGTTGGCAAACTCTAAAGTTAGAGGATGTTAAAGCAGCTTTATTTTCAAAGGAGCTTGGAACAAGTAGAAATGATAGCCCAGCAGAAGGTCTACTGGTTAGAGGAAGGACTCCAGATAAGAGTTCTTCTAGCAATCAAAGATCAAGGTCTATATCAAAGTCTAGACACAGAAATTTAACTTGTAATTACTGCAAGAAGAAGGGGCATATCAAGTCAGAATGCTTCAAGCTAAAGAACAAGCAACAAAACAAAGATCAGAAGAGAGACGAACCCGCTGAAGCCAGTATTGTTCAAAATCAAGAGCAATGTGATCTGCTCTTAGTATGTGCTGATGAAGCCAAAGCCAGAAATGAATGGATTCTGGATACGGCTTGCTCATTCCATATGTGCCCCAATAGAGATTATTTCTCCACATATAAATCGGTGCAAGGTGGAGTTGTATTGATGGGCAACAACCATGCTTGTAAAATTGCTGGAATGGGCACAGTCAAAATCAAGATGCATGATGGAGTAGTCAGAACTTTGACAGATGTCCGACATATTCCAGACTTGAAGAGAAATCTTATCTCTTTAAGTACTCTGGATTTGAATGGCTTCAAATTCACTAGCGGAGATGGAGTTTTAAAGGTTGCTAAAGGTTCTTTAATTGTGATGAAGACTGAGAAGATAGGCAAACTGTACATTCTGAAAGGCTCTATAGTTACAGGTGCAGCAGCCATGTCCACATCTTCCTTGTCTGACTCAGATGTCACCAGATTATGGCATATGAGGCTGGGACATACAAGTGAAAGAGGTCTATCAGAGTTAAGCAGAAGAGGTCTTCTCTGCGGTCAGAATACATCAAAGCTAGACTTCTGTGAGCATTGCATTTTTGGCAAACAGAAAAGAGTCAGTTTCAGTACTGCAATTCATAGAACTAAAGGTACTTTGGATTACATTCATTCAGATCTTTGGGGACCTGCACGTGTCCCATCAAAAGGTGGTGCTCAATATATGCTTACCTTCATTGATGATTATTCTAGAAAGGTATGGGTATATTTTCTGAAGCATAAAAATGATGTGTTTGCCACCTTCAAGCAATGGAAGGCCTTAGTAGAGAAACAGACTGGAAGAAAAATAAAGCGACTCAGGACAGACAACGGTCTAGAGTTCTGTCAAGGTGATTTTAATGAATTCTGCAAAAATGAAGGCATTGTGCATCACCTTACAGTCAGAGGCACACCACAGCAGAATGGTGTAGCAGAGCGTATGAACAGAAGGCTCTTGGAGAAAGTTCGTTGTATGTTATCAAATTCTGGCCTATCTAAAGACTTCTGGGCAGAAGCAGCTTCTACAGCCTGTCATTTGGTGAATCGTTCTCCATCCACAGCAATTGGCATAAAGACTCCGGAGGAGTTATGGTCTGGTAAACCGGCTGAATATTCTGACCTAAAGGTATTTGGATGTCCTGCTTATGCACACGTTAATGATGGCAAATTAGAGCCACGATCTAAAAGGTGCATATTTATTGGTTATCCTTCTGGTGTGAAAGGATATAAATTATGGTGTCCTGATCCAAAGTCTCCAAAAGTGATAATTAGCAGAGATGTTGTATTTGATGAATCTGCTATGTTGCATCCCGTAAAGGAGACTTCCACCAGAAAGGAGATTTTTGTTTCCTCTAATACAGATGCTGCAAGTTCTTCTAAGCAGGTGGAGCTTGAGGTGGAGAATGAACCTTCTTTACAAAATCGAGTTCAGATGCCTACTTTAATTGAAGAAGAGGAAACACCACAAAGTGAAGAAGAAGACTCTATTGCTAGACATAAGCCACCAAGAAAGAAGATGAGGCCTCAGAGACTAGCAGACTATGTCTCATTTGCACTAGCTGTGGCAGAAGACACAAATGCAGTTAGTGAACCTTCAACATATTCAGAGGCTATCTCTTGTGATGATTCTGCTAAGTGGTTAGTGGCTATGCAGGAAGAGGTGGAGTCTCTTCACAAGAATAGAACTTGGGATTTAGTTAAACCGCCTAAAGACAAGAAAATTGTTGAATGCAAGTGGGTCTTTAAAAGGAAAAAAGGCATTCCAGGTGTTGAAGATGCGAAGTACAAGGCACGATTGGTTGCAAAGGGCTATAGTCAGGTACATAGAGTTGACTTTAATGATGTATTCTCACCTGTTGTTAAACATAGCTCTATTCGTGTCTTACTTGCTTTGGTTGCTATGCATAATTTGGAGTTGGAACAACTGGATGTTAAGACTGCCTTCTTGCATGGAGAGCTTGAGGAGACAATTTATATGCAACAGCCTGAGGGTTTTGAGATTGAAGGGAAGAAAGACCATGTTTGTTTGTTGAAGAAATCATTGTATGGTCTGAAACAATCTCCTCGACAGTGGTACAAGCGGTTTGATTCTTTTATGGTTGGCCACAGCTATTCTAGGAGCCAGTATGATAGCTGTGTGTATTCCAGAAAACTTAAAGATGGCTCATTTGTGTATCTGCTACTCTATGTTGATGATATGCTGATTGCAGCTAAGGATATGTTTGAGCTCAACAAATTAAAATCAGAATTGAGTGGTGAATTTGAAATGAAAGATTTGGGAGCAGCTAAGAAAATTCTTGGTATGGAGATTCGAAGAGACAAAGCTGCAGGAAAACTTTACCTTACTCAGAAGAGTTTTGTTGAAAAGGTTTTGGAGCGTTTTGGTATGAAAAATGCTAAACCTGTAAGTACTCCATTTGCTGCTCATTTTAAACTTTCTGCTGCTATGTCACCACAGTCAGATAATGATATTGAGTACATGCCACATGTTCCCTACTCTAGTGCTGTTGGTAGTCTCATGTATGCTATGGTATGTACTCGTCCTGATATTGCACATACAGTCAGTGTTGTTAGTAGATATATGTCTAATCCCGGTAAAGAACACTGGCAAACAGTGAAATGGATTATGAGGTATCTACGGGGTACTACTGATTATTGTTTGGAATTTGGAAAGAGTAAGGGACATTTGGTTGGTTATGTTGATTCAGATTATGCAGGTGATCTCGACAGACGGAGATCTATTACTGGCTATGTATTTACTCTTGGTGATACTGCTATCAGTTGGAAAGCTACGTTACAGTCTACAGTAGCATTATCCACTACAGAAGCAGAGTACATGGCAGTTGTCGAGGCTATAAAAGAAGCCATTTGGAAGAGAGGTTTGTTTGGTGAGCTCAGTTTGGATCATAAAATAATTGTCGTCCATTGTGATAGCCAAAGTGCTATTTATTTAACTAAAGATCAAATGTTTCATGAAAGGACGAAACACATTGATGTGAAGTACCACTTTGTTCGTGATATTATTTCTCAAGGTGATATTTCTGTTAAGAAAATTGGTACTGCAGACAATCCAGCTGATATGTTGACAAAGTCTCTTTCAGTAAGCAAGTTCAGGCATTGCTTGGACTTAGTTGGTATTTATCAAAAGTGATTGCCTTAGGGGCATTTTTGGAGAAGATGATTGAAGAAATTCTTTAGCTAGCAAATTCAAGCCAAGGTGGAGATTTGTTGATATGTCTTGAATTTGTCCAAGCCCATTTGCTAAGCCCAAGTCCATTTGCAAATTATTGGGCTGACCCAATAGAAATATTATGTGCTACAGTAAAACGTGAACAGTGTGCACCGAATACGCGTGAGCAGTGAAGTCAACAGTACCGCGTGAACAGTACCGTATACGCGTGAACAGTAACTAAATTTTTTCTATAAATACCTCCCTTCTCTTCATTTGTAAACTATCCAAGCTATTTGAGAGAATTCTCAAGAGAGAGAATTATTTGAGAGAAAGTGAGCTTGAGATCTTGTGAGAGTATTTATTGGGTGTATTGGGGTTTTGGGTTTTTTGAGAGAAATTCTCTTGTCTTGTAATATCTCCATTTTAGTAAAATTCCTTTGATCGTCTTCGCCCGTGGATGTAGGCTTTAAGCCGAACCACGTAAATTTTGTGTCTCCACTATTCTATTTATTTCTCTATTTTGTCGTCATAATTATTCTTCCGCTGCGAAATTCCTAACAATTACTAATATGTATTCATGTACCAACTGCTATATCATTAATTAGGATGTAAGGGAGATATAAAATATGGAATGTCAAACATTATTGTAATAACATTATTTTTGAAGAGACTGACAAGATTATTGAAATTTTAAACCTTAAATTTGAGTTGATCAGTGTAATTAATTTATCATTTGGATTTAAGTTTGATCTCCTGGGTTGGACCTCAGGCCCAATTCATATGTTTATGGATTAGATTTAACCAAGGGCTCATTTCATCATGTTATCAAGTGATAATGGAAATAATATTATAATACTTTAAGCGAATGTTTGTTGCAGGGGTTTAAATTGTTAGAGATGTATTAATTTAGTTTTTTTAATCGAAATTTTAACCGTCAAATTAATCAAGTGAATGATATTTGACTATTTTACTCTTAATAAAAAAAAATATTAATATTAAAATACTTACTTACCCTCTACTTAATAAAAAATTACAAGTTTACATACCATATAATTTTATCTTTTCAATAAAAATAAAATAACAAAAAAGAAATCCTTAACAATACTATAAAAAGATTAGAAAAAAAAAATAAAAATAGTTACTTAACCAATTAAGCATCAAAATATCAATTTTTTAATAAATTTAAAAAATTAAATTATAATTAAGCAACACATATAATTTATTTTCAAATTTATTTTAATATCTATTATTTTCTATAATAATAAAATTAAAAATTATTCTAAAAAATGGAAAATCATTTTGTTTTAAAAATAAATTAATGGAGACCACCTGGAGGAAGGTAACTTTATTTATTTTTATTTTTTAATATTATATTATTTATTTATTTATTTTAAAAAATTTAATTTATTCAATTACACATATCAAATGATAAATGAAACATGTGTCAAAATGTAGTATATTAGCATGTTTTAAGAGTAAAGTACCTCTAACATTTTTATGTTTAACTAACGGAATTCTATTAAATTGATGAATTTCTAATAATTTAAGAGTTACAGAAAATAAAAATAAAAATATTATTAAAAAAATAGTTCACTAGTAATTAGTTATATTTAATTCAATCAAATTTTTTAAAAAATAGTTGAATATAATTTCGTATGTCAAACGCATGCTAATTGAATTTTCACTAAAGGTGTAAATAATTTCTTTGGAGAACCGACTTCCGACTTCAGTGCAAGTGGTGGCAAACCAACCAGATCCAGATGATCTGAATCTAATTATTTTGAATTTTGACTGATCTCATATTTTTTCCATTTTTTATTTTGATTTTTTTAAAATATATTTTTTGGATTCAAATTTTTGTCCGATTCGCAATAGTGTTCTATCCTTCCTCGTATCTGAAAAATCTAATTCAAATGCAATCAGATTTGAATTTCCAAATATCGATTTGGATCGAACAATTTTAATCCTATTGCTAGCTGTTGGCTAGATTTTTGTGTCTAACACTAAGTAATATTACATATCTGACAAACAATGACTTACTACTAATAATAGTGTTTTCAAAATATGAAAATAATTGAAATACAACTAAGGGCTGATTTGGTTTTTTCACTTATCAATTCATGAGAATGAATTGGGTTCAATTAAAAAATGATAAAAATAACTTAAAATAAAAAATTTTAAATTTTAATTTATCACTTAATACCACATATTTGAAATGTATTTAGGGAGGACAAAAACTTCCATTAAAATTTTTATACACAAGCCCTAACTCGTTTGAGTGGACGAGTGTCAAAAAAGCTCAAACTATTAACATAGTGTTAGTTGTAAAAAGACTAACCTACTTGTTGCAATTTTTCCTTTTTTCCTTAGCGCATGTAGTGATAAAAAATAGGCTCAGGTGCCATCATAATAGAAACTAAAAACAACCAAACTAATAGGCCCCTATTTGATGAAGAAATTCAACATAGACCAAGTTAGGACTTGCACCTAATCAATTTGGTGACAAATTTCAAGATAACAGTTGGCGCACCGTCTGTGTGGGGAAGTCCTAAATTATTTTTGTTTATTTTTTGGTATTTTTTTTTTTCAAGTAATTAGCAATAATTTTGCTGATATGATCTACATACATAGGTATTGCATATGTCATTTGTTGCGAAGGATAATCAAATATACTACAGCTACTATAAGGTCTATAACTACCATAAATTGGTACTTGGGAACTTGACTCCTCCTGTGGATCACCGAAAGAACTATTTTATGTATTTATACTCATTGAAAAAGAAGTCATCGTCAAATAATCTTCATTAATTTGACTCATTCTTCTTTGTTGTCTACCACGATTTTGATCAAAATCTTTTTGATATGGTTCTCTACTTGCACTAGAATCCCAACCTGCCGCACTAGCATTCCAACCTGCTACACCAACATCCCAACCTCCTGCATGACATCCCAACTTATTGCACCATCATTCCAATCTTCCCTCCCACCTCCACCATTTCCATCATCTCCGTCATCTTTTCCTCCACTATTCCCATCAGAGAAATGTTGGTCATTATAACAGCTACTAATCGTAACTCCACGATCTATATCAACTTCTTCTTTAATCACCTACTTAACATTTATTTCCATGTCTTGAGCATGAGAAGCAATATGTGGATCGCGATTTTCCTCCTCATCATCAAAGTGGGCTGGTCTAACCTAGTTGAAAATAGGATTCTCATTATTGTCTTCGGCTTCAGTAGCTAATTGAAGTAGATTCATAAAATTAGTCTCATTTACTTTTCTTTTTCAGGTGCCATATCTCTAAGCTTTAACTTCATATTATAATAACAATAAACAAGTTATTCAAGCTTAGAGTAGGCAAGATGCTTCCTTTGTTTGGTGTGGATTAAAGTAAATGTGGACCAATTTCTTTCGCATGTAGAAGATGATGCTGTCTACGATAGTATCTGAACTGCAATTGCATGTTGTTGACATGCAAATTTGATCAACGAAATTAATAGTGATTATGTATGACTTGAAGGATAAAACTGATAAAAGGATCAACACAAAAGATTTTTAAAGTGGTTCGCTTATAAGAATGCCTACATCCACTGTTCTTGATATTCAAGTCGAGCTCGCTGAGTGTAATCGCAGAGCTCGCTTATGTAAGTATTTTCTGTAAAAATTCGTAACCTTTGTAACAGTGATAATCTGTCTCTTTTATAATGTGAAGGGGTTGGAGTCATCATGTTTTACATGAAATCTAATTACATAAATTAGGGACGAAATTCTATCCCTAACAGTCATGATTTGATTTGAATACAATTGCTGGGATTAGGGAATTTGAGATTGATTAGGAGTCTGCTAGTTGACCGAATGCAATCTCTATATTCTCGGGATTTATCCTTTGATTGGGGCTTCGAGCTGCGTGGCCTGCGAGCTGAGTGTCTTTCGATTTTCACGACCAGGTGGTTGATGAGAGGTGGTACTTGTCTCATTTGATTGTTTCTAGGCTGGTCGTTTGTATAGAGCTTCTCTCTTCAGGGTGGTTGGGTCGATGCCCATTTTGCTGTGTGGTGACTCATTGGTTCCCTTCGCCTGTTGGGCCTTCTTGGACATTTCAGTATCTTTGGGCCTGTTTGGGCTCGGTATAATTTGACACATAACATTAGCTCCCCAGCTTTTAGCTCGATAATCTCAAGGTGGAAGCTATTATGTTTTCTTTCTGCGGGTTGTGGCTTCGGAGAGTTGCTGCTAGCCCGTTTATGAGGGTGTTCATGGATCGCTCTTTGAGGTCGCTGGCTCTAAGTTTTAGAGGCTGTTACTCTTCTGATGAGTGGGAAGTGTCACGTCGACGATCATGTCGTACAATACATTAAATGTGTGCGTTAAATCAGTGACCCTTCGAGTATCTTGCCATATGCCTAGGTTGAATATCAGCCGTAGATTTTCTTCATGTTATTATTGCTTTGATCTGACGGTCCGAGCTCCTTATTTATAAATTCTTCTAGAAATTCTCTGTTCTTTTCTTTGCTGCTAATCTTTAAAAGAAAAAGGGGTGCGCTCCAACTTCTGCTGGTCCCGGTTGCCGGAAGTATCTTCGAGGCTTACGTTTGTCTGTGCGAGTGGGTCCGCCATTCTTCTTGCTTGTCGTGCCTGTTGTCATTCGCCTTCTTCGTGGTAAATTTTATGTTCTTTTTCTTTGTTCTTCATCGTTGTCCCTGTTGTTGCTGTTCTTCTTGTCTTTTGAGTCTTTTATTTGAGTCTGCATGTCTAGGGGGCTTTCTTCGGATGTCTGGGGGTCATGAAGCTTTTTCCTTTATTCTTTTCAAACCCTTATTTAGTCAGTTTGGGTCACTGTGACCCTCTGGTGCCTCTGGCTCGAGCCCTTAGGTTGTAGTAGGCAGGTTTCCTCTTTGTTATCTAATTATAGGTTCTCCTTTCTATTGTAGATGTCTGGTTCGAGCACTTAGAGGTCTCGTGAGGATAAAGGGGTAGAGGCTTCTGTTTCTGATTGCCAAGGGGTCAGATTGCTTCAAGGAGGTGCCCTAGGGACAATTACAGCAGCCCTGGTCGATAATCTCGACCAGCAGGGAGAGGTGGAGGTAGTAAATGTAGGAAAAACACGCGGCGACAGTGTAAAAAGGTGGGCTTGGTATATTTTAAAAATTTTCCTTAAAAAGAGAGAGCAGACATTAACCCTTGATTAATTAAACATATATATAAATGTATCATACATTTTGAATCGTGAAGATTGATGTTGCGTCGACATAGAACCGCAAGATCTTCCAATCCAATCACGAACGTGGATCACCTTGGAGTGTGAGCTCCATTTATTTGGATTGTGTACCTAAGGATGAGAAACAAAAAACTTTTCTTTTTCTTGTTAGTCACAAAAACCCTCCCTCCTAAGAAAACGAAGAACGTTCGATCACTTTTGAATTTACAATCTCTCGATTGAAACTTGCATGATCAAAATTCGATGTTGTGCACAGGGCCTTTTGATGTAAAAGCTAGCAGTGCACTAAACCTAACGTTCTTTCTCTCATTTCTCTTGGGCGAATTCTCACACTTTTTCTAAAGTTGGACGGTTTTTTCTTGGCTTCCAAAAGCTCACAAAAGCTCACCCAATCATCAAGTGACCGAACTCTCTTGCTTGGCTTTCTTATGGTGGCCGAATTCTCCCTTTGGAGGGAGGATTTGTGTTTTACCAAAAGCCTATCAATCCAAGAGTTCAACCCTATCCCAACTCTTAAGTGTATTTTCTAATAATTAATCTATTGGATAAAGTTAATTGTGACATCATCAAAACTTCCTAATTTGACATAAAAGTTAATTTAGAGTTTTGATAATTATCAAAAACCTTTCTAATTTGATTTGATAAATAATTCCTATTATTTATCATCTTATCAAATAAGGTCTTTGATATTTATCATACTATCTTAAATAATATAACACTAGGAATCCAATTCCTAATAGAAAAGTAGTTTGACTTTTTAATTAAACAATTAATTAATTTTCATTTAATTAAATAATAAAATAAAATAAAGTAATTAGCTAATAAATTAAGCTAATGCTGCCCAACCCTTTAACCATGGGCTAGACTTTATTTTTCCATTTTATTAATCCTATTAGACATTCCACAAAAAGTCCACATGTGAACTAGGCCCACTCTTACTAAAAGAAACAAGTTCACATGCTTTTATTTAATATATTAATATAATTTCAACAGCCCATTTATATTAAATGTGCAAATTATATTCTTAATATATTAATGGAATATTAAACACATTCCAAGAGGCCGCCTAAGGGATCAGACACCCTTGGTTGCATATCTTAGGTATTTTGACGAGTTACCGCGTGTCTTGATCAAACACAAGACCACAATTCTCAAACCTTTTGGAAAGAATCCAAAAACAATTCTTAAGATGGATCAATTAAATGATCCGGTAGAATATAACAAGTGATCCATTCAAATTCGTGTGGATTGGGGATCTTGGCGGGCTATCTAAATTTAAGCTCCAATAGACACAACCTAATCACAATCAACAAATGATTCACTTAGGTCCAATCTACTAATTTTAGTTCATTCCACTAATGAACTAAAATTGAACTCTTAAATAAAGATAGAATAAGTTTAGTGTTGCTCATTCGTACCGTAGACAATCTTATTGGAGATAGTATATCCTCGTGAAAAATATCAGTAATCGCCAAGAGCTCATAGACCGCCTATAGCTCTTCTAGTTACCATATTTACTCATATGACCACATTTTGAACTTGGATATTTTGACTTGTCCAAAAGCTATGTTTCAATAGACACTATTGTAAACTTAACGTTAAAATTTAATATCCAATACCTCAAAATATCCATATGATGGTATTCTACTAACATTTATTAAATGTAGTCACGATGTCCATATCTATAAATGAAGTCCTCTATTGATTAATTAATGAATACCACCAAATCATCGAGGATAGACTATGCGATATAATCATACTCATTGACAGCTCAAATGATAACACTTGTAACTATAAGTCCATCATTTATCTCAGGATTGAGATAGACTCTCCGATTGTCTCATGAGAATACTTTTGTCCACTGACGGTTGTGGATAAAGTTTTCTTTGTTGGTCCTATTCAACGCACCTAGTACACTAGATTCTTTTGTCCAAAGACACTGCACTTCGATGATTTTAAACTCATTATATCACATTTGATCCCGCTCAAATGCTAATAAAAGAATCTACAACTTTAACAAGGTAAAGGCGTGTAACACCCCCCTGACCCAATCCACTCGGACCGAATTAGGGAGCGTTACTATATACTAAATTCTAATATTTACTTTTATATAACCATAATTTAGAAGGACATTAAAAGCATTGGAAAATGGTTAAATAAATTTACGAAAATCTTGTCAGAGTTTCCTCTATTTTTCTGACTTTCTAAAACCTGTTTACAATTAAAATTCATAAAAATCAACTTCTAAATCTCAAATCTCTTTTGCGCACCTTTTCAAATGTAGTGCGACTTACCCAATCAATTTGTCACAATATAATTTATAAATATTCAAATAACTTAAACGTATAGTAAAATATTTACACAGCGGAAGTTCTTCAAATATATATAAACAGTTTCCGTATATGCATGATGTATCAAAACATATATACTTATTATAAAGGACTACCAAAATATATTTAGGACCGATGTGACTCCGAACTCTCCTTCTGCAGTCTCTACTCTTATTTGTCTTTGTCTCCCTTGGAACCTCTGTTACCTATGTGTGGAAAACTCAACACGCTAAACATATTTCTTAGTGGATGTACACAAAATTGTATATACAAATATACTATATCAAATAAGTTTATCTATTTTTGATAAAAATATAAATCACATTTAAGTAAATCATATATGGGGCTCATGTCAAATCAAATCATATACTTAACAAATACAGTATTCAAAATCAATCAACAGACAAAATCTTCATAATTTCTCAAATGCTTTCATATAACAAATCAGTTTTCATACTGGGCTCCTAACATACATAACATAAGTTATCGGACTGGATTACGGATTGTTCGGCATCGGATGCAAACGGGTGACCCGTCGAACATCAGATCAGAATGGAACACTAACGGAATCACCCGTTGTAAATGTCTCATGACAGAATTCAGAACCCTAGGACCGGCACATGAGGCCTGTATATCCAAAGGGTGGCACAAACAGAGTAAATCGGCACAGTAGTGTTCAGACAGAAACCCAATTGACATATCAACCTCTTATATCCATATCTATGTTTATACACATCAGAGCCTCGCAAAATGTTTTCTTAAATCCAATGTCAACATATTTCATTTCTTTCAGAATCATCGAATTCAACTTTCAAACTATTCAATTTTGATTCATATCGATATATTTATATTTTTGAAATTCAAATTTCATCAAATATCATATAACGGAAATATATGAATATATTTCTAAATCAATAATCGCATCAAATCAATCCAAAAATATATTCAAACGTATTTCATAATTCCATATCGAATCAAAATGCCCCGAAATCATTTTCCGATACATTTCACAAATATTATATAATTAAAATCACTTTCAACAATATATTTCCATAACAATATTAGCATCAAAACGTATTAAAATCAATTCATAATATTATTCACAATCAATATTTCGAATATAAACTATATTTCGAGCATTCGCTATTCAAATCATTTCAAAAATCAATTTCAAACTATAAACTATAATCAATATAATTCAAATAACTCAAAATTAATCAAATTCAATCAATCCAAAATATTCTGGAAAATAAAAAATTCGAAAACTCGTGTACACCGAACCTGGATACCCTTTCTTTCCTCTTTTCCTTCTTCTCCTTCTCTTTTCTTCTTCTCTCCTTTCTCTCTCTTCTTTCTTTCTCCTCTTTTCTCTCTTCTTTCTCTTCCGTTTGCTATGGTTTCTGGTCTGTTTTTGCTTGTGAGCTTATGCTCACTCTATTGCTTTTAAGTGGCACAGCTTCATGCCACTCCGTGCTAATTTTTTTTAAAACTTTTTGGGCCATCGCGACCGCGTCTCGCGAGCGATGATCGTGTCGCTCGGTCGCGATGCTCACTGGTGGAAATTTGCCACCTTCAGCGCGAGCGGCTATCGCGAGTGTTGGTCCAATTTCTCCATTTTCATCGCGAGCAACTATTGCGATCCCTGGTGCACTCTACCAAAAATTTTCCTTTTTCTTCATACTCCATATTAATTAAACTACACTTTTCATATTTATTCGAAATTAGGGATGTTATAAGGCGCCCAACCTTTATCTAAAGTTGTGAATGTTGTTCGAGACTAACTTAAGAATTATGTCTACCTCATACATATCCAGATGTACGAACAATTCTTTATTTCTCATAGTCTCTTGACCTTATGATTATCTACTTTTGAGAGTTACTATAAATTCTATAAGATTTATTAAACCAGAAATCATCTTATTAATACGAAAAAGATTGTCAAAAATACTATTACACTCTTGCTATTGAGCATAATTCTAATAGTCTCCCACTTGCATTATAGCAAGTGTGTCATATCTCTTATTCCCATGCTCTCTAGGTGCTTATCTAAACTCTTTAGTGGTAGAGCATTTGTGAAGAGATCCACTAGATTTTCTGCTGACGCGATCTTGGCAACCGTTACGTCACCTTTATACACAATCTTCCTAAGAAGATGATACTTTCTTTCAATGTGTTGCCCTTGGTTATGACTTATTGGTTCTTTCGAATTAGCCACTACACCATTGTTGTCACAGTAGTCTGCTTATTCAAGAATTAACGGAGCCAGACATCCTCTTTAGTAGCTTCGCATGCGGTAACATACTCAGCTTCTATGGTGGAATCAACAATGCAAGATTGCTTGATACTCCTCCATATGACTGTGTCTCCTACTAGGATAAACACAGATCCTGATATAGATCTCTTAGAATCAGAATCCGATTAGAAATCAGATTCTGTATACCCAATGGGAATCAAATCCTCTCTAGAGTATACAAGCATATAATCTCTCGTTCTCCTGAGATACTTGAAAATATGCTTAATTGTCGTCCACTGATTAGGACCAGGTTTTGATTGAAACCTGCTAACTATGCCAACAACAAAATAAATATCTGGTCTAGTGCAAAACATTGCGTACATGAGACTTCCCACTGCCAAGGCATATGGAACCCTACTCATGAATTGCTCCTCATGCACGTCCTTAGGAACTTGTTCCTTAGAAAGCTTGATTCTATGCCTGAAAGGTAACATACATTTCTTGGAATCTTGCATGAAGAACCTAGACAAGATCTTATCTATGTATAAAGCTTGGGATAATGCAATAATTCTATTCTTTCTATCCCTATTACTTGGATGCCAAAAATATAACTTGCTTCTTCTAAATCCTTCATATCAAATTGTTTTGCTATCCTTTCTTTCACTGATGTCAATACACATATATCGTTTCCGATGATTAGTATATCATCAACGTAAAGAACTAGGAAAACCAACTTGTTACCTTTGATCCTCTTGTATACACAAGGTTCATCAAGGTTCTGAATAAATCCAAAACCTTTCATAGCTTGATCGAACCTTATGTTCCAGGATCTGGATGCTTGCTTCAATTCATAAATGGATCGTTGCAACTTGCATACCCTTTGCTCTTGGCCTTTTTCAATGAATCCTTCTGGTTGCATCATATAGATTCTTTCGACTCCTTCAGGTTGGATCGATGGCTATTTATAGGTGATCTTAATCCTAAGTGTCTTATCGACTCCTTCAGGTTGGATTGTGGCTTTTGATTTACCATGAGTGAGGTTGATATGAATCTCGACCAATACCTCCGTATTATGGAGTTACGGTTTGGCTTGTGACTGGAAAGGTTTGAACACAATAGTGGAATCCACTCCTTCTTGATTGAAGTAGATAAGTAGTTCCCTTAAGGGTTGATACGGGGCTTGAACGTTTATAAGCGCTCTTCTTCTTCCGTGAGGAAGACATGATTTAATTGTTCATTAGAGAATCAATGGTACTTAAAGGAAAAGATATTTCTTGAGGGGTATAACGGACTTTATGACCCAGCTCTAGTTATGAACTATTTGTGGATGATCACAATATATGAAATTAGCTATATCAATGGACATTGAGACTTCAGATTGTATAAACACGTCTACAGTTTTGAGAGTGCAGCCTCAGATTTTTAGTGGAATAACTCCGAGGTTAATAATCATGAAATATTAATTAAATAGTTTTAATTAATATTACTAAGTATTATTGGAGCTAAAAACTATGGGTCCATTAGGTGTCCTTGTTAGCCCTTATGGTTGTTGGTAACGAGGGTCACGGTAAATTAATTGGATGGTCCAATTAATAGTGTTACGAAAGTAATGCGATTTAATTAAAAGAGAATAATTAAATAATGTGATTATTTAATTAATTAAATATTTAATAAAATAATAGAAATTAATAATTATGAATTATTAATTCTATTTATTAAATATGAGGTCATGTGATTAAATAATGACTAGGACAAAAGAATTAAAATAATTAGATTATTTTAATAGTCCAAAAGGTCACAGGTTCAAGTCTTTAGGGAGATTAAAAATAAATAGGATTTAGAATCCTATTTTGACTTGGTCAAACTAAAACCCTAAAGGACTACTATATAAGTGTTATATAGTTAGGAAAAACCTAACTGAACACACAAGTGAAAAAGAAAGAGAATTCGGCCACCAAAGAGAGAAGAAAAGAGAAAAAAAGGTTTTTTCTGACTCTCCCCTCTTTTGCAGGATTCGGTCGGCATTGTTTTCATGTGACCTCCATCTCTTGCCGTGACGTGCCCATACACATGTTGTCAGACCGCGGGTCATAGCTCGGAAGATCTGGTGGTAGATCGAGGAATCAGAAAAAAGAAAATTAAGAAAAAGTTTTATAGTTTCTAAAGTCTTTTTCTGAGTATATACAGGAACTTGTTCCTGATTGGAAAAGGTTTTCAATATAAGATAAATTTTTGAAACTCAATTTCGCATGTTATACGATAATCAAAATCTTTTCTAAAACTCCCTTCAATAGGTAGGTTTCATCTTTTGATAATTTTACTCTTTTATGATTATGTTCAATTGATTTCGTGTCCAACAAGTGAGAGATGTTATTATGCAAATGGAATAGACCGTTTTTCAATGTACCTTTACAAACAAATTTGTCATTTTTACTGTAAGATCGTTATTTTGTTGGTTGTGATTCCGTGAGCAAACATATTTTTTCAGTAATTCTTAGTTAGCTTTGTTAGGGTATGATTCGAGCATAAGAAAGATTCAAAGAACTCATGCGAAGACAACAAGCTTCTGAGAAGACTTAAGATCGTGCTTAAAAGTAAGTTTCAAAGAAACAATACTCTTTACTCTTGAGATCAGAAAAGATTCACACACATACTTTTAACATGTTCATGCATACGCATTTGAGTGCTAACATGTTGGCCTAAATATTTTATAAGTGTTTGAGTCTTATTATTTTTGTTTTGTTTAGTTTCGGAATTTAATTCCATGTTTTTGTATTCCCGAAAATATGACCTTTGGATGCTTCAATAGGCATAACTTTCTATCAAGACATCCAATTGGTCTTTGGGTTTTGGGAATGAAATAGACATTCGTATCTTTCCAACGGTATAAAGAACGAAAAAATCTGATACCGTTTGGTTAGAGTTCGCTTGTCTCAAATAGGAGTCAAGTGCAGCTGGAAATAGCTGAACGGGAAAACGGGACAGCAAGGCTGTACCCTAGGCATGGCCACACCCCTTTTGCGTACGTCCCAGGCAGCCGCCTTAGGCGTGCAGGAGCTGTCTTGGCCAAACCCTAAAGGTGCTACAATGTTGCCCTAAGTGTTTTGAGCCCTGTAAAGTCTTCCTTCATGTGTTTAATGATTCCTTGTCCATCAAGGATTAGTTTACTGAGTTTGGAAGAAAGAGATCTCCTATTTAATTAGTCTTCTAGTCAATAGGAAATATATCTCTTCATTATAGGAAAGTATCAATTACATTCCTTGTTAAATTAGAAAGCCTTAATTGAGTTTATTTCCTACTACAATTAGAATTAGAGCTTCTAATGTTCTCTATAAATAGTGAGCTTTAGTTTTGAGTCTCATTAAGCTTAAGCCAAGTAAGTCTCTTTTACTAAGCTTCACTATTTGCTCTCTATGTTTCTTCATTGAATTATTTTATTCCTCTCACATGTCTTTGTTGTTTTGATTCTTCGTTGTTTTTATGTTATTGTGAGAGAAGAGAGTTATTTTATATAGGCTATTATCTTAGCATTGAGCATAATTGCATAGCCTATTCATAACATGTCCGTGATCATGCATGTTATTTGATTGTTCATGTTTTATTAAGCACATAGATCTGATCTCATAATAGTAGAGGTAATTATTGCTTTGACCTTACGAAAGCTTCCAAGACCTTGAGCGTGAGGAGTCTTTGGGCAGCATCAACATGGTTTGCTAGTAAAAGGCTTGCTGGTAGGTAGTATTGGGTTATAGCAAGAGTCATGTGATTGAGGGGTCAACCAACGTGAGTTGTAAACAATATACCAACTAGTGAAATTTGTGTTGATATGTTAAGTGTCCTACGAGTTGGTCCCTTGGTTTTTGACTTGTTAAGGTTTTCCATGCTAAAAATCTCCGTGTAATGTGTTGAATGGTTTACTGTTTTTAATTCTGCAAATATTTATTGATAAACCTATTCACCCCCTCTAGGTTGCCATAGTATATAAATTCACGTTTTTCACTTACTAATAATAAAATCTTTATTAAAATTATTAGAATATTCAAATTTATTTAAGCAAGAAACTGAAATTAAATTCCTCTTGAATTGAGGTATATAATAAATGTTGAAAGTTTAAGTGCAACGGTCTATATGAACCTAGAGGGGGGGTGAATAGGTTCTTACCCAATTTTTTGATTACCAACAATTTAATTAGATCAATTAAACAATTATAAACACATAACAAATGCGGAAGAGATAAACAAAATCAACACAAGGATTTTAGCGTGGAAAACCCCTTCCAACAAGGGATCAAAAACCACGGGACCACTCTTGGCCACTTAACGGACAATCCACTAGTGATAAATGCAGTACACCCTCAAGTTGAAATTAAAAGGACTCACTCCTCTTGGACTATCCCGCTCTAGTCTATCCGCAGGCCTTTTCCCTAATGATCTCCCAAGATCCACTAGGTGACTAAACGTATATCCTCAAGCTATCCTAGAATTCACACTCCTATTGGCGTGAGCCTACACCTATCGTCTCGCAAGAGCCAACTAGTGAAATTCCACACAAATGCAACTTTTGCACAAGAAGCAAACCTTGAGCTTGTTCATAAGACTTCACCAAAGTCACACAAGCTCTTCCAATAACACAAAGGATTATAGTCTAAGTGTTCAATGATGCATGAACATACAATCTGGATGCATGACTAATACAACCTATGATGCTAAGTGAACTAGTGCACACAATCTACTAAAATAACACTTAGCATAAACACATTTCAAGACCTAACAATTTTTGCAACAAATTCAACTCTTTCAAGTCATGAAACAAACATATTCAATGCATGAACTCTACAAGGCAGCCAACATGTTTATATGAATGTGATTCTAACAACAAGTAAATTATTATAACAACAACTAACACTCTTGATCCAACCTAGATTAGTACCAATCCACTAAACACATGTGAGATAGATGCTTAATTCATTCAAGCAAGATAAATGCATTCTAAATCACAACATCAAGTTATCTAGGTACTAATTTAACTTCCTAAATGCCTTATCATGCATTAAACACAAAACACACAAGCTTTCATTCAATTAATATCTATAAAACTCCATTAACTCTCATTCAAGAACAACAAAGAGATTCAAATGAAATGAATCATAAAACAACTTGAACAAATAAGAAACAAACTTACCACAAGTCTCTAATTTGATTCCATGGACATACAAAAGAGATTGGGTGAGTTTTGAGAGATTGGAGTTGAGAGAGTATGAAGAGAGGGATCTGCTAGGGTTCTTCTTTCTGGATTCTTGATGAAAAAGACAAAGAGGCATTTATATATAGGAAGAGCCACGGGTCGGGTTTCCATACAAAATGGGTCGGACACACATGTTGGGTCGGGTGCAGTTTTCTACACTGACCTATGTTCGGTTTCAAGCTAATATCTAGAGAAACACCACCCAGAAAATTCTGAAAAAATAACTGAAGAAAGTAGACACATATATGAACAACGTTTATGGAGAACACTATTTAAAATTCGGACAGTAAGGGTGCCATATTGGACCACATACATGACACACAAAAACTGTCTCCCTTGTTTTTTCAGCACTGACCTATGTCTGGTGTTTAGCTATTATCTAGAGACGTGCCACCCAGAAAATTCTGAAACCATTAGAGAAGAAGGTAGAGACATATATGAACAACTTTCATGAATGACACCATTTACAATTCTGACAGGAAGGGTGACATATTGGACCACATACATGTCAAACAAAAACTGTCTCCCCTGTTTTTCCAGCACTGACCTATGTCCAGTTTCTATCTAATATCTAACGACGTGCCACCCAGAAAATTCTGAAAAACTGACAGAAGTAAGTACACACATAGACCAACAACTTTGATGAAGAATACACTTGGAAATTCGGATAGGAAGGTGGAGATATGGGACCATCTATAGGATGCATCTGCAGAACATAACATATGAATGCAATACAATGAACTATGCATCATAGACCATGTCAATGATGAATGAGATGCCTAGAAACATAATGAATGATATGTTGTGAGTGTGTGAGATCCTAAAAACCTTTGTGAGATTGAGAGCAACTTACCAAATGAATCGATGATCTTGATGCCTTCAACGAAAGCTCCTAAACACAATTACAACCAAAGAGTGTTTTGCACGGAATTAGCCAACCTAGAAAATACTCGACCTAACAAACGTCTATTAAATTCAAATGCCTAAAAGAATATAAATTAACTCTAATATCTCCCACTGCATCGGCGGACACTAACTCTCCGTTGTCTAACCGCAAGTTGAATTCATTCTTATTCAGTCTTTTCCTTTCCTGGAACCCCTGCAAGGAATAACAAACATGATTAGTGGCTCCAATGTAACACCCCGATTCGATTCACGAACGAACCGGTTTGGGGATACTACTGTTGGATTCGGAATTTAAATATCAAATCCAATTTATTATATCTATATAAACCATTTTCTGAGTTATCCAAAAATTTTGGCAGCACAACGGCTGTTTTGCGTTATTACCAATTTCTTTTCAAACACCTGTAAATCTCTTTATAAACATTTCAAAATTTATGCATTTTTTTTATCACTTCCAATTGGACCTCAGGTACGTCTCAAATCAATTCATAACATAGTATAAACATTTCAGAATAAAACTATTTCCGTAATTAAAAACATATGCATTCATATATGAAATTTTATGAACATTAACATGGCAAAATAGTTAGGAAACTATTATTACAATCTCTTTGGTTCTTAACATACTATGCTAACATATAATATATACATATATCAAAAGGATTCACAACATGGATGTTAACAAAAAGTTTATTACAAGAAGACTTCCAAAAATTTGTGTGACTCTGATACCCTGCAGATCCAGTCTGATCACTGTCTATCCCCTGCGCGCGGAAAACCAACGCGCTAAGCATAACGCTTAGTGGTGCTACTTAACACAAGTTTAACTAAAAGTTTTAACATGCATATAAATAAAAAGTAACTCAATAAAGGATAAACATTTCATAGTTCCTACCAATATTACATACATACTAACATGATACATTTCATGGGAATAAACATTTAATACATTTCATAATACTTTATCATGAAACAATTGATTCAAACAATCATGTAATATGCATACATTCTAAAAATGCCACACCAATATGAATTTTCTCAATTGAATCATTCAATTACACAATTATGAATTAAGTATTTTATTGCACTTAGCCAATTCTAACCCATTTTCGATAGACTGGATAATGGGATCAACCAATACTGTCCTCAATAGAGGCTACAGATTGGTTATTTAATTACAACAATGTCGCGGACCGGGCACCCAGAGCCTCTCAAAGTCCGAAAAATCATAATCAAATCTAAGGACCGGGCACCCAAGCCTCTCAAAGTCCAATGATTAAACATAATAACGATCGCAGTACTGCTAAATTCTCTATTGGTATGCCAACCTATCCAATCCTGCAAACAATGCGGTACGAATTTAACTAGGGTATTTAAGCATATAAAGTTTAAATTCAATTCATATCAATTCTTTCATTAATACTCAATTCCACAAACAAGTTTACATACTATAATTCAAGACAATCAACTCATTAAAATTTTATTCGATTTTGACTCACAAAAATCGATATCAATTCGTTTTCGACTTGCCAATATGATATTATAAAATCTTGGGCAGCATGTGTACCATTTGGTACTCTAATCCCAACCATCATTTTCAACAAGAATTTGCTCTCAAACATTTAACATATTAGCATCATTCTAATTTCAATTTCAATTACAAACATAGACATATAATCTTCATCAAATTGCACATTATTTTCACACATCAAACACTTGTTATGCAATTAATAAATTTCATGCATTTTAATATCCAAAACACTCACAACAGCCCAAACAATTTTTGAATAGCTTTTACATGCTTTCAATCATAAAACTCATGCAATTTGTTATCCAATTTACACACAATAGCCCTTATGCTTTTAATACGCATTTCGATGTTCATTTACATGAATTCAACACCGAAATAACAATTTTAACACGTATATAACAGCCCTTAATCACTTGGCAGCACTCAATACATGTCTAACACATAAATTTTTAGATTTCTAAGCATCAAAACATACAATTGCAGCAACCATTCAAATCACCAATTAATGTCATGCATAACTACATTCAAAACATCACAATACAATCATTTAAACTCATAACAAGTTTATCTATTTTTAACGGATCCTATTTCGCATTCAAACTTCAATTTTATCACTCGAAACTTATTTTTTTTTTATACAATGGCAACAAGGCACACATGATGGATGCACACACACACACACACACACACACACACACACACACACACACATATATATATATATGTATCAATTAATTGTCACCATAAACATACAAAACACACCATAACAGCCCCTAAACTTCCATGGCAGCAGTACCCATCCATCTTTCTCACAATTTTTCAATTTCAACACTTTAATTCCTTCATCCAAGCATTCAACCACAAATGCAAATTTATTTCTACTTTCTAACACATCAAAACTCACAATTAAACATCTAATAACACATACAAAATTAAATTTCAAGTGTTAGTAAAGCACTAACCAAAATTGCATCAAAATAATTCTCCAAGCTTGGAAATCACTCCCTCAAGGTTGCTCTTGACTTTCCACAGCCTCTAGACACCATGAATCCATAAAAAGTGTGAAAAATAAACCCTAATCTACCATGTATATACTGAAATTTTTTAAAAAAAAATGCAGCTTTGACCCATGGGTTGAAAGTTGATTTCAAGCTAGATAATCCCCAAACTCACTTACTCTTCTTGATTTCCTATTTTCTCAAAATTTAAGCTCATTTGCAACTTGAAATCCTCACCAAAATGAACTTGCATGTGGTGGATTTGGAGCTTATAATGTATGGGTTTTGTTCTAGGATGGATGGGGAGTGAATTGGTGTGATTTTCAAGTAGAAATTTGAAGTGAAAATGGAGTAGAATTAGAGATGAAGTTCACGGCTTCATGAAGAAGAAGAAGAAGATGATGAAGAAAATGGTATGGGTTGTGCACGACAATGGAGAAGAATGAAATAAAATAATAATAATGGCCTTGAATTTTAGTGATAGTGGTGGCTATTTACAACTAATCCCCTCCAATTTCTTTAAATCCTTTCCAATAAAATTTTCAATCATTTTAATCTCCATTATGACCATCATTTCAAGCTTACTTAATTATATCACAATGGCCCTAATATGGATCCATTTAATTAACCCCCACTAGGCTATCGTTTAATAATAATAATAATAATAATAATAATATAATCTACCTCCCATTTCTATCCGATATAACTTGGACTCTTAATTATAATAATATTAATACTAATATCTAATTTATCAAACGATAATTAAAACACTAATTTTGAGGGTGTTACATCCAAAGTCTACGATCCAAGATTCTGTAGAATCCGCCAGAAAGCATGTTTCGAGATAATTTACATTACCTTCTTCCTTTTTCTTTTGGGACTTTGGGCAATTTCTTTTCCAATCTCCCTTTTCACCACAAAGGAAACATTTCCCTTTGATCTTGGTTACTTTCTTGGTCTCCTTCTTGGTAGGCCCAAGTTGCTTTTTCTTTTGTGTTTTTTTAACCTTCTTACGAGTCTTAACAGTAGCAACTTTACCAACCATATGAATCTCCTGACCCTTGCCTTTTACAAGGATCTTTTCAGCGCTTTGAACATCTTGCATCAAACCCTGCAAGGTGTATTATTTATTATTCAAGGTGTAGTCCAACTTGAATTGATCAAAGGAATCTGATAATGAGTTGACGATCATGTCAATTTTCGTCTCACCATCTATCTCAGCGCCATTAAGTTCAGCAATGTTGAGATGTGCTATGACTTTCATCATGTGATCTTTCACAGCCTATCTAGATTTCATCCTAAGATTTATGAAAGCAGTCACTGCCTTTCTCTTAGTCGTCGTGGATCTTATAGCAAACATCTCCTCCAGAGACATCATTATATCAACATCAGTCCTCATTCTTTCATGTTGCTGTTGCAAGACGTCGGACATAGTGGCCATAATGTAACATTTGGCCATCTCATCTGTGCCCTCCCATTGCTCATACTCGCCTCTTTGTACCTCAGTGGATTCATCAGTAGGAGCAGGTGGTTTAGAAGTTGACAGAACAAACATATGCTTTTCAGCTTGCAACAACAGCCCAATTTTCCTTTTCCATGTAACATAGTTATCTCCAGTTAAAGTATTATCTTTTAGGATATTGATTAGGGATGGGGTCATGAATTCTGAATAAAACAAAAATTATATTAAGTAAATAATCATTAAAGCACTTTCGAATATTTTATCTTGAATTAACTAGAATAATTCAATCGTAAAATTCAACGATGATCCAACACCTATAAATGTCACGACTTGCGCAAGTAACGGGCAGACTAAAAATTGCCCTAATCCGAGCTGTTATAAAAGGAAAATGTGATTTATTTCAAAAGAGTTCGGTTGGAGCATCAGAAAATAGAACACAGAAAAGAGAAGAAGAAAGAAGAAGAGAGAATGAGTGCTAGGAGACTAGACGCCGGATTAAATCTTCGTTTGTCTTCATCAACCGAGGAATCTGAATTGGCAACGGAGGAGTTCACCAGAGACAAAATCAGACGAGAGTCTTCCCATTAAGAGTTCTTTTTCGCAATTCTTTTCTTTGTTGTATTTTTATTCATGACTCCATTGTTGAACATCATGTATTTTTATTTTCTAATTATGAACTAATGTTTTATACTAGGGATGCTGATGAATCTAAATATGAATTTTGATTAAATATTTATGCATGTTTGGATGATTTGAGTTATATTGGTTGAGTGGCTTTTTAGTACTTCATTGATTGTTATTTGACTGATCACCATTTAGCATAGTCTTGTTGTTGTGGGTTAAGTACCGAGAGGAGACGCCCACAACTTGTTCGATAAATTGCCACCATAGTCTAGGAGTCAAATAGAGATATATTGGCTTATTCTATGTGATTTTGATATATTTGTATGTGTTAATGCATTCCTAAATAGTTGGATAACCATTGAGAGATAGGGTATTAGTATATGTGGAATAGGTTCGATTTGCCTCGAGAGAAGATTTTGGATATTCGATTAGCATGATCATCAACCAATTAACTTAGACATCCTTACATAGAAATCTCAATTCATTATGTAATATTGAGTGAAATCAGATTCCCTAGTTCCTTCTAGCTTTGATTAAAATCTTGTTGTTTTCTTAATTAATAGGTTGCTTAGTATTAATTGATTCGATAATCATTGCCATTACTTTAATTATTCAGATAGAAATAGACTTAGTTGATTTTAGTAATTAACACCTTTAACATCCTAGTGGGAACGATACTTAGACTCACATTATATTACTTGTGCTGACCCCGTACACTTGCGGGTAACCAAAAGGCGTAACAAGTTTTTGACACCGTTACCGAAGATAATTTAGTTGTGTTGATATTAATACCGATTAGGTCTATAGCTAATTTGGATATATATATATATATATTATTTTTATTAATTTTTTTTTATTTTTCTGTATAGGAAATGTATTCTTGGTTTGAGGCACACGAGCACCTTCGAATTGTTTCGTATGTGGGGGGCCACATGTGAGTATCGATTGTCAGGTAGGCAATCCATTTGCTGCGAGCAGTTCTAAACAAATACAATATGAGGATTATGTCAACTATGATCAGACCAGCCCCTACCCGAGCACATACAATCCTGGGTGGAGCAATGATGCTGATGGAGCAACCAACAAGAAAATGAGTTAACTCTAGAAGCTATACTTGTTGAATTCATGACAAGGATGGATACTTGGATGGAGCATCAAGATAATGCTTAGAAGCATCAAGATAATGTTTTGAAGCATTTGATTGATTTGGAAATCTAAAAACTAGTTGAGCATCCGATTGAGATTGATCGAGTAGAGATGGAAGGGAGCAAAAGCTTATCGCATGGAGAAGAGGCAGCCACCTTTGCCGAGCCACTTGAGCTATGTCTAGTCCACGGTGCCACTGCAGAAGAAGATAACCACCAAAATGCATATGTTTTTGTAGATATCAGAGAAGGGAAGCCCAAACCGTCTCCACCCTTTGAGCAATCACTGCGCTTGGGCCGCAAAAAACTACCTTCTCATTTGAGATATGTAGGGCTGGGAGAATTATCTTCTCTTCCAGTCATTTGGTTAGGATGGTGCGGTAAGCTGATGAGAATATATCAATTATAAGGCAGGTGGGCGAAAGTAAGAGCAACAAGGTAAAATTGTATATTATTTTCACTTCTTTTAATTCTTTTTAAGTTTTGTTTATTTTAATTTTTTTTACCCTTGCCCATGAGCTTATTTGAAGTGCTATGCCTTGTGTTGGAAATTTTTGAAGTTGGAGGGAAGTTTGGTTGGATGTGAATAATTTTGAAGTGTTTGGTTGTTGTTTGATTTTTAATGTTACTTCGTTTTTACTTATGTGTTTAGTTAGGTTGTTTTTAGTTTTTGTTTCTTGTTTTGAGTTTTCATTTTTTTGCTCTTGATCTTGGGATACGAATCCCTTTAGTTGCATCATGTAGATGCTCTTGTCTAGATTGCCATTTAAGATGCAGTATTCACATCCATTTGCCAGATTTCGTAATCGAAATAGACAGCTATGGATAAAAGTATCCTAATTGACTTAAATATAGCTACTGGCGAGAAGGTTTTATCATAATTGACACCTTCCTTCTGGGTGTAACCCTTAGCCACTAGCCTTACCTTGAAGGTCTCTACCTTCCCGCCTACTCCTCTCTTACGCTTGTAGATCCACTTACAGCCTATGGGTTTTATCCCATCTGGTAAGTCTACAAGTTCCCAGACTGAGTTGGAGTACATAGATTTCATCTCGAGATTTATTGCTTTAAGCTATTCCTCTTTGTCAAAATCTTCCATTGCATGTCTAAATGTCAATGGATCATCCACACTATCATAAAAAATGACACCCTGTGCCTCTCCAATGCCTAAATAGCGATCAGGTTGTTGAACAACCCTTCCACTATGCTTAGGCGGTAGTGTATCCTAACTAGGAATCATCCGAGTCTCAGATGTTTGTAGAATAATAACATCATCAACAAGCCTTGTTGACTGAGCACTGGTCGAACCAGGTTCTAGGTCCTTTAACACAATCTTACTTCGAGGTTTATGGTTACTCATATAATCCTCCTCAAGAAACATTGCGTTTGTCGATAAAAACACTTTGTTTTCTTGTGGATTATAAAAGAATCCACTTCGTGTTTCCTTTGGGTACCTTGCAAATAAGCATACTTGCGAACGAGGTTCCAACTTTCCATTTCTGTTCTTCAGTACATGTATTGGACATCCCTATATGCGAAAATGTCGTAAACTTGCTTTACGAGCATTCCACAATTCTAGGGAAGTCTTAGGAACAGACTTGGATGGAATTACATTCAGTATGTAAGTCGCTGTTTCTAGGGCATATCCCCAAAAAGAATATGGTAATAATCAGAAACTAATCATAGATCTCACCATTTGCATCAGGGTCCTATTTTTATTCTCCGCAACACCATTCCGCTGTGGTGTTCTTGGAGCTGTGAGTTGGGCAATCTCATTCTCAACCATGTAGTCTTCAAACTCTTGGTTGAGATACTCACCCCTACGATCTGATCATAAAGCTTTGATGGTTTTACCTAATTGATTTTCAACTTCAGGTCAGAATTCTTGGAACTTTTCAAATGTTTTCGACTTACATTGCATTAGGTAAACATACTCGTATCTTGAGTAGTTATCAATAAATGTGACATAATACTCACAATCACCTCTAGCTCTAACACTCATAGGTCCGCGAACATCTAAGTGTATGAGTTCTAGCTGTTGTGTGGCTCTAACACCCTTTGCTGTAAAACGTCTCTTGGTCATCTTACTTGTCTGTTTATCCTATCAAGGTTTATATATTCAAGTCTTAGATGCCACAAATACGTGTTATCATCTGGAGAAATCTTTTGTCGTTTTGTTTTCCAACTCTAAACAATTCAGTATTAAGCAGTGTTGTATGAATTAACGGTCTCAAAACATACAAATTATTTTCTATCGTACCTGAACATATATTCAAACCATTCCTTGAAACAATAACTGACTAATCATTAAAAGAAATTGAAAATAATTGTTTGAGTAATCTAGAAATAGAAATCAAATTCCTAGTAAATCTAGAAATGTAATAAACATTGTCTAACGAAAGAAAATTATTATTAAACTATAGTCTAACTACTCCCACTGCTCTAGCTGAGACGACGTCCCCTGATCCTACACTCATAGTGAAGGACCCCTCCTCCAATTACTGCCAATCTTCAGTCCATTGTAAAGAAGAACAAACATGAATAGTGGCCCCTGAATCAACTATCTAAGATGAAGAGTCATCTTCCACTAAACAAGATTCTAGAATAAGTAAATCTGATTTACCTTTTTCTTTCTTCTTGGTTGTGAGCTCCTCGAGGTACTTCGAACAGTTCTTCTTCCAATGGCCAAACTTATCACAATGGAAACACTTTCCTTCCGACTTGTCAGCTTTGGGCTTGGTGCTCTTTTTCTTCTTTAGAGCGGGTTTCTTTTTCGGTTGTGCCTTGGCTTTCCCAGCAGACCTCTTCCTCTTCTTCATACCTAAAGAAGATGGCTCAGCAATATTTGTATCGCCGGTCTTGCTCTTATAGTCCCTTTTCATGGACTGATAAGTAGTGAGCTCATTTAGCAATTGGGTGAGCGTGAACTTCAACTTGTTCATCTCATAATTTCTTCTGAACTGATCAAAACTCTTCAGAAGAGTTGTCATGATCATGCTCACTTGAGAGGCCTCGTCAATGGTCCCACCACTAACTTCAGCAGTGTTGAAATAGGACATCATCTTAAGGACATGTTCCCTAATAGATGTACCCTCCTTCAAAAAGTCGAGCATAGCGAAACGAACAGCTTCGTGTCGCTTTTGCTCAGAGGATTGTCCAAACATGGCTTGCGATGACATCATTTTTTTCAAATGCAGAAGTCATTGACTCGTGCGTCGTCGTAAGCACTTCGGTTATGCCGGCCAGCAGAAATGTGCGAGCCTTTTCATCAGCCGCAACCCACTTCTCGTAAGCTTCTTTAACTGGCCTTGGCCCGTTAGGAGCGGGCTGCGGAGGACATTCCTCCGTGAGTACAAATTTAACGTCTTTGCAGACCATGATTGCATTCATATTATGTTTCCATTTAGTGTAGTTATCCCCGGTTAAAACGTTCCCAGCAACAAGCCAAACCACAACTCCAAGATAAAGAGGTATTGGTCGAGATTCGCGTCGACCTCACTCATGGTAAATCAAAAACCACGATCCAACCTGAAGGAGTCGATAAGACACTCAGAATTAAAATCACCTATAAATAGCCATCATTTATCGACATATATGAATCTCATCAACTAATGGATCTTGGTGAGAGATTCATATAAATCGTGGCCCAGTCCTATATGATCTCATCATATAAGGTGCCTTCATTCTCATGTCAACTAGATGAGCGGTCTAGGATAAGACCACTGTACTATACAGAATGGACCGCAATAGTAGATTAATTATAAACAAAGTACCCAGCTTTGTTCGCTCTCTACGGACTTTTTAGATTGCACATCTCAAAATGAATTCTCTCTATATATGACCTTCATATACTCATTATGAGATTACATCTTGCAATCTAAGATGTTTTTGCACAATATGAATGTATTACTGAATATAAAACGCTTACAAACTGGAATGATAAAATGAATAATTCTTATTAAGTCTTTAACCGTTTACATTTACAAGTTTTAGGGCATAAATCCCAATAAGTTTGCCCACGGTTTTTCGCTCCAATTTTCTGCACTTTTTCCAAAAATATTCGACAATATTTTTTGAGAAAAAATAGTAAAAAATCGTCTGCAAAAAACAGGAAGAACAGCCCAAACGCAAACGCGGCAGCGGCGCGCGAGGCCATTGCGCACGGGGCTGCATATTCCTTTTTTTTTTCTTTTCTTCTTTGCATCACCCGCTTCACGACTCCTCGTACCACAGATCGATTACAAGAATAATAAATAATATATATATATATATATAGACACACACACACACACACACACAACAACAAGAACAAATAAACAAATTGCCATAAACAATTGGCCCAAAAACAAAAACAACCTATAACTCATTCACCATACAATTAACGATCAAATATGCTTTTATTAATAAACAATCATATCATATAATTAATAAAACGAATCATACAATGCTAGATTTATGCCTACACAATAATATATCATTAATCAAGAATCAAAAGAAAAAACAAGAATCAAGAAAGATGTAGTTTTCTATTTTTCTATGCGTATACATAAAAAACTTTAGAATCGAGGCTCTGATACCAATTGAAGGGAAAAAGAAAAAGATTTAATTATTAAATAATGTGCGGAATAGGGTTTCAAAAATTTTCTTTATTCAAAATTTTTTTCAATCAGGAACGAGTTTCTGTGTATACGCAGAAAAAGAATCTTTGACTAAATATGTTTTTCTGTGATTACGCTTTTTCAATTCTTTGATCCACCACCAGATCTTCCGAACTATGACCCATGGTCTGACAACGCGTATGTGGGCATGTCATGGTAAGAGTTTGAGGTTATGTGAAAAACGAATGGAGAACTTCTTTCTCCTTGGGCGGTCGAACATGCAAAAAGAGAGAGAGTTAGGAAAAACTTTTTTTTCTTATCTCTTTTCTTTCTTGCCATGGCCGAACTCCTATGGTATTTTTTCACTTAGGTTAGGTCAATTTTTACTAGCATATTAACTCTTAAATACTACCTCTTTATGGTTTAAGTGACCAGGTCAAATAAGATTCTAAATCCTATTTGTTTTGATGTCCCTAAAGACTTGAACCTGTGACCTGTGGGACTATTAAAATAATCCAATTATTTTAATTCTTGTCCCTGTTACAGTTTGATTCTGTAACCTCCTATTTAATATATAGAATTAATAATTAATAATTATTAATATTCTATTAATTTATTAAGTATATAATTAAATAATCATATTATTTAATTATTCTCTTTTAATTAAATTGTATTACTTTCGTAACACTATTAATTGGATCATCCAATTAATTTACTGTGACCCTCGTCACCAACAACCATAAGGGCTAGCAAGGGGACCTAATGGACCTATAGTTTTGAGCACCGATAATACTTAATAATATTAATTAAACGTTTTAGCTAATATTTCATGATTATTAACCTCGGAGTTATTCCACTAAAAACCCGAGGCTGTACTCTCAGAACTGTACATGTGTTTATACAATCTGAAGTCTTAGCTTCCATTGATATAACTATTTACATATAGTGTGATCCTAAACAAGTAGTTCATATCTAGAGCTAGGTCATAATGTCCGTTATACCCCTCTAGATATATCTTTTCCTTTAAGCACTGTTGATTCTCTAATGAATAATTAAATCATGTCATCCTTACGAAAGAATGAGAGATCTCATAATTGTTTAAGCCCTGAATCAACCCTTAAAGGAACTACTCATCTACTTCAATCAAGAAGGAGTGGATTCTACTATCATGTTCATACCTTCCCAGCCACAAGCCAAACCGCAACTCCTAGATACGGAAGTATTGGTCGAGAATTCACATCGACCTTACTCATGGTAAATCAAAAGCCACGATATAACCTGAAGGAGTCGATAAGACACTCAGGATTAAGATCACCTATAAATAGCCATCGTTTATCAATATATATATATATATATGAATCTCATCTACTAATGGATCTTGGTGAGAGATTCATATAAATCGTGGCCTAGTCCTATATGATCTCATCGTATAAGGTTCCTCCATTCTCATGTCAACTACATGAGCGGTCTAGGATAAGACCACCGTACATTACAAAATGGACCGTAGCAGTGGATCAATCACAAACAAAGTACCTAGCTCTGTTTGCTCTCTATGGATTTTTTAGATTGCATGTCTCAAAATGAATCCTTCTATATATGACTTTCATATACTCATTTTGAGATTACAAATTGCAATCTTGGATGTTCTTGCACAATAGAAATGTATTACTGAATATAAAATGCTTTTAAACTAGAATGATAAAATTGATAATTCTTATTATGCCTTTAACAATTTACAAATACAAGCTTTAGGGCATAAATCTCAACATGGGACCTCACGACGGCTTTACTTTTGTCCTCCCCATCGGAAGGTGTTCACGATAGTCAATACCAAGGTTTACTTCTTAGCATATAGGATTTCTGAATGTATTTTGGGATTGACCTAACCTACTTAGGCAACTCTCAAGTTAAGTTCACGAAATCTAAAACGATGGGTTACACTCACATGGATTTAAATTAAACAAGTTAATTAAAATCTCAACTAAACATAACGAGGATTGAATGATATAAGAATAAAGAGTTGTTCTGGTATATGATTCAATTGAGAATGTCTCGATCTAACATATAAGTATTTAACCCAACCTACTTAGGTATTTACTTGTGGTATGCTGGATTGTCGTGGCATAGCAACTCCTTTAGGGATTATTATAGTTCACTAAACATGCATCATGTTTATTTTTATGCCGAATTCTAGCACACAGTATGAATGTATGATATAAATGTTTTTTAATTTTATTTATGTTTAGATGAGCAATGTCTTCTGCTTTATTACAAATCCTCGCAAATGAAATATTAACTGGGGATAGCTATACTAAATGGAAATATAATATGAATGTGATCATGGTCTACAAAGACCATAAATTTGTGTTTACGGAGGAATGTCCTTCAGAGCTGTCAAAAGTAAGACCGTTGAAGCAAATATTGTTGAGCCATCTTCTTCTGATTTCAATAAGAGGAAGAGGTATATTGGTAAAGCAAAGGCTAAGCCCAAGGTGAAGGTACCACGATTGACAAAGCGAAGGGAAAATGTTTCCCTTGGAAAAAGGTTAGTCATTGAAAGAGGAACTGTCCAGAGTATCTCGAAGAGCTCTTAAATAAGAAGAAAGTGAAAAGTAAATCAGATTTACTTGTCATTGAATTTTGTTTAGTGAAAAATGATTCTTCACCTTGGATAGTAGATTCAGGGGCCACTAACCATATTTGTTCTTCTTTACAGTGGACTAATTCTTAAACAATGTAGGAGGAGGGGTCCTTCACAATACGCGTTGGAATAGGGGATGTCGTTTCAACAAGAGCAGTGGGAGAAGTTAGACTTCATATAACACTGCTTAACACTAAATTGTTAAGGTTAAAAAACTTAAAACAAAACGACAGAAATTTTCTCAAGAACGTGAAACGTATATATGGCATCTAAGTTAACCTTGACAGAATAAATAGACTAGTAAAATGCGAACCTTTAAGTGATTTAAAGATTAGTATTTTACCTATCCGTGAATCTTGTCTAGAAGGTAAAATGACCAAGAGACCTTTTACTGGAAAAGGGATTAGAGCCACACAACCATTAGAGCTTATACACTCAGACGTTTGTGGACCAATGAGTGTTAGAGTTAGAGGTGGTTATAAGTACTACATCATATTTATTGACGATTACTCAAGATACAGATATGTTTACCTAATGTAACGTAAGTCGTAAATATTTGAAATGTTCAAAGAATTCCGAGCTAAAATTGAAAACTAATTAGGCAAAACAATCAAAGCTCTACGATCAGATCGTGGAGGTAAGTACCTTGACCAAGAGTTTGAAGACTACATGGTTGAGCACAAGATAGTATCCTAACTTATATCTCCAGGAACACCATAGCAGAATGGTGTTGTGGAGGGGAGAAACAGGACCCTGATGGAAATAGTGAGAGCTCTATGATTAGTTTCTCATCATTACCATATTCCTTCTAAGGATATCCACTGCAAACGGCAGCATACATATTAAACTTATTTCCATCCAAGTATGTTCGTAAGACTCCTAAAGAGTTATGGAATGGTCGTAAAGTTAGTTTACGATATTTTCGCACTTGGGGATGTCCAGTACATGTACTGAAGAACAGACATGGAACACTATAACCTAGTTCACAGGTATGCTTGTTTGTAAAATACCCTCGGAAAAGTAGAGGTGGATTCTTTTATAATCCTCAAGAAAACAAAGTGTTTGTATCGACAAATGCAACGTTTCTTGAAGAGGATTATGTGAGTAATCATAAACCTCGATTAAAGATCACATTAAAAGAGCTAAAACCTGGTTCAACCTTTGCTTAGTCAATAAAATTTGTTGACAAGATTATTGTTCCATCCACATCTGATAGTCAGATGATTCCTAGTTAGGATAAACTACCACCTAGATGTAGTGAGAGGTTGTACGACAACCTAAATGCACAGGGTGTCGTTTCTAATAATAGTGTAAATGATCCATTGTATTTTGATATGCAATGGAAGATTCTGACAAAGAGGAATGACTAAATGCTATGAATCTTGAGATGAAGTCTATATACTCCAGCTCGGTCTGGGAACTTGTAGACTACCTGATGGGATAAAACCCATAGGGTGTAAGTTGATCTATAAGAAAAAGATAGTAGTAGACGGGAAGGTAGAGACCTTTAAGGTAAGGCTAGTGCAAAGGTACCCAAAATGAGGGGGTCAATTATGAAGAGACCTTCTTACCAGTAGCCATGTTTAAGTCTATTAGGATACTCTTATCCATAGCTGCCTATTTTGATTACAAAATTTGGCAAATGGACATCAAGACTGCATTCTTGAATGACAATCTTGATGAGAGCATCTAAATGATGCAACCAGAGGGATTCTTATCCCAAGATCAAGAGCAAAAGGTTTGGAAGTTGCAAAGGTCCATTTATGGACTTAAGCAAGCGTTTAGATCTTAGAATATAAGGTTTGATACAGCTATCAAAACCTATGGCTTTGAGCAAAACATTGATGAACCTTGTGTATACAAGCATATCATTGACAAGAAAGTAGTATTCTTAGTCCTTTACGTTGATGACATCCTACTCATGAAAAATGATGTAGGAACATTATTAGAAATAAAGGGTTAGCTTGCTAACCAATTCCAAACGAAAGATTTGGGAAAGGCAAGTATGTTATAGGGATCCAATTAATAAGGGATCGCATGAACAAACTGTTAGCATTGTCTCAAGCATCGTATATCGTATATCGACAACACAGCGTAATGAAATTAGTTTTGGTATAGTTTCAAAATTTTTCCTTTTAAATAGACTTTGACCCTTGATTAATTAACATATTAATTAAAAGATATCGTACATTTTTCCGTGATGATTGATGTTGCGTCGAAATTAATTCCCACAAGATCTTCCAATCTAATCACGAACGTAAATCACCTTGGAGCGTGGGTCCTTTTTCTTTGAATTGTAATACCTGAGAATGGAGAAAATAAAACGTTTTCTTTTGTTAGTCACAACAAACCCCAAGAAGAATCTAAGAGCTCTTGGTCACTTTTGAATTCTCAATTTTTCAATCAAAATTTGTGTGAACCAAATTTGATGTTGTACACAAAGCCTTTTGATGCAAAAGATAGTAGTGTAATATTGAAACAAAACTCTTTTCTCTCTTGGCCGAATTCTTCACACACTTTTTCTTTGAATTGGCCGAAAAGCTCAAAATTCTCTAGCCAAAACTTGTGTGGCCGAATTCCTTTGATAGAGATATTTAGGGTTGGCCGAATTCTCCTTAGAGGAGGATTTGTACTTCACCAAAATTCCTATCAACCAAGGAGTTCAATTGATTTCCAACTCATAAGTGTGTAGTCAATTTCTAGTTTACTGGCTTATATTAAAATTCTTTTTTATAGTAATTTGATTAACTTTAATAATCCAAATCCCAATAGGAATATTAATGTGTGACTTATCATAACTTCCTATTTAATTAGATAAATATAAAATCATATATTTATCTACTTATCAAAATAGAATCATGATACATATCATACTTTCAACAAAAGTATGACACTAAGAGACCTTCTCCTAGTAGAAAAAAGATTTTGATTTTAATTAAACAATTAATTAATTATTTACCATTAATTAATTAATAAAATAAAATATTAGAATAATTATTTTAGTCTTGCCACCCAAAGCTTACATATGGGCTATATTTTGTTTTTCCATTTTATTAAATCCATTGGACTTTAATAAAAAGTCCACATGTGAACTAGATCCATACTTACTAAAAAAGAAATAAGCCCACATGCCTTAATTAATACATTAATATAATTATGTAGCCCATTTAATTAAAATGTGCAATTATATTCTTAATGTATTAATAGAATGCTAATTGCACCCCATTAGGGCTGCCCAAAACTTCTCACAGTCTTGGCCGCCCATTAGGTATATGAAGAGTTACCGCGTGTCTTGTTCACACATGGCCGCACCTCTTCAAAACTTTTGGATTCTAGAACCCAAAACTAATTTTAAATGGACTCAGCAATTGGTCCGGTAGAATATATTAAGTGACTCATGTTAGTTTGTGTAGATTGGGAATCTTGGCGGGCTATCTAAATTTAAGCTTCAATAGATACAACTGAATCACAGTCAACAAATGATTTATTTAGGTTCAATCTATTAATTTTAGTTCATTCCACTAAAGAACCAAAATTGAACTCTTAAATAAAGATAGAATAAGATAATGTTTCTCATTCGTACCCTAGACAATCCTCTTGGAGATGGTGTATCCTCGTGAAGAATACCAGTAATCGCCAAGAGCTCATAGACCGCCTATAGCTCTCCTAGTTACCAATTTTAATCATATGACCATATTTTGAACTTGGATATTTTGACTTTTCCAGAAACCATGTTTCAATAGACAATATTGAAAACTTAACGTTAAGATTTAATATCCAATACCTCAAAAGATCTATATGATGGCATTCTACTCTCATTTGATAAATGCAGCTACGATGTCCATATCTATAAATGAAGTCCGCTATGATTAACAAGTGAATACTACCAAACCATCGAGGATAGACTATATCATATAATCGTACTCATAGAAAGCTCAAATGATAACATTTGCAACCAAAAAGTCTATTATTTATCTCAGGATTGAGATAGACTCTTCGATTGCCCTCAAGAGAAAACTTTTATCCATTGACAGTTTTGGATAAAGTATTTCACTATGATTATATTCAATGCATCCAGTGTACTAGATCCTTTTGCCCAAAAATACTACACGTTGATGATTTTAGACTCATCATAACACATTTGATCCCACTTAAATTCTAGTAAAAGAATATACAACTTTAATAAGATAATGACGCCCAACGTATATCTTAAGTTGTGAATTTTATTCAAGACTAACTAAAGAATTGTGTCTACCTCGTACATATCCAGATGTATGAACAATTATTTATTTATCATAGTCTTTTGACCTTATAATTATTTACATTTAACAATTATAATATTTAAACTACAAAAGCTATAAAATTTGTTAAAATAAAAATCACTTTATTAATATGAAAAGATTGTTAAATTACACTATTACACTCTTGTTATTTAGCATAATTCTAACACAAGGTACTTGTACGATTTTCGATGGAGAACTCCAAGAAAGGTAATTTAACTTTCAGGCATGTGATCACATTATTTTTGTCCATGTTTTAGACCCCTATTTCTTATTATTTATGCGATATTTTCAAGTGAAATTGGTTGTTAATGTGTTTTGTAAACATTTTGTAGATTATCATCTCTAATTAAGCAATTAAGCTTAACAGACGAGTTTTAGAGTTAAAAGTATCAAAATTGGAGAATTAGAAGATTTATGGTGTCGCGTTGTCATGTTTTGAGGGCTACCAAATATTCCACAAGATAAACTGAGCTATGAGCAGTATATTTCTGGAAAGCTCTAGATGCCTACTTTCCAATGAATTTTACAGTTTATGATTTAAAATTTTTTAGAGGAAGTTATGCTCATTTTTGTAACAGTATGCAGTCAGCCAGCTAACCGCGACTGAGATCCGTAACTGCAGCTCATGGTAGCGGCTAATGCAATCGATTCTCAATACTACAACCAAGGCTGTTGCAAATTCCAGTAGCAAATGTATCGGCATTCTAGATGGATTCATATTCGACTCGTTTTCAACCTATAAATCCATCTCTTTTTTTTTTATCATAACCGAGAGGAACAAAAAAGGGGGGCCTCTTAAGCCACCAATGGGGACCATTCCCCTAACAAATCTCTTTTCCTACCATACCCAAATTCTTTCATATACCATTGAAGCCATCTTTCATCCATCATAAAGCAAGAAACAATCAAGGAGAAGAAGAATAAGAAGATTAAGAAGCTTTTGGATGATCACTCTGAGTTCTTTCTTTCTTAATTCTCTTCTGCGTATATACAAGAACCCTAATTGAAAAAAGGTTTTCAATATAAGAAACTTTTTGAAACCCAATTCCGCATGTTATACGATAATCAAAATTTTTCTAAAACTCCCTTCAATTGGTGTCAAAGACTGGTTCTAAGTTTTTGTATATACGCAAAAGAAAAAGAAAAACTACATATTTCTTATTTATTTTTATTTCTCTTTTTGATTCTTGATATGTGATATATTATTGTGTAGGCACCAATCTAGAATGTATGATTCATTTTTTTATTGTTATATAATTTGATTGTATAATTTTAAAAGCGTAATTGGTCATTAATTATACGGTGAATGAGTTATAGGATGAATTTTTATTTTTTGGCCAATTGTTTATGGCAAAGGTTTTTTTTTTAGTTTTTTTATTGTTATTCTTGTAATCGATCTGCCGCACGAAGAGTCGAAGAAGCGGATGATGGGAAGAAAAAACGGAAAAAAAAAAAACGATTACACAGCCCTGAGGGCAGCGGTCGTTGCCACGCGCCTTGCGCGCGTGGGCTGTTGTCGTGTTTGCGCTAGGGATGTTTTTTCGTGTTTTTTGCTGATTTTTCTGGAAAAATATTATTGAATATTTTCTAAAAAAAGTGCAGAAAATTAGAGCGAAAAACCGTAAGCGAAACGACCCAAGAACGGGCGCGAAAGCGTTGCTCGCGTGAGGGTCGCGCGCACCTTGCATGCGTGCGGCTACGCTGCTGGCAACCGCACTTTCCCATGTGTTAGGGTTGTTTAGGGTTTCGTCTTGACCTAGGGTGCGTGTTAAGGTAACACGTGGACCTCTGGAAAAGATGTTAACTTTTGACAAAAATTAAGTTTGACTTGATTAGGAAAACGAAGACAAGAAGAATTCAACTCGAAGAAAAACTCTTGAAGACCAAGGAATGCCTTGGGAATACAATTGTAATTAGAGTTGTTTAAGTTAGATAATCCATGTCACTCAGTCAATTACGTATGCTTTATTTATTTTCATGTGATGATTATATGGATGTTAAATTATTGTCATACATATAAATGTCATCTAGATTAGGGATGCCTACACATGCATAATAATATGTCATGCATAATTATCATATTATATTGTTTTATTTTATTGTGATTAAAATAGGAAACAATTTCATAAATGACAATTAAATAATGGATTTAGTTTTTAGGAGTAAAAACTTGGTAATATCCATTAATTAACTAATCAACAAATTAAAGAGTTTAATTAAAAAGATTAGTTAGGTTCTTATCACTAATTAAGATTAATTGGATTAATTAGTTAATTAAAAGAACCAAATAATGAGATTAGTTTTAAGGAGTAAAAACTTGGTAAATCTCATTAATAACTAATCTATATTAAAGTGTTTAATTAAAGTGATTAGTTAGATTCTTTGTATTAATTAAGATTAATTAGATTAACTACTTGATTAAAAAGAATAGAATAATAAGATTAGTTTTTAGGAGTAAAAACTTGGTAAATCTCATTAATGACTAATCAACCAATTAAAAATTTTAATTAAATTGATTAGTTTGGTTCTTACATTAATTAATATTAATAAGATTAATTACTTAATGAAAAAGAACCAAATAATTATATTAGTTTTTAGGAGTAAGAACTTGGTAAGTTTCATTAATAACTAATCTATATATTAAAGTGTTTAATTAGATTAGTTAGGTCCATTTAATTTTAGATTTAATTTGATTAAACATTAATGACATAATTGGACCAAATAATGTGATTTAGTTTTAATAGTTAAAACTTGGTAATTTCACATTTAATTTCTAGTTTATTTAAATAGTTTATGTAAATTAGAAATTGAAATAATAAATTATATTTGAAGAATTAAAATTGAATAATTTATTATAACTAGTATACTTAGATTTTATATTAGCCGTAGAATCTAAGTTAAGACTAGAAACATAGAGTTTTAGAAACTCTTAATTTAAAGAAAATCCTAAATTACAAATAGTGAGTGGGAGGAGATATATGACATTATATCCCGCAGTCTCCATTGTTAGTTCAACACCGTGAGACTTGAGTGGCACCTCGTGACGGCTTTGCTTTCGTCCTTCCTACGGAGGTTGTCCATAAGAGTCAATACCAAAGTTGACTTATTAACGGATAGGTTTTCGGAATGTAGTTTGGGACTAACCTAGCCTACCTAGGCACTCTCAAATTAAGTTCATAAATTCTGAAACAATGGGTCACACTCATAAAGGACTTAATTAAGTTGTTAATTTATTGTCCTGACTAAATCAAAACGATGGTTGGATAATATAAGAATAAAGAGTTATTCTGGCATATTATCCAATTGAGGAAGTCTCGATTTAACATGCATGGATTTGACCTAGCCTACCTAGGCACTTACTTGTGGGATGTTGGATTATCGTGGCATAGCAACTAATTTTAGGGATTTTTAGTTCATTAAAATATGCTCATGCATCATGTTTAATTTTATGCCGAACTATAGCATTTGATATGAATGTATGAATGAATGATATTAATTTAGATTTATGTCTTTAAATATCAGCAATGTCTTCTGTTTTATTTTTCCTCGCAAACAAAACATTAACCGAAATAACTATATTAAGTGGAACATAACGTGAACGCAATCATAGTCTGCATAGACCTTAAATTTGTGCTTACGGTGGAATGTCCTCCAGAGCCTGTAACTAACACATGACCAATTACCAAGGGTAAGACCGGCAAAGCAAATGTTGTTAAGCCATCTTCTTCTGGTTTCAAGAAGACGAAGAGGTCTACTGGTAAAGTAAAGGCTAAGCCCAAAATAAAGACCACCACGATTGACTAAGCAAAAGGAAAAATGTTTCCATTGCATAGAGGTTGGTCATTGGAAGAGGAATTGTCTTTAATACCTCGAGGAACTCTCCAATAAGAAGAAAGTAAAAAGTAAATCAGATTTACTTATCATTAAATTTTGTTTTGTGGAAGATGATTCTTCACCTTGAATAGTAGATTCAGGGGCCACTAACTAATTTTATTCTTCTTTACATTGGAATGATTATTGGTAAAAGCTGAAGGAGGGGTCCTTTACTATGCATGTTGGAACAGGGGATGTCGTTTCAATACAAGCAGTAGGAGTTGTTAGACTACAGTTTAATAATTGTTTTCTATCATTGAACAATATCAATTTCATTCTTGGATTTATAAGGAATTTGATTTCTATATCCAAATTACTTGAAACAGTTTCATAAGGTTTCTTTTAATAATAAATCAATTCTTACTTTAAGAAATGGAATGGATATTTGTTCTGGTATGATAGAAAATAATTTGTATGTTTTAAGACCGTTAATTCATACATCACTACTTAATACTAAATTGTTTAAAGTTGAAAAACCTAAAACAAAGCGACAAAAGATTTATCCAGTTGATGACACGTATCTGTGGTGTAACACCTCCTGACCCAAATCCACTCAGACCGAATTAGGGAGCGCTATTATATACTAAAATCTAACTTTTACTTTTTATAAACCATAATTTAAAACTATATTAAAAACATTTGAAAATGGTCCAAAGAATTTTCGAAAATCTTGCCAGAGTTTCCTCTGTTTTTCTGACATCCCCAAAACCTGTTTATAGTTTAAATTCATAAAACTCAACTTCTAAATTAGTAAATCAATTTTGCGCACCTTTCCAAATTTAGTGCGACTTACTAACCAAATTATCACAATATAATTTATAAAGATTCACATAATATAAACATATAATAAAATATTTACATAGCGGAAGCTCCTTAAATATTTACAAACAGTTTCTGTATATGCATGCGGTATCAAAATAGATATACTTAACCGTATTTCATAATTCCATTTCGAATCAAATTGCCCCAAAATCATTTTCCGATACATTTCACAATATAATATAATTTAAATCACTTTCAACAATATATATCCATAACAATATCAATCCGAAATTGGTTTCAACTATCATTTCTACTCAATATAATTCAAATAATTCAAAAACTATAAAATTCAATAATTCCGAAAATTTTTGGAAAACTGGAAAAATTCGAAAACTCGTATATATCGAACTGAACTACAATTTATAATCAATATAATTCAAATAACTCAAATTTAATCAAATGCAATCAATCCGAAATATTCTGAAAAACGGAAAAATTCCAAAACACGTGTACATCAAACCTGAATTATAATCTATAATCCATATAATTCAAATAATTCAAAAACTCTAAAATTCAACCATTCCGAAAATTTCTGGAAAATTGAAAATTCGAAAAATATGTGTACACCAAACCTGAACTCTTCCTCCTTTTCCTTTCCTTCTTCTGTTCCTCTTTTCTTCTTCTTCTTCTTCTTCTCTCCTTCTTCTTCTTCTTCTTCTTTGTCTTCTTTCTCTCTCCTCTTCTCTCTTCTCTCTCGTTTTCTCTTGTTTCTGGTTCTGTGATGTTTGCTGAATGTTTTTGAGAGCTTTTGCTCTCTTTGATCCCTTTAAATGCACCACTTTCACCGCGAGCTGCTAAGCTTGATCTGTGGTTGCGGTGACTGGTCGCGGTACTCACTGCCCTAAATCATCCTTTTCACTGCGAGCTGCTCATTGCGATCCTTGGTCATGGTACTCACTGTCTCATTTTTCCTTCTCTTTCATGTATTCTTTCTGGACCGCTCCACCTGGTCATAAATATTATATTTACATTTAATTACATTTTCCACCCCTCAAATCATAAATATTATATTTACATATTCAAGATTAATTAAATCATACTTATCACATTTATTCGAAATTAGGGATGTTACATGTGGCATCTAAGACTTGGACATATAAACCATGATAGGATATACAGACTAGTAAAAAGCGGATCTCTAAGTTAGTTGGAGATCGGTACCTTACCTATCTGTAAATCTTGTCTGGAGGGTAAGATGACCAAGATACCTTTTATAAGAAAAGGGATTAGAGCCACACAACCACTTGAGCTTATACATTCAGACGTTTACGGACCAATGAATGTTAGAGCTAGAGGTAGTTATGAGTATTATGTCACATTTATTAACAACTACTTTAGATACGCGTATGTTTACCTAATGCAACGTAAGTAAAAAATGTTTGAAAGGTTCAAAGAATTCCGAGCTGAAGTTGAAAATCAATTAGGCAAAACAATCAAATCACTATGATCGGATCGTGAGGGTGAGTATCTCGACCAAGAGTTTGAAGACTACATAGTTGAGCATGGGATAGTATCCCAACTCACAGATTCATGTACACCACAGCAGAATGGTGTTGCGGAGAGGAGAAATAAGACCTTGATGGAAATGGTGAGATCTATGATTAGCTTCTCATCATTACCATATTTCTTTTGGGGATATGCACTACAAATAGCGACTTACATACTGAATGTAGTTCCATCCAAATATGTTCCTAAGACTCTCTTAGAGTTATGGAGTGGTCGTAAAGCTAGTTTACGATATTTTTGCATATGTGGATGTCCAGTACATGTACTGAAGAATAGGCGTGGAAAACTGGGACCTCGTTCACAAGTATGTTTATTTGTAAGGTTCCCAAAGGAAATACGAAGTGGATTCTTTTATAATCCACAAGAAAACAAAGTGTTTGTATCGACAAATGCAATGTTTCTTGAGGAGGATTATATGAGTAATCATAAACCTCGTAGTAAGATTGTGTTAAAGGAGCTAGTACGACCAGTGCTCAGTCATCAAGAGTTGTAGACGATGTTATAATTCCACAAACATCTGATAGTCAGATAATTCCTAGTCAGGATACACTACCACCGAGGCGTAGTGGAAGGGTTGTTCGACAACCTGATCGCTACTTAGGCATTGGAAAGGTACAGGGTGTCGTTTCTAATGATAGTGTGGATGATCCATTGACATTTAGACATGCAATGGAAGATTCTAACAAAGAGGAATGGCTTAAAGCCATGAATCTTGAGATGGAGTCCATGTACTCCAACTCAGTCTGAGAACTTGTAGACTTACTGATAATGTCATATTTTGCATGATTTTGCGACCCCAGTATTTATCATTTTTGCTCGATTCTTAAGGAAAATTTGGACATTTTGATGCGTTTATTTAGTGTGTAAGTGATATTCGATGATCGATGATGTTTTGGATGATTTCGGATCAATAGACCGTGAAATCAAGTTGAAGAATTTTCCATTCAGGAGGCGTTACCTCAGCTAGCACCCTCAGCTAACGCCTTCCTTCTCCTTGTTTTGTCCATCAGGTGGAGCTACCAAGAAGCGCTACCTCAGGTAGCGCCCCTAGGTAGCACTTTTCTACTCGTAGCTTTTTCCATCAAGAAGCGCTACCTTAGGTAGCACTTTTTGATGCACGAATTCAGGACATCTTTTCCTTCTCAAACTATCATTGGGAAAGCTATAAATAGAGACTTAATCAATTAGAAGAGGAGGTCAAAAATTCTAGGGTTTGGAAGCAATATCATCTTTGTTCTGCATCGCATTCGTCATCAATTTTGCATCACCTTGGAAAGCCATCGATTGGGAATCAACGAAGTTTTGTAAGATTTCTTCTCCTTTACTTTTCCGTTGTAATTAGTCATGCTAGGATTTAAGAATATTATTGCTTTGTTCTTTACTCAAGCATGAACTAATTTTCCATAGTTAGGATTGATGATGGATCTTGGTTTATTACTTATTGAATACAATTGAGGTTTTCTATTTAGATTTGTTATTGATGCGTTGAATAGATATTATTGAGTTTATTGCTTTCTATTGTATTTGATCATCACTTAGAATCATCATAGGTGGTTGGGTTATGAACCGAGAGGAGACGCCCACCACGTGCTCGTATTAATGTCTATCATATACTAGATTACATAGAGATATAGTAATTGGTTTGTGTTGCTTGTTTTGTGTTTATTTATTCTTAATGTGTTCTCGCGCACTCAATAGTCATCGAGAGATAGGGTATTGGTGTGCGATGGAATAATTCTGGTAATACTCGAGAGAGATTATTGGTTAATTTAGTTTAAGCACGCATTCAACCATCGGTAATAAAATCTAGATAGTAACTCATGAGTGTTTGATAATAATAACCAAGTGAAATTGGATATCCTAACGCCTCAATTCCCTTGAATTCAAATCATAGTTTTTAATTGTTTTTAGCTAATTTGCAATTTCTAAAATATTGTCATTCCAAATAGAATTAGGTTGAGTCAATTTTAGTAATTGATATTCATTGTCCTCGTGGGAACGATACTCTACTCACTCTTTATTACTTGTGTTGATCTCGTACACTTGCGAGTTGCATAAAATCCGCATCAAGTTTTTGGCGCTGTTGCCAGGGACAATTGAGTGTCAATATCAATACCGATTTAGCCTTTTGCTACTTTGGAATTTTTTTTTATTTGTGTATTTTTTTTATTTTTTGTATTTTTGTATTTTTATTTTTATTTTTTTATTTTTTTTAATATTTTTTTTGTATAGTTTTTGTACTCGTGGTATGAGGTGTATGATCCTATTGAAGAAGTGGCAACTAATGATTATCAATGGTCATATGAAAGGGCAACACCTGAAAGGTTAGTTGGAACACCATTGGGTTGTTTCTTATGTGGGGGGCCGTATGTGAGCATCGATTGTCAGGTGGACAATCCGTTTGCTGATGGCAGTTATGAACAAATAAATTATGTGTAAAATTATAACTATCAACATAACAACCCCTACCCGAGCATATACATTCCCTGGTGGAGCAACCATGCTGATTTTTCATGGAGCAACCAACAAGAAGAGAAGTCCTCTATCGAAGACTTGATTTCTGCATTCATGTCGAAGCAAGATACAATAATGTCAAAGATGGACACATGGATGGATGTGCAAGAAAGTTCTTTAAAGCAACTTGGCTAAGCGGTACAACAATCCCAAGTAGCCATCCAAAACTTGGAGGTTCAAATCAGCCAATTAACAAAAGAGATCCAAGGGGAAGCACAACAAGCATTGCAAAACACCATAGAGACATATCCGATGGAGCAATGCAAGGAGATTACCTTGAAAATCAAAAAGCTAGTTGAACATCCGATGGGGATTGATCAAGTAGAGATGGAAGTGAGCAAAAACGTGTCACATGGAGATAAGGTAGCCATATCTCAAGAGCCACTTGATTCATTTTTTGTCCATGCCATTGAAAATGATGATAGCCAAAAGGTTGCAGATGATGCACTTTGGTTAGATTCTTCACTTTCGGCCTCGTACAGGAGTACATTTTATTTTAAAGAGCTTGGAGAAGGAAAGCCCAAACCGCCTCCACCCTTTGAGCAACCGCCACACTTGGGCCCTAAAAAGCTACCTTCTTATTTAAGGTATGCATGGCTGGGAGAGTTATCTTCTCTTCCTGTCACTTGGTTATGATGGTATGGTAGGTGATGAAAAGATATCTATTATGGGGCAGGTGGGCGAAAGCAAGAGACAACCTGGTAAAATTTTATTTTTGTTTCATTTTTTGTTAATAATGTTAGTTTTTGGATTGCTTGTTTAAACTTTGGAATTGTTAGGATTGTTGATAGTTTGTTAGTTTTTCATTAAATTTAGTATGTTCGCTTGTGATTCTTAATTCTGATAGTCTGTTGTGTTCATTGTAAATCCTTACTAGTGCACTTTATTGAGTTTCAAATTCCCTATTCTCTGTTTTTGATATTATATTGACTAACATTGAGGACAATGTTAGCTTTAAGTTTGGGGGTAGGAATTCGAACTTTGGTGCGTTGTTAGTTGAATTTGCTGTTAGTTGAATTTGTTGAAATATGATGCTTAGACATATGATTGTACGACCGTTCTGCAGGCAGTGTCAATAATATTTTATTAAAGTAAGGTCTTAGAGAATTTTTCATTGTTCGGTATTTAATTAGCCATATTCTTGATATTATAGTGGAGAAACAACATGTTTGAATGGCCATGATTAATAGTGGAGACTACCCTTGTGAGTTTTTGAGCTGTTATCGTTTTATTTTGAGAGGGTTTTATTGTTTCTACTCCTATACACTCTCCGTGATAATTTTAAAATAGATTGATCTCTATAGGTCTTGTTTTGGATGCTAATGAACTCTATTTTAAATAAATTCACATGTGTGCTATGCTTTTGAGTTGGTTGAATCTTGAGAAGTGATGTAGGCTATGTGTGTTTTTAAATCGAGTTAAAGGCCATAATTCCCAACCTTTGTGTGTGCTCCATTACCCCCTTTGAAGCCAAACACATGAACCATTTTCTTGCATCGTCCCACAAAATCTGTATCCAAGCCCTTGTACTGTTAGCCTTACCCTTTGAGCTTGGGATCATTTGGAGATGAATCATAGAAAAGAGAAAAGAATTTTCAAGAAAAGTTGTGACGGTAAGAAAAGAAAATAAGGAAATCAAAAGTATTCAAGTCATTTCAAGTCGGGTTTCTACGAAAAAAAAAATTTGAGAAAAGAAAGGTGTTAAGCTTAATGGCTCGAAGGCTTGATTCCGAAAAAAAAAAAAATTTTGAGAAAAGAAAAGTGTTAAGCTTGATGGCTTGAAGGCTTGATTCCGAAAAAAAAATTTTTGAGAAAAGAAAAGTGTTAAGCTTGATGGCTTGAAGGTTTGATTCTATTAAAAAAAAAAATTTTGCTTGAAAAGAAATGTAGAGATTTGTCGAAGTTCGAATAAATCTCTGTGTTTGTGATCCTATGTTCTTTTTGAAATCCAGTTTCCGTTCTATTTCTTAACCTCCACCCTTGGCCCCATTACAACAGAAAAAAAAGACCTACTGGTCTTTTGATGATTCCAATTTAAGAGTATGTGTGTGCATTGTGATTTATTTCGTTCTTAGTGTCTGAATCTGTTCATGAGATCTTTTGCATAATCTGAGCATCTTTTGATTTACATACTCATATGCGAAGAAAATTTTGATTTTTATTGTGCATAAATTCTAATTCGCATATATTTGAATGAGTGTATAAACCTAAGTTCTAAGAGCTATAATGAGAGATTCCATGCGAGATGTAGAGTCGAGGCGAATTATATCAGTGGCATTCGAATGTGTTTATTTTGAGATTATGATAACTCGAGCATTGGTTAGTTAGAAATTGTTTGATGTTTGATTCCATAGATCGAGCTTTAGTTATTGATTATTGGTATGTCATGCATGAATGAGTCTTCGATAGTATGTTTTAAGTAAGTGTTTCAATGAGTTCAACGCGCAGGGATTACGTTTGTTGATGTCGTAGCTGTAAACCCTCATGAGACACAACTCCTCCTACTAGGAACACCTAGGGGTTTAAAGGTTTGTGGCACATGCTAAGTGCCATCGTGTTTACCTACGAAAGTGGATTAGGATAGTTTACTTTATTTGTTTATTTTTGTTTTGTGTTTTAGTTTCGTTCCGATTTTGCTCGAGGACGAGTAAAAGGTAGGTTTGGGGGTATTGATAATGTCATATTTTGCATGATTTTGGGACCCCAGTATTTATCGTTTTTGCTCGATTCTTAAGGAAATTTGGATGTATTGATGCGTTTATTTAGTCTGCAGGTGATATTCGATGATCGATGATGTTTTGGATGATTTCGGATCAATAGACCGTGAAATCAAGTTGAAGAATTTTCCAGTTAGGAGGCGCTACCTCAGCTAGCACCCTCAGCTAGCGCCTTCCTTCTCCTTATTTTGCCCATCAAGTGGCGCTACCTCAGGTAGCGCCCCTGGGTAGCACTTTTCTACTCGTAGCTTTTTCCATCAAGAAGCGCTACCTGAGGTAGCGCCCCTAGGTAGCACTTTTCTACTCGTAGCTTTTTCCATCAAAAAGCGCTACCAAGAGGCGCTACCTCAGGTAGCACTTTTTGATGCACGAATTCAGGACATCTTTTCTTTCTCAAACTCTGATTGGGAAAGCTATAAATAGAGACTCAATCAATTAGAAGAGGAGGTCGAAAATTCTAGGGTTTGGAAGTAATATCATCTTCGTTCCGCATCGCATTCGTCATCAATTTTGCATCACCTCGGAAAGCAATCGATTGGGAATCAACGAAGTTTTGTAAGATTTCTTCTCCTTTACTTTTTCGTTGTAATTAGTCATGGTAGAATTTAAGAATACTATTGCTTTGTTCTTTACTCAAGCATGAACTAATTTTCCATAGTTAGGATTGATGATGGATCTTGGTTTATTAATTATTGAATACAATTGAGGTTTTCTATTTAGATTTGTTATTGATGTGTTGAATAAATATTATTGAGTTTATTGCTTTCTATTGTGTCTAATCATCACTTAGAATCATTATAGGTGGTTGGGTTATGAACCGAGAGGAGACGCCCACCACGTGCTCATATTATTGTCTATCACATACTAGATTACATAAAGATATAGTAATTGGTTTATGTTGTTTGTTTTGTGTTTATTTATTCTTAATGTGTTCTCGCGCACTCAGTAGTCATCAAGAGATAGGGTATTGGTGTGCGATGGAATAATTCTGGTAATACTCGAGAGAGATTATTGGTTAATTTAATTTAAGCACGCATTCAACCATCGGTAATAAAATCTAGATAGTAACTCATGAGTGTTTGATAATAATAACCATGTGAAATCGGATATCCTAACGCCTCAATTCCCTTGAATTCGAATCGTAGTTTTTAATTGTTTTTAGCTAATTTGCAATTTCTAAAATATTGTTATTCCAAATAGAATTAGGTTGAGTTAATTTTGGTAATTGATATTCATTGTCCTCGTGGGAACGATACTCTACTCACTCTTTATTACTTGTGTTGATCTCGTACACTTGCGAGTTGTATAAAATCCGCATCACTTACCAAATGGGGTAAAACCTATAAGATGTAAGTGGATCTACAAACGTAAGAGAGGAGTAGACGAGAAGGTAGAGACCTTCAAGGTAAGTCTAGTGGCTAAGGGTTGCACCCAGAAGGAAGGCATTGATTATGATGAAACCTTCTCGCCAGTAGCTATGTTTAAGTCTATTATGATACTCTTATTCATAGCTGCCTATTTCGATTACGAAATCTGGCAAATGGACGTCAAGACTGCATTCTTGAATGGCAATCTAGACGAAAGCATCTATATGATGCAACCAGAGGGATTCATATTCCAAGATCAAGAGCAAAAGGTTTGCAAACTACAAAGGTTCATTTATGGACTTAAGCAGGCATCTAGATCTTGGAACATTAGGTTTGACACTACGATCAAGACCTATGGTTTTAAGCAGAACATTGATGAGCCTTGTGTATACAAGTGCATCATTGACAAAAAAATAGTTTTCTTGCTCCTTTACGTAGATGACATCTTACTCATTGGGAATGATGTAGGAACATTGTCAGAGGTAAAGGGTTGGCTTGCTAACCAATTCCAAATGAAAGATTTGGGAAAGACAATTTATGTTCTTGGGATCCAATTGATAAGGGATCGTAAGAACAAACTGTTAGTGTTGTCTCAAGCATCGTATATCGATAAGATACTTGTGCGATTCTCCATGCAGAACTCCAAGAAAGGTAGTTTACCTTCAAGACATGGAGTTCACTTGTCTAAGGAACAGTGTCCTAAGACACCTCAAGAAATTGAGGATATGAGACAGATTCCCTATGCGTCTGCAGTAGGCGGTCTTATGTATGCTATGCTATGCATAAGACCTAACATCTGCTTCGCAGTGGGAGTAGCCAATAGATATCAGTCAAACCCAGGATTGGATCATTGGATTGTTGTTAAGCATATTCTTAAGTATCTTCAGAGAACGAGAAACTATATGCTTGTATATTCCCATCCGAATTTGATTCCATTGGGATATACAGATTTTGACTTTCAGTCAAACAAGGATTCAAGAAAATCCACGTCTGGGTCAGTATTCACCCTTGGTGTTGGAGCCATAATTTGGAGGAGTATCAAGCAATCTTGCATTGTTATTTCCACCGTGGAAGCCGAGTATGTAGCAGCTTGTGAAGCAGCTAAGGAGGTTGTTTGGCTCCAAAGGTTATTGAGTGATCTGAAAGTTGTTCCAGACATGGATAGGCCCATGACACTTTATTGTGATAATAGTGGAGCTGTGGCCAATTTCAAAAAACCAAGAAGACACAAAAGAGAGAAGCATATAGAGAGCAAATATTTTCTCATTAGAGAGATAGTGCAGCAAGGTGATATGGTCGTGACAAAGATTGCATCGCAAGATAACCTGGCCAATCCATTTACAAAGACCATGATGATTAAAGTGTTTGAAGGTTACCTAGAGGGTCTAGGATTACGAGAAATGTCCAATCTGCTTTAGTCTAATCTACTGCGGTCCATTCTGTAAAGTACGGTGGTCTTATCCTAGATCGCTCGTGTGGTTGACATGAGAATAGAGGCACCTTATATGATGAGATCATATATGACTGGGCCACAATTTATATGAATCTCTCACCAAGATCCGTTAGTAGATGAGATTCATAAATAATCGATAAACAATGGCTATTTATAGGTGATCTTGATCCTGAGTGTCTTATCGACTCCTTCAAGTTGGATCGTGGCTTTTGATTTACCATGAGTGAGGTTGACGAGAATCTCGACCAATACCTCTGTATCTTAGAGTTGCGGTTTGGCTTGTGGTTGGGAAGATTTGAACACAAAAGTGGAATCCACTCCTCGATTGAAGTAGATAAGTATTTCCCTTAAGGGTTGATTCGGGGCTTGAACGATTATGATTTAATTGTTCATTAGAGAATCAATGGTAGTTAAAGGAAAAGATATTTCTAGAGTGGTATAACGAACTTTATGACCCAGCTCTAGTTATGAACTATTTCTAGAGGATCACACTATATGCAATTAGCTATATCAATGGACGCTGAGACTTCAGATTGTATAAACACGTCTACATTTCTAAGAGTGCAGCCTCGAGTTTTTAGTGGAAAAACTCTGAAGTTAATAATCAAGAAATATTAATTAAAGAGTTTTAATTAATATTACTAAGTATTTTTGGAACTCAAAACTGTGGGTCCATTAGGTCCCCTCGCTAGCCATTTTCGTTGTTGGTAACGAGGGTCACAGTAGATTAATTGGATGGTCCAATTAATAGTGTTACGAAAATAATACGATTTAAATAAAATAGAATAATTAAATAATGTGATTATTTAATTAATTAATATTTAATAAAATAATAGAAATTATTAATTATATTTATTAAATATAAGGTCATATAATTAAATAATGATTAGGATAAAAGAATTAAAATAATTTGATTATTTTAAAAGTTCTAATAGTAAATTAATAAACTCTTTAGGGAGACTAAAATAAAAAGGGATTGGGAATCCTATTTTAACTTGGTCAAAACTAAGACCCTAAAGGACTACTATATAAGTGTTATATAATTAGGAAAAATCAACAAAAACACAACTGAAAAAGAAAGAGAATTCGGCCACCAAAGAGAGAAGAAAAGAAAAGAAAAAGTTTTTTTTTACTCTCCCCTCTTTTGCAGGATTCGGCCGGCGTTCTTTTCATGTGACCTCCATCTCTTGCTGTGACATGCCCACACATACGTTGTCAGACCGCGGATCATAGCTCGGAAGATCTGGTGGTAGATCGAGGAATCAGAAAAAAGAAAATCAAGAAAAATGTATGTAGTTTCTAAAGTCTTTTTCTACGTATATACAAAAACTCGTTCCTGATTGAAAAAAAGTTTTCAATATAAAAAAAATTTTGAAACCCAATTCCGTATGTTATACGATAATCAAAATTGTTTCTAAAACTCCATTCAGAGTGGATATGTTGGGATCATCGATGACCTAGTTTCTCTTCCCATTCTTTCATAAACTCAAACTCTTTTCCTCAGTGTTATAATTTAGCTAAAATTACTTTCAAGAATTCAAATCAATCTCAAAGACCTTTCAATTTTCAGTTTTAAATAAATTAGAATTAGAGTAGTAATTAAATCATCAATCTTTGTGGGATCGATCCTTGTACTTGTCGAAACTATACTAACATATTGATTCGTACACTTGTGAGGTATAAAATAAGTACATTAGCATGAAGTTCACTTGTCTAAGGAATAGTGTCCTAAGACACCTCAAGAAATTGAGGATATGAGACGTATTCCCTATGCGTCAGCAATAGGTAGTCTTATGAATGCTATGCTATGCTATGCACGAGACACGACATCTGCTTTGCAATGGGAGTAGTCAGCAGATATCAGTCCAACCCAGGATTGGATCATTGGGTAGTGTGAAGTCCATTCTCAAGTATCTTCGGAGAACGAGAAACTATATGCTAGTTGTTGACGTGCGAAATCGGTCAACGTAAATAACAGCAAATATAATAATAAAACAACAAATTAAGATTGGATGCAAGAGATTTTTAAAGTGGTTCTGCTTGAAAGAATGCCTACATCAACTATTCTTAGTATTAAAGTTGAGCTCGTTATCAATGTATGTCGAGCTTGCTATATGTGTTTTTCTCAGAATTTTTCGTAGCCTTTGTAACAGTGATGATCCGTTCCTTTTATTGTTTGAAGGGATGGAGTCATTATATTTTACATGGAATGTAATTACAGAAAATTAGGGATTAAATTGTATCCCTAGAATCATTCTTTAATTGAAATATAATTACTAAAATTAAGGAGTTTGAGACTAATTGGGACCCTGCTAGTTGATTGGATCAAATCCCTTTATTCTTGGGATTCTTCTCTATTTGGAGCTTCGAGCTGGGTGTCATGCGAGCTAGAGCCAAGCTGTTGATGCGAGGTGATGTATGTATTCTATCCCGGTCACCTAGACGGTGTAACTCGGGTAGAGTTTTTACTTCATATTGTTGGAATGGGCATGCTTGTCGCACTGGGCTTTATTAGTTTCTCCGTTCTGTTAGGCCTTGTCAATTTCCTTAAGTCTATTGGGCTTCAATGATATTTATGGGCCCATTGGGCATAATGAAATTAGGCACAAAACAATAGTATATTCCGGACATGATTTAATCTCGTTAGGATATAAAGACTCTGATTTTCAGTCAGATAAAGATTCTAAGAAAACCATGTCTGGGTCATTGTTCACCGTTAGTGGTGGAGCTATAGTTTTGAGTAGTATCAAGCAATCTTGTATTGATATTCCACCATGGAAGCTGAATATGTAGCAGCTTGTTTAAGGGAAGAAAAATATGCTTTATCTTATAAACGCAGCGGAATGGGTTTCAAAAATTTTTCTTTTATTTGAAAACTCTTTTCAATTAGGACCGAGTTCCTATATACACGTGAATATTGATTTGTAACTACAATGACCTTTTGTTTCAATTTGACTCTTTGACTTCTCGATTCACCACCAAACGTTTCGACCTATAACCCGTGATCTGATAACGCGTGTGTGGGTACGTCATGGATAGAGAGACGGAGGTCGCAGAAAAGTGGAGAAGACAACTCCTTTGTCTTCTTCCTTGGCCGGCCGCAACTTGCAAAAGGGAAGGGTCAGAAAAAACATTCTTTTTTCTCTTCTCTCCTTTGTATGGCCGCATCTTTCTTTTTTTTAGACTAATTACATTACGTCAATTTTCCTAGTAACATATCATATATATGCTAACTTGACCAAGTCAAAATAAGATTCTAAATCCTTTTTTTTTTTTGTCTCTCTATAGTTTGAACCCGTGACCAGTAGGATTATTAAATAATCACATTATTTAATTCCTTTTGTCCTGGTCATGGTTTGAATTTGCAACTTCCTATTTAATAATTACAACAGTTAATAATTCATAATTATTAATTTTTATTTAATTATTTAATTAATTCTCTTTAATTAAATTGTATTACTTTCGTAGCACTATTAATTGGACCATCCAATTAATTTACCGTGACACTCTTTACCAATAACTATAAGGGCTAGCAAGAGGAGCTAATGGACATACAGTTCTGAGCTCCAATAATACTTAGTAATATTAATTAAACTCTTTAATTAATATTCCAAGATTATTAACCTCGGAGTTATTCCACTAAAAACTCGAGGCTGCACTCTCAGAACTGTAGACGTGTTTATACAATCTGAAGTCTCAGTATCTATTGATATAAATGATTGCATATAGTGTGATCCTCCACTAGTAGTTCATAGCTAGTGCTGGGTCATAATGTCCATTATACCCCTCTAGTTATATCTTTTCCTTTACGCACCGTTGATTTTATAATGAACAATTAAATCCTATCTTCTTCACGGAAGAAGGAGAGGCCTCATAATTGTCCAAGACCAAAATCAACCCTTAAGGAACTACTTATCTAATTCATTTCCACTATTGTGTTCATACCTTCCCAGCCACAAGCCAAACCGCAACTTCAAGATACAAAGGTATTGGTCGAGAATACTACATCGACCTCACTCATGGTAAGTCAAAAGCCATGATCCAACCTGAAAGAGTCGATAAGACACTCAGGATTAAGATCACCTATAAGCAGCCATCTTTTTTCGATATATACGAATCTCATCAACTAACGGATCTTGGTAAGAGATTCATATAAATCGTGGCCAAAACCTATATGATCTTATCATATAAGGTGCCTCCATTCTCATGTCAACTACATGAGTGGTCTGGGATAAGACCACCGTACATTACAGAATGGACCACAGCAGCAGATCAACCACAAACAAAGTACCCAGCTTTGTTTGCTCTCTACGGACTCTTTAGATTGCATGTCTCAAAATGAATCCTACTGTATATGACTTTCATATACTCATTTTGAGATTACATCTTGCAATCTCGGATGTTACTTGCACAATATATAAATGTATGAGCAGATATAAAACACTTTTATTTGAATGATAAACGTTTAACTTTTATTTATGTCTAATAACATTTACAATTAGAAGCTTTAGGGTATAAATCCCAACAATATCCCACTTGCACTAAAGCAGATGGGATATGTCTCGTAATCCTAGACCCTCTAGGTGACTTTCAAAAACTTTAGCTGTTAAGGTCTTCATAAATGGATCAGCCAAGTTGTCTTGCGATGCGATCTTCATCACAGTTACATCTCATCTCTACACTATCTCTCTGATGAAAATATATTTTCTCTCTATATGCTTCCATCTCTTATGGCTTCTCAATTATTTGGAATTAGCCACAGTTCCACTATTATCACAATAAAGTGTCATGGGCTTATCCACATTTAGAACAATTTTCAGATTACTCAAGAACGTCCGCAACCATACAACTTCATTAGCAGCTTCACAAATCGCTATATATTTGGCTTCCATCGTGGAATCAGCAATACAAGATTGTTTGATACTCGTCCATACTATGGTTCTACCACTAAGGGTGAACACTGACCTAGACGTGGATTCCTATAATCATTATCTAACTGAAAGTCAGAATCTGTATATCCTAATGAGATTAACTCCGGCTGGAAATATACTAGCATATAGTTTCTCATTCTCCAAAGATACTTGAGAATATACTTAACAGTAACCCAATGATCCAATCCTCGGTTGAATTGATATATGTTGGCTACTCCCACTACGAAACAGATGTCGGGTCTCGTACATAGCATAGTATACATAAGACTATCTACTACCGACATATAGGGAATTCGTCTCATATCCTCAATTTCTTAAGGTGTTTTAGGACACTGTTCCTTAGATAAATCAACTCGGTGCATAGAAGGTAAACTACCTTTCTTGGAGTTCTGCATCGATAATCGTACAAGTATCTTGTCGATATAAGTTCCCAGCCTGAGTTGGAATTCATGGCTTTAAGTCATTCCTTTTTGTCAGAATCTTCTATTGCATGTCTAAATGTCAATGGATCATCCATACTATCATCGGAAATGACACCCTGTGCCTCTCTAATACCTAAATAGTGATCAGGTTGTCGTACAACCCTCCTACTACGTAGAGGTGGTAGTGTATCTGACTAGGAATCATTTGACTATCAGATGTCTGTGGAACAACAACTTTGCCAACAACGTTTGTTAACTGAGCACTGGTCATACCAGGTTCTAACTCTTTTAACACGATCTTACTCCGAGGCTTACGATTGCTCATATAGTCTTCTTCAAGAAACATTGCATTTGTCGATACAAACACTTTATTGTCTTGAGGATTACAAAAGAATCCTCCTCGAGTTTACTTTGGATATTCTACAAATAGGCATACCCGCGAACGAGGTTCCAGCATTCCACTTCTGTTCTTCAGTACATGTATTGGACACCCCCTTATGCGAAAATATCGTAAACTCGCTTTACGACCATTCCACAACTCTAGAGGAGTCTTGGAACATATTTAGATATAACAACATTCAGTATATTAGCCACCATTTGTAGTACATATCCCTAAAAGGAATTTGGTAATAATGAGAAACTAATCATAGATCTCACCATTTCCATCAGGGTTTTATTTCTCCTCTCTGCAAAACCATTCTGCTACGGTGTTCTTGGAGCAGTGAGTTGGGATATTATCCCATGCTCAACCATGTAGTCTTCAAACTCTTGGTTGAGATACTCACCTTCATGATCCGATTGTAGAGATTTGATTGTTTTGCCTAATTGGTTTTCAACTTCAACTCGAAATTCTTTAAACTTCTCAAAAGTTTCCGACTTACGTTGCATTAGGTAAACATATATGTATCTTGAGTAGTCATCAGTGAATGTGACATAATACTCATAACCACCTCTAGCATTAACACTCAAAGGTCTACAGACGTTTGAGTGTATGAGTTCTAGTGGTTGTGTAACTCTAAGCCCTTTTTCCTGTAAAAGGTCTTTTGGTCATTTTACCTTCTAGACAAGACTCACAAACAGGTAAAGTGCCAATCTTTAACTAATTTAAATGTCCGCCTTTTTCAAGTCTATCTATCATGTCAAAGCTGATATGTCCAAGTCTTAGTGCCATAGATACATTTCATTATGTGGAGAAACTTTCTGTCGTTTTGTTTTAGCTTTTTCAACTTTAAAAAATTCAATATTAAGCAGTGATGTATAAATTAACGGCCTTAAAATATATAAATTATTTTCATTTATTCCAAAATAAACATTCATTCCATTTCTTGAAATGATAACTGATTCATCATTAAAAGAAACATTATGAAACTTTTTCAAGTAATTTGGATACAGAAATCAAATTCCTTGTAAATCTAGGAATGAAATAGGCATTGTTCAATAAAAGAAAAATAATAATTTATTTGTAGTCCAACTACTCATATTGCTCATGCTGAAATGACATTCTCTATTCCAACGCGCATAGTAAAGGACCCCTCCTCTAGCTTTGTCCAAGAATAATTCCAATGTAAAGAATAACAAAACTAGTTAGTGGCCCCTGAATCAACTATCCAAAGTGAAGAATCATCTTCCATTAAAAAAAATTCAATGATAAATAAATCTGATTTACTTTTTACTTTCTTCTTATTGGAGAGCTCCTCAAGGTACTGTAGACAGTTCCTCTTCCAATGTCCAACCTCTTTGCAATGGAAATATTTTCCCTTTACTTTGTCAGTCGTGGTGCTCTTTATCTTAGGCTTAGCCTTTACTTTGCCAGTAGACCGCTTCGTCTTCTTGAAACTAGAAGAAGATGGCTAAGCAACATTTGCTTCGCTAGTCCTACTTTTGACAGCTCGTCATGCGTTAGTTATAGGCTCTGGAGGACATTCCTCTGTAAGCACAAATTTAAGGTCTTTACATACCATAATTGCATTCATGTTGTGTTTCCACTTAGTATAGTTATCTCCGGTTAATTTTTCATTTGCGAGGATTTGTAACAAAGCAGAAGACATTGCTAATCTTTAAAACATAAATATAAATTAAAATCATTCATTTCATACATTCATATCACATGCTATATGTTTGGCATAAAATTAAACATGATGCATGATAATATTTTAATAAACAAAAAATCCTTAAAAATAGTTACCATACCACGATAACCCAACATACCACAAGTAAGTGCCTAGGTAGACTAGGTCAAATCATTGCATATTAGATTGAGACATTCTCAATCAAATGATACACCATAATAACTCTTTATTCTTATATCATTCAACCATCGCTCTAATTCAGTCAGGACATTAAATTAACAACTTAATTAAGTCCTTTGTGAGTATAACCCATCATTTCAGAATCCATAAACTTAACTTGAGAGTTATGTAGGTTGGCTAGGTCAATCCCAAAAATACATTCTGAAAACCTATCCGTTAGGAAATCAACCTTGGTATTGACTCTTATGGACACCTTCCATGGGGAGGACAAAAGCAAAGCCGTCACGAGGCGCCACTTGAATCTCACGATGTTGAACTAACGATGGAGACTGCGGGATATAATGTCATATATCCTGCTCCCACTCACTATTTGTAGTTTAGGGTTTTCTAATAACTAATAGTTTCTAAAACTCTATGTTTCTAGTCTTTATTTAGATTCTACGGCTAATTAAAATCTAAATAACTATATATAACAAATTATTTGATCTTTAACACTTAAAAATCTAATTTATTATTCAATTTCTAATTTACATAAACTATTTAAATAAAATAGAAATTAAATATGAAATTACCAAGTTTTAACTATTAAAACTAAATCACAATATTTGGTCCAATTATTATTTAGACTTTAATCATATTAATCCTAATTAATTAATGGACCTAACTTATCTAATTAAACAATTTAATTATTAGATTAGTCCAATAATGAGAATTATCAAGTTTTTACTCTAAAAAATTAATCTCATTATTTGGTTCAATTTTAATTAAGGTTTTATTCACATTAATTTAAATTAATAGTGAACGTAACTAATCTATTTAATTAAACACTTTAATCAATGGATTAGTTAATTAATGAGAATTACCATGTTTTTACTCCTAAAAACTAATCTCATTATTTTGGTCCAATTATAATTTAGGTGTTAATCATATTAATCCTAATTAATTAATGGACCTAGCTAATCTAATTAATTAAACACTTTAATTAAAGGATTAGTTAATTAATTAGAATTACCAAGTTTTTACTCCTAAAAACTAATCTCATTATTTTATTGTCATTTATGAAGATGTTTACTAATTAATCACAATGAAAATTAAACAAATAAATCATAGCAATCATGTATGACATGTTAGAATGCAAGTGTAGGCATAGCTAATCTAGATGGCATGTATATGTATGATTATGCTTTAAACTACCATAAATCATCATATGAAATAAACTTAAAGCACACATGAATGACCGAGTGACATGGGTTATTTAACTTAAACAAATCTAATTATAATTATAATCCAAGACATTCCTTAGTCTTCAAGTAATCTTCTTCAAGTCCAACTCCTTCTTGTATTGGGTTTCCTCTCAAGTCAAACGTGATTTTTATAGGCTGTCATCTTTTGTACCAAGGCCCACGCGTTACCCTAACACGTATCCGAAGTCCAAACAAAGCACAAAACGGTCTAACACACGCGAAGTCGAGGCTGCTAGCAGCGACAGCCTCGCACTGCGCTTCTGGGCTTGTTTTGGACGTTTTGCCTGTAGTTTTTCACTCCGATCTTCTGCCACTTTTCTAGGTTAATATTCACCAATATTTTTCAGAAAATACACAGCAAAATCGCCTGCAAAAAATCCACAAGAACAACCCTAAAACCTGCCATGACAGACCCTTGCGCACAAGTACACTGACCTGTTTTGGGTTTGCAGTACTATCCGATTTCGTCAGCGAGTGAGGGTGCATCCGAGGTTGTTTTTCAGTGTCGTTTGTGCCATTGTATTCATCTAGATCTCTTCTTTCCACCGGTTTTTTAATCACCTCAATCGGACACCATGTACTATGGTTTCGTATAAGTTAATTACAAAATATACGAAACAGCCAATAACATATTCGGCTTTGACAAAAATAATAACGAAATCTAGAACTCATGACACCATACAATTAACAATCATTCATGCTTTTAATATATACAATCAAATTCATATATAAACTATATCATTCAAACTCTAGATTGTGCCTACACATATCATACATCAAGAATCAAAAACATAAAAGATTATAGTTTTCATTTTCGCGTATATACAAAAACTTCAGAACCTAGGCTCTGATACCAATTGAAGGGAAAAAAAATATGCTTTATCTTATAAACGTAGCATAATGGGTTTTAAAATTTTTTCTTTTATTTGAAAACTCCTTTCAATTAGGAACGCGTTTCTTCATACACGCGAATATTGATTTGTAACTACAATTACATTTTGTTTCGATTTGACTCTCTGACTTCTCGATTCACCACCGAGCCTTCCAATCTATGACTCGCAGTCTGATAACATGTGTGTGGGCACTTCATGGATAGAGAGATGGAGGTTGCAGAAAAGTGGAGAAGACACCTTCTTTGTCTTCTTCCTTGGCTGGCCGCACCGTGCAAAAGGAAAGGGTCGGAAAAAATATTATTTTTTCTCTTCTCTCCTTTGTGTGGCTGCACCTTTCTTTTTCTTAGACTAATTGCATTACGTCAGTTTTCCTAGTAACATATCATATATATGCTAACTTGACCAAGTCAAAATAAGATTCTAAATCCTTTTATTTTTGGTCTCTCTAGAGTTTGAACTTATGACCAGTAGGACTATTAATTTTTATTTAATTATTTAATTATTAATTAAATAATCATATTCTTTAATTAAATTGTGTCACTTTCGTAACACTATTAATTGGACCATCCAATTAATTTACTGTGACCCTCGTTACCAATAACTATAAGGGCTAGCAAGGGGACCTAATGGATCTACAATTTTGAGCTCCAATAATACTTAGTAATATTAATTAAACTCTTTAATAAATATTCCATGATTATTAACCTCGGAGTTATTCCACTGAAAATCTGAGGCTGCACTTTCAGAACTGTAGACGTATTTATATAATATGAAGTCTCAGTGTCCATTGATATAGCTGATTACATATAATGTGATCCTCCACAAGTAGCTCATAACTAGTGTTGGGTCATAATGTCTGTTATACCCCTCTAGTTATATCATTTCTTTTAAGCGCCGTTGATTCTATAATGAACAATTAAATCATGTCTTCCTTACGGAAGAAGAAGAGGCCTCATAATTGTCCGAGTCCTGAATCAACCCTTAAGGGAACTACTTATCTACTTCAATTCCACTATTGTGTTCATACCTTCCCAGCCACAAGCCAAACCGCAACTCTAAGATATGGAGGTATTGGTCGAGAATACTACACCGACCTTACTCATGGTAAGTCAAAAGCCACGATCCAACCTGAAGGAGTCGATAAGAGACTTAAGGTTAAGATCACCTATAAACAGCCATCGTTTGTCGATATATACGAATCTCATCTACTAACAGATCTTGGTAAGAGATTCATATAAATCGTGGCCCAGTCCTATATGATCTCATCATATAAGGTGCCTCTATTCTCATGTCAACTACATGGGTGGTCAGGGATAAGACCACCGTACATTACAAAATGAACTGTAGTAGTAGATCAACCACAAACAAAGTACCCAACTTTGTTTGCTCTTTACGGACTCTTTAGATTGCATGTCTCAAAATGAATCCTACTGTATATGACATTCATATACTCATTTTGAGATTACATCTTGCAATCTCGGATGTTATTTGCACAATATATAATTGTATGAACAGATATAAAACACTTTTATTTGAATGATAAACGTTTAACTTTTATTTATGTCTAATAATATTTACAATTGCAAGTTTTAGGGCATAAATGCTAAATCCCAACACTTATGAAGCTGCTAAGAAGGCTGTATGGGTCCGCAAGTTCTTAAATAATCTGAAAATTGTTCCAAATCTGGATAAGCCTATGACACTTTATTGTGATAATAGTGGTGTAGTGGCTAATTCCAAGGAACCTAGAAGCCACAAAAGAAGGAAGCATATAGAGAGGAAATATCATCTCATGAGAGAGATAGTACAGAGAGGAGACGTGACTGTGACGAAGATCGCCTCGCGGGAAAACTTAACTGATCCATTTATGAAGACCTTAACGGCTAAAGTTTTTAAAGGTCACCTAGAGAGTCTAGGTCTATGAGACATGTCTCACCTGTTTTAGTGCAAGTGGGAGATTGTTGGGGTTTATGCCCTAAAGACTTGTAATTGTAAATGAGAGTAAACATTAATAAAAGTAATTGTTGTTCATTCAAATAGAAGTGTATTTATTCAAATTTACAATGGTCTTATCCTAGACCACTCGTGTAGTTGACATGAGAATGGAGGCACCTTATATAATGAAATCATATAGGACTAGACCATGATTTACATGAATTTCTCCCTAAGATCCGTTAGTAGATGAGATTTATATATATATATATATATATCGATAAATGATGGCTAGTTATGGATGATCTTAATCTCGAGTATCTTATCGACTCATTCAGGTTAGATCATGACTTTTGATTTACTATGAGTGAGATTAAATGTAGTTTTCTCGATCAACATCTCTATATCTTGGAGTTCCGGTTTGGTATATGGCTGAGAAGATCTAAACATAATATCAGAATCCACTCCTTCTTAACTGAAGTAGATGAGTAGTTCTTTTAAGAGTTGAGTCGGGGCTTGAATAATTATGAGCGCTCTTCTTCTTCCGTAAGGAAGATAGGATTTAATTATTCATTAGAGAATCAACGGTGTTTAAAGGAAAATATATAATTAGAGGGGTATAACGAACTTTATGACCCAGCTCTAATTATGAATTACTTGTGGAGAATCACACCATATGTAAATAACTATATTGATGGACATTGAGATTTTAGATTATATAAAACGTCTGCAGTTTCAAGAGTTCAGCCTCGAGTTTTTAGTGGAGTTACTCCGAGGTTAATAATCATGGACTATTAATTAAATAGTTTTGATTAATATTTCTAACTATTATTGGAGCGCAAAACTGTAGGTACATTAGGTCCCCTTACTAGCCCTTATAGTTGTTGATAATGAGGTTCACGGTAAATTAATTGGATAGTACAATTAGTTGTGTTACGAAAATAATACGATTTAATTAAGAAAATTAATTAAAAAATATGATAATCATATTATTTAATTAATAATTTAATAATTAAATTAATATTAATAATTTGAAATTATTAATTAATTTAATTATTAAAGGAGATTGCAGGTTCAAACTATGACTAATTACAAAGAATTAAAATAATAAAGATATTTTAAGTTTTGAGAGGTCAAGGATTCAAACTCTAAGGGAGACTAAAATCAAATAGGATTTGGAATCCTATTTGACCTAGTCAAACTGAAACCTTAGAGGACTGATATATATAGAATATGTTATCAGAAAAATTTAACCCTAAGAAATTACAGACAAAAGGAAAAGTGCGGCCACTTGAGAGAAAAAGAAAAGAGTTTTATTCTTCCTTGTTTTGCATGTGCGGCCGGCTAGGTAAAGATACAAAGGTATTGTCTTCTTTCTTTGTCTGCAATCTTCATCTTGATATCCGTGACGTGCTCATATACGCATTGTTAGACCGCGGGTCATAGCTCAGAAGACTTGGTGGTAACAAAAAAGATCAAATCAATCAAGAAACAAAACAAAGGTAATATCTTATTCATATTCGCATATGTACAAGTCGAAAGAGTTTTCAAAGTAAAAAAGAAAAATTTTAAAACCTCCGCTGCGTGTTTTCTTTTTCCCTTCAGTAACAACCATTAGAAACTTAAGAAAGGTAAAGTTGTTAAACTGGTACAATTAGAAATTAATGTCTAATGTGGTGAATAAGTTTTGCATTACGTTTGACACAAAAGAAAAAGATTCAAAACCCGGTACATCATGGGACTGGAAGACATTATTATTTCTAGATACAAAATACAATTTCCCATCGAACAACAAAAGAAGATATACAATACAATTATATCATATACATAACAAACAAAAATAGGAAATATAGAAATATTAGATGAAGAAAAGTATTATAACCTCAAAATTGCCATGCAATATAGCATAGCCAGCAATTGCTCTGAATGGAAAGCATCAATAGGTTGATCCCCGATATCTCTGTGAAATTAAGCAAACATATATGCATAAATATTAAATTGTTTTGATTTTAAAGGCAAAAGTTATACAATATATAAATGCTCATATGGTAATTCCTTAGATACAAAAATGTACATGAAATTTAATGTAACAAATGGAATAATTAAAATATGACACAAACATGGGGAAAAAGTATAAGAACCGTATCCCAAACAAGCACAAAAAAGAAGAAACCTTTACCAATCCACTAATTTTCTTGCCCATTGATGAACAATTTACAAATGTTAATCACTACGAGCATGTATGATTGCAATGCAAACGCTTTAGTATTTCACTCAGCTTCTGAAACACCTTGTGTCGCGACCCACAACTTGTGAGAATTGTTATTTTTGCAAAGCTCCAGTAGCGCATGCGAGTTGCAGTGCGACTTGCACAAGTCGTGCCACAACTCACGTGAGTTTACTTAGGTCAAATTAGGTTTCCTATTTTTAGACTTTTAGTCTTATTTGTCAAGAGTAGTTTAATTCTTTTGTATTAGGTTTACAATCAAATATAAATAGATTATTAACATTAGGTTTGTAATCGTCTTTTTCATCAATATTGAATATTTAATTTTTATCTAGTGGCAATTACCAGAGACGATATATTTCTGCTGTTCCTGAGACGAAACACTTGGGGATCGCTTCGGCTAGGATTGGGTCTCCACAATGACTCGTTCTAGATATATTTCGGCTAGGATTGGGTCTCCACAATGACTCGTTCTAGATATATTTCAGCTTTTCTTGCGATCAAACACTTAAGAATTGTTTGGGCTAGGGTTAGTTCTCCACAAAGGCTAATTCTAGATATTTGGTTATTCGAACACTCGATTAATCAAATCAAAACTCTCTAATCTTTAAACTCAATTTCTAGGGTTAGGGTTTTATTTGGGGATTTAGGGCTCAATTTGGAAATTTAGACCCGGGTCCTTAACAATTTGGTGCTTTCATTGAGAGTTATTTGAGATATCGACCAGCTACAATAATCAAGCTCCGACGACTGCTCCATCCCATAAGGTACGCATAGAAGCACTGGATGCCAAAATAGAAGCTTTGGATGCAGGGCAAATGAGGATCTTCGCAACGTTGGAACATATTTTAGAAAGGTTAGATCAACCATCAACCAATGATATTCAACAACTGATTGTTGGAGGGATAGCCGCCGATCGTAGAAGGACAATCGGTTGAAGGTGAAGTCGTTCAAGAGACAAGACGAACTCATGGGGTAAGGCCACCATCTGTGGAACCGGGATATGATTCAACCGAAAGAGCCGAAAGACAAGTGAAGGTTCTGGGTCAGTATAGACAAGGTGAAAGGATTGAAGGGGTGAATTAGTAGCCGAACGATGGTTTGAAAGGGATTTTAACCAAGCACCAGAACGAGGGAGACATAGGCATGGGGCCGATCAAGTGGCAAAGTTAGGTTCTCTGTTGTGAATCCTTTGATTTTTCCTATGGAATTTCTCATCACCGCTAGACCCAAACCCCTCTGCCTATGAATTCGGTCGGGGAGGACATCAGGGTCCCAAGAAACCAAAGGTTTACTTTTCGCACTTTAGTGGGGGTGATTCGCATGAATGGTTGGACAAGGCTAGCCAATATTTCCAAGTCTACGAGGTTACAAGAAGTGACCTAGTCTCGATAGCAAGCATGTATCAGGACGATAAGGCTTATAATTGGTGGAGATGGATTATAGAGCAATACAAGCATGATCAAAGGCGGTTGGTTTGGACTGCATTTGAACAAGAATTTTTGGCTCAATGGGGACCATCACCAGCGATAGATCACCATGGGCAGCTTGCGAAGCTTCGCCAGGAAGGCAGAGTCCAGAATTATATTGAAGAGTTACGATGACTTCAGACTATGGTAAAGGGGTGGTCGAAATCTATGTTAATCGAGTCATTTACTGAGGGACTGAAGTCGTGGTTAGCTAGAGAAGTGAGACTAAAACAGCCGCAAAATTTGTGCGAGGGGATGCGGATGGCAGAGATACTAGAAGGAATCTACAATGAGAGGAAATCATTTGAGGAGAACACGGGAGCAAATGCTCAAACCCTTTGCAAACTGGGACTTTCCGGGGAGGAAAAAATCGAAGTGGGAAGCAAATCAAAGGGTACGACAATGGAAGTGAATAAGCTACCTCGAAAGGAGGAATAATGACATATCAAGAAGGGTCCATGCTTCAAATGTGGAGAAAAGTAGGCTACGGGTCACCAATGCAGGAGTGCTAAGCTGTGAGTGATTGAGGATTCTAGAGAGTCAACATCTGAACACAAAGACGAAGATGAGACTTATAATGGCAGGATGAAGAGGTTTTCAAATTTTACCCTTGAAGGCAAGGTATTCTTGAAGGAAGGGGGAATAATGATAGCAGCACTAGGAGACCAGAAAGTGAGAAGAGGTGCTAGCAAGGGTAATAGGGAATTCTGTGAGTTAGGGTGCGACCTGTGCAAGTCGCGTTGCAATTCGCGACAATTCGAATAAATTTGAGCAAAACCAGTAGCTTCCTCGAGTTATGGCGCGTCTTGTATTGCGACCCACAACTTGCGAGAATTTTTATTTTTGCAAAGCTCAAGTAGCGCATGCGAGATGCAGCGCGACTTGCACAAGTCGCGCCACAACTCGCACGCATTTACTTAGGTCAGGTTATGCTTCGTTTTTTAGGCTTTTAGTCTTATTTGTCAAGGATAGTTTAGTCTTTTTGTATTAGGTTTACATCTAGTTATAAATAGATTATTAACATTAGGTTTGTAATCATCTTTTTCATCAATATTGAATATTAAGTTTCTGTCTATTGGCAATTAAGAGATGATATATTTTGCCTTTTCTTAGGACCAAACACTTGGAGATCGCTTGGGCTTGGATTGGATCTCCACAAACACTCGTTCTAGATATATTTCGGCTTTTCTTGAGATCAAACACTTAGGAATTGCTTGGGCTAGGGTTAATTCTCCACAAAGGCTAATTCTAGAGATTTGGTTAGACGAACACTCGATTAATCAAATCAAAACTCTTTAATATTAGAACTCAATTTCTAGGGTTAGGATTGTATTTGGGGATTATGACTCAATTTGGGAATTTAGACCTAGGTCCTCAATATAATATTGAAGAAAACACTTTCTTATCCAAACACACACACACACACATGCATACTGAAATCACAGAGTTTATTAAATTCAGAACTGCAAGGATTACCTATAGTAAGGATCTTTCTGCTGAACTTCAACAATCGAAGCTGTCATCTCGATAACAACAAGGAAGCATCCTCTGCTTGTCCATGTCAAAACCTATTACCAGAAAAACCTTAACTAATTGCTTTCCTCGGAACAGAAATGCAAATAGAATTCATGTAAACATAACCAGTTATATATAAATTTAAAAAAAAAAATTACAGCTAAAAGTTAACCCTGTCACATTCGTTTTCAAAATCAGCAAAACAGCATACACTTACCATTTGTCCTTCTAGGTAAGCATTTTATTGAAAAATAATAATAATAAAGCATAATTTTATTTTTTTTTGGGTTAGTTAGATTCACGTAACTAAAACATAATTAGAAATCTCATATATCCAGGGACATTAATCTTCATAAATATTGTTGAGAAAATTAGTAAAAAAAAAAACAATTAAAGTTATTTGGAACCATTATGACATACCTTTTTTTTTATTTTTGGGATTTGCTTCCTTAATTATTTAGACTTGTTTGAGTAAGTAATTATCTTTGTAGAAAGACGTATTTGAATAGAATTAGGATTATTATATATATGGTCTTATTATCTCAATTTATTGCAATCATGCATTTTATTCAATAAGATTTATCGTCCATCTGTCACGAAAAAATATATAGTTAATTCAATGAGAGCAGAATGGGTAAAACTATCTACCATTGTATAAAGGAATTGTTTTGTCCCCGCCTCAGAGTTCGATGAAATGATTCTATCCTTTTTTCTCGACCCACTGCTCCATGAAGGGAGCTAAACAACCAGAAATACTTTCAGCCTTTTGACTGTACATTGCAACATGACCTTTAAAATGCCCTTTTTGCTTGGCAGAACATCATTTTGCCAATATAGCAATGGTAGGTTAGATTCTGATCCAATTTAATCTATCAATGTGGCAGAATACCACATTGGATGAGTGTTGTTAATCATATATGTTACCAGGATTTTAACTGTTTTGAAGTACTTTTATTTGTAACTCACAGCAAAGTTTGACAACCTAAATCTAAATGAAAACTAAATTCATCAACAACTCCTCACATGTATTTTTATCAAACACGTTGCACAATCCCTTCGAACTTGCAAAAACCAACCCAACGTAACCACCATAACTTCCATCAATCAATAATACAACAAACAAATTAATATATAATTATCTTATTACGTGAATATTTATTGTATTTTTTTCTTTTCTTTTCTTTTTTTACTTTCTCAGCAATCAAAACAAATTCCAGCAAAACCACATACCAAAATTTTCATCATCAGAACAAACACTAAGCAGATTTTTGTAACAAAAGTGCACCATAAATCCCTTCTTTTATTCTTTTTCTGATTGTCTGCATAGAGAAAAACGAACTAATAGAAAAGAATCTAAAAAAATATATATACAGAAGAGAAGAGCAAGAGGCCGAGCTTCGAATGAGATTAAGAGAACTGAGAAGCGAGTGATGAGACCACTAGAGGCGAGCCGTGGCAGCGGCAAGAGACTTTAGAGTGGGGTCGCGTTACCATAAAGATACGAAAAATCGTGCATATTAAGCAAATTATGTCATGAAATAGGGTTCAAACAAAAAGTGATGGCTGTCATTCCCACCACTTTTTGTTTAAGTACAATCGTCGGATGGAATGAGCTTATTGCCCATCCAATGTTTAAGAAAAATAGCATATATAAAATATTGGATCTTACCAAAAATTGGTTAGTTTTATACAAACAAGAGACTGATTAGTTCCCTTTTTCTCTACTGTACTCTCAGTCTCCACTCTCACTCTCCTTTGCTCTCTTTCTTCTCTCTTGCTCGAACCCTCACTCTCCTTCATTTAATCTCTCAGAAATAAAAAAATCTCCTTCACTAATTTGCTGTCTGGAACTTGTAAGGTTTGGGTAATTGTATACTTCAAGTGGTAAGGTTTGGTTCTCTACAAATATTCAACAGGTAAGTTTTGGGGCTCTATAACTCTTTAAATTGTAGGGCTCAGAAAACGAGAGTGTTGGAGAGGAGTGTTAGGTTTTTGTGTAGAGTAGAAAGCAATTGTTTTTGTTTTTCCTGTTCCAAGTGTTTTTGGATTTTCTGTTGCATGTTTATTTGTTTCCGTTGTTGTTGGCGATGGGTTTGTGAGGAAACAAAATAAAAGTATTTTTAATTTGTTGTGGTGTTTTTGTTTGTGACATAAAGAGACAGAGGTTTTCTTGACATCATGGTTGTTTTTGGCTTCTGGAGAGCCCTTAGTTGCCCCAAATTTTTGAACTTGTTTTTTAGTTGTTTCTTGATACCCAAATTTTAAAAATCTATTTCATTAAGTACCCAAATTATTAATATTCCTTTGAATCATAAATCTTATTTTAAAAGTAAATGAAATTGAGTTATTCACCAAATTTCCTTGTTACTGTCTTGATGGTTTATTATATAATTTATTTATGATTTAGGGTTCAAAGATTGATATAAAATAACCATAAGTGTTTCTTTCTTATATATATAGCAAGATGATCAATTCTTCTTGTTTGCTTTTATTCTATTTGAATGAGACATATAGTTTTTTGTTATTGTTTGATTTATTTTTTGGTATTTAGCTTGATATATACTTGAGAATGATTTTGTGTGTAAGATAATATCCTGTAGTAGAGTTTAAGCTTGTAAAAAAAGAAAAATGTGGTGCTAAATGATCATACTGTGAACTGATATATAAATAGAAAATAAGTAATTTTTGAAACAACTTACACTTTATTTCCCTTTAGTTCTAATTGAAATGTAATTGCATTTTCATCTTGCTAAAAAAACAATACTGCTTATGTCTAATTTTTGCAGTTAATTATCGGTTTGTTGTTGGTTTTTGAGATGCATTAATGGAGTAAATGATAACGCCAATTCTTAGTATGAAATCGGCCTTTGTATCTACCTACTTTTGTTTCGTTCCCGAGTAAATATCGGTTGTTTTTTATGTTTATTATCTAGTGTGCAGTTAATAAGATTTTGAGGTTAATTGAAGAGTTTTTGTGGCTAAAAGCGAAAAATTAAAGATTAGTTTCTGTAGACCTATCTTGTTTCGGAGGTAGCCATAAATTCCATCGGATGAATTGGGTTGCAAGCCTTATATTTTTGGAAAGATCTAGATGTCTAGTTTTCGAAAAATTTTACGGTTCGTAATTCCGTGTCAGGAGGAAGTTATGCCCATTTTCACTTCTGTGCGCAGTCTAGTGCAAAAATTCCAGAAATGCGCACGACTTGCGAGGTCGCGCCCCAAGTCATGACAGGATGCTGATGCCCTATTTTGAGCAAATATAAAAGGAAAATTAAAGGGAAGAAGAGGGGATGCGGGCCAGACCAAGCGAGCTCGACCAAGGACCAAACAAGGGAGAAAGAAGGGTGAGGAAAGAAGAGAGAACACCAGTTTGGAGACAAAATTGATATCTCTTCAATCCTCACATCATCATCTCTATATCAAGCTAGGATTGGAAGCAAGGGCAAGCTAGAGGAGTTCATCAAAAGGGAGAAGAATACTTCTTCCCAAGAGTTTTTTCTTAATCTTAAACTCTTACTTTTCATGATTGTAGTTTTTTTATGGATGTGTTTATCTTGTATATCATTACTTCCTTGAACATGAGCTAAAAATTATAAGTTAGAGTTTTGATGGATCATTTTCTAGATTATTGAATGAATTGATTATTTGATTTATTGAGATTGATTATTGTTGGTTGAGTGATATTATTGATTTTCATGCTTCTAAGTGTAATGGCCACACATTTAGTTGATTTTATAGTTGTGTGTTCTGGACCGAGAGGTGACGCCCACAATATGCTCGATGTAATATCCACCATAAGTAGAATTAGATAGATATATGCTAATTTTTACTTGTGTGATCATTATATGTGTTTATAATGCTCAGTAAATTGGTATGCATGTGATAATCATCGAGAGATAGATATTAATATCTAATAATAACTCCGGCATAATTCGAGAGAATATGTTGGCTAATTTAGATAAACACGATCATCAATAATGATAATTAAATCTCAATAATGTGCTTTCATGAAATTCAATTAGACGAATTAGGTGAAATCAAATACCCTAGCTAATCTCTCATATTGTATGTGCTATCTCTCATGTGCATAGTTTTGCATTTTTGTTAATTTCAATTTTTGCGGTTTTCTAAATAGACGTAGGCTAACTTAATTTTGATACTTAACACCCAAATATCTCTGTGGAGATGATAATTATACTCATTATTTATTACTTGTACCGAACCTGTACACTTGTGGGTAACAAAAAGTCGTAACAAGTTTTTGGCGTCGTTGCCGGAGATATTTTGAGTTATGTTGATATTGATACTAGTTTAGTCTACTGCTAATTTGGAATTGTATATATTTTATTTTCACTATTTTTTTTGTACAGGTAATAAATTATGGGTATAAGGCATACGAGCTTACTGAAGAAGTGATTACTAATAACTATCAATGGTCATTTGAGAGGGCAACACCTGGAAGTCCATTTGGAACGCTTTTGGGTTGTCATTTTTGTGGGGGACTGCATTGGAGTATCGGTTGTCAGTTGAGCAACTCGTTTGCTATAAGCAGTTCTGACCAAATGCAATATGAGGAATATTTCGATTATGATCAGAACAACCCCTATTTGAGCATATACAATTCAGAGTAGAGCAATCATCCCGACTCTCATTGGAGCAACCAACAAGCAAATAAGCTAGCATTGGAAGACATGTTTTGCAAATTCATGTCTAAGATGGATGAAAGGATGCATTTCCAAGATAATGCCTTAAAGAAACTGGAAGCCAAGATTGATCAAGTTGCTCAACATAATCAAGCGGCCTTCCAAAGCCTGGAAATTAAAATCAGCCAATTAGCAATAAAGATCCATTGGCAAGATCAAGACACATTGACAAGCAACATGAGGACATATCTGAAGGAGCAATGTAAGAAGACTACCACAGAAATCGAAAAGCTAGTTGAACATCCGATGGGATTGATCAACAGGTAGCCACCTTTCAAGAGCCACTTGAATTTTGTCTAGTCCAAAATGCCACTACAAAAGATGATAGCCATAAAAGTACATTTTTTTTAAAAGAGCTTGGAGAATGAAAGCCCAGACCACCTTCACCCTTTGAGCAGCCGCTGAACTTGGGCCGCAAGAAGCTATCTTCTCATTTGAGGTATGCATGGTTGAAAGAGTTATCTTCTCTTCTAGTCACATGATTAGGATGGTGTGATAGCTTGATGATAAGATATCGATTATGGGACAGGTGGGTGAAAGTAAAAGCAACCAGGTAATTTTTTTTAGTGTTTTTTTTTTCATTTCTTTCATTTCTTTTTAGTTTTTGATTATTTGTTTAAATTTTGAATTTTATTTTTTGATATCCCTTGTCCATGAGCTAATTGATAGGAAACATTAAGGACAATATTTAGACTATGTTTGGGGGTGCTCTCCCTTCTCTCCTCACACCTAACCTAAAAACAACCTAAAACACCCCAAACCTTATCTAAACATTGTCCTCAATATTTCGCATCAATAAGCTCATGGACAAGGGGTATCAAATAATAAAATTTAAAATTTAAACAAATAATCAAAAACTAAAAAGAAATGAAAAAAAACTAAAAAACAATTACCTGGTTGCTCTTACTTTCGCCCACCTGTCTCATAATCGATATCTTCTCATCAAGCTAGCACATCATCCTAACCAAGTGACTAGAAGAGAAGATAACTCTTCCAACCATACATACCTCAAATGAGAAGACAACTTCTTGCGGCCCAAGTACGGCTGCTGCACAAAAGGTGGAGGCAGCCTGGACTTTCTTCCTTCAAGCTCTTTTAAAAAAAAAAAAAAGTACTCTTGTAGCTATCATCTTCTATAGTCCTGTAGTGGCATTTTGGACTAGACAAAATTCAAGTGGCTGCCTCATCTCCATGTGACAAGCTCTTGCTCACTTCCATCTCCACTTGATCAATCCTCATCGAATGCTCAACTAGCTTTTTGATTTCCATGGCAGTCTCCTTGCATTTCTCCATCGGATATGTCTCCATGTTGCCAAGTAATGCTTTTTGATCTTGTCAATGGATCTTTGTTGCTAATTAGTTGATTTGAATTTCCAAGCTTTGGAAGGCCACTTGATTTTGTTGAGCCACTTGATCAATCTTGGCTTCTAGTTTCTTTGGGGCATTATCTTGGAAATCCATCCTTTCATCCATCTTAGACATGAATTTGCAAAACATGTCTTCCAATGCTAGCTCATTTGCTTTTTGGTTGCTCCAATGAGAGTCAGGATGATTGCTCCACTCTAGATTGTATGTGCTCGGGTAGGGGTTGTTCTGATCATAATCGAAATATTATACTGCATTTGGTCATAACTGTCTGCAACAAACGAATTGCCCAGCTGACAATCGTTACTCCAAAGCGGCATAGACAATATGAGATTAGCTATGATATTTGATTTCACATAATCTGTCTAATTGAATTTCATGAAAGTATATTATTGAGATTTAATTATCATTGTTAATGATCGTGTTTATTTAAATTAACCAACATATTCTCTCGAATTATGCCGAAGTTATTATTATACATTAATATCTATCTCTCGATGATTATCGCATGCATAACAATTTACTAAGCATTATAAACACATATAATGATCACACAAGTAAATTAGCATATCTCTATCTAATTCTACTTATAGCGGACATTACATTGAGCACGTTGTAGGCGTCACCTCTTGGTCCATAACACAACCATAAAATCAACTAAATGCATAACCATTACACTTAGAAACATGAAAATCAATAATATCACTCAACCAACAATAATCAGCCTCAATGAATCAAACAATCAATTCATTTAATAATATAGAATCCATCAAAACCCTAACTTACAATTTTTGGTGTTCAAGGAAGTAATGATGTACAAGATAAACAAATCCATCTTACAAGCATGGAAAGTAAAAGTTTAAGATTAAGGAAGAACTCTTAGGAAGAAGTATTCTTCTCCCTTTTGATGAACTCCTTTAGCTTGCCCTTGCTTCCAATCCTAGCTTGATATGGCGATGATGATGAGGATTGAAGAGATATCAATTTTGTCTCTAAAATGGTGTTGTCCTATCTCTCTTCGCCCTTCTTTCTCCCTTGTTTGGTCCTTTGTCGAGCTCTCTTGGTCTGGTCCGCATCCCCTCTTTTTTTCCTTCATTTTCCTTTTATATTGGCTCAAAATAAGGCATCAGCGTCCTGGCCCGGTCGCAAGTCGTGCTCCTTTTTAGAAATTTTTGCGCTAGACTACGCACTGAAGCGAAAACGGGCATAACTTCATCTAGGAAACTCAGAATCACGAATCGTATAATTTCCTAGAAACTAGACATCTAGTTCTTTCTAGAATATATAAGGTTCGCAACTAGTTCAATATGTGGAATTTTTGGTGGCCTCTGAAAACAAGACCGGTGTGCACTAACAAATCTTCAATTTTTCGCTTTTATCCACCAAAACTCTTCAATTAGGCTCAAAACCTTATTACCTGCACACTAGATAAAAAATATAAAAAACAATCGATATTTACTCGGGAACGGAACAAAAGTAGGTAAATATGAAGGCCGATTTCATACCAAGAATTGGTGTTATCAAATATCCCCAAACCTAACTTTTATTCGTCCTCGAGCAAAATCGGAACAAAACAAAAAGAAAAACTAAAACAAGACAACACAAACAAACATCTATGCTAAACCATTTTCGTAGGTAAACACGATGACACTTAGCATGTGCCACAAGCCTTTAAACCCCTAGGTGTCCTTAGTGGACGAATTATAGTCTCGTGAGAGTTTACTAGCCACGATACCCATAAACGCAACTCTGAACATTAAGGAACAATCAAATTGCCAAAAGAACACAATTCGTAAAGATAAATGCACAAGCAAAACAAATAAGTAAAATTTGAATGGTTCCACTAACAGCATTTGCACCACTTGTAACACACATGTCAAAACTCCAAGAATCTAAGTTTGAAAACAACTGGATTAAAAGAACTAGGATAGAATTCGCCTCGACTCTAAACCTCTCAGAACCTAGGCGACACACTCATCAAACACATGCGGAAAGAATTTATGCTCAAAGAAACAAAATATACATCACATGCGAAAATCAATTCGAAAGATGCTACTTTTTATGCAGAAAGATCTCATTGAAGGAATCGAACATTATGAACAAGATAATCAATATGAACACCTGTACATTAAAGCAAGATTCCCTAAAAGATCAACAGGACTTAATATAGGTTGTAATGAGGCTATTGGGTGATGGTTTAAGAAAGAAATGGAAAATGAATGCAAAGAGCTTTCGATCAAGTTAAGAGATTACTTAACATTTTTCAATACATGGAATAATCTCTTTTATTTTTCTTCTCTTATGCACACAAGGCTTTGCAAAATTTCTATCATTTTATTTTAGGATTTTCAACCTTACACATTTCAGTGTTAAGCAATATTGTATGAATTAACGGTTTTAAAACATACAAGTTATTTTCATTTATTCTAGAACATTCATTCCATTTCTTGAAATAGTAACTAATTTATTATTAAAAGAAACCTTTTAAAACTGTTCAAGTAATCTGGATACAAAATTCAAATTCCTTGTAAATCCAGGAATGAAATAAACATTGTTCAATAAAAGAAAACCAATATTAATATGTAGTCTAACTACTCCCAATGTTCGTGCTGAAACGACATCTCTTGTTCCAACGCTCATAGTGAAGGACCCCTTCTCCAGCTCTGTCCAATCATCAGTCCACTGCAAAAAAGAACAAATATGGTTAGTGGCCTCTGAATCTACTATCCAAGGTGAAAAATCATCTTCCACTAAACAAGATTTTATAACAAGTAAATCTGATTTACCTTTCACTTTCTTCTTGGTTGCGAGCTCCTCGAGGTACTTAGGACAATTCATCTTCCCGTGACTAACCTTGTCGCAATGAAAATATTTTCCCTTTAACTTGTCAGTCTTGGTGCTCTGCTTCTTCTTTTTCATGGGCTTTTGCTTCGGCTTTGCCTTGACTTTCCCAGTAGACCTCTTTCTCTTATTGAAACCAGAAGAAGATGGCTCAGTAATATTTGCTTCCCCGGTCTTACCTTTATTGTCTCTTTCACATGGACTGATAGGTAGATAGCTCATTGAGCAACTCAATCAGAGTGAACCTTAACTTGTTCATCTCATAGTTACTCTTAAACTGATCAAAACTCTTCGGAAGATTGCCAGTATGATGCTCACCTGGGTAGCCTCATCAATAGACCCACCATTAACTTCGGTGGTGTTGAAATAGGACATCATCGTCAGAACATGTTCCCTAATCGATGCACCCTTCTTCATATGAGCAATCATTGCGGAGCGAACAGCTTCGTGCCACTTTTGCTCTGAGAGTTGCCCAAACATGGCCTGCAATGACTCCATCATTTCAAATGCAGTAGCCATTTACTCGTGCTTTGTAGTAAGCACCTCGATCATGCCGGTCAGCAGAAAAGTGCGGGCTTTTTTATCAGCCAAAACCCATTTCTCGTGGGATTCTTTAACCGCTCTCGGCACATTAGCAGCAGGCTGTGGAGGACATTCCTCCGTAAGCACAAACTTAACGTCTTTACAGACCATGATCACATTCATATTATGTTTTCATTTAGCATAGTTATCACCAGTTAATTTCTCATTTGCAAGGATTGATATTACTATAAAAGACATTGTTGAAATAAACGTACATAAATATGCATAATAGTAAATAAATATGCATAAATAATAAATAATGTCCGCATAGCCAACTTGAATACATAACAGTAAATAAATATACATAAATAATAAATAATGTCAGCATAGTCAGCTTGAAATGCATAACAGTAAATAAATATCCATAAATAATAAATAATGTCGGCATAGCCAACTGGACATGCATAACAGTAAATAAATATACATAAACAATAAATAATGTCGGTATAGCCAACTTGAGATGGAGTAGGGTAAATAAAATGCATATATAGTAAATTAAATTAATTTCATTAAATCCAAAACTTCAGGTTCTTACTGGATTGAAATTCTTAATATTTAAAACTTCTGGCTATTTTATTTACTTTTGCCATCTTTAGATTGCAATATTATAAATAAAAATAGAACTAAACTTATATTTTCATGTGAAAAATTCAGGAGGGTGGCAACCACCTAGCATAAAAATAAGATTAATCGTGCTGATAACTTGATATAAAATAATAAATAATGTATTTGTATAAAACAATAGACATGTAAAGAAGATGAACGATGTATACTAGGATGGCAAAATAAGGGTCCAAACCTAGATCACATGTAAACTCGCAAAAAATCCGTAAATTTTAAAAGAGTTCAAATTCGGCCCTAAACCCTTTATATGAACTTCCGGTGCGGGTTTGAACCCGACCTACAAAATATGTGGGTTTTACCCAACCCTTATTTTAACCCTATTAAGATAAGGGTTGCTGCTAAAGCAAAATGCAAAACGCCATATGCAAAACGTGAAGGCAAAACGCAAAATGAGGAGATGTTATTGCTGCTAAACCAAAACGCAGCGGCACGTCGATCAAAGTGAGTCTTCCCCTGTTAAAAGTAAAACTCTTTGAATGTCACCCATGAAAACCCATTCCATTGAGAACCCAAACACATCTCTTTTTAACCCCCAATAAACCAAAAACAATCAATTTCAGTAATAAACCACAAACATCTTCCCTCGTGTTAACACATTGAGAAATAATATCAAAACCCATTCGATTGAGAACCCAAAAAATGCAAATCAACAGACAAAAAATATGGGTTCTCTCTATTTTCCAATAAAATTACTGAAAAATCGAAGCTGAAGAAGGAAAAGAAATCTAAGATGAGAAGCTAGACTAATAATGAGAAACTTTGGTGATAGAGCGATCGACAACAACTGACGATGGAAGAGGGGCTACGTCGACGATGGTAAGAGGTAGAAACTCAAAAGTGAGAGAAGAGTAGTAGAGTCAATTGATTGACAAAGAACGAGTACGTTAAACGCAAAAAAAAACCCTTTAATTTTTTTTTTTGCGGGTTTAGAGTGAACTCGCATTTAAACTCGTAACTGACCCGCATTTAATGGGGGTTTAAAAAAAAAAGGAAAAATTACGGTGAACCTACCTGAGGTTTGCCATTTTACAACCGGAAACAACTTTATGAAAAATTAATAGCGAACCCTCCCCCCTGGTTACCGTTAACCATTTTAAAAGTTTTAAAAGACCAAAATACCCTTAATTAAAAAATGACATATTACAACAGCGAACCTACCTGAGGTATGTCATTTTACAATCGGAAACAACTTTAGAAAAAATTGACAGCAAACCCCTCTGTTGTTACCGGTGACTGGTTTAAAAGTTCAAAAAGACCAACATATCCCTAATTAAAAAAATTTTAAAATTTAAAAAACAAAGGTGAATTACACTAAAGTTTCTCTTTATATTTTAAAAAAAAATTAAAAACAATAAAAAAAATTTAATAAATCTCTACAGTTCATCAATCTTGATGGACCGTAGAGATCATATTAAAAAAACGTTTTTTAAAAAAAATAACAATTCTAAAAATATAAAATAAAAAAATATATTTTGGTTGGATGGATGGAGATCCAATCTCGAGATTAACCGTTCATTAGAATTGATGGACGGTGAAGATCCAATTTGAAAATTAAATCTCTATCAAGAACCAAAAAAAAATAAATTGAATTACTCAATTGATCCAATCTCCAGCAATGGAGATTTTACTTTTTCAAATGTTTTTTTGTTCTTGATGGAGATCCAATTTTTAAATTTGATCTCCACCGTCTATCAATTGCGATTGAAGGTCGAGATCCAATATGAAGATTGGATCTCCATTTCCATTTTTTAAATTTTTATAATTCTTATTTTTTAAATTTTTTTTTTTAATATGATCTTCATCGTCCATCAAGATTGATCAAGATTGATAAAAAGTGGAGATTTAGTTATTTTTTTAGTGCTTTTAATTTTTTTTTAAAATTAAGAGAAACTCAGGGTATCTTAGTGCAATTCACCTTTTATTTTTTAATTTTTTAATTAGGGGTATTTTAGTCTTTTTGAACTTTTAAAACAGTCAACGATTATCTTTAACAGTCAACGGTAATGGCAAGAGGGTTCACTGTCAATTTTTCATACAGTTATTTCCGGTTGTAAAATGGAAAACTCAGTTAGGTTCGCTGTAGTTTGTCTTTTTGAACTTTTAAAACAGTTGACGATTATCTTTAACGCTCAATGGTAACAGCAGGGAGGTTCGCTGTAAATTTTTCATAAAGTTGTTTCCGGCTGTAAAATGACAAATCTCGGATAGATTCGCTGTAATTTGTTAAAAAAAAATGATATACAGATTTTTTAAAAGTATGGTCCGAATTTAAACCTGAACTGCATTATATGACTATAGTCCGAGTTCAGCAAACCCGAATCATTTTGCCAATCTTAATTTATACTGTGTACGCTTTTATTGATTTTGAATGACAGGAGAGAAATACATAATTACATAAATTTTACAACTATTTATAATATTTTATGACCAACCAAATCTTGACAATTCACAAACAAGTGGCATTGGTGGCTTCCATTTATTTACAATTTGACACGTGCAGGAAATACATATTCTATAAGGGGGATTATTATTTTGGTTCCTAACTTTTGGGGTATTATCAATTTTTTAAACCAGTTATGGTTAATGGTATCTTTGGACCCTAACTTTTAGGAAATATATTAATTTAGTCCCTCTGACCAAATTTTTGCTAGTCAAACTTAACAGAATTAGTAAAAAGACTGTTTTGCCCTTTATACTATTTAAATATGTTAAAGTTACAATTTTAACCTCAAAATTTAAAAAATAATATTAATAATTAAAAGGATAGTATGGTCATTTAAAATTAACTTTAATTAAAAAATTTAAATATTTAAATGTCTTTAAAAAAATATTTTTAAATGAATCTCCACCGTCCATCAAAATTGATGGACGCTGGAGATTATATTAAATTTTTTTAAAAAAATTATAAATTAATTTTTCTTTAATTTAATTTTTTTACTATTTTTAAAAAAGTTGATGTTCTTGGTGGAGATTGGATCTCCACCGTCAATTAATAATGATGGACGGTGGAGATCCAATATGGATTTCCACCAAGAACAAACCAAAAAAAAAAAACTTGAACTTAAAGTTGAAGTTGAAGATGAAGAACAGAAAAAAAAAAAAAAAAAAAATTGAGCTGGGTTCGAAGATAAACCCAGGTTTCTGGTTTCGACTTCGAACCCAGTTTCTGGGTTCGTAGAGGAACCCAGGTTTCTGGGTTCCTCTTCGAACTGGGTTCTAAGACGAACCCAGAAACCTGGGTTCATCTTCGAACCCAAAAAACTGGGTTCAATTCGAGCCCAGATCTGGGTTCGAATCGAACCGAGCTCTAACTCTTTTTTTTTTCGTCATCTTCAACTTCCAAGTTCAAATTTTATTTATTTTTGTTCAAAAATATCATTTTTCTTAAATTGTAAAAAAAATTTAAATTGAAAAAGATTAAGTTTTACAATGTTAATATTTTTTTTAAAACAATTTGATATAATCTCCACCGTCCATCAATTAGATGGATAGTGGAGATTTTCATTTATTATTTTTTATTAATTTTTTAATTAGGAATTGGTTAAAAGATAAAAATACTCTAAGAACAGTTAAGTTTAATTAACAGTTAACTAATAGAATGACCAAATTGATACATTTTCTAAATGTTAGGGTCTAAACATACTATTAACCGTAACTAATTTAAAAAATTAATAATCCCCCTAAAAGTTAAGAATGAAAATGATATTATCTCTTTCTATAATTTTATAAAACTAACAAAATCTCAACTTTTATTAAAAGATAAAAATAAAATCCGTATTGTATAAATTGAAGATTAAAGATGAGACCCGTTCACCCATCCTCGTTTGTGTTGACAAATACAAAAGTCATAGGGAGATCTGATGCAAGGCAGATCCAAGGCGGGTGTGAGCGGCGGCGGCGGTTGCGAGAGGCTACATAATGCGTTGATCGAATGCCACAAACGCGTTTCGTCGGGTCCGGCACGCGAGTCGGCTTGTCGGCACCTGAACCGAGCCCTGGCTCAGTGTCTGGTGTCGGAGGCGTGCCCGGAAGAGGCCGAGGCGGTGCGGAGCATGTGCGCGAGCGGCGGCACCGCACTCAAACGATCGCAGTGCCAACAGGCGCAGCTCTCTCTTTCTTTTTGTATGTCATCCCATACTACCTTCTAGAATTACCAATTTGCCCATTCCATTTCCTTTAATTTCCCAAAAATGAGAAAAATAAGTTTGTAATCTACACTGGGAAAAAAAATAGTTGAATTATTTGACTTCTTTATGGAGAATATTCAAATTCTGATTGATTGTGGAGGAAATTTAAATATAAGTGACCATTTCAGTTACTGTAATAATTCTCAAGTGTGAGAAAGTCTCTTCGTTTATTTTCTCTGAAAATAAGCGTGGAAGGAGAATTCCCTTTTGGGCGTGCTAGTTCGTTTGTGTGGGTTTTTTTCTCCGTGCTTGACTAGGTTTCTATGGTAGCTGGGACATAGCAGAGCTTTGTGAGTCTCTCTCACTTTCTGATGAGGATGGCCGGATTCTTCAGATTGGGGGCGGGGCGAGATCTAGAGGGAATGAATTAAGAATGTTGGGCAGTTCATTAGTTGTTGTAGATCTGGAATCTACCGTGAAGTCGAAGGTGGGGCCAACAATATCTGAGGACAGAAAATAACTGTTAGATATCAACACTCAAGTTATCAAGTAGGTTCGAATAGGGTACTGTGTTTTTTTCAATCCATTTATAACTTAGGATCCGTTTAGAGGAGCTTTTTCGAGTAGAACTTTTAGGAGTAAATCTTTTTAAAGTAGAGCTTTTACAAGTAGAGTTTCTAAGGAAAAGTTATTTCTCGTTTGGTTGTCAATTAAAAAAGCTCTTTTAAACTGTAGATTGCTTGGTTGTATTAAATTTAAAAAACTCTTTTAAATGATAAAATTATTATAAAGGGTATTAAAGAATTTTAAATATAATAAAGAAAATATATATAAAAAATATCTTTTATTGAAATTTTAAAAAAAAAAATACAACATAGAGCAAAACATGTATGTGCAGCATACATGTAACATTTATTGTAAAAAAAAATAAAAAATAAAAAATCATAACACCATATAAAATTATGCACAGTAAAAAAAAATTAAACAATCAGAACACATAAAACTATGTATGTGCAGGCAGTGCGGTAACCTAGACAGTAAAAAAAAAGAAAAAAAAAGCAGAGCAAAATATATATATATGTAGACAACATATATTGTAAAAGAACAAATAAAAAAGGCATAACAAACACATGTGCAGTAAGACAACATATAATGTAAAACATACATGTAATTAGAAAGATATAAGATAGAAGAAACTCGCAGGTTAAAGATGAATTTTTGAAAATTCAATGCGTTGAGAGTAATGAAGTTATGTTTTATATGATAAAAAACTAAGTTATTAGGGTTTATAATTTAAAAGGGTATTGTGAATTATAAAATATACTAAGGTTATATAAGACATTTTAATATTTTTTAAAAAAGCTCAAAAAGATCTACTTGGAAAAGCTTAAAATTTGAGTTTTTCCGAGTAGACGTAAAACAGCTTATTTAATCGCCAAAAGCTCTTCTGGAGTGGTAACCAAACGATAAAAAAAAAAAATAAAAAAAATTGAAAAGAGCTTTTGGGATTAAATAAGCTCTTTTGACCAGTAGATAAGCTCTTCCAAACGTACACTTAATGAGTGTGAATTGGACACATTAATTTATTTTTGTTCGTTCTTTTAAGTGGTCAGACAACTCAAAAATGCTAAAATACAATTTAAATTAAAAATTGAAAATCCTGACTTATCACTAACACTTAATTATGGAATTATAATTACAATATTTTTTTACATAATTTAAACATTTTCTTCCATAATTATTATTAGTATATTAATATATTTTCAAATTTATTTTTATTCAGATGTTTCTATCTTTAAAAAAACAAACAGAAAAAAATAAACAAATAAGTCATTCAGATTTTAGGTTTTAGACTTTATTTAGTTTTTAGAAAAATTCAGATATATTCAGTATTCAGATAAAAAACCAAACGATCCCTAAATGGGGTAAACACAAGAGAGATCAAACCTATGATGGTCGAATGTCGGGCATAACGAGCTATGCTTGATATTGAGCATAGGTGGTATCGGGGATATCGTAGTTGATTGGAGTCGAACGTAGTTAATCTGATAGTATCAGGGTTTGGCGTCAACTGTGTCGAGTGGATGCTGAACAATATAAAGTTAGTGTGATGTCTATTGAAATGTCTAAGGGATTGCTAGTAAAATTGTGTGATCCTTGCCTTTAAGGCTTGGGTTTGTATTTAAAGTAAGGGTTTGATGCCCGTTGGGGTCGGCTGAAAAGATCATGTCCTGAGATCTCAGGAATCCTTGAAATCTCGAGGCGCTTAAGCACACGTAGCCTTTGTCTGGACCCGTTCCATTTTGACCTAGTCTGCTTTAACAGTGGTCTAGCTCGCTGGTGAGCGGTTGATCGGATTTTGGGCTGTTTTGAATGTTTTGGGTCACTTGTAGCCCCAAGTCTACTTCGAGTTGTTTTTTTGACCACTATAGTTTGCTCTATACCCTCTAAGCTTGAAGCTATTTCTAAAGTTTAAAGAGTAGTATATGCGAGAGCTCGACAAATGTTGATGGAAATGAGTTGTCGATCACATGTAGCTACTTAATTTCTTTAAAGTAGTAATGCCGTTTATGGATAGTCACACTAGATGTTTTAAGATAGAGATCGACGTAATGTCGATCGAAGATTATCATAATGTGATAAAAGAATCGCACAAGGTGACAAGTGATAAGATCACACAAGATGTTAAGTGAGAGATTGATATAATATTGAACGAAGATTACCAAAAGTTGATAAGTATCACACAATGTGATAAGTAACAGATCGACATAATGTCGATTGAAGTTTATTATTGGGTGATAGTCAAAGACAAATCACACCAGGTGATTTTTGCTTTGAAGTTTTTTCAATCCTCAACAAGCAAAAATCTTCTTGAAGTATGTTTCTATTGTTTCCTTTGTAGTGTTTTCTTCATTTTTGTACTTGATTTGGTGAATTTTTCTTTCTGTTTTGTGTTTTCTTCATATTTTATATTCGAAAATATGAAGGCATTGCTTTTAAATCTTGTAGTGGCAGTCGAGGTCTACTAGGATAAGAGTGGGAGGCCTTTTATGCTGTATAATCAGTTATATTCATACTATGTTAAAGAACATGAGACCAAGTGTGGTCGTTATGTGATAGCAGCTTGGCCTTATAAGCCTCACCTGATATCTGATCTCACGACAAACTATCATGAATCAAAGGATAAATATTTCCTGGCCAAGGGCCGTTTGGTGTCAGGTCCCTTCGACGATGAGACGTATGTTTGAACGACCTAGAAGATACCTGGTAAGTAGTCGAGCGTAGAAGCATTATTCTTGATATGTGATTTTTTTTAATTTTGCTAACTGTTTTTTTTTTCTTTTGAGTCAGAGGGTGTAAATCGATCCTAGGTTGTCAAGGAGTTAAGCAGTCACGAGCGAATGAAGGCTTTGCTCGCTGTCGACCCGGCTTAGAGGAATTGGCTCCACTTTTTAGATCGTCAGAGCTCTTGATAGCTCTTTAGTGTTAGGATTTATGCCCTAAAGCTTGTAATTGTAAATGGTTAAAGACTTAATAATAATTATTCAGATTATCATTCTAGTCTATAAATGTTTTATATTCAGTAATATATTCGTATTGTGCAAAAACATCCTAGATTGTAAGATATAATCTCAGAATGAGTATATGATGGTCATATCTCGAGTAATCATCCGTGAAAGTGATGAAGTACTCATATCCACGTCTAACTTGAATGCTTAAAGGACCACATACATCAGTGTGTATGATTTCTAAACATTCAGTGGCTCGTGTGCCTTTAGCCGAGAATGATCTCTTGGTCATTTTACCTTCCCGACAAGATTCATAAGTTGGTAGATCATCAACCTTTAAGTCACTTAAAGGTCCATCACTAACCAATTTTTTTAATCCTATCAAGGTTAATATGACCTAGGCACAAATGCCATAGGTAGATTTTATCTTTTGATAATTTTACTCTTTTATGATTAGGTTCAGTTGATTCTGTGTCCAACACGTGAGAGATGTTATTATGCAAATGGAATAGACCGTTTTCCAATGTACCTTTACAAACAAATTTGTTATTCTTACTAATAATAAAACCTTTATTAAAAGTAACCGAATATCCAATTTATTTAAACAAGAAACTGAAATTAAATTCCTCTTGAATTGAGGTACATAATAAATGTCTATTAAATCCAAATGCTTACTAGAATCTAAATTAACTCTACCACTACATCGGCGGACACCAACGCTCTGTTGCCTAACTGCAAGTTAAATTCATTCTTATTCGGTCTTTTCCTTTCTTAAAACCCCTGCAAGGTATAACAAACATGATTAGTAGCTCCAGAGTCTATGATCCAAGAATTTGTAGAATCCACCAGAAAGCATGTTTCGAGATAATTTACATTACTTACTTCCTTCTTCTTTTGGGACTTTGGGCAATTTCTTTTCCAATGTCCCTTTTTACCATAAAGGAAACATTTCCCTTTGATCTTGGTTACTTTCTTGGTCTCCTTCTTGGTAGGCCTAAGTTGCTTTTTCTTCTGTGTTTTCTTGACCTTCCTATGGGTCTTAACAGTAGCAACTTTACCAACCATATAAATCTTCTGACCCTTGCCTTTCACAAGGATCTTCTCAGCGCTTTGAACATCTTGCACCAGGCCCTGCAAGGTCTGTTCCTTATTGTTCAAGGTGTAGTCTAACTTGAACTGATCAAAGGAATCTTATAGTGAGTTGACAATCATGACAATTTTCGTCTTACCATCTATCTCAGCGTCATTGAGTTCAGCAATGTTGAGATGTGCTATGACTTTCATCATATGATCTTTCATAGCCTGTCCAGGTTTCATCCTAAAATTCATGAAAGCAGTCACTGCCTCTTTCTTAGTCATCCTGTATATCATAGCAAATATCTCCTCCAGAGACATCATTATATCAACAGCAGACCTCATTCCTTCATGTTGCTGTTGCAACATGTCGGACATGGTGGCCATAATATAACATGTGGCCATCTCATCTGAGGCCTCCCACTATTCATACTCGCCTCTGTGCACCTCAGTAGATTCATCAGTAGAAGCAGGTGGTTTAGGAGTTGACAGAACATACCCATTCTTTTCATCTTGTAACAACAACCCAATTTTCCTTTTTCCATGTGATATAGTTATCACCAGCCAAAATGTTATCTTTTAGGATGTTGATTAGGGATCAAGTCATGATTTATGAATAAAACAAAAATTATATTAAGTAAATAATCATGATAAAGCACTTTCGAATATTTATCTTGAACTAACTAGAATAATTCAATTGTAAAATTCAACGGTGATCCAATACCCATAAATGTCATGCCGCCTTTGGGAGTTCACACCATCTACTAGTTGGACTAGGTCCTACCTAATTGTTAACATAACCACCAATGTTTTCATTTAGCCTTGTGATATTTATTAATAAGAACTCTTGGGAGGATATCAATAAAATCACATTGAGTGTATTACCAACGTTTCGACTCTCAATATTTTCCCTTATGAAAATCCCTCCTTTGAGAGTAGATATCGATTGAGTTAATTGTCTAGTCTATCCTTGTAAGGAAGTATCTTGCTAAATTTCATTCATGGATATCCCTTGAGGGGTTATCACACGAAACATAAAGCTCAACTAACATTGGAGGCCATAAGTGTTCCAAACACCTTCTTCCACTCAATTGTTTAAGACGTGTGATGGAATTTCATAAAATGATTTACCAAGTTATGTAGATGCCAATTAGAGACCTAAATCATTTAATGCATGTTCATACCAAAAGAGATATATGAGTGGCACTCCTATTCTATGTGACACGTTACCAAACAATGACAAACATTGTAATATTTACAAAAAAGGAAATAGCCACAATTTAGGTCCATCCTAGAAAAACAAGTAAATTACATTTGTTTGAAAAACACAAACCCTAACCCTAACTTAACGAACAAATCTTCTTGCGGCCATCCGTCCAAAAGTTCGCGATAAGTCATTGCCTCCCATGGGCGCGCGCACTGCTGCTTCTGGTGTGCGCGCTTGCGCCTAGTGTTGGCTCCATTTCTTGATAAAAAATGGGCCTCCATCTTTACCTATCTTTACCTACTTTTGTTCCATTCTTAGGTAATTATCAGTTTTTTTTGATGTTTTACTCTAGTGTGCAGGTAAAAAGGTTTTGTGCGTAATTGAAGAGTTTTGGTGGATTAAATCGAAGATTTGAAGAATTATTAGTGCACAGCTGTCATATTTCGGAGGCTATCATAAATTCCACAAAATGAACTGGGTTACGAGCTTTATATTTCTGGAAAGGTCTAGATGTCTACTTTTCGTCAAATGTACGGTTCGTGATTCTAAGGTTTCTAGAGGAAGTTATGCTCATTTTCGCATCAGTACGCAGACTCACAACTTAAAGCCGCGACTTGGCTAAGTCGCGAGAGCCAAATTTCAGCACCAAGGCCGAGACTCATGCGACTTAGACTCGCGACTTGGCCTACGACTTGGCCAAGTCATGAGCGTAACTTAAGTGCCCTAAACCTGTTCACTATTAAAAGAAAAAGGAGAGAAAGCAAGAGAGAGTTCGGCTAGGGCTCAAAAGGCTCGACCAAGAGGAGAACAAGGGAGAAAAGAATAGGCCAAGGGGAGGAAGAAGATCATCTTGGAGGCAAGAGAGTGCGGATTCAATCTTTTAGGGATCTTCTCAACATCAAGCTTGGACTTGGGAGAAAGTGAAAGTTAGAAGAAATCACAATTGGAAGAGGACGTGAGTTCATACATTTCAGGAGCTTTTCTATCCCTTTTCTTCTTTAAGTTTCAGTCTTATTACTCTCTTTTAGAATTGATAAACATGTGTAGTTTTAATTTCTTGATTATGACTTAAACTTGTAAGGTAGGGTTTTGATAAATCATTTTCCATGAAAGTTGAATGGATTGATAGTTTGATTTATTGTGATTGATTATTATTTTGTTGAATGATATTATTGTTCTTAATGCTTTTGAATGTAATGGCCTGCATTTAGTTGATTTTATGGTTGTATGTTATGTACTGAGAGGAGACGGCTACAACTTGCTCAATGTAATGTTTACCATAAGTAGAATTAGATAGAGATATGTTAATTTACTTGTGTGATCATATAGGGTGTTTATTGTGATTAATGCATTTTCATGCACTTGGATATCCATCGAGAGATAGGATATTAGTGTATGTGGTAATAGATCTGATTTGTCTCGAGAGAGAACTTTGGATAATTTAGATAAACACGATCATTAACATTGATAATTAAATTGCAATAATGTGCTCTCATGAAACTCAATTGGATGGATTAGGTGAAATCAAATACCTTAACTAATCTCTCATATTGGTTGGTTGCATTGTTTTTATGTTTATTTATTTTTATCTTTTATTTTCTTTTTACAAACGTTCCGATTTTTTAAATAGATATAGGTTAGTATTCAATACCTAAATATCCCTGTGAAGACGATAAACTTATTCATTCTGTATTACTTGTGCTGACCCCATATACTTGCGGGTACAAAAAGGTGTAACACTTAGCCCTTTGGCAGGACGCGCGCGCGCATAGCCCTTGCTAGGCATTTGTGCTTGCACAGCCTAGGATAGGCCACAGGCTGCTTGCCCATCCCTGGGAGGGCCACGCGCGCATACAGCCCTTGAAGGGTCGCACGCGCTCACAACCCAGGTAGGACCACGCGCAGCCGCACCGCGGTAAGCTCAATTGTGCACGCTTACGCGCGCTTGCTGCCTTAGTGCACGCGGGCTGTCTTGTGGTTGTCCGTTGCTTCTTTTTCTACTTCGATTTCTTCAATCATTCTAGTCTTCAAAACTTGAATATATTACAACAGTTTTATATAAAAATAAAAAAACTTAGCAACTTCAAGAAGGAAATTATGGTGATAATAGACCACCCTTCTTATAACAACTTCCAAACAAAAATTACATTGAAAATCTAGGACCAAAATTGAGCTATAACAGTTCATTTTATACTATATATATATATCCATATATTCCAATGTAAATATATATGTGAATACCTAGAGTGTCATATCTTTCTAAAACATGCATATATTCAACACAATAAAAAGAAACTCAATCCATGTATATATGTTAATTAATCATGGGTACAACCTGGCTCTGATACCAATTGTAGGAAAAACGGTTTGAGTATATACAGTGGAAGTTAAAAATTTGATTGGTATGTTTCAAAAATCTGCCGATTGTTTTGAGCTCAAAGCTGCAATCGAGGACATGATCTAACGTGGGCGGCTCCAAGACTATGTCATATACCCTAGGGCCATTTGCAGCGATAGCAGCCTGCCGGGGCGACATATATAGAACCCATAATGGGGGAGCCCATTGTGAAAGTCGTCCACACCATACACGGGGGTCCACACCCTGCAAGGGCGTTAAGCAGGTCATTAGCACGCCATGTGAGAGACATTTATTGTCCTGTAGTTGAAGCGCCCGCGATTGGTAATGAGCTAACGAAGCAGAATAGGATAATGAACATACCTTTCACAAGTGCCAACATGAGAGGAGTGCTCGGGCCGCACAATAACGCTATCGTCATAAAAGCGGCGATCGGAGGGACCACTATATATCGAACCTTGGTCGACAATGGCAGTTCGGTGAATATCTTGTACAAAGCCATGCTTGAAGGAATGTGCTTGAGCCAAAATCACCTACAACCCGCGAGAGAACCGTTGTACGGCTTCACGAGGGATTCTATCATTCCCTTAAGGGCGATCGATTTACCCCTCACCTTGGGAGAATTTGGCCGTATGACAACTTCTATGGCAACGTTCCTCGTCATCGATCGAGCAATGGCATACAATGCAATCCTAGGGAGACCAACTCTCAATGACCTGCAAGTGGTCACCTCTACCAAACACCTGACCCTCAAATTACCAACCCCAACAGGAATAGGGAGTGTCCCTGGTGAACAAAAGGCGGCTAGGGCATGCTACAAAGAGGCCGTCGAGAAAAAAGGTGGGGGCCGAAGTCAGTGAACTACAGATAGGAATGCAAACTAAGAACCCCCTCTCCCCTCCAACCTCGGAGCCCGACGACAGCATCGATCCCAGAGTAATCGATGAACATGAAGCCACCAGCCCTGTTGAAGTGCTAAAAGAAATAAAGATAGATGAACAAAGGCCGGAGAGGACGCGGAAGTTAAGAGCAAACTTAACTCCAATCGAGAAAGAAAAGTTGTTCATTTTTCTAAAAGGAAACCTCGATGTCTTTGCTTAGATGCATAGTGACATGGTGGCGATCAGCCCCAAGGTAATGGCACATAGACTTAATACAAACCCAGCTGTCAAGCCAGTTAGGCAAAAAAGGAGAGCCACGAATGTTGAGAGATACACAGCTTTAATAGAGGAAGTCGACAAACTCCTGACCAACGGATTCATCAGGGAATCACATTATCCCAGTTGGCTCGCCAACCTGGTACTGGTAAAGAAGAAAAACAACAAGTGGAGAACTTACGTCGATTTCACCGACCTTAATAGGGCGTGTCCAAAGGACAGTTTCCTCTTACCGAAGATTGATCAACTGGTCAACTCGACTGCCAGAGACGAGCTACTAAGCTTTATGGATGCATATTTAGGATACAACCAAATTCCCATGTGTCCAACAGATGAGGAATATACCTCGTTCATCATGGACATAGGGTTCTACTGCTACAAAGTAATGTCATTCAGTTTGAAGAACGCATGAGCAACCTACCAGCAATTAGTCAACATGATGTTCACTGACCAAATAGGGAAGACAATGGAAGTATACGTAGATGACATGCTTGTAAAATCAATCAAGGTAATCGACCACGTGGAGCACCTAGAGGAGATGTTTCAGGTGCTAAAACTGTACCAGATGAAACTTAACCCCTAAAGTGCACTTTAGCTTCCGAAACATTCCTGGGCTTCATGGTGAACCAGAGACGGATAGAGGCAAACCCCGTAAAAATCAAGGCCTTGTGCGAGATGCAGTCAACTACGAAACCAAAGTATGTTCAAAGTCTCAATGGGCAGTCGCGGCCCTTAGCAGATTCATCTCGAAGTCAACGGATAAGTGTGTCCCTTTCTTCAACATCCTGAGAAGGAATAAGAAATTCGAAAGGACAGAGGAATGCGAGCTAGCTTTCTAGAAACTGAAGGAATATATGAGACGGGCTTCGCTACTATCCCAGCCTCAGGACGGGGATAAACTTATCATCTACCTAACAGTAACTCAACATGCCATAAGCGCGGTTTTGATTCGAGAGGAGAATCGGACCCAACTACTGGTCTATTACGTAAGTAAGAGGCTACAAGATGCGAAAAGTAGATATCCATCAATGGAGAAACTTGCATTAGGTCCAGTAGTGGCCTCCTCGAGGAAGTTACACCCATATTTGCTGTAGGAAAAATAGTTTGAATATACGCAGTGGAAGTTAAAAGTTTGATTGGTATGTTTCAAAAAATTTCCTTAAAAAGAGCGGACTTTAACCTTTGACTAATTAAACATATATGTAAAAGATATCGTACCCTTTTAACCGTGAAGATAGATGTTGCGTCGAGATAGAACCGCAAGATCTTCTAATCCAATCACGAACGTGAATCACCTTGGAGTATGGGCTCCCTTTCTTTGAATTGTGTACCTGAGAATGGAAAACAAAAAACTTTTGTTTTTCCTATTAGACACAAAACCCTCCTAAGAAAATGAAGAACATTAAATCACCTTTGTATGTACAATCTTTCAATTGAAACTCGCGTGATTCTAATTCAATGTTGTGCATAAAACCTTTTGATGTAAAAGCTAGTAGTGCATCATCAAAACTAAACGCTCTTTCTCTATTTTCTCTTGGGCGAATTCTCACACACTTTTTGCTAGAGTTGGGCGATTTTTCTTGGCTTACAAAAGCTCACAAAATTGCACAAAAAAGCTTGAATGGCCGAACTCCTCTTGCTAGGTTTACTAAGGTGGCCGAATTCTCCTTGTGGGAGGATTTGTGTTTTACCTAAAAACTTATCAATCTTAGAGTTCAATTCTATCCCAACTCATTAGTGCATTATCCAATAATTTATTTAATGGATATTAAAGAATTGTGACATTATTAAAACTTCCTAATTTGACAAAAAAAGTCAACTTTAAAGTTTTGATAGTTATCTAAAACTTACTAATTTGATTTGATAAATAAAACCTTTTATTTATCATCTTATCAAATAAGGTTTCTGATAATTATCATAATATTACCAATAGTATGAAACTAAGAATCTAATTCCTAATAGAAAAGTAATTTGACTTTTAATTAAACAATTAATTAATTGATTTCTATTTAATTAAATAATAAAATAAAAACAACAAATTAGCTAAATACATTTAGCCCTTGCTGCCCAAGCCTTATACATGGGCAAGGAGTTGTTTTTCAATTTTATTTGAAAGTTTAAGTACAACGGTCCAATATGAACCTGGGGGGGGGGTGAATAGGTTCTTACCCAATTTTTTTTTATTACCAACAATTTAATTAGATCATTTCAACAATTATAAATACATAACAAATGCAGAAGAGATAAACAAAATCAACACAAGGATTTTAGCATGGAAAACCCCTTCCAACAAGGGATCAAAAACCACGGGACCACTCTTGGCCACATAACGGACAATCCACTAATAAATGCAGTACACCTCAAGTTTAAATTACAAGGACCCACTCCTCTTGGACTATCCCGCTTTAGTCTACCCGCATGCCTTTTCCCTAATGATCTCGCAAGATCCACTAGGTGACTAAACGTATATCCTCAAGCTATCCTAAAATTCACACTTCTATTAGCGTGAGCCTACACCTATCGTTTCGCAAGAGCCAACTAGTGAAATTCCACACAAATGCAACTTTTCCACAATACTTCACCAAAGTCACACAAGCTCTTCCAACAACACAAAGGATTATGGTCTAAGTGTTCAATGATGCATGAACATACAATTAGGATGCATGACCAATATAACCTATGATGCTAAGTGAATTAGTGCCCACAATCTACTTAAATAACACTTAGCATAAACACATTTCAAGACTTAACAAATTTTGTAACAAATTCAACACTTTCAAGTTGTGAAACAAACATATTCAATTCATGAACTCTACAAGGCAGCCAACATGTGAATTCAAATTTTATATGAATGTGATTCTAATAACAAGCAAATTATTATAACAACAACTAACACTCTTGATCCAACCTAGATTAATACCAATCCACTAAACACATGTGAGATAGAGGTATAATTCATTCAAGCAAGATAAATGCACTATAAATCACAACATAAAGTTATCTAGGTACTAATTCAACTTCCTAAATCCCTTATCATGCATTAAACACAAAACCCACAAGCTTTCCAATCAATATCCATAAAAACTCCATTAACTCCCATTCAAGAACAACAAAGAGATTTAAATGAAATGAAGCATAAAATAATTTCAACATACAAAAGAAACAACTTACCACAAGTCTCTAATTTGATTACATGGATATACAAGAGAAATTGTGTAAGTTTTGAGAGATTAAAGTTGAGAGAGCATGAAGAGAGGGAGCTGCTAGGGTTCTTCTTTCTGGTTTTATTATGAAAAAGACGAAGTGGCCTTTATATAGGAAGAGCCACGGGTCAGGTTGCCACACAAAATGGGTCGGGTGCCGTTTTTTACATTAACCTATGTCCTGGTTTTAGCTATTTTCTAGAAAAGCACCACCCATAAAATTCTAAAAACATTAGAGAAGACGGTAGACACATATATGAACAACTTTCATGAAGAACACCATTTAAAATTCGGACATGAAGGGTGACATATTGGACCACATATATGACACACAAAAACTGTCTCCCCTGTTTTTCCAGCTCGGACCTATGTCCAATTTCTATCTAATATCAAGCGAAGTGCCACCCAGAAAATTCTGAAAAAATTACAGAAGTAAGTGCACACATAGGTTAACAACCTTCGTGGAGAACATACTTTGCAATTCGGATAGGAAGTTAGAGAGATGAGACCATCTATAGGATGCATCTGCAGAACATAACATATGAATGCAATACAATGAACTATGCACCATATACCATGTCAATGATGAATGAGATGCCTAGAAACATAATGACCGATATGTTGTGAGTGTGTGAGATCCTAAAAACCTTTGTGAGATTGAGAGCAACTTACCAAATGAATCGATGATCTTGATGCCTTCAACGAAAGCTCCCAAACACAATTACAATCAAAGAGTATTTTGCACGGAATTAGCCAACCTAGAAAATACTTGACCTAACAATCTCCCCCTTTGGCTATTCCGTGACAAAATGTTAAATCTCACAAATATACAAAATGATACAAAGCTTGGACTCACAAATACAACCTCACAAAATTACAATGAATGATCTTAAAACTAAAACCTTGAAGCTTGAGATCGTTTCCGGGCAAGGTGAACCTGAAACAAAAGAAAGCACACTAACACAAAACAAAAGATGTTAGTAGACACCGTGCGGTTCCTATAAACACCCATAGATAAACATAATCATTAACAACAAACACAAAATGATGAACGATAAACACATGTATGCATTAAAATTTATGCCCCTAAGGTTATTTCCATATGCACATAAAGCAATAAAAAAAAAAAACACAAGTGTCTCTCCCTCAAATTCTCCCCCTATAAGTACTACATAACAATACAAACTTCTCCCCTTTTTTGTCATGGGAGAGGCAAAGGAAGAACACAATAGACAAAGATACGAGGAAACGGAAAAAATATCGCACAAGAGACAAGAAAATACACATACCAACTCCCCCTGAATGCCATACACAAGTAACATGAGAGTCATATCCTTAAGGAGCCAATAATCATAAATATGCACCATAACAAATATCAAGTCCTATTTCAGCTTCAAAAACACAAACACAATCATCACTTCATTAACAGATTAACATTTGCTCACAATAAGTGACCAATATACACACAAGCACATATATATAAATATATATCATCTTATCTTAAGAAAGTCGCAAAATTTCAAAAATAAGCTTTTGAAGGAAATATTTTGATATCAACTACAAAGCAGCTTTACATTACCATTCAACACAAGCTCGTCTCCTTTTTTTTTTTTTTTTTTTTTAACTTTTCCTTATTGTTCTTTTGCTTCTTTTATTCCTTTTCTTGTATTTCAACTTTAATTTTAATTTCCAAAGGCATTGGTGGCTTTCATTGCACCTAAGGAGGTAACCTTCTCCTTTAACTTGGAGATAAAGATATTGTTTCAAGTACGTTGTAGAGGTAGCTTTCACTCTTCAAGAGGGCATAGCCATTTTCAAGCCTTTGTTTACCAAACCATTATTAATCTAATTATACATTTCTCAATAAGAAAACTATTTTCAAAAACATTTGAGAGCAATAAGAAATCTTTTGACATTCAGAAACTGAATGAGCTTAATAAACATACAGCATTCACACAATTGCATATACAAGTCCAAATATGGGCATTTTGTCAATTGCAACAAAGATCTGAAGGGCTAATGTCAGGAATTTAAGAGTAGATAAATGATACAGATCATTTTACACAAATATGACACTAGTCCACTTTTAGACTTGAACAACACATGTTACAAATGACATGGCACAATCAATGAGAGGAGCATACACCAATGGATTTACTAAGTGATTGAAACCTAGCATGATCCAAAGGTTTGGTAAACAAATCAGCAAGTTGATTTTCTGTGGACATATGCTCTAAGGACACTACTTTGCTTTCGACTAATTCTCTAATAAAATGATGTTGAATGTCAATATGCTTAGTCCTAGAGTGTTGAACAGGATTTTTGGAAATATTTATAGCACTAGTATTGTTCCAATAAATTGTCAGAATACCTTGTTCCAAGCCATAATCCTCCAACATTTGTTTCATCCATAGAAGTTGTGTACAACCACTACTTGCTGCAAGGAGATAGAGTTTTGCTTTTTGCTATACCAGGACACAAGATTGTTTCCCAGATAGAAGCATCCTCCAGTTGTGCTTTTTCGATTATCAATGCATCCTGCACAATCTGCATCACTAAAGCCAACTAGGTTAGGGTTAGTGTCAAAAGAGTACCAAATTCCAAAGTTCGAAGTTCCATTGACATATCTAATTATTCTTTTCACAACTGTGAGATGTGACTCTTTCGTATCTGATTGATACGCACACAAACCAACACTCAAAGAAATATCAGGTCTGCTAGCAGTTAAGTACAACAAACTTCCTATCATGCTTCTATACAGATTCTGATCAACATTTTTCCCATTTGAATCTTTACTCAATTTCAATCAGTTGCTCATGGGTATGTTATAGTGTTTCGTCGATTCTAACCCAAACCTTTTCACTAGGTTTTTAGCATATTTAGCTTGGGAAATGAAAATCTCATTACTCATTTGCTTCATTTGTAAACCTAGGAAATAAGTTAGCTCACCTACCATGCTCATCTCAAACTCACGAGTCATCACATTAACAAAGTCACTTACCCGCGTTTCATTAGTGGAACCAAACACAATATCATCAACATAAATTTGAGCTATGAATAACTCACCATTTTCACATTTGATGAACAAGGTTTTATCAACACTACCTCTTATGTATTTGTTTTCAAACAAGTAGTGGGTGAGACGTTCATACCATGCTTGCAGAGCTTGTGTCAATCCATAGAGTGCTTTCTTCAATTTGTATACATGCTCTGGATGATGTGGATCTATAAATCCCTTTGGTTGCTCAACGTATACTTCTTCTTGAAGAACTCCATTTAAAAATGCACTCTTCACATCCATTTGATGTAGTTTGAACCTGTACACACATGAAACACACAATAAAAGTCTAATAGATTCTAATCTAGCTAATGGAGCAAACGTTTCATCAAAATCTACTCCCTCGAGTTGTGTGTAGCCTTGAGCAACTAGTATTGCTTTGTTCCTCACTACATTTCCATTTTCGTCCGATTTGTTCTTGAAAATCCACTTTGTACCAATGACATTGGTACTCTTAGGTCTAGGGACGAGAAACCACACATCATTCCTTTGAAATTGATTGAGTTCATGGCACCAATCCAGAACTCATCTTGAAGTGCTTCTTCAACTTTCTTGGGATCAAACTGAGATGTGTAACAAACATAACTAACTTGATTAGCTAGTTATCTTCTTGTTCATACTCCTTCACTCACATCTCCTATGATGTCATCCTTTTTATGAGACCTCCTAACCCAAGGAGCAAGATCTGTTTGATTTGGCATTTCTTCAGTCTCCTCTTCTTTCACATTTGAGTCAATACCTGCACATTCAAAATTCTCAACAACATACTCATCATCAATATTAGAAACAATTCATGCATCATCCATAACCACATTAGATGATTCCATAATTGTATGAGTAGTTGAATTGAATACCCTATATGCTCTACTATTAGAGGAGTATCCTAGAAAAATACCTTCATCACTTTTAGCATCAAACTTACCAAGTTGGTCACGATCATTCAAAATGTAGCACTTACTCCCAAATGTGTGAAAGTAGCTTATATTCGGCTTCTTTCCTTTCCATAATTCATATGGAGTTTGTCTAGTGCCGGGTCTCAAGAAAACATGGTTTGAAATGTAGCATGCAATATTGACAACTTCAGCCCAAAAATTCCTTGGAAGTTTCTTACTATTGAGCATAACTCTAGCCATATCTTGCAGTACCCTGTTCTTTCTCTCAACAACACCATTTTGTTGAGGAGTTCTAGGAGTAGAAAACTCATGAAAAATGTCAAGGTTATCACAAACATTTTTTAACTAGCATTCCTTTCCGTGATCACTCCTAATTCTTTGAATGTTCTTGATTTTAAGATATTTTTCATTTTGAAGTTTAATGCAAAGTGATTTAAATTTCTCAAAAGCATCCGACTTTTCTCTAAAAAAATCAATCCAAGTGAATATAGAAAAGTCATCAACACACACAAAGATATACCGGTTACCTCCAAGGCTTTTGGTTTGCATAGGACCCATGAGATCCATGTAAAGAAGCTCCAAAGGACGTTTGGACATTATACCTTTATTTTTCTTGTGTATCCCCTTTGTTTGCTTCCCAATTTGACATGGTCTATATACACCTTCCTGTTTCTTTCCTAGCTTAGGAAGACCCCTCACAGCCTTCACCTTTCTAAGTTTCTTTAGGCCCTTGAAATTCAAGTGACCAAGTATTTGATGCCAAAGTTCTACCTGTTCATGGTTTGTCAAATTGCATTTAAGAGGTTTAACATCAATACAATAACAATTATCATCAGTTCTCTTTCCCTGCAAAATAATATTTCCATTAGAGTCATCCTCCATCATTCATCACAAGATTTTTAAAAACATTTTTATCTCCGGACATGTGCCTAGAACAACCACTATCAAGGTACCAAGAATTTGCATTAATGGCTTTCAAGGCATAATGAGCAGCATAACATATGAAATCATCTTTTCTAACCCATGCTTTTCTCATTTTCTTTTTCAAGTTCTTTTCTTGTGGTTTTGAATTAACGACATTGTTAGGCATTTGTCTAGAAAATCATTCAAAGTGACAATCCCTAGATTCAATTTCATTATGGCACATTTGAATGTAATCAAAACATCTAGGTCTAATATGCCCTTTCTTACCACAAAAATGACAAATAAGAATGAAGTTAGAAAATGTACCTTGATGATTTGGTTGCCATTCATTTCTTTGGCGTCGAAATGATGTGGTTATAGGAACTTTACCTTGTGCTTGTAGTTGTCTAAGAGGTGCCTTCCTAGGGTTGCTTGTTATCCTTGGTTGTTCAAGTGTTTGCTTCAAATTTTCTCCCTTGAAACATGTTGTCTTGCTTGACGAATGAGTGATTTTTTTAGTTGCATAGCCTATGCCTCTCTTGTCTCCATAAGCCTTGATTAATTACTTGATCAACCTTTAGTGCACCCAAAGTCAGGCCCTCGATTGATTTCCTTGCATCCTCCAATTCCTTGAAACATTCTTGTTCCCTATGTCTCACAATTTGCAAGGTCTTCTCTTTCTCACTCAGTTCCTTCTTCATTAGAATAATTCTTTGATCATCATCTTCTTTTTCTTTCTTGAGTTTTTGGATGGCTTCTTCAACAATCTGAACCATTGATAATGCCTCTTGCTTCTCTTTCTCAAGGTTCTTGAGTTTGACCTTGTAAGAAACATTTTCCTTCTTTATCTTGAGGCTTTCTGCATATAACTCATTAAAAGCTTCCTCAAGGCTTTCTTCATCTGATTCCTCTCTCTCACTCATGATTGTTTCAACTTCACTAGCTTCTTCCTCATTGCTATGATGACTTGCAACAAAAACAGTGAAGTTACTCACTAGCTCCTCTGAACATGTGGAGCTTGTATCATCTTCTTTATCAATATCACTCCATGATACCTTCACTGCCTTACCTTTCTTATTTTTCTTCAAATTGTTGGCACATTCGGTTGAGATATGCCCATAGCCTCTATAATCATTGTTGGGATTTATGCCCTAAAGCTTGTAATTGTAAACGATTAAAGACAATAATAAGAATTATTCAGATTATCATTCAAGTTCATAAAATTTTTATATTCAGTAATACATTCGTATTGTGCAAGAACATCCTAGATTGCAAGATGTAATCTTATAATGAGTATATGATGGTCATAGACAGAGAGGATTCATTTTGAGACGTGCAATCTAAAGAGTCCGTAGAGAGAGAACAAAGCCGGATACTTTGTTTATGATTGATCTACTGTTGCGGTCCATTCTGTAAAGTACAGTGGTCTTATCCTAGACCGCTCATGTAGTTGACATGAGAATGGAGGCACCTTATATGATGAGATCATATAGGACTGGGCCACCATTCATATGAATCTCTCACCAAGATCCGTTAGTAGATGAGATTCATATATAATCGATAAACGATGGCTATTTATAGGTGATCTTAATCATAAGTGTCTTATCGACTTCTTTAGGTTAGATCGTGGCTTTTGATTTACCATGAGTGAGGTTGATGAGAATCTCGAACAATACCTCCATATTTTGGAGCTGCGGTTTGGCTTGTGGCTGGGAAGGTTTGAACACAATATTGGAATCAATTCCTTCTTGATTGAAGTAGATGAGTAGTTTCTTTAAGGGTTGATTCAGGGCTTGAACGATTATGAGCGCTCTCCTTCTTCCGTGAGGAAGACAGGATTTAATTGTTCAGTAGAGAATCAATGGTACTTAAAGGAAAAGATATTTCTAGAGGAGTATAACAGACTTTATGACCCAACTCTAGTTATGAACTATTTGTGGAGGATCACACTATATGCAATTAGCTATATCAATGGACACTAAGACTTCAGATTATATAAATACATCTATAATTCTGAGAGTGCAGCCTCGGGGTTTTAGTGGGATAACTCCGAGGTTAATAATCGTGAAATATTAATTAAAGAGTTTTAATTAATATTACTAAGTATTATTAGAGCTCAAAACTGTAGGTCCATTAGATCCCCTTGCTAGCCCTTATGGTTGTTGGTAACGAGGGTCACGATAGATTAATTGGATGGTCCAATTAATAGTGTTACGAAAGTAATGCGATTTAAATAAAAGAGAATAATTAAATAATGTGATTATTTAATTAATTAAATATTTAATAAAATAATAGAAATTAATAATTCTATTTATTAAATATGAGGTCATGTGATTAAATAATGACTAGGACAAAAGAATTAAAATAATTAGATTATTTTAATAGTCCAAAAGGTTACCAGTTCAAGTCTTTAAGGAGACTAAAAATAAATAGGATTTTGAATCCTATTTTGACTTGGTCAAACTAAAACCCTAAAGGACTACTATATAAACGTTATATAGTTAGGAAAAACCTAACCTAGCACACAAGTGAAAAAGAAAGAGAATTCGACCACCAAAGAGAGAAGAAAAGAAAAAAAAAGTTTTTTCTGACTCTCTCCTCTTTGGCAGGAGTCAGCCAGCGTTCTTTTCATGTGACCTCCATCTCTTGCCGTGACGTGCCCACACACACGTTGTCAGACCGCGGGTCATAGCTCGGAAGATCTGGTGGTAAATCAAGGAATTAGAAAAAAGAAAATCAAGAAAAAGGTATGTAGTTTCTAAAGTTTTTTTCTGCGTATATATAGGAACTCATTCCTGATTGAAAAAAGGTTTCCAATATAAGAAAAATTTTTGAAACCCAATTCCGCATGTTATACGATAATCAAAATCTTTTCTAAAACTCCCTTCAATTGGTATCAGAGACTTTGGTTCTAAGTTCATGTATATACGCAAAAGAAAAAGAAAAAACTACATCTTTTTTTTTTCTTATTGATTCTTGATCTATTGATATATTATTGTGTAGGCACAAATCTAGAATGTATGATTTGTTTTATTGTTATATTATTTGATTGTATGATTATAAAAGCGTAATTGATTGTTAATTATATGGTGTCATGGGTTCTAGGTTTCTCTTTTTCGTTTTTTTTGTTAAAGCCGAATATGTTATTGGCTATTTCGTACATGTTGTAATTAACTGATGCGAAACCATAACAAATGGTGTCCCATTACGGCGATTCAAAAACCGGTGGAAAGAAGAGATTCAGACGAAGACAACCGCGCAAACGGCATCAAAAAATCATCTCGGACGCGCCCTCACCTACCGCTGCAAGATGGCTGTGCGGTAGACCCGAAACAGGGCAGTGCACTTGTGCACAAGGGACTGTCATGGCAGGTTTTGGGGCTATTTTTGTGGATTTTTTGCGAGTGATTTTGTTGTGTATTTTCTGAAAAATATTGGTGAATATTAATCCAGAAAAGTGGCAGAAAATTGGAGCGAAAAATCATAGGCGAAACAACCAACGAACGCGCGCGAAAGCGCAGCTTGCGCGAGGGCTGCGCGCACCTTGCGTGCGTGCGGCTACGCTGCTGGCAGCCGCACTTTCCCACGCGTCAAGGTTGTTTAGGGTTTCGTTTTGACCTAGGGTGCGTGTTAAGGTAACACGTGGACCTCTGGAAAAGATGTTGATTTTTGACAAAAATTAAGTTTGACTTGATTAGGAAAACGAAGTCAAGAAGAACTCAACTCGAAGAAGAGCTCTTGAAGACCAAGGAATGCCTTGGGAATACAATTGTAATTAGAGTTGTTTAAGTTAGATAACTCATGTCACTCGGTCAATTATGTATGCTTTATTTATTTTCATGTGATGATTATATGAATGTTAAAGTATTGTCATACATATGAATGTAATCTAGATTATGTGTGCCTACACATGCATAATAATATGTCATGCATAATTGTCATATTATATTGTTTTATTTTAATGAGATTAAAATAGAAAATAATTTCATAAATGGCAATTAAATAATGGATTTAGATTTTAGGAGTAAAAACTTGGTAATATCCATTAATTAACTAATCAACAAATTAAAGAGTTTAATTAAAAAGATTAGCTAGGTTCTTATCATTAATTAAGATTAATTGGATTAATTAGTTAATTAAAAAGAACCAAATAATTTTTTAGGAGTAAAAACTTGGTAAATCTCATTAATGACTAATCAACCAATTAAAGAGTTTAATTAAATTGATTAGTTTGGTTCTTACATTAATTAAGATTAATAAGATTAATTACTTAATTAAAAAGAACCAAATAATGAGATTAGTTTTTAGGAGTAAAAACTTGGTAAATCTCATTAATAACTAATATATATTAAAGTGTTTAATTAAAGTGATTAGTTAGATTCTTTGTATTAATTAAGATTAATTAGATTAATTACTTAATTAAAAAGAATCAAATAATGAGATTAGTTTTTAGGAGTAAAAACTTAGTAAGTCTCATTAATAACTAATCTATATATTAAAGTGTTTAATTAGTAAACTTAGATTTTATACTAGCCGTAGAATCTAAGTAAAGACTAGAAACATAGAGTTTCAAAAACTCTTAGTTTAAAGAAAATCCTAAATTACAAATAGTGAGTGGGAGAGGGATATATGACATTATATCCCGCAGTCTCCATTGTTAGTTCAACACCGTGAGACTTAAGTGGCGCCTCGTGACGGCTTTACTTTCGTCCTCCCTACGAAGGGTGTCCACAAGAGTCAATACTAAGGTTGACTTCCTAACGGATAGGTTTTCGGAATGTATTTTGGGACTGACCTAGCCTACCTAGGCACTCTCAAATTAAGTTAATGAATTCTGAAACGATGGGTCACACTCATAAATGACTTAATTAAGTTGTTAATTTATTGTCCTAACTAAATCAAAGCAATGGTTGGATAATATAAGAATAAAGAGTTATTCTGGTGTATTATCCGATTGAGAATGTCTCGATCTAATATGCAGGGATTTGACATAGCTTACCTAGACACTTACTTGTGGAATGTTGGATTATCGTGGCATAGCAACTAATTTTAGGGATTTTTTAGTTCATTAAAATATGGTCATGCATCATTTTAATTTTATGACGAACTATAGCATTTGATATGAATGTATGAAATGAATGATATTAATTTAGATTTATGTCTTTAAATATCTGCGTTATCTTCTGCATTATTATTTCCTCGCAAAAGAAACATTAACCGGGATAACTATATTAAGTGGAACATAACGTGAACGCAATCATGGTCTGCATAGACCTTAAATTTGTGCTTACGGAGGAATGTCCTCCAGTGCCTGTAACCAACACATGACCAATTACCAAGGGTAAGACCGGCAAAGCAAATGTTGCTAAGCCATCTTCTTCTGGTTTCAAGAAGACGAAGAGGTCTACTGGTAAAGTAAAGGCTAAGCCCAAAATAAAGAGCACCACGACTAACTAAGCAAAAGGAAAAATGTTTCCATTGCATAAAGGTTAGTCATTGGAAGAGGAACTGTCTACGGTACCTCGAGCAGCTCTCCAATAAGAAGAAAGTGAAAAGTAAATCAGATTTACTTATCATTAAATTTTGTTTAGTGGAAGATGATTCTTCACCTTGAATAGTAGATTCAGGGGCCACTAACTAATTTTGTTATTCTTTACGTTGGAATGATTATTGGCAAAAAGCTGGAGGAGGGGTCCTTCACTATGCGCGTTGGAATAGGGGATGTCGTTTCAGCACAAGCAGTGGGAGTAGTTAGAGTACAAAATAAATATTTATTTTTGAACAATGTATGTTACATTCCTGGATTTACAAGGAATTTGATTTCTGTATACATATTACATGGAAAAGTTTCATGAGATTTCTTTTAATGATAAATCAGTTATCATTTCAAGAAATGGAATGAATGATTGTTCTAAAATAAATGAAAATAACTTGTATGTTTTAAAACCGTTAATTCATACAACACTGCTTAATACTGAATTGTTTAAAGTTGAAAAACAAAAAACAAAGCGACAAAAGATTTCTCCAGCTGATGATACGTATCTGTGGCATCTAAGACTTGAACATATAAACCTTGATAGGATAAACAGACTAGTAAAAAATAGATCTTTAAGTCAGTTAGAGATCGGTACCTTACCTGTCTGTGAATCTTGTCTGGAGGGTAAGATGACCAAGAGACCTTTTACAGGAAAAGGGATTAGAGCCACGCTGTAACATCCCGGATTTCGGGTGATGAATTTTTTATATATGTGAAATATGTGAAAATAAATTTTTACTATTTAAGGGGGTGTAAATGTAATTAAATGTTTATTTTATGATTTCCAGCGGACCGGATTGAATAGTTAAAAAAATGAAAAAAATGAAAAATTGGAAAACTGGACCAGAGAGCATCGCGACCTGGTCACCGCGAACCACAGGTCGCGATGGCTCGCTCGCGGTGGAAAACGCAAAATCTGGCAGTGAGTACCGCGACCAGTCACCGCGACCACAGGTCGCGATGGCTTGCTCGCGATGAAAATGGCAAAACCTGGCAGTGAGCAACGCGACCACAGGTCGCGATGGACTGATCGCGATGAAATTGTCAAAAACGGGCAGAGAGCAACGCGACCATTCGCGCGACCAGGGCGCGCTCGCGACGAAGGCAGTGCGCGCACTCCAGTGAGCATCGCGACCTGGTGCCGCGACCACAGGTCGCGACGACGGTCGCGATGGCGAAAAAAATATAAAAAAAAATAGAAGCTTCTCGCAGAAGCGAGAAGCCAGAACAGAGAGAGAAAGAACCGAGAAAAGGAGAGAAAAGAGAGAAGAAAAATAAGAAGAAGAAGAGAGAAGAAGAAGAAAGAAAAGAAAAGAAAAAGAGGAAGAAGGAGAAAGGAAAAAGAGAAGGGAAAGAAATCGTGGAACCGCGGTTTGTCGAACGAAAACACGGATTCCAAGTAGGTGTACTCTCGTTTTCGAAATCGTTTCGAGCTGTCTTTCGTTTACTTTTTCATTTTAGTTTTCGATTTCGTTCCTCGTTTTTTTATTTTCGTTTTCGAATTCGTTCATAGTTTTCGATTTCGATTTTTGGTATGAAAAGTGTTTGCTTTATATGAAAAATTGATGATTGATGCATTTATTATTGATTTTGAACTGATTTTATGCTAGATCGCGTTTTGATCGTATTCCGATTGTGTCGATTTTGTTAACAATACATGATTTATATTTTGTATGAATATTATTGATATTCTTGAGAAATATTGTGCGAAATGTATATTTATTAAGTATTGCTTATGAAAATTATTTACCGAAACGGCCCTAGGATACTTAGACATAGAAACGGATATAGGAGGTTGGTATACCAGCTGGGTTTTACCTAGCAGTACTGCGCCGTTATTATTGTGTGATTGTTGTTGCGGGGCAATCTCGGACAATCACACTGATTTAGTGATCGTTGTTGCGGGGCAATCTCGGACGATCACAATGATTCTAGCGATTGTTGTTGCGGGGCAATCTCGGACAATCGCGATGATATTAGTGATTGTTGTTGCGGGGCAATCTCGGACAATCACGTGATATCAGTGACTGTTGTTGCGGGGCAACCCCGGACGTCACATTGACCCATATTCCAGTCCTAGAATGTTTAGTATTCTAGTGGGCCAGAATTGATTGGAATTGAAAAGTGTACTGAATGATTTTATTGATAGCATTTGTATATTGATCTCCTTATTGAAATTAAAGTGATTGAAAGTGTTTAATGCTTTGATTCTGAAATTTAATTGTTTTGAAAGTGATTTAGAAATAAAACTCATATTGTGGTTTATTGTTTCTTTAAAGAATAATTATGTTGTTATTTACTTAATTGAGATTTTAGTGCACCCACTAAGCTTTATGCTTAGCGCGTTAGTTTGTTTCTAACGCGTAGGTACCAGGAATCCAGAGGAGGCGAAAGATTGAAGGAAGAGCAAGTTGCAGACCGAGTCACAGAGATTGTACAGTTGGGTAGCTATATTTATGTTATGTGTATATATATTTTGAAAGCATGCATATACAGGAAATTTGTAAATACGTTTTGTAAAATGTTTTGTAATTAATTAGTTTGTGATTTATGTCTCTTATTATTAAAACTGTTTGTAAATATCAAGGTCTGTTTGTTTTATTTTATAAATTGTGATTGATAAGTCGCACTAAACGGCAGAGTGCGCAACCGTTTGAAAGTGCTATAGAAGTGTTTGTGAAAAATGTGAATTTTGGATTGATTTGTGTAAAAACAGGTTTTGGAAAGTCCGAAAAACAAATGGCACTCTGCCGGATTTTCGTAAAAAGTTTATTTATTGTTTTATGGGCTCATAATGATTTTAAAATGAAAAATGAAGTTTTGAAAAGATGTGAAAGTCCGAGTGGCGCGCCCCGGATCGGTCCGGCCGGATCGGGTCGGGGGGTGCTACACACGCAACCACTTAAGCTTATATATTCAGACGTTTGCGGACCTATGAGTGTTAGAGCTAGAGGTGATTGTGAGTAGTATATTAAATTTATTGACGACTACTCTAGATACACGTATGTTTACCTAATGCAATGCAAGTTCGAAACCTTTGAAAGGTTCAAAGTATTTCGAGCTGAAGTTGAAAATCAATTAGGCAAAACAATCAAATCACTACGACAGGATCGTGGGGGTGAGTATCTCGATCACGAGTTTGAAGACTACATGGTTGAGCATGGGATAGTATCCCAACTCACAGCTTCAGGTACACGACAGCAGAATGGTGTTGCGGAGAGGAAAAATAGGACCTTGATGGAAATGGTGAGATCTATGATTAGTTTCTCATCATTACCATATTCCTTTTGGGGATATGCACTACAAACAGCGACTTATATACTGAATATAGTTCCATCCAATCTGTTTCTAAGACTCTTCTAGAGTTGTGGAATAGTCGTAAAGCTAGTTTACGACATTTTCTCATATGGGGATGTCCAGTACATGTACTGAAGAATCGGCATGGAAAGCTGGAACCTCGTTCATAAGTATGTTTATTTGTAGGGTACCCAAAGGAAACACGAGGTGGATTCTTTTATAATCCACAAGAAAACAAAGTGTTTGTATCAATAAACGCAACGTTTCTTAAGGAGGATTAAATGAGTAATCATAAACCCCATAGTAAGATTGTGTTAAAAGAGCTAGAACTTGGTACGACCAGTGCTCAGTCAACAAGAGTTGTAGACGATGTTATTATTCCACAAATATCTAATAGTCAGATAATTCCTAGTCAGGATACACTACCGCCGAGGCGTAGTGGAAGAGTTGTTCGACAACCTGATCACTACTTAGGCATTGGAGAGGCACATGGTGTCGTTTCTAATGATAGTGTGGATGATCCATTGACATTTAGACATGCAATGGAAGATTCTGACAAAGTGGAATGACTTAAAGCCATGAATCTCGAGATGGAGTCTATGTACTCCAACTCAGTCTAGGAACTTGTAGACTTACCATATGGGATAAAACCTATAGGATGTAAGTGGATCTACAACAGTAAGAGAGGAGTAGACGGGAAGGTAGAGATCTTTAAGGCAAGGCTAATGGCTAAGGGTTACACCCAAAAGGAAGGCATTGATTATGATGAAACCTTCTCGCCAGTAGCTGTGCTTAAGTCTATTAGGATACTATTATCCATAGCTGCCTATTTCGATTACGAAATTTGGAAAATGGACGTCAAGACTGCATTGTTGAATTGCAATCTAGACGAGAGCATCTACATGATGCAACCAGAGGGATTCATATACCAAGATCAAAAGCAAAAGGTTTGCAAACTGCAAAGGTCCATTCATGGACTTAAGCAGTTATCTAGATCTTGGAACATTAGGTTTGATACTGCGATCAAAACCTATGGCTTTGAGCAGAACGTTGATGAGCCTTGTGTATACAAGCGCATCATTGATAAGAAAGTAGTTTTCCTGGTCCTTTACATAGATGACATCTTACTCTTTAGGAATGATGCAGGAACATTGTCAGAAGTAAAGGGTTGGCTTGCTAACCAATTCCAAATGAAAGATTTGGGAGAGGCAAATTATGTTCTCGGGATCCAATTGATTAGGGATCGTAAGAACAAAATGTTAGCGTTGTCTCAAGCATCGTATATCGACAAGATACTTGTGCGATTCTTCATGCAGAACTCCAAGAAAGGTAGTTTACCTTCAAGACATGGAGTTCACTTGTCTAAGGAACAGTGTCCTAAGACACCTCAAGAAATTGAGGATATGAGATGGATTCCCTATGCGTCTGCAGTAGGCAGTCTTATGTATGCTATGCTATGAACAAGACCCGACATCTGCTTCGCAGTTGGAGTAGCCAGTAGATATCAGTCCAACCCATGATTGGATCATTGGGTTGCTGTTAAGCATATTCTCAAGTATCTTCGGAGAACGAGAAACTATATGATTGTATATTCCTATCCGAATTTGATTCCATTAGGATATACAGATTCTAACTTTCAGTCAGACAAGGATTCAAGGAAATCCACGTCTGGGTCAGTATTCACCCTTGGTGGTAGAGCCATAATTTGGAGGAGTATCAAGCAATCTTGCATTGCTGATTCTACTATGGAAGCCGAGTATGTAGCAGTTTGTGAAGAAATTAAGGATGCTATTTGGCTTCGAAAGTTCTTGAGTGATCAGGAAGTTGTTCCAGATATGGATAGCCCATGAAACTTTATTGTGATAATAGTAGAGCTGTGGCCAATTCCAAAGAATCAAGAAGTCAAAAAAGAGGGAAGCATATAGAAAGGAAATATTATCTCATCAGAGAGATAGTGCAGCGAGGAGACGTAGTCAGGATGAAGATTGCATCGCAAGATAACCTGGCTGAAGTGTTTGAAGGTCACCTAGAGGGTCTAGGATTACGAGACATGTCCCATCTGCTTTAGTGCAAGTGGGAGATTGTTGGGATTTATGCCCTAAAGCTTGTAATTGTAAATGGTTAAAGACAATAATAAGAATTATTCAGATTATCATTCAAGTTCATAAAATGTTTTATATTCAGTAATACATTTGTATTGTGCAAGAACATCATAAATTGCAAGACGTAATCTCATAATGAATATATGATGGTCATATACAGAGAGGATTTATTTTGAGACGTGCAATCTAAATAGTCCGTAGAGAGTGAACAAAGCTGGGTACTTTGTTTGTGATTGATCTACTGCTGCGGTCCATTCTGTAAGGTACGGTGGTCTTATCTTAGACAACTCATGTAGTTGACATGAGAATGAAGGCACCTTCTATGATGAGATCATATAGAATTCCCTTAAGGGTTGATTCGGGGCTTGAACGATTATGAGCGCTCTCCTTCTTCCGTGAGGAAGATAGGATTTAATTGTTCATTAGAGAATCAATAGTACTTAAAGGAAAAGATATTTCTAGAGGGGTATAACAGACTTTATGACCCAGCTCTAGTTATGAACTATTTGTAGAGGATCACACTATATGCAATTAGCTATATCAATGGACACTAAGACTTCAGATTATATAAATACATCTATAATTCTGAGAGTGCAGCCTCGGGTTTTTAGTGGGATAACTCCGAGGTTAATAATCGTGAAATATTAATTAAAGAGTTTTAATTAATATTACTAAGTATTATTGGAGCTCAAAACTGTAGGTCCATTAGATCCCCTTGCTAGCCCTTATGGTTGTTGGTAACGAGGGTCACGATAGATTAATTGGATGGTCCAACTAATAGTGTTACGAAAGTAATGCGATTTAAATAAAAGAGAATAATTAAATAATGTGATTATTTAATTAATTAAATATTTAATAAAATAATAGAAATTAATAATTATTAATTATTAATTCTATTTATTAAATATGAGGTCATGTGATTACATAATGACTAGGAAAAAAGAATTAAAATAATTAGATTATTTTAATAGTCCAAAAGGTCACAGGTTCAAGTCTTTAGGGAGACTAAAAATAAATAGGATTTTGAATCCTATTTTGACTTGGTCAAACTAAAACCCTAAAGGACTACTATATAAGTGTTATATAGTTAGGAAAAACCTAACCTAGCACACAAGTGAAAAAGAAAGAGAATTCGGCCACCAAAGGGAGAAGAAAAGAAAAAAAAAAGTTTTTTCTGACTCTCTCCTCTTTGGTAGGAGTCGGCCGGCGTTCTTTTCATGTGACCTCCATCTCTTACCGTGACGTGCCCACACACACGTTGTCAGACCGCGGGTCATAGCTCGGAAGATCTGGTGGTAGATCGAGGAATCATAAAAAAGAAAATCAAGAAAAAGGTATGTAGTTTCTAAAGTCTTTTTCTGCGTATATACAGGAACTCGTTCCTGATTGAAAAATGGTTTTCAATATAAGAAAATTTTTTGAAACCCAATTCCGCATGTTATACGATAATCAAAATCTTTTCTAAAACTCCCTTCAATCATAACATAGGACGCCTCTCTTGTTGGTTTTTTTTTTAGGTGTCAACTTTCTTTAGAAAGCATTTCTTTGTATCTTTGGTTCTTGTGGAGTTCTCAGCCTTCTTTCTGTTTGTCTTGAGGAATGTTTTGAACCTCTTGGTAAACATGGCAATCTCGGCTTCATTGAGATCATTATCATCTTCTAAATTTTCAGCTTCCTTGATTGTTTTGAAGGCTATACTCTTGTGTTTCTTGATTGGGTTCAATCCCATTTCAAAAGCCTTCAAAGAACTAGCAAGTTCTTCTACTCTCATGGAATCAATATCTTTGTTTTTTTCAATAGCTGTGACTTTAGCTTGAAATCTTTCGGGCAAGGATCTTAGGATCTTTCTAACAATCTTCGAGCTAGAATAGACTTCTCCCAACATATAACTCTTGTTGGTGATATCTGTGAGCTTGGCTTCAAATTCTGCAAAGGTCTCATTTTCTTCCATTCGAAGACTCTCGAATTGAGATGTTAGCATTTGAAACTTAGATCTCTTGACAACTGTCGTTCCTTCATGAGTGATTTGGAGGATCTCTCATGCTTCCTTGGCACTTTCACATTTTTTAATGTGCCTATATTGACTGTCATCAACGCTACAAAAAATAGCGTTCAACCCCTTTGAATTCCAAGTTGCGAAACTATAATCTGTAGGTGTCCAAGCTGACTTGGGTTTCAGTGTTCTTCTCCCATCTTCAGTTGTGGTTGTGGGAGGTGTGTACCCCTCTTCGATGCTTGTCCATACATGTTCATCTATGGACTTCAAGTATGCTCTCATGCGGACTTTCCAAAATGAGTAGTTTGTGTCATTTAGAAGTGGAGATTTGGTGTGGGATGCACCCTCTCTTACTATAGAGTCCATGGGATTAAGAATAGACAAAGATTGCACACAAATAGCAAACAAGCCAATAAACACCCAAAGATCTAGCTATGTATGTCTAGCTACCCGTTCTGATACCAATTGAAAGTTTAAGTACAACGGTCTAATATGAACCTAAAGGGGGCGTGAATAGGTTCTTACCCAATTTTTTTTTATTACCAACAATTTAATTAGATCAATTCAACAATTATAAACGTAAAACAAATGCGGAAGAGATAAACAAAATCAACACAAGGATTTTAGCGTGGAAAACCCCTTCCAACAAGGGATCAAAAACCACGGGACCACTCTTGGCCACTTAACGGACAATCCACTAGTGATAAATGCAGTACACCCTCAAGTTGAAATTACAAGGACTCACTCCTCTTGGACTATCCCGCTCTAGTCTACCCGCAGGCCTTTTTCCTTAATGATCTCGTAAGATCCACTAGGTGACTAAACGTATATCCTCAAGCTATCCTAGAATTCAAACTCCTATTAGCGTGAGCTTACACCTATCGTCTCGCAAGAGCCAGCTAGTGAAACTCAACACAAATGCAACTTTTCCACAAGAAGCAAACCTTGATCTTGTTCACAAGACTTCACCAAAGTCACATAAGCTCTTCCAACAACACAAAGCATTATGGTCTAAGTGTTCAATGATGCATGAACATACAATTAGGATGCATGACCAATACAACCTATGATGCTAAGTGAATTAGTGCACACAATCTACTTAAATAACACTTAGCATAAACACATTTCAAGACCTAACAAATTTTGCAACAAATTCAACACTTTCAAGTCATGAAACAAATATATTCAATGCATGAACTCTACAAGGTAGCCAACATGTGAATTCAAATTTTATATGAATGTGATTCTAGCAGCAAGCAAATTATTATAACAACAACTAACACTCTTGATCCAACCTAGATTAGTACCAATCCACTAAACACATGTGAGATAGAGGTATAATTCATTCAAGCAAGACAAATGCACTCTAAATCACAACATAAAGTTATCTAGGTACTAATTCAACTTCCTAAATCCCTTATCATGCATTAAACACAAACCCATAAGCTTTCCAATCAATATCCATAAAAACTCCATTAACTCTCATTCAAGAACAACAAAGAGATTTAAATGAAATGAAGCATAAAACAACTTCTACAAAAGAAATAACTTACCACAAGTCTCTAATTTGATTCCATAGACATACAAGAGAGATCGGGTGAGTTTTGAGAGATTGGAGTTGAGAGAGCATGAAGAGAGCGAGCTGCTAGGGTTCTTCTTTATGGTTTTGTGATGAAAAAGACGAAGTGTCCTTTATATAGGAAGAGCCACGGGTCGGGTTGCCACACAAAACGGGTCCGGTGCAGTTTTCTACACTGACCTATGTCCGGGGTTTAGCTATTATATAGAGAAGCACCACCCAGAAAATTTTGAAACAATTAGAGAAGCAAGTAGACACATATATGAACAACTTTCATGATAACACCATTTAAAATTCAGACAGGAAGGGTGACATATTGGACCATATACATGACACACAAAAACTGTCTCCCCTGTTTTTCCAGCACTGACCTATGTCCGGTTTCTATCTAATATCTAGCGAAGTGCCGCCCAGAAAATTCTGAAAAAATTACAAAAGTAAGTGCACACATAGGTCAACAACCTTCGTGGAGAACACACTTTGCAATTCGGATAGGAAGTTGGAGAGATGGGACCATCTATAGGATGCATCTGCAAAACATAACATTTGAATGCAATACAATGAACTATGCACCATATACCATGTCAATGATGAATGAGATGCCTAGAAACATAATGAATCATATGTTGTGAGTGTGTGAGATCCTAAAAACCTTTGTGAGATTGAGAGCAACTTACCAAATGAATCGATGATCTTGATGCCTTCAACGAAAGCACCCAAACACAATTACAATCAAAAAGTATTTTGTACGGAATTAGCCAACCTAGAAAATACTTGACCTAACATTATTAAATCGATTGGACTTTAACAAAAAGTCCATATGTGAACTAGATACATTCTTACTAAAAAAAAAACAAGTCCACATGCCTTAAATTAATATATTAATAAAATTTAACAGCCCATTAATTAAAATGTGCAAATTACATTCTTAATATATTAATGGAATGCTAATCACACTCCATTAGGGCCGCCCAAGGATTCACACATCCGTGGCCGCCCATCTTAGCTATTTTTATGAGTTACCGCATGTCTTGATCACACACAAGACCGCACCTCTCAAACCTTTTGGATAAAATCCAAAAACAATTCCAAGATGGACCAAATAAATGGTCCGGTAGAATATAACAAGTGATCCATTCAAATTTGTATGGATTGGGGATCTTGACAGGCTATCTAAATTTAAGCTTCAATAGACACAATCAACAAATGATTCACGTAGGTCCGATCTATTAATTTTAGTTCATTCCACTAAAGAACTAAAATTGAACTCATAAAGATAGAATAAGTTAGTGTACTTATTCGTACTCTAGACAACCTTATTGGATATAGTGTATCCTCGGGAAAAATACTAGTAATCGCTAAGAGGTCATAGACTGCCTATAGCTCTCCTAGTTACCATATTCACTCATATGACCACATTTTGAACTTGGATATTTTGACTTGTCTAGAAGCTATATTTCAATAGTCACTATTGAAAACCCAACATTGAGATTTAAATATCCAATACCTCAAAACATCCATATGATGGTATTCTACTTACATATGATAAATGCAGTCACGATGTCCATATCTATAAATAAAGTCCTTTATCGATTAACAAGTGAATACCCCCAAACCATCGATGATAGACTATGCGATATAATCGTACTAATTGACAGCTCAAATGATAACACTTGCAATCATAAGTCCATCATTTATCTCAGGATTAAGATACACTCTTCGATTGTCTCATGAGAATGCTTTTATCCACTGACGATTGTGGATAAGGTTTTCTTCTTTGATCTTATTCAATTCACCTAGTGCACTATATTATTTTGTCCACAAACACTACACTTTGATGATTTTAGACTCATCATATCACATTTGATCCCGCTCAAATGCTAGGCGCCCAATCTTTATCTTAAGTTGTGAAAGTTGTTCAAGACTAACTAAAGAATTGTGTCTACCTTATACATATCCAAATGTACGAACAATTCTTTATTTCTCACAGTCTCTTGATCTTATGATTATTTACTTTTGATAATTACTTTAAATGCTATAAGATTTGTTAAAACAGAAATCACTTTATTGATACGAAAAAAATTATCAAATGCACTATTACACTCTTGCTATTGAGTATAATCCTAACACTTCCAAGCCCACAGTATTGACGTGCTCATTAGCTACCCCCTAAGACAAGTCCTGGAGAAGCCCGACACTTTGGGAAGGTTGCTGAAGTGGGCGGTAGAGCTAGCACAATACGACCTGGAACACAAACCTCGCATGGCGATCGAAGGCCAAGCCCTCGCGAACTTCGTAGCTAAATTCACATGCTTGGAAGAAAGGGGTCAACAGGAGGGGTCTCGACAAGAAAATCCCCCTCCTACAGTAAGTGAGCGAGAAGGACCTGAATCCCCTCTAAGGGAATTGGATATCGATAGGTCCTCCTGTGGCAGGAAAGCCGGAGTTGGGACCCTATTGATAAGCCCAGAGGGACACAAAATCCATTGTGCCTTACGTTTTGGTTTCACCCCATCCAACAACGAAGTAGAATACGAAACCCTCCTCGCAGGTCTACGCCTGGCCAGAGAACTACAAGTACGAACAATTAAAATATATAGCGACTCACAGCTAATTGTGAATCAAGTAAAACAAGAATTCCAAGCTCGCGGCACAAATATGATAGCCTATTTGCAAAAGGCCAGCGAGTTTTTGGGAATGTTTTAATAGCATGAGATTCAGCAGATCCCGCAAGCTTAAAACACACATGCAGACACATTAGCTCACTAGGCAACCACTAAGGATACAGATCTCTCAACGCAGTGCCGGTCGAACACTTGCCGGAACCCAGCATAACAGCCAAAGACACAGTCATGATAGTCAAGACCATGCCAAATTCATGGATGAACCCCCCCTTCATTAATTACCTTTCCAGCGGAATGCTGCCGTCAGACAAGAACGAAGCTCGCTGCCTGCAAATACTAGTAGCGAGATACATCATCAACGATGACATGCTATTCAAACGAGGTTTCTCTACACACATGTTGCGATGCATAAGGGAGGAAGATGCCATTCCGGTCCTCCACGACAACCACGCAGGAGTATACGACAACAACACTATAGGGCTCTCCCTGGCCAATAAAGCTTTACGATAAGGCTTCTACTGGCCCACGATGAAGCAAGATGCAATCAACCTCGTGAAGAGATTCGACAAGTGCTAGCTGTTTGCCAACATACCCCGAGCTCCTCCCGCACTACTACGTTCAATGGTCAGCCCCTGGCCATTTGCCATATGGGGAATGGACTTGATCGGCTCGCTACCGACAGCCCGTGAAAATTGTAAATATGCTATAGTAGCAGTAGACTACTTCACAAAATGGGTAGAAGCGGAAGTCGTCAGCAAAATCTCGACAATCAAGATCAAAAATTTTGTATGGGAAGCTATCGTAAGCAGATTTAGCATCCCTCAGAAAATCATCACAGACAATGGCACGTAATTTGAGAGTTATAGATTTAAAACATTCTGTGAAGAACTAGCCATAACAAAAAGTTTCTCCACAGTTGACCACCCGCAGGTAAATGGGCTGGTAGAGGCCGTTAACAAAATCATCAAGCATAATTTGAAAGCAAGACTTACGGGACTAAAAGCACTTTGGGCTGATGAACTACCTAAGGTATTATGGTCGTACAGAACCACTACGAGGAGCAAAACAGGAGAAACCCCGTTCTCTATTATATACGGAACGAAAGCCATGATCCTGGCTGAGTCCATCGCTAGCACCCACAGGAGAGCCACGTTCAATGCTGAGTAAAATGAAGATTTGCTCGCAGTTAAACTCGACCTCATTAAGGAAAAAAGGAAGGCAGCTTGTCTAAATAGCTGTTTATCAATGAAGAGTGGTCAGGTACTATAGCATGAGGGTGAAAGTTCGACGTTTCAACAAAGAGGACCTCGTATGATGACTGCTCTTGACTGGAGCCCGTAACTTGGAAGAGGGAGCCCTGGGTCCGAACTAGGAATGACCCTATATTATAGAGGAGGACCTAAAAAACGGCGCCTACCACCTCGTGACTATCGATGGAGCTAAGGTCCCACGTGTCTGGAACGCAGAACATTTGCGTAAATATTACCAGTAACAGTTTCACCTTCTCTATTTATAAAAGATGTCCTTTTTTTTTTACAAAGCTCTCATGTTATATTGCATTAACCTTCGATCTTTGAGGGGCTGGGAGAACATACACCCGCGACGTCTTCAAAATGATGCAAGCGAACATGGCTCGCTCCAATCAAACTGAGTATACACATTGGTAAAACTTACCAACCCAGTTGCCCATGAGCAACCTAACTAGCAAGGTCAATAGACATACTCGAGGTGACAGGCCTAGAGCTATAAACATTGGCAGTACCTACCTACCTGAGAGCTGATGAGCTTTCAAACTAACAGAGCTAATAAAGAAACTCAAGGTGGAATCCCTCACGGGCCTGAGTACAACTGACACAACTCGCCTACCAGAGAAGCTCATCAACTCTCAAACTAGCAATGTCAATACTCATGGACCCAAACACAATTGACACAACTCGCCAACCTGAGAAGCTCATCAGCCCTCAAACCAGCGATATCAGTAGTCAATGACCGAACTGATATAACTCTCCTACCTGAGAAGCTCATCAGCTGTCAAACCAGCGATGTCAGTACTCAAAGACCCTTCCCCTTGGAGTTTCGCAAAGTCCTCAAGTTCCTTGCCAAGCCTTTTCATCTCTGCCTCGCTCCTTTCAGCCTTAAGAATAACGGTGTGAACGAGACAAGAAGTCTAAAAAAAAAAAGAAATATAAGAATAGAATGGCTAATAAAAAAAAGAAGGGAATGAGGAAAAGAGGCCGTCTCTATTTACCACATGGCTGTAGCGCATCAAGGAAATATGAAGCCCCATCCCCGTATTTTCCTCTAAGCGTCTACTCAAACCCGATGTGAGGTAATTCTTGAAGGCAGCCGGAACATGATCCAGGAACGCTCTAGCATTGGGACCAACGAGCATGTCAGGGAGAGCAGTATCAGACATAGCAACCTCATGCGAGCTCACAAGATTTTTATCCACGGATTGCTCCCCTAACGCAGCCTGAGAAACAAAAGTCACCTCTATTCCCTTGCCAACAACAGTAAGGGTGACTGGAGGAAGAGACAACAATGATGAAGATCCACCACCCAGGCCAGATGCCCCTGCTTTGTACTTCTTTAAAAGGGCGAAGGATATAGAAGTGCCATCTTTCCTCTTAACCTTGGGGCACCTCCTGGTGGCTAGTTTTCCAAACTTCCCATGGGCCGCGCTCTGCATATCTGCTTGCATTTCTGGTTGCTGTTTTCGGGCTCACTTACGAATGGGCTCTAGAGTTTGCTGGTCAGACTCTGTTTCTCCGTCCTTCGAGCTCATGAAAGGTATGTCGATGATCTCCTGAATATCCCGCTCCACGTCCAACTCTTGAACCACGTTTGGATCTGGCGTAAGACCAAAAACCACCAAAAGCTCTTCAGTGTAGTACCCTGAACTTGGCAAGGTCTTTCACTTTTGATAGTGATTCTAGAAGACCGTCAAGCACTGTTTTCTCCTCCTTACTAAGCGTGGGGCTCCAGCCAGTACCACTTATACAATAGAAACATAAAATGTAAGGGAGCAGGTTAGGTCAGACAAAACCTCTCATCAGAAAACCAAACCTACGGGGTGACAAGACTCGATTTCGGGGCCCGTAATATAAAAATAGGCCGTCTTATAGTCCCCTACATTGGACTTAATATCCAACTGCAGCAGTGCCCAGTAATCACTTGGCCGCTTAGAAAGATAATATATCTCGTCGTGTTGAGTTTTACCAGAAGATCTCTTAAAAAGAGGGCACTTCTTCAACAAAAAATAGTGCCTAATAATGCTGTCAGTCAGGGAGCCAACCCTCTTCCTCCTAAAAATGAGGTAAAGAGATAACAACTGAGTATACGCATTGGGAATGAGCTGCATCAGAGCAAGCTCAACTAGGTTTAGGACATGTATAAGGAATTGGAAGAGAGGAAATCTCAGCCCAGCAAGGAGATGGTGCGAGCTAATCGCCACACAGCTGGGACGAGGATAGGTCGGTCTATATGATGCCCTAGGGATCAGCACTCTGTGGTCCATAGGAAGGTAAAAAGTACGCACCAAACCTACCAAGTCCTTTATTTTTATTATGGAAGAAAGGAACAAAAAGCCCCCGGTCTGCATCTGCAACCCTTTAGGGATAGCTAGGGAAGGATCGTCGGCTCTCTCACTCTCATCATGGCCCCCTAAAGTAGAAACCTCAGCGGATTCCCCTTGGACACTCCAAACCTCCATACGACCAGAAGTAGAAGACCCTGTAACCTTGCTTCTACGGGTTGTTGTGGCTCTATCACCCTGATGCTTTGTCCTTCCACGAGACATGAACTGCTCATACTCGACCAATACCTCGTCAAAGGGACGGGACCTGCGGTCTCCTGCATTGGGGGAACCACTGGTATCGACTTAATGGCACCTCTGATCGCTTGAACTAGACATTTATACCAAGAGACAGGGCAGGTTAGAAACAGAAGGGTCTAAGAGGCCTACGACAACATAGAATGCTAAAGATTAGAAGCACCACAAAGCCATGACCAATCCTCTCAGGAATCAACATAAAAAGTAAAGAATAGAAGACCTACTATTTCCAAACCTTTATTGGAAAATGAGAAGAACACGCAAGGAGACTAGATAACTCACTAGGAAAGGGCGAGACGCGATGTACATTAGCAGAGAAGGATGGTGGCCGAAGAAATTAACCTCTCGAATGCCGAAGATAAAAGCCCAAGCCGTCAAAGACCTAGAGTGAATTTCAGCCACAGTTACCAAAAGGAAACGAAGAAACCTAGAGAAGTGACTTTAAAAAAAATAACAGTGAAGAATAAAAGGGGAATGAAAATCGCTCTATATAGCTGAAGAATGACTGTTGGATCAAAGCAATGATGATTTGAAGAAAGATCTACAGCCGATATTCAACTTGGGGATATGGTGAGATACTCGAAGGATCATTGATTTAATGCACTTATTTAATGCATTGTACGACATGGCGGTTGACATGATGCTTCCCGCTCGCCCAAAGAGTAATCGCCCATAAGTCCTAGAACCAATAACCTTGGAAGGCTACTTGTGGACTTCCTCAACAAGCTAGTGACAGCCCGCTGGAAACACAGTCCGCAGGTAGAAAACATGTCAGCTTCCACCATGAAAGTATTGAGCTAGAAGCCAGGGGGCTAATGTTGTGTGTCAAATTGCAATAAGCCCAAAATGCCAAAACCACCGAAGGAGGCCTAATGCACGAAAAGGCCAAAGGGTCGTTACAAAGCAAAATAGGCCTTAACCCAGTAAACCACGAAGGAAGAAGCTCTAAATAAACAGCAGAGGAGTCAAAGTATCACACCTCGCCAAACTGACTGCTCGCAGATGAAGCAGCATACAGCTCGCAAGCCACACAACCCGAAAGCTTCAATCAAAGGAAGGATCCTCTAGAGTTTCTTTTAATAATAAACCAGTTATTGTTTCTAGAAATAGGTTGAATATTTGTTTTGGTTTGATTGAAAACAACTTGTATGTCTTAAGACCGTTAATTCATACATTACTGCTTAACACTGAACTGTTTAAAGTTGAAAAACCAAAAACAAAACAACAAAAGATTACTCCAGATAATGATACGTATATGTGGCATCTAAGACTTGGTCACATCTGTCACACCCCCTGAGCCGACCCGTCTGGATCGACCTAAGGAGTGCTACCGGGTTTTCGAAACTTTTCTTAACTCACTTTATAATTTGCAAACCATTGAAAATCAAATAAATTGTATTTTTATAACACATTTACGTATTCTTGTATATGCATGCGTAATATACAGAAATATATAACTACCCAAAATGTGGTAATTCTGGATCTCTGTCTGCAACTCTCTCTTCAATCTTTTCCTTCCTCGGTATCTCTATCACCTACGTGCAGTAAACATCAACGCACTAAGCAATAATACTTAGTGGGTGTACACTAAAATAAATTGCAATATAATATAAAACAATAAATCTTAAACTCAGAAATTCAGAAATATATATATATATATAAATATATATATATATATATATATATATATATATATATATATATATATATATATATATATATATAAAACAACCATCATATTTCAATTACTGAATCTTTATAAAAGAAAGTATTTCAAAAGTTTCTGAGTTTTAATCGTAATAACATTTATTTATTTTCACATCAGTTTTTTAGCTTTCAGTTCTTAATTGGGCCCTTGATACACATAACAGGGTTTACAGGACTGGATTACGGGTTTTACAGTCGGGTTTCCCATCTCATAAGAAATGGTATCCCTATATAAATAGTCAGTTTTCCATTCCATAAAGAAATGGTATCCATATGTTCTCACAATCGATTTCCCATTTCATAATGAAATGGTATCTGTATTTCACAGTCGGTTTCCCATTTCTAAAGAAATGGTATCCTTAATTTATTTTACTTACATTATCCAAAAAAAAATCAACATCATAGGCATCATGAATCACGGTGCAGTACTGCCATATATACACCCAATTGATATGTCAATCTCCTATATTCATATATCCCTATATATATATATATATATATATATATATATATATATATATATATATATATATCAGGGCCATAAAATCAAAGTTCAGAGTTTATAGATATTTTATTCACTTTTCGAATAACTTTTAGATAATAAAAAATTCTCTCAATTAATCTAAAATTAATATTCATTAATAGTTGTAAAACAAGAAATTCATAACATATCAAATAACAGTATATAGAAATTAAAATCATGAAATTCAATATAAATCACTTTTACTTAATTTAAAATCATTTTCAGTAAATATTCATAAATCAATTTAATTAAACCGTGTGAAAATTGTGTGTACACCAACCTGGATATCGTTTTATGATAGTTTTCTTTCTGGATTTTTCTTTTTCCTTTTTCCTTTCTTCCTCCTCTTTTCCTTTCTCCTTCTCTTTTCTTCCTTTTCCCTTATTCTTCTTCTCTTCTTCTTCTTCTTCTTCTTCTTCTTCTTCTTCTCCTTCTTCTTCTTTCTCTTTCTCTCTCTTCCTTTCTCTCTCTTTTCTTTCTTTTCGTCTCTCCCGTTTTCTCTCTTTCTTTTCTGGTTTGCTTCTTTGAAAAGCTTTACCGCCTCTTATTTTTTTTATAAAATTTCTATCATCGCGACTTGGTCGCGTTACTCACTGGAGTAATTTCACCGCTTTTATCGCGATCAATCATCGCGGTACCTGGTCGCGCTGGTGGTCGCATTGCTCACTGCCCGAAATCCACATTTTCATCGTAAGGTAGTCAGCTCGATCCCTGGTCGCGGTGACTGGTCGCGATGCTCACTGCCAAAAATCACCATTTTTCCCCGCGAGCGACTCATCGCGATCTCTGGTCGCAGTGAGTGGTCGCGGTACTCACTGCCCAGTTTTCACCCTTCTCTTCATGTGTTATTTCTGGACCGCTCCATCTAGTCCACCTGGAAACCATAAATTTTCTATCCACATATTCAAAATCAATTATTTGAAATCAGGGATGTTACAACATCAACCTTGACAGGATAGATAGACTAATAAAAAGTGAACCTTTAAGTCAGTTAAAGATTGGCACTTTACCAGTCTGTTAGTCTTGTTTATAAGGTAAAATGACCAAGAGACCTTTTACTACAAAAGGGTTTATAGCTACACAACCACTAGAGCTTATACATTTAGACTTCTGCGGACCTATGAATGTTAGAGCTAGGGGTGGTTATGAGTATTATGTCACTTTTATTGATTATTACTCTAGATACATATATGTTTACCTAATGCAATGTACATCAGAAACGTTTGAGCATGGGATTGTATCCCAACTCACGGCTTTTGGAACACTACAACAAAATGGTGTCGCAGAGAGGAGACATAGGACCCTGATGGAAATGATGAAATCTATAATTAGTTTCTCATAATTACCAAACTCTTTTTGGGATTATGCACTACAGACGGCAGCCTACATATTGAATGTAGCTCCATCCAAATCTATTTCTAAGACTTCTCTAGAATTGTGGAATGTTCGTAAAGCTAGTTTACGACATTTTCGCATATGGGGGTGTCCAGTACATGTCCTGAAGAATAGAAGTGGAAAGTTGGAACCTCGTTCATAAGCATGCATGTTTGTAGCACATTCCAAAGAAACTACAGGATGATACTTCTATAGTCCTCAAGATAACAGGGTGTTTGTATTGACAAACACAACGATTTTTGTGGAAAACAATATGAGTGATCATAAGCCTCGAAGTAAGATAGTATTAAATGAGTTAGAACTTGGTACGACCAATGCTAAGTCAGCAAAAGCTGTTGACAAAGTTGTTGTTCCATCAACTATGGGGATTTATGTCCTAAAACTTGTAATTGTAAACAGTTAAAGACTTAATAAGAATTAATTAGATTATCATTCAAGTTTATAAATATTTTATATTCAGTAATACATTTGTATTGTGTAAGAACATCCTAGATTACAAGATGTAATCTCATAATAAGTATATGATGGTTATATACAGAGAGGATTCATTTTGAGACATACAATCTAAATAATCTGTAGATAGCGAACAAAACTGGGTACTTTGTTTAGTTTGTGATTGATCTACTGTTGCGGTCCATTCTGTAAAGTACGGTGGTCTTATCCTACACCGTTCATGTAGTTGATATGAGAATGGAGGCACTTTATATGATGAGATCATATAGGACTGGGCCACGATTTTTATGAATCTCTCACTAAGATTAGTTAGTCGATGAGATTCATATATAATCGATAAACGATGGCTATTTATAGGTGATCTTAATCCTGAATGTCTTATCGACTCCTTTAGGTTGGATTGTGACTTTTGATTTCCCATGAGTGAGGTTGATGTGAATCTCAACCAATACCTCCGTATCTTGAAATTGCGGTTTGGCTTTGGCTGGAAAGGTTTGAACACAATAGTGGAATCCACTTCTTCTTGATTGAAGTAGATGAGTAGTTCCCTTAAGGGTTGATTCGGGGCTGAAATGATTATGAGCGCTCTCCTTCTTCTGTGAGGAAGACAGGATTTAATTGTTCATTAGAGAATCAATTGTACTTAAAGGAAAAGATATTTATAGAGGGGTATAATGGACTTTATGACCCAGCTCTAGTTATGAACTATTTTTGGAGGATCACACTATATGCAATTAGCTATATCAGTGGACACTAAGATTTCAGATTGTATAAACACGTCTACAGTTTTGAGAGTGCAGCCTCGGGTTTTTAGTGGGATAACTCCGAGGTTAATAATCGTGAAATATTAATTAAAGAGTTTTAATTAATATTACTAAGTATTATTGGAGCTCAAAACTGTAGGTCCACTAGATCCCCTTGCTAGCCCTTATGGTTGTTGGTAACGAGGGTCACAGTAGATTAATTGGATGGTCCAATTAATAGTGTTACGAAAGTAATGCGATTTAAATAAAAGATAATAATTAAATAATGTAATTATTTAATTAATTTAATATTTAATAAAATAATATAAATTATTAATTATTAATTATTAATTCTATTTATTAAATATGAGGTCATGTGATTAAATAATGAGTAGGACAAAAGAATCAAAAAGGATTAGGAATCCTATTTTGACTTAGTCATACCAAAATCCTAAAGAGGGACTATATAAGTATTATATAGCTAGAAAAAAAAAAACCTAACACACAAGATAAAAGAAAGAGAGTTCGGCTACCAAAGAGAGAAGGAAAGAGAAAAATGTTTTTTCTGACTCTCTCCTCTTTTGCAGGATTCGGCCGGTCGTAGGGAGATGAGATTCTTCTTCTGTTCATTTCACGTGACCTCCATCTCTTGTCGTGACATGTCCACACACGCGTTGTCAGACCGCGGATCATAGCTCGAAAGATCTGGTGGTAGATCGAGGAATCAGAAAAAGAAAATCAAGAAAAATGTGTGTAGTTTCATCGAATCTTTTTCTGCGTATATACAAGAACTCGTTCCTAATTGAAAAATAGTTTTTCAATTAAAAGAAAAATTTTGAAACCTAATTCCGCATGTTATACGATAATCAAATGTTTTCTAAAACTCCCTTCAATTGGTATAAGAGCCCTAAGTTCATGTATATATGCAAAAGAAAAAGAAAAAACTACATATTTCTTGTTTATTATTTTTCTTTTTGATTCTTAATCTTTGATATATTATTGTGTAGGCACAAATCTAGATTGTATGATTTGTTTTTATTATTATATGATTTGATTGTATAATTTTAAAAAGCGTAATTAGTCGTTAATTATATGGTGAATGGGTTATAGAATTTATTTTGTTTTTGGACCAATTGTTTATGGCAATGTTTTTTTTATTTTGCTATAATTTTTATTGTTATTCTTGTAATCGATCTGCCTTATGAAGAGTAGAAGAAGCGGATGATGCGAAGAAGAAACGAAAATAAAAAACTGCACGGCAGCGGCAGCGGCCACTCGAGCCCAGCAACAGTGCCCGCCCGTTGCTATCACATTTGCACTAGAGTTGCTTTTTGTGTTTTTTGCGGACGATTTTTTGCTGATTAATTTGGAAAAATATTATCAAATATTTTCTTAAAAAAGTACAGAAAATTGGAGCGAGAAACCATGGGCGAAACGACCCAAGAACGCGGGCAAATGCGTGACTGACGCGAGGCCGCGTGCACCTTGAGTGCGTGCGGCTACATTGCTGGCAACTGCACTTTCACATGCGCTAGGGTTGTTTAGAGTTTCGTCTTGACCTAGGGTGCGTGTTAAGGTAACACGTGGACCTCTGGAAAAGATGTTGACTTTTGACAAAAATCAAGTTTGACTTGATTAGGAAAACAAAGACAAGAAGAATTCAACTCGAAGAAGAACTCTTAAAGGCCAAAGAATGTCTTGAGAATACAATTGTAATTAGAGTTGTTTTAGTTAGATAACTCATGTCACTCGGTCAATTACGTATGCTTTATTTATTTTCATGTGATGATTATATGGATGTTAAAACATTGTCATACATATGAATGTCATTTAGATTAGGTATGCCTACACATGCATAAATAATAAATCATGCATAATTGTCATATTATATTGTTTTATTTTTAATGAGATTAAAATATTGTTTCATAAATGGCAATCGAATAATTGATTTAGTTTTTAGGTGTAAAAACTTAGTAATATCCATTAATTGACTAATTAACAAATTAAATAGTTTAATTAAAATGATTAGTTAGATTCTTTGTATTAATTAAGATTAATTAGATTAATTCCTTAATTAAAAAGAATCAAATAATGAGATTAGTTTTTATGAGTAAAAACTTGGTAATTTTCATTATATTAACTAATGCTATAATTAAAGAGTTTAATTATATTGATTAGTTAAATTCTTACATTAATTAAGATTAATAAGATTAATTACTTAATTAAAAAGAACCAAATAATGAGATTAGGTTTTAGGAGTAAAAACTTGGTAAATCTCATTAATAACTAATCTATATATTAAAGTGTTTAATTAGATCAGTTAGGTCCACATAATGTTAGATTTAATTTGATTAAAAACCAAAGATATAATTAGGCCAAATAATGTGATTTAGTTTTAATAGTTAAAATTTGGTAAATTTACATATAATTTCTAGTTTATTTAAATGGTTTATATAAATTAGAAATTGCATAATAAATTATATTTTAAATGTTAAAATTAAATAATTTATTAAAACTAGTAAAACTTAGATTTTATATTAGCCGTAAAATCTAAATAAAGACTAGAAACATAAAGTTTGAGAAACTCTTAATTTAAAGAAAATCCTAAACTACAAATAGTGAGTGGGAGAGGGATATATGATATTATATCCCGCAATCTCTATTGTTAGTTCAACACCGTGAGACTTGAATGGCGCCTCGTGACGGCTTTGCTTTCGTCCTCCCTACGAAGGGTATCCACAAGAGTCAATACTAAGGTTGACTTCCTAACGGATAGGTTTTCAGAATGTATTTTGGGACTGTCCTAGCCTACCTAGGCACTCTCAAGTTAGGTTCATGAATTCTGAAACGATGGGTCACACTCATAAAGGACTTAATTAAGATGTTAATTAAATGTCCTGACTAAACAAAAGCGATAGTTGGATAATATATGAATAAAGAGTTATTCTGGTGTGTTATCTAATTGAGAATGTCTCAATCTAAGATGCAAGGATTTGACCTAGCCTACCTAGGCACTTAGTTGTGGTATGATGGATTATCAGGGCATAGTAATTAATTTTAGAGATTTTTAGTTCATTAAAATATGCTTATGCATCATGTTTAATTTTATGCCGAACTATAGCAATTGATATGAATATATGAAATGAATGATATTAATTTAGATTTATGTCTTTAAATGTCAACATTATCTTCCGCATTATTATTTCCTCACAAATGAAAAATTAACCATGGATAACTAACTACGTGGAAACACAACGTGAATACAATCATGGTCTGCAAAGACCTTAAATTTGTGCTTACGGAGGAATGTCCTCCAAAGCTTATAACCAACGCAGGACGAGTTACCAAAGGTAAGACTAGCGAAGCAAATGTTGCTAAGCCATCCTCTTCTGGTTCAAAGAAGAGGAAGAGGTCTACTGGTAATGTAACATCCCTAATTTCAAATAAATATGAAAAGTATGATTGAATTAATCTTAAATATGTGAATACGAAATTCTTGAACGTGTAGGACCGGTAGCCTATCGATTAGCTTTACCATTGGAATTAGAAAAGATACATAATGTATTTCATGTATCTATGCTGAAGAGATACAGATCTGATCCATCTCATAGAGTTCAGACTGAAACTATTGAGATACAACCTGACTTGACATATGAGGAAGAACCAGTGGAGATTCTGGACAGAGAGCTTAAGAAACTCCGGAATAAGACAGTGCCATTAGTCAAGATTCTCTGGAGGAACCATAATGTAGAAGAAGCTACATGGGAAAGCGAAGAGATTATGAGACAGCAATATCCACAATTATTTGAATAAGGTAAATTTCGAGGACGAAATTTCTTAAGAGGGGAAGAATTGTAACATCCCTAATTTCAAATAAATATGAAAAATATGATTTAATTAATCTTAAATATGTGAATATGATATTTATGATTTGAGGGGTGGAAAATAATGCACGAAAAAAAGGGTGAAAACTTGGACAGTAAGCATCGCGACCAGTGCTCGTGGTAACTGCTCACGATGAAAATGGAGAAATTGGACCAGTAAGCACAGCGACCAGGATCGCGATCAATGCTCGCGGTAACTGCTCGTGGTAAAAGTGGTAAAATTCCACCAGTGAGCAATGCGACCGGGCGACGTGACCACCGCTTGCGGTACACGGTCGCGATGGCTCAAAAATTTGAAAAAAAAATAACACCGAGTGGCATGAAGCGGTGCCACTTAAAGGCAATAGAGTGAGCATAAGCTCACAAGTTGAAGCACATCATAAACCAGAGCAATCGAGATAGAGAAAGAAAAGAGAAGAGGAGAGAGAAAAAAAGAAGAAGAAGAAGGAGAGAAGAAGAAGAAGAAGAGAAGAATAAAAGAGGAAGAGAAGAAAAAAAAGAGAAGGAGGAAGAGTTCAGGTTTGATATACACGTATTTTTCAAATTTTCAGTTTTCCAGAAATTTTCAAAATTGTCGAATTTTAGAGTTTTTGAATTAGTTGAATTATATGGATTATAGATTATAGTTCAAGTTCGGTGTACACGTGTTTTTGAATTTTTCCTTTTTCCAGAATATTTCGAATTGATTTCATTTATTTTGAGTTATTTGGATTATATTGCTTACAGTTGATAGTTTGAAATTAATTCTGGGATGATTTGAATCGTGATTTATCGAAATATAGATTATATCTGAAATTTTGATTATAAATATTATTCGGAATTGATTTTAATACGTTTTGATGTTAGTACTGTTATGAAAATATATTGTTAAAAATGATTTTAATTATATAATAATTGTGAAATATACTGGAAAATGATTTTGGGGCATTTTGATTCGAAATGGAATTATGAAATACGTTTGAGTATATTTGGATTGATTTGATGTGATTATGGATTTAGAAATATATTCGTATATTTCCGTTATATTATATTTGATGAAATTTGAATTTAAAAAATATAGATATACCGATATGAATTGAAATTGAATACGTTGAAAATTGAATTCGATAATTCGGAAAGAAATGAAATATGTTGACATTGGATTTGAGAAAAAATATTTTGGCTCTAATGTGTATGAACATAGATATGGATATAGGAGGTTGACATGTCAATTGGGTTTCTGTCTAAACAGTACTGTGCCAATATATTCTGTTTGTACCACCCTTCTTAGGGTTCTGTCATGGGACATTTATAGCGGGTGATTCCGTTAGTGTTCCATTCTGATCTGATATTTGGCGGCTCGCCTGTTTGCGTCCGATGCCGAACAACCCGTAATCCAGTCCGATAACATATGTTTTGTATGTCAGGAGCCCAATTTGAAAACTGATTTGGTATATGAAAGTATTTGAGAAATTATGAAGAATTTGTCTGTTGATTGATTTTGGATATTATACTTGTTGAATTTATGATTTGATTTGATATGAGCTCCAATATATTGTTTATATATTTGTTACTTATATTTTCAATAAACATATAGAATTATTTGATATAGTATATTTGTATATACAATTTTGTGTATATCCACTAAGCAATATGCTTAGCGTGTTGAGTTTTCTCTCACGCAGGTAACAGAGGTTCCAAGGAAGACAAAGATAAAGAAGAGTAGAAACTGCAGAAGGAGAGTCCGGAGTCACATCGGTCCTAAATATATTTTGGTAGTCTTTTTGTATTAAATATATATGTTTTGATACAACATGCATATACAGAAAAATGTTTGTACATATTTAAAAGAACTTCCGCTGTGTAAATATTTTATTTTACGTTTATGTTATCTGAATATATATATATATATATTATCTGGTGATAAATTGGTTGGTAAGTCGCACTATATTTGGAAGGGTGCGCAAAAAAAAAAATTGATTTGAGAATTTGGAAGTTGATTTTATGAATTTTAACTGTAAACTGGTTTTAGGAAGTCAGAAAAATAGAGGAAACTCTGGCAAGATTTTCATAAATTTATTTAGACCACTTTCAAATATTTTAAATATAGTTTTAAATTATGGTTATTAACAGTGAAAGTTAGATTTTAGTATATAGTAGCGCTCCCTGATTCAGTCCGAGCGATTTGGGTCAGGGGGTGTTACAGGTAAAGTAAGTCTAAGCCCAAGATATAGAGCACCACGACTGACTAGGAAAAAGTAAAAAGTTTCCATTGCAATGAGATTAGTCATTAGAAGAGGAACTATCTACGGTACTTCAAGGAGCTTTCCAATAGGAACAAAGTGAAAAGTAAATCAGATTTACTTATCAAATCTTATTTAGTGGAAGATGATTCTTCACCTTGAATAGTTGATTCAGGGGCCACTAACTAGTTTTGTTCTTCTTTACATTGGAATGATTCTTGGACAAAAGCTAGAGGAGGAGTCCTTCACAATGCGTATTGGAACAGGGGATAACGTTTCAAATAAATAATTATTTTCTTTTATTGAACAATATCTATTTCATTATGGATTTACAAGGAATTTAGTTTCTGTATCCATATTACTTGAAAGAGTTTCATAAGGTTTCTTTTAATGATAAATCAGTTATCATTTCAAGAAATAGAATGAATATTTGTTCTTATACGATAGAAAATAAATTGTATGTTTTAAGACCATTAATTCTTACAACACCGCTTAATACTGAATTGTTTAAAGTTGAAAAACCTAAAACAAACGACAAAAGATTTCTCCAAATGATGACACGTATATATGGCATCTAAGACTTGGACATATAAATCTTGATAGGATAAACAGACTAGTAAAAAGCGAATCTTTAAGTCAGTTAGAGATCGACACCTTACCTGTTTGTGAACTTGTCTGAAGGTTAAGATGACCAAGAGATCTTTTACAGGAAAAGGGATTAAAGCCACGCAACCACTTAAGCTTATACATTCAGACATCTGCGGACCTATGAGTGTTAGAGCTAGAGGTGGTTATGAGTATTATATCACATTTATTGACGACTACTTTAGATACACGTATGTTTACCTAATGCAACATAAGTCGGAAACCTTTGAAAGGTTCAAAGAATTTCAAGCTGAAGTTAAAAATCAATTAGGTAAAACAATCAAAGCCCTGCGATCGGATTGTGGGGATGAGTATCTCGAGTAAGAATTTGAAGAATACATGGTTGAGCATGGGATAATGTTGATCGGTCATTTATTATCATATATTTACGGCCCTTGGATCGACTCTTTTGATTGTCTTCTTAAGTATTTTTGGTACTTTTGATGTCTTTGTTAAGCGTGTGCAGGTTTTAGGTGTTCCTTTTGGAGCGATGTGAAGAATGGAATTTTCGGTCCAAAACCGTGTTTTTTGGCAGGGAGCAGTGCAACTAGCCATCGCGACCGCTGGTCGTGCTACGCTGATCGCGATGAAAGAAGAGAAATATGGCAGGGAGCATGGCGACCAGCCATCGCGAGCTATGGTTGCGCTGAGACGGTCGCGCTGGAAAAGAAGAATTCTGGCAGAGAGCATGGCGACCAGCCATCGCTAGGGCTGGTCGCGCTAAGGCTATCGCGCTGGATGTTGAGTAATTGTGCAGTGAGTACCATGAGCAGCTATCGCAATCGCTGATTGCGGTGCCCCATCGCGGTGATGTGAAAGAGAGTAATCCAGAGAGCATGGCTACCAAGCCATCGTGACCGCTGGTCGCAGTGGCTGGTCGCGGCAGCACAATTCTAGCAACTCTAGTGTGCTGCTATAAATAAAAAGAGGGAGAGAGAGAAAGGGGATCCATAATTTTCAGAGAACACAAGAAAGAGATAGAGAAGGAGGAAGAAGAAGAGAGAAGAAGGTCTAGGAGACTAGCCAACCGATCGATTCTCTGGACTACTTCAATCGCTCTTAGGATTCGGATTTGTGCATTGAGAAGCTCTACCGAATCGGTTTCTACGAAAGTCAAGCCATTTGGAGTTTTTCTATCACACTCTTTCCTTTAATTTTATGTTATTTATGTTATTCTTGATTACTAATATTATGTATTCTTATTTCTTAGTTATGAACTAAATTCCTACACTAGGGATGATGATGAAACTTACTATGAATTTTGATTGAGACTAATAAATGCTTGGATGATTTGAGTTATATGATTAAGTGTTGATTTAATGTTTTATTGATTATATATTGATTGATCACCAATATTCAATAACTTGTTGTTGTGGATTAAGTACCGAAAGGAAACGCCCACCACATGTTCGATAAATTGATACAATAGCCTAGGAACCAAATAGAGATATATTGGTGTAGGTTGTGTGATCTAATATGTTTCCATGTTTATTGCATTCTCGTATATTTGACATTCATCGAGAGATAGGGCGTTAGGATATGTTGAATAGGTTCGATTTACCTTGAAAGAGGATTTCGAATAAATAGATAACATGATCATCAATCATTAGCTTAAACATTTATGCATAATTGTCTCATATCATTAGGATTAGTTAGTGAAGTCGGATTTCCTAGTTCCCATCACCATTGATAAAAATATCTTTTAATTTCAAGTTTATAGACCATTTAGATATTAAGTTACAAATCACAACCATTAAATTAGTTTTCTAGATAGTGTTAGATTTGGTTAATTTCAATATTCAACCTCTAAACATCCTCGTGGGAACGATATTCGGAACTCATAAATTATATATTACTTGTACCAACCCCGTATACTTGCGGGTACACAAAAGGCGTAACAAGTTTTTGGCACCGTTGTTGGGGAACGGTTTAGTCATAGTTGATATTGATACCGACTTAGTCTAGTACTAATCTGGAAATTTTCTTTATTTTATTTGAATTCTTTTTACACTTGTTTTCTTACTTGTTTGATCCTTTGTTTTTGCAGGAAATTCCATCTGTGTATGAGACATACGAGACGCACTAATTTAGAGCCTGTCGAAGCCCTTAACCTAGAAATCAAACGAACGCTTATTCAGAGAGTAAGGCAAGTAAGACAGCAAGTTACTATAGAAGACCAAGCGCAGCAACAAGTAAATCCAGAGATTGCTAAGGCATTGCGAGATTATGCCATTCTTACCATGGTGGGAAATCAGTCGAGCATTCGATGACCTCCAGTTGCAGCAAACAATTTTGAAATCAAATCTGCAATCATCCAAATGATTTAGAATACTGTTCAGTTTGGGGGTATGCCAATCGATGATCCCAATAGCCATCTGGAATGATTCCTGTAAATATGTGACACCTTCAAGCAGAATGGAGTGTCTGACGATGCGATGTGTCTGCGAATATTTCCCTTCTCATTGAGGGACAGAGCTAAGTTATGGTTGAATTCACTGCCGCCGAATACCTTCACAGCATGGGAAGGCCTAGCTCAAGCTTTCCTTGCCAGGTATTTTCCACCAGGAAAAACAGCAAAGCTCAGAAACGATATCACTCAATTCGTGCAATTTGAGACAGAATCGTTATATGACGTTTGGGAGAGATACAAGGATTCATTGAGAAAGTGCTCGCATCATGGTTTACCTTATTGGCTTGTAGTGCAGACATTTTATAATGATCTCACACAACAAAACCGTAGCATGTTAGATGCAGCCGCTCAAGGTGCTTTAATGAGCAAGCCAACTGAAATCGCTTCATGATTTAATTGAGGAAATGTCCACAAACAGCTATCGGGCAAATGAGATAGCAGTTCATAGAAAAACAGGAGGTTCAGCAACAGCTTTCGAAGTAAATTCTATTCAGTTAGTGACTCTAGGATGTGACATGTGTGGAGGACCGCACATTAGTACAGAGTGCATGATGGGTAATTCTTTTGCAGGTAGTAGCAGTGCAGAACAAGTACAATACGTGCAGAACTTCAACAAACCATACAACAATCCCTACTCAAACACCTACAATCCTGGCTGGAGAAATCATCCAAATTTCTCGTAGAGTAATCAATAGCAGAACAACAATGTGAAGCCCATTTCGCCTGGTTTTCAGAATCAAGGGAATTTTCAAGGGAATCAAGGATCCAATCAGTAAGAGAGGAAACCTAGCCTTAGAAGACATACTGGTCAAGTTCATGACAAAGATTAATTCCAGGATGGACGGTTAAGACACAACAATGAAGAAGATGGATGTGAAGATTGACCATGTAGCATAGCAAAATCAAGCCGCCATTCAGAAGTTTGAAGTACAGATTGGCCAGATAGCTAGAGAGACACAGAATAGAGCTCAGGGCACATTACCCAGCAATACTGAAGTCAATCCCAAATAGTAGTGTAAGGCAATCACTTTGAGGAGTGGGAAACAAGTAGACAACACTGTAGGAAGAGATCACTCACAGCAAGAGGTTGAATTGAATGAAGCAAGAATCGAATCATCTTCCACTTCGCCAGTTCGTCATAATGAAAAGAGTGATGAACTACCTCCGCCGGTCCAAGAAGTCAAGGGTTATGTGCCACCTGTACCTTTCCCTCAAAGGTTGAAATATTTAAGAAACTTCACATTAATATTCCTTTTGCAGAGGCCTTAGCTCAAATGCCATCTTATGTGAAGTTCTTAAAGGAAATTCTGTCAAAGAAAAGGAGACTTGAAGATCATGAAATCGTCGCCTTGACTGAAGAGTGCAGCGCCATTATTTAGAATAAATTGCCTCAAAAACTAAAAGATCCATGGAGTTTTACTATTCCTTGCACTATAGGAAATTCAGAATTTGTTAAAGTATTATGTAATTTAGGTGCTAGCATTAACTTGATGCCTTTTTCTATTTTCAGGAAACTAGGTTTAGGCGAAGTGAAGCCTACGAGTGTAACACTCCAATTGGCAGACCGTTCTATCAAATATCCCTATGGAGTGATTGAAGACGTGTTAGTCAAGGTTGACAAGTTCTATTTCCCTGTGGATTTCATCGTGCTTGAAATAGAGGAAGATGTTGATATTCCTCTCATATTATGGAGACCATTCTTAGCAACCGGAGGAGCATTAATAAATTTGCAGCAAGGGAAATTGACGTTGCGAGTAGGTAGTGAAGAGGCGGCTTTCAATGTGTTCAAGGCCACCAAATTTGCAACAACCGCAAACACTTGCCTTAGAGTTGATGCAGTCGACTCTTTAGTTGAAGAGGTTTTTCATAAAAGTAATCTCGAAGAGCCACTGGAGGCTTGTTTGACCCACGGAGCGATAAAAAAAGACGAAAATGACAACATAGCTGAATATGCTTTCCATCTTGATTCAGCAGCCCCTATGCCATACGGGAGCAAGAGATATTTTGAAGAATTAGGCAACAGGAAGCCTAAAATACCACCTTCAATCGAGAAGCCTCCTCAACTTGAATTGAAGTAGTTACCTGAGCATTTGAGATATGCTTATTTGGGGGAATCTGACTCCCCCCCAGTCATAATTTCAGCTACTTTAAATGAGGGAGAGTAGGAGAAACTTCTGAGAGTGCTGCGGCAGCACAAGACAGCATTAAGGTGGACCATCTCCGACACAAAGGGAATCAGCCCTACCATGTGCATGCACAAAATCCTGATGGAGGATAATTCAAGACTTCAATAGAATATCAATACAGGCTGAATCCGATTATAAAAGAGGTAGTCCGAGCAGAGATCCTCAAATTACTAGATGACGGAATCATATACCCTATCTCATACAGTTCATAGGTGAGTCTGGTGCAAGTAGTGCCAAAAAAAGGGGGATTACGGTAGTGAAGAATGAAAATAATGAATTGATTCCCATCAGAACAGTCACAGGTTAGAGAGTGTGCATCGATTACAGGAAGCTGAACACTGCGATGAGAAAAGATCACTTCCCGCTTCCGTTTATTGATCAAATGTTAGAGAGACTGGCAGGGCACGCGTACTATTGTTTCCTGGATGGTTACTCAGGTTACAATCAGATACCTATTGCACTTGAAGATCAGGAGAAAACAACATTCACCTGCCCTTATGGTACTTTTGCCTACAGAAGAATGCCGTTTGGCCTTTGTAATGCACCAGCGACCTTTCAGTGATGTATGATGGCTATTTTTTCTGATATGGTCGAGCATTTCATTGAAATATTCATGGATGATTTTTCTGTGTTTGGTTCGTCTTTTGATGTTTGTTTGGCCAATTTGGCCTTAGTACTTAAAAGATGTGAAGAGACGAATCTAGTACTCAATTGGGAGAAATGTCACTTCATGATAAAGGAAGGCATTGTCTTAGGTCATAGAATTTCATCAACAGGGATTGAGGTGGATAGGGCAAAAATAGAAGTCATTGAAAACTTACCACCGCCTACATCCGTAAGAGGAATCAGCAGTTTTCTGGGCTACGCCGATTTCTATCGCCGGTTCATTAAAGATTTCTCCAAGATTATCAAGCCCCTCTGCAACCCTTTGTCAAAAGAAGTAGCATTTGAGTTTACTGTTGGTTCTATTTTTTGATAAAAAATAGACCTTCACTAATACCTTTATTCACCTACTTGTGTTCCATTCTCGAGTAATTATCGGTTGTTTTTAATGTTTTTCTTTAGTGCGCAGGTTTAGGGACCCAAGTGATCATTTTATATATTTTTGGGGAAAAAATATAATTTTAGTAACTTGGTAATTAGGGCCTTTGTGGAAGCATCTCCGAATTCTGGGCCAAAACTGTAATTTTAAAAACTTTCACCAATTTAAGTGAAACGGTGCGTTTTACACCAAAGGAAATGGGCTTTAGTGGAACGGCGACGTTTTGGCACCAAAGAGCTTGTGCAAAACGACGCCGTTTTGATGTTAGAAAAGAAAAAAACAATAAAAACCAGTAGTTCGCTTGCGCGTGGAGAAGAAAAGCACCAGTGTGCATGGCGACTTCAACGCGACCAGTGTCCTCGCGCCCGTCCTCGCGATGAAGATGAACCAGTAGACTAGAGAGCATGGCGAGGAAGACCGCGACCCAGCCCAGCTTGTGGTGCAGAAACCAAGCTGACCAGTGAGTAACGCGAGGACCAGTGCGACCCAGCCTTGCTCGCCTGTATGCTCGCGCTGAAGAAAGTCCAACCAGACCAGTAGGCACCGCGACCGCTGGTCGTGGTGGTGGTTGCGGTGGCTAAAAATCAGCAGCCCTAGCTGCCACTATAAGAAGAAAACGCAGCAGCTCATGAGGAGGGGAGAGAGTTCGGTCCAGTTGGGTTCCAACAGCCACCAAGCTGCCTCCAAAGCTCTTTTCTTCCACCTTTCATCATCCACAATACACCAACTTCATCACCAATCATCAACACAAAATTAGTTCACGATTTTCATCGAATATTCATCAAAAGAAGTTCATACCGGAAACGCGCGGATTTTGACTCTCGACATCTTCGAATGGGTTGTATTGCATCCTTAATCTTACCTTGTTTTTATTTGATTGAATGAGTAGCTAGTTGTTGTGTTAGGTGATTTTCGGAACTATAAACGGATTTTGTAAGTTATTGATTATGAATATATTGTTATATTATTTCATGATATTATGTGCTTAATAATAATCAATATGTTTTCCATTTCCGTGATTGGGACCGTGTGACCACGTAGCATTATCTTCCATTTAATCCGTCTCGCTTTATATCATTGTTTTAGTTGTAAATATTTGATTATGAACTAAATTTGTAAGTTAGGGTTTTGATGGATCTTATTCTATGATGAATGAATGAATTGATTGTTTAATTTGTTGTGGTTGATTATTATGTTGTTGAGTGGTATTATTGTGCTCAATGCTTTTGGATGTGAAGGCCTACATTTAGATGATAAATTGGTTGTGTGTTATTTACCTGAGAGGAGACGCACACAACGTGCTCGATGTAATGTCCACCACAAGTAGAATTAGATAGAGATATACTAATTTGCTTGTGTGATCATATAGGGTGTTTATTGTGACTAATGCATTTTCATGCACTTGGATATACCATCGAGAGATAGGATATTAGTGTATGTGGAATAAGTCCGATTTACCTCGAGAGGGGACTTTGGATAATTTAGATAAACACGATCATCAACATGAATAATTAAACTACAACAATGTGCTTTCATGAAATTCAATTGGATGGATTAGGTGAATTCAAATACCCTAGCTCATCTCTCAATTTGGTTGTTTATTTTACGTTTTATGTTTGTTAGTTTTATCTTTCGTTATCTTATTTCAAACCATTTTGAATTACCCAAATAGAAATAGACTTGGTTAATTTTAGTATTCAATACCTAAATATCCCTATGGAGACGATAATTTACTCATCATTTTATTACTTGTGCCGACCCCGTATACTTGCGGGTATAAAAAGGCGTAACATTTACAGAAGAATGTCATATTGCATTCCAGAAGCTGAAAAAGGAGCTCATTTCCGCACCGATCATCACAGCCCCTAATTGGGATTTACCATTCGAATTGATGTGTGATGAGAGTGATTTTGCTGTGGGAGCAGTCTTGGGTCAGAGAATAGACAAACGCCTTCATGTTGTCTATTATGCGAGTCGTACTTTGACAGATGCTCAAATCAACTACGCAACCACATAAAAGGAGCTGTTGGCAATTGTGTTTGCCTTCGAGAAATTCAGGTCATATTTGGTGGGGGCCAAAGTGATTGTGTATACTGATTACTCAGCGATCAAATATCTCATGTCAAAGAAAGATGCCAAGCCGAGACTCATCCGATGGGTCTTGCTACTTTAAGAATTCGACCTGGAGATCAAGGACAAGAAAGGAATAGAAAACTTAGTGGCAGACCATCTATCTCGGCTAGAACGCAGCTGCAATGAAGAGAAGGTAAGCACTCCTATTGATGATTCGTTTCCTGATGAACAACTCTTTGTTTTGCAGGCTCTTATGACCCAATGGTATGTTGATTTTGTGAACTACTTGGTGAGCGAGATCGTTCCTCCAGACTTGACTTATCATCAGAGGAGGAAGTTCTTCGCCAACGTGAAAAACTACATGTGGGAGGAACCATACTTGTTCAAGTATTGTTCAGATGGTATAATTAGGTGTTGTGTACCAAAAACTGAAATCAGAGATATCCTCCTACATTGCCACAGTTTGGAGTATGGAGAGCACTTCAGCGCTTCAAAGACAGCCACAAAAGTTCTTCAGTCAGGCTTCTATTGGCCATCAATATTTTAGGGCACCCGCCGCTTCATTGACTCATGTGATAAGTGTCAGAGGATGGGCAATATCAGCCGCTGGAACCAAATGCCTCTAAATCCCATCCTAGAGGTCGAGCTATTTGACTTATGAGGGATTAATTTCATAGGACCATTTTCCATGTCTTTCAACAACCAGTACATTCTGGTGGCAGTCGATTATGTCTCAAAATGGGTGGAAGCCATAGCCACTCTGACCAATGATGCGAAGCTAGTGTTGAACTTTTTCAAGAAAAATATTTTTTGTAGGTTTGGAACACCGCGAGCAGTCATCAGTGATGGAGGTTCGCATTTCTGCAACCGGCAATTTGAAGCGCTGCTCAAAAGGTATGGAGTTACTCACCGTATCACCACACCGTACCACCCTCAGATAAGTGGACAGGTGGAAATTTCAAATAGGCAGATCAAGCAAATCCTGGAGAAAATGGTGTAATAGCTCCATAAAAGATTGGTCGGTCCGGCTAGACGATGTATTATGGGCTTATCGAACAGTTTTCAAAACCCCTATTGGGATGTCTCCCTATAGGTTGGTTTATGAGAAATCGTGTCATCTACCAGTAGAACTTCAGCACAAGGCTTATTGGGCAACAAAGGCGCTTAATTTTGATATGCAACTAGCAGGTGAGAAGCGTCTTTTGCAGCTGAACGAGTTAGAAGAGTTCCGGTTGGATGCATATGAGAACGCACGAATCTACAAAGAGCGCACCAAAAGATGGCATGACAAGCATATTGTGCGGAGAGAGTTTGAGGTGGGGCAGAAAGTTCTTCTATTCAACTCTTGCCTACGACTCTTCCTAGGAAAGTTGAAGTCACGATGGTCCGGACCATTCAAGATCGTGAAAGTGTATCCACATGGGCTGTGGATATTAAGAACCCGAGTGGAGCAACGTTCAAGGTCAATGGGCAATGACTGAAGCTATACATTGATGAAGCTGCCATTCCACCCAAAACCTCGGTGGCGTTGCTAAATTCCACGTGACAGGGCATTCAGTCAAGCTATGACTATAAACAAGCGCTTCTTGGGAGGCAACCCAAGTTCTCAAATTTTTGGAACTGTTTTGAATTTGGTTTAAGTTATTTTGATTCTATTGTTTTCGTTGTGTGATTCTTAGTTTTAGTTTTTCTGGTTTTCTTTTCATTTGTGTTTGATTTGGTGTGTTTTAGTGTTTATTAATTTAGTTTGTTCATTTTTAGTTGATTTTTTCCTTTTGTTCAATTTTTCTTGTCAGGTGCTAGAAAATGGAGGTTTTCAAGCTCATCACAGTGAGTAACGCGACCAGGCGTCATGACCTATAGTCGCAGTGAGCGGTCGCGATGCTCACTACAAGACAAATAAAAAAGAAGGCCAGCAGTCATGGCGAGCAGACCAATGCGACCTATGGTTGCGACGGTGACTCGTGATGCACCCTCACTTATCCAAACGATGGTGTTTCAAGGAAAAAAAAGAGGCACCGCGACCGCGTAGCGCGACTCGTGCTCGCCGGTGAGCTGTCGCAATGATGAATTGGGATTTAAATCCCTAGCGTGCGTAATAGATCTCTCCCTCACACTCACTCATGACGAAATGTTTATCCCAAATCCCTCAACTCTCCTCCACATCACGGTATGTTTGATCTAAGTTTACAAGGTATTTGATTTCTTCTCATTTCATTTAGGTTGTAGAATAGCATTTTGGATTTTGTGAGTTGAATTGAATTTGATTTAGTGCCTAAGATTGTTTGTGGATTATGGTTTGTCTATTAGCATTTTTTATTGGGTTTTTGGTGAGTGAGGAGTTGAGGAACGTGGCAGATGTTTGTTGAAGTGTTAGTGGTGTTTGTTGTGTTCTTTTCTGCATTCATTTGGTGTTGGTATATTGTGTAGAGTGTGGTGGTGATGCCGAGGCTAAAGCGGTTCAACGAAGAGTTTCCCAATCATTTTGCTTCGTGTTCTTCCAAGGGTAAGGGAAAGTAGAAGCAGAAGGGTTCAAAAAAGGCCAAAATTCCTGAAAAGGAAGCCGAGGCATGTGGGTGATCCGAACCCTGAGTTCCCCGCCCGATTGAAGGCTCAGTACGGGAGGCCGCTTCTCCTAGAGCGAGGGATTAATGTGGAGGAGTTGGCCACATCCGTTCTCCCCACCCATATTGACCAACAGGTTTGGGGGAACTTTAAACGGATGCCTAATAGGGCAAATGAGAGTGTGGTCCGTGAATTTTATGCAGCAATGTACCCGCCTCATTTCCATAATCATGGCATGGTTCAAGTGAGAGGAGTTCAAATCAGGATCACTCCAGAAGTGATCAATTCCCAATTTGGCACCATTCCCCAGCCAGCTCTCCGCCTCGGTAATCCTGAGCTCCCTTTGTTTTCAGACCATACCGGAATTAGCCGGGAGTTTGCGGATGTTAGGAGAAAGAGTTTGGTATGATGGCACTGCTCCTATCAAACACCATGAGCTTCATATCGATGCAGCTTTCTGGCAGATCTTCTCAAATTTTTCCCTGCGACCAGTCCAGCATCGCACGACCCTTATCATGGAAATCGCCCGGTTGGTGCACTATATCCGGAGTGGTATAGCTTTAGATGTTGGGGTCCTGATCAGAGATGAGATATGCCATGCGGGTCGCCGCTTGCGGGGTGTGCTACCATTTTCGGGTTTGATCAAGCACATTTGTGCTTCTCATGGCATTGATGTGTATGCTGCAGACGAGCAACAGCACCTCCGCTCGCCTTTACAGAATTTGAACAAAGTGACATATAATGATTTGGCCAAGCGACGAGGGATGCCACGACTTGGAGAGCCGGAGCGTTAGCCTGTAAACGGGGATGAGGATATAGAGGACATATTGGCTGCAATTGACGACTTTTATAAGAGTGACGACGCCGATCAGGCTGCCCCTAGAATACCTACCAGGGCAACTAGAGGAACTGCATCAGGCAAGTTCACGGGCACGGTTTGAGGGAGCAGCTAAGGGCTCTTAGTGAGGCCAGGCTTTGGGTGCTTTGGAGGATATCCAGAGACGGATGGCGGAGATGCAGCAGCATTTTGACCAGCGGATGGATAGGCAGGATGCAGCCATCGATGATTTAAGTTAGGGGCTCCAGACTGTCACTTCAGAATTGCAGAGAAGGGGCCTAACTTATCTTTTGCTTGTCTTCAAGCAAATCGGAACATACCACGACTAAAAGCAAAGACAAAAATAACTAAAACTAATCAACAAAAACGAACTAAGCTATATCCATTTTCGTAGGATGCAACGATGGCACTTAGCACGTGTCACAAGCCTTTAAACCCCTAGGTGGCCCTAGTGGACGAGTGATAGTCTCGTGAGGGTTTACCAGCTACGATACCCACAAACGTCCTAAGCTAACCACATACATAGCTCAACATCAAATTAAATATATACACAAATGCAAAGGTATAAGAATAGCACAAAATCAGAAATCCAAAATGCTGTCAATAAGTCTAATACACCATATATCATACAGGACACTGACATGCAACGCATTTATAATTGTGACACCTTCCATATCAATAAACCGCTGATATAATTCGCCTCGACTCTAGTCTCACAAGTTTTCACTCAATAGCACTCAGAACCTAGGCAATCACACTTTCAACTGCATACGACTGGAATTAACGAGCAAAGAATTTCAAAATATGTCGTATGCATCAATAATTAGAAAGAACGCACAGATTAAGCAAAGGATCTCATGAAAGATATCAAATGTTAAGAACGGAAAAATCAATATACATACATGTCAAATATTACAATTAAGTTTCCTAAGGAGATCAACAGGTCTTTAAATGGTTGTAATGGGGCTTAGGGTGATTGGCTCAAAAAGAACGGAAATCGGGTTCAACTCACTTGGAAACCTATTGAGAGACTTTTTAAAATTTTCAATTCGTGCAATTTCTCTCACGATTACCAAATTTGCTCAACTTTTCTTCCCTTCTTCTTCTATACCTTTCTCCTTCAACCTCTTTTTCAATCCTTTTTCAATTTTTACTTTGTACATTTCACTCCTTTTTCTCATTTTAGCCAACTCTTTTTATTTTATTCATTATTTTTAATGTTGGCTATTCTCTTTTTCTGCACATTTCCCCCATCCTTTTCATATTTTTAGCTCCACTCCTCTTTCTCACTCAACACGTACACATTTTTCTTTTAATTGTCTCTAGTTTCCAAGCGTCAAAGGTAACGTTTTACAATTTCGGTTAGGATTTTTAGATATGTAGGTCATACAATAAAAGGCTAATATGCGAGTGTTTGGCCGTGAATGGGATAGGGAGCACGCAATTACGGATAGGAAATCAAGCTATTTAGGAATTTACACACAATGCCTGGATCATATCTCCAAAATCTACTCAATTGAACATTCAAAACATATATACAAGATTTTCATAATGCAGTTCATTAACATCCAATGCAAATCTATAAAGATCAATCTAATGACAATAAAGCTCAAGAAAGTGTATAAGAGTAGAAACAAGAATTCCCTCAGAATAAATACGCAATAATCTCAAAATCTCACTAAGGGTAGTCTCCACTATTAATCAGAGCTATTGATTGAAAGTTGTCACATATTACAATGCAAAGACGTCAGACCTATATGTTTAGATGTAAAAACCCTATCGGCATTATTCCAAATAACAACTTTGTACACTCAAATGACCTAAGTATTTACATATTATTACTCAATTATCTGTAAAGCATGCATATGGTTTCGCTATCCTAACACAAACACAACAAAACAAGAAAATACAATAAAAGACTCAAAAACTGGTGTACGTGGCATTGTTATACCTAAGTCTTCCAAACGCATTGCGTATGAGAAATGTCTAGGTTTCCAGCCTATATACACCAATCAGACGCACAAACACACAAACACCAAACAATACCCCCAAACTTAAAATAAATATTGTCCTCAATGTTTTACACCTTACGTACGAGGAAAAGGGGCTTATAAAGAAATAAAAAAAAACTAAAGACTAGAAATAAAAACTAAAAACAAAAATAAATAAGACACAAAAACAAAAACGCACAAAACAAATGAACACAAAACAACAGTCCTAATATCCACAACTAACAACCCTAGATATCCACAACTAACAAATCTAAATAGACACACAAAAACAAACAAAAACAAAATCAAAGAAATCAAACACTTCAAAAATATGTACATCCAACCAAACTTCCCCCGAACTTCAAAATTTTCAACACAAGGCACAACACTTCAAAAGGTTCATGGGAAATAGTTACTAAACACTAGAAAAATTTAAACAAAAAAATCAAAATAAAATAAAAGAAAAATAATGTACAAGTTTTTACCTCATCGTTTGAGCTTTCGCCCACCTGCCCCATGATTGGTATCTCCTCATCAACTTACCGCACCATCCTAACCAAATGACTGGAAGAGAAGACGACTCTCCCAGCACTGCATACCTCGAATGTGAAGGTATCTCTTTACGGCCCAAGTGCGGGTTCTGCTCAAAAGGCGGAGGCAGTTTGGGCTTCCCTTCTCCGAGGCCTACAAAAACGTATGTATCTTGGTATCTTTCTTCTTTCACAGTGGCGCTATGGACTAGACATAACTCAAGTGGCTCTGGAAGGGTAGATGTATCATCTTCATGCAACAAACTCTTGCTCCCTTCCATATCTACTTGATCCACCTAAATCTGATGCTCAATTTGCTCTTCGATTTCCACGGCCGTTTCATTGCATTGCACCATAGGATATGGTTCATGCTCTTGCCATTGGATCTTTGTAGCTAATTGGCCGATTTGAATCTCCAAGCGTTGGGTAGCTGCTTGAGTATGTTGAGCAACTTGATCAAGTTTACCTTCCAGCTTCTTCTAGGCCTCATCTTAGGAATCCATTCTTTCATCCAGCTTTATCATGAATTTAATAATCATGTCTTCCAAAGCTGCATCTTTTTCCTGCTGTTCCTGGATTTCCATCTTTGTCACGTAATCGACAAGCATGTCTTCCAGTCTTGACCCATTTTCTTATTGGTTGCTCCATGAATAGCTAGCATGATTGCTACACCCAGGATTGTACGAACTCATGTAGGGGTTATTCTGTTGATAATGTACATAGCCCTCATACTGCATTTGCTCAGAACGGCTCTCAGCAAACGGATTGCCCACCTGACAATCAGTACTCACATGTGGCCCCCACATAAGAAACAACCCAAAGGTGCTTCGTAGTCTCTAGTCGCCACTTCCTCTATAAGCTCCTGCGCCTCATACCAAGAATACATTTTCTGCACAGAAAAAGAAAAACAAAACTAATAAAAATAAAATATATACAAATCCAAAGTAGCTATAGACCTAATCGGTATTAATATCAACATAACTAAAATATCCCCGGCAACGGCGCAAAAAACTTGACATGACTTTTTGTACCCGCAAGTATACGGGGTCGGCACAACTAATAAAATGATGAGTAAATTATCGTCTCCACAGGGATATTTAGGCGTTGAGTACTAAAATTAACCAAGCCTATTTCTATTTGGATAATCGAAAGATTTTAATAGATCGAATTGAAAGATAAAAATATAAAAACGTAAAAGTAAAGCAAACAACCAATATGAGAGATTAGTTAGGGTATTTGAATTCACCTATTCCATCCAATTGAATTTCATGAGAGCACATTGTTATAGTTTAATTATTCATGTTGATGACCGTGTTTATCTAAATTATCCAAAGTCCCCTCTCGATGTAAATCGGACCTATTCCACATACACTAATATCCTATCTCTCGATGGTATATCCAAGTGCATGAGAATGCATTAGTCACAATAAACACCCTATGTGATCACACAAGCAAATTAGTATATCTCTATCTAATTCTACTTGAGGTGGACATTATATCGAGCACGTGGTGGGCGTCTCCTCTCGGTACATAACACACAACCAATTTATCATCTAAATGTAGGCCTTCACATTCAAAAGCATTAAGCACAATAATACCACTCAACAACATAATAATCAACCACAACAAATTAAACAATCAATTCATTCAATCATCATAGAATAAGATCCATCAAAACCCTAACTTACAAATTTAGTTCATAATCAAAGATTTACAACTAAACATGTTTTCCAATTAATAAAGAGAGTTACAAGCATGAAAATAAAGAAGGAAAGGGATAGAAAAACTCTAGGTGTGATGAACTTTCGTCCTCCTCCTCATTGGGAATTTGTCTAGCTTCCACTTTCTCCAAATCCAAGCTTAATGGTGAGATTTTGGCTTAAGGATTGAATCCAATCCCTCTTGGTTTCAAGGTGATCTTCTTCTCCCCTCTTTGCCTCTTCTCTTCTCTCTTGGTCTCCTCTTGGTCCTCTCCTTAGAGCCCTAGCTGAATCCCCTCTCTTTAGAGCCCTTTTTCTACTTATAGACATTGGAAATAAGGTTTCTTGCGTCGCCATCGCGACCGTGGGTTGCTACCGCTGGTCGTGGCACTGTGCTCACGGTGCTTACTGCCAAAAAATTGATGTTTCATCGCGACCGGCGTATCGCGACCTATGGTCGCGGTACCAGGTCGCGGTGCTCACTGGTCCAAATTTCAAGATTGCGCACTGTTACGCAAATGACCATAACTTCCTCTAGAAAACTCCAAATCACGAACCGTAAAATGTATTGGAAAGTAGACATCTATATATTTCCATACATATAAAGCTTGAAACCCAGTTCATCCTCTGGAATTTATGACGGCCTCCGAAACATGACTTGTGAATTAACTCTCGACATGAAAGTCGTGAGTCTGCGCACTGTTGTGAAAATGAGCATAACTTTCTCTAGACAACTCGGAATCATGAACCGTAAAATTTGCCGAAAAGCAGACATCGTGACCTTTCCAAAAATATAAGGCACTCAACCCAGTTCATCGTGTAGAATTTATGGCAGCCTCCAAACGATGACAGCTGTGCACTCCCAAATCTTCAATTTAATCCACCAAAACTCTTCAATTACGCACAAAACCTTATTACCTGTATACTAGAGGAAAACACATCAAAAGCACCAAAAATACTCAAGAATACAATTAAAAGATATGGTTTAAGGGTTATAAATATATGAAAATAAATTACCGATCAGCAGCCATCGATGATTTAAGTCAGGGGCTCCAGACTGTCACTTCAGAATTGCAGAGAAGGGGCCTTACTGTGTAGTCATTTATCCGTAGGCTTTCGAGAGCTTCGAGTCACTCTTCTCCACTGCCACCAACCACATGATTTCTCTGTGTTATTTTTGTCTTTTGTGTTTTATTTTTTTGTCTCTTTTGTTGTGTTGAACTTTTATTATCTTCAATTATGTATTTGTACTGCTATATTTATATTATGCTTATTTCTTTGTTACTTTGGTCTCCTTTTACTTTACTTTTAAACATTGGGGACAATGTTTGAGTTAGGTTTGGGGGTGTTTTTGTCTTTTTTGTGTTATGTTGTTTTGTTGGTGTATATAGGCTAGACACCTAGACTTTCCTCATACGCACTGCATTTGGAAGACTTAGGCATAATAATGCCACGTACACCAATTTTTGATATTTTTCGTGTTTTCGTTTATTTATTTTTTATAGTAGCAAATCATATGCATGTTTTACAGATAATTGGGTAAACATGTAAATGCTTAGGTCATTTGAGTATACAAGTTGTTAGCTAGAATAATGTCAGTAGTGTCTTTGCATCAAAACATATAAGTCTGACATCTTTGCATTGTAGTAGGTGGAAAGTTTTAATTAATAGCCCTGATTAATAGTGGAGACTACCCTTAGTGAGATTTTGAACTTTTTGCGTATTCATTCTGAGGGAATTTATTGTTTCTACTTGTAAACACTTTCTTGCGCTTCTTTATCATTAGATTGATCTCTATAGGTTTGCATTAGATGTTAATGAACTACATTTTAAAAAATCTTGTATGCATGTGTTGAATGCTCAGTTGAGTAGATTTTGGAGATATGATCCAGGCATTGTGTGTGAACTCTTAAATAGCTTATTTTACCATCCTTAAATTATGTGCTCCCTATCCCTTTCGTGGCTAAACACTTGCACATTTGATTTTTATTGTATGAACCATAATTCCAAAAATCCTAGCCGAAATTGTATAGGCCTTACCTTTGACGCTTGGAAATTAGAGACAATTAAAAGGAAAATACGTAAGTATTGAGTGAGGAAGAAGGAGTGGAGTAGAAAAGATGATAAGGATATGGGTAATGTGCAGAAAAAGAGAATAGCCAATAAAATAAAAATGAAAAAAAAATTGGCTAAAATGAGAAAAAGGAGTGAAATGTAAATAGTAAAAATTGAAAAAGGGTTTGAAAAGAGGTTGAAGGAGAAACTCGAGAAAAAGATTTGGAAGAAAAGTTGAATGAATTTGGTAGTCATGAGAGAAAATGCACAAATTGAAAATTTTGTGAAGTCTCTCAATAGGTTTCCAAGTGAGTTGAACCCGATTTCCGTTCTTTTGGAGCCAATCACCCCAAAGCCCCATCACAACCTGAAAAAGACCTCTTGATCTCCTTAGGGAGCTTAACTGAAATATTTGACATGTATGTACATTGATTTTTCTGTTCTTAGCATTTGATGTCGTTCATGAGATCCTTTGTGAAATCTGTGCGTTCTTTCTAATTACGGATGCATACGACACATTTTGAAATCTTTTGCTCATAAATTCCAGTCGTATGCACTTGAAAGTGTGATTGCCTAGGTTCTGAGTATCATTGAGTGAAAACTGGTGAGACTAGAGTCGAGACTGAATTACATCAGTGGTTTATTGGTATGGAGGTGTCATGACTATCAATGCATTGTATGTCAGTGTCCTTTATGATATAGGGTGTTTAGACTTATCGGCAGCATTTTAGATTTCTGATTATTGTGCTATTCTTATGTCTTTGCATCTGCGTATATACTTGATTTGATGTGTAGCTATGTATGTGGTTAGCCTAGGACGTTTGTGGGTATCGTAGCTGGTAAACACTCACGAGACTATAACTCGTCCACTAGGGCCGCCTAGAGGTTTAAAGGTTTATGGCACGTGCTAAGTGTCATCGCGTCATCCTACGAAAATGGATATAGCTTAGTTCATTTTTTGTTGTTAATTTAGTTAATTTTGTCTTTGCTTTTAGTCGTGGCTTGTACCGATTCGCTTGAGGGCAAGCAAAAGATAGGTTTGGGGGTATTTGATCGGTTATTTATTATCATATATTGACGACCCTTGGATTGACTCTTTTGATTGTATTCTTGAGTATTTTTGGTACTTTTGATGTGTTTGTTAAGCGTGTGCAGGTTTTAGGTGTTCCTCTTATAGCGATGTGAAGAATGGAATTTTCGGTCCAAAACTGTATTTTCTGGCAGGGAGCAGCGCGACCGCTGGTGGCGCTAAGCTGATCGCGGTGAAAGAAGAGAAATATGGCAGAGAGCATGGCGACCAGCCATCGCACGCTATGGTCGCGCTGAGGCGATCGCACTGGAAAAGAAGAATTATGGCAGAGAGCATGGCGACCATCCAACGCTAGGGCTGGTCGCGCTAAGGCTGTCGCACTGGATGTTAAGTAATTGGATAGTGAACACCACGAGTAGCTATCGCGATCGCTGATCACAGGTGCCCCATCGCGGTGATGTGAAGGAGAGTAATCCAGAGAGCATGGCGACCAAGCCAACGCGATCGCTGGTAGCGGTGGTTGGTCGCGACGGTATAATTCCAGCACCCCTAATGTGCTACTATAAATAGAAAGAGAGAGAAAGAGAGAGAGAGAGAGAGAGAGAAAGGGGATCCAGAATTTTAGAGAACACAAGAAAGAGAGAGAGAAGGAGGAAGAAGAAGAGAGAAGAAGTTCTAGGAGACTAGCCATCGGATCGATTCTCCGGACGACTTCAATCGCTCTTAGGATTCGGATTTGTGCACGGAGAAGCTCTACCGAATCCATTTCTACGAAAGTCAAGCCATTTGGAGTTTTTCTATCACTCTTTCCTTTAATCTTATGTTATTTATGTTATTCTTGATTAATAATATTATGTATTCTTATTTCTTAGTTATGAACTAAATTCCTACACTAGGGATGATGATGAAACTTATTATGAATTTTGATTGAGACTAATAAATGCTTGGATGATTTGAGTTATATGATTAAGTGTTGATTTAATGTTTTATTGATTGTACATTGATTAATCACCAATATTCAATATCTTGTTGTTGTGGATTAAGTATCGAAAGGAGACATCCAACAAGTGTTCGATAAATTGACACAATAGCCTAGGAACCAAATAGAGATATATTGGTGTAGGTTGTGTGATCTAATATGTTTCCATATTTATTGCATTATATTTGACATTCATCGAGAAATAAGGCGTTAGTATGTGTTGAATAGGTTCGATTTATCTTGAGAGAGGATTTCAGATAAATAGATAATATGATCATCAATCATTAGCTTAAACATTCATGCATAATTGTCTCATATCATTAGGATTAGTTAGTGAAGTCGGATTCCCTAGTTCCCATCACCATTGATAAAAAGATCTTTTAATTTCAAGTTTATAGACCATTTAGATATTAAGTTACAAATCACAACCATTGAATTAGTTTTCTAGATAGTGTTAGACTTGGTTAATTTCAGTATTCAACCTCTAAACGTCCTCGTGGGAATGATATTCGGAACTCACAAATTCTATATTACTTGTGCCGACCCCGTATACTTACGAGTACATAAAAGGCGTTACAAGTGTCATAACTCATGGCTCCAGGAACACCACAGCAGAATGGTGTTGCGGAGAGGAGAAACAGGACCCTGATGGAAATGGTGAGATCTATGATTAGGTTCTCATCATTACCATATTCCTTTTGGTGATATGCACTATAAACTGCGGCTTACATATTGAACGTAGTTCCATCCAAATATGTTCCTAAGACTCCCCTAGAGTTTTGGAATGGTCGTAAAGCTAGTTTATGACATTTTTGCATATGGGGGTGTCCAGTACATGTATTGAAGAATATAACTGGAAAGTTTGAACCTTGTTCACAAGCATGCCTATTTATAGGATACCCAAAGGAAACTCGAGGTGGATTCTTTTATAATCCACAAGAAAATAAGATATTTGTATCGACAAACGCAATGTTTGTTGAGGAGGATTATATGAGTAATCATAAACCTCTTAGTAAGATTGTGTTAAAAGAGCTAGAACCTGGTACGACCAGTGCTCAGCCAACAAGAGTTGTTGACGATATTATTATTCCACAAACATCTAATAGTCAGATGATTCCTAGTCATGATACACTACCGCCTAGGTGTAGTGGAAGGGTTTTCCGACAACCTGATCGCTATTTAGGCATTGGAGAGGCACAGGGTGTCATTTCTGATGATAGTGTGGATGATCCATTGACATTTTGGCATGTAATGGAAGATTCTGACAAAGAGGAATGGCTTAAAGCCATGAATCTCGAGATGAAGTCCATGTACTCCAACTCAGTCTAGAAACTTGTAAACTTACCAGATGGGATAAAACCCATAGGATGTAAGTGGATCTACAAGCGTAAGAGAGTAGTAGACGGAAAGATAGAGACCTTCAAGGAAAGGCTAGTGGCTAAGGGTTACACCCAGAAGGAATGGTATTGATTATGATAAAATCTTCCCGCTAGTAGCTATGTTTAAGTCTATTAAGATACTTTCATCCATGGCTACCTATTTCGATTACAAAATCTAGCAAATGGACTTCAAGACTGCATTCTCGAATGGCAATCTAGACGAGAGCATCTATTGAAGGGAGTTCTAGAAAAGATTTTGATTATCGTATAACATGTGGAATTGGGTTTCAAAAATTTTTTCTTATATTGAAAACCTTTGTCAATCAGAAACGAGTTTCTGTATATACGCAGAAAAGAGACTTTAGAAACTACATACATTTTTCTTGATTTTCCTTTTTTGATTCTTCGATCTACCACCAGATCTTCGGAGCTATGACCCGTGGTCTGACAACGTGTGTGTAGGCACGTCACGACAAGAGATGGAGGTCACGTGAAAGAACGTTGGCCGAATCCTGCAAAAGAGGGGAGAGTCAGAAAAAACTTTTTTTTCTTTTCTCTCTTTGGTGGTCGAACTCTCTTTCTTTTTCAGTTGTATGCTAGGTTCAGTTTTTTTCCTAACTATATAACACTTATATAGTAGTCCTTCAGGGTTTTAGTTTGATCAAGTCAAAATAGGATTCTAAATCCTATTTATTTTTATTCTTGAACCTGTGACCTTTTGGACTATTAAAATAATCTAATTATTTTAATTCTTTTGTCCTAGTCATTATTTCATCACATGACCTTATATTTAATAAATAGAATTAATAATTCATAATTATTAATTTCTATTATTTTATTAAATATTTAATTAATTAAATAATCACATTATTTAATTAGTCTCTTTTATTTAAATCGCATTACTTTCGTAACACTATTAATTGGACCATCCAATTGATCTACCGTGATCCTCGTTACCAACAACCATAAGGATTAGCAAGGGGACCTAATGGACCCACAATTTTGAGCTCCAATAATACTTAGTAATATTAATTAAAACTCTTTAATTAATATTTCACGATTATTAACCTCGGAGTTATTCCACTAAAAACCCGAGGCTGCACTCTCAAAACTGTAGACGTGTTTATACAATCTGAAGTATCAGCGTCCATTGATATAGCTAATTGCATATAGTGTGATCCTCCACAAATAGTTCATAACTAGAGCTGGGTCATAAAGTCCGTTATACCCCTCTAGAAATATCTTTTCCTTTAAGTACCATTGATTCTCTAATGAACAATTAAATCCTGTCTTCCTTACGAAAGAAGGAGAGCGCTCATAATCGTTTAAGCCCCGAATCAACCCTTAAGGGAACTACTCATCTACTTCAATCAAGAAGGAGTGGATTCCACTATTGTGTTCAAACATTCCCAGCCACAAGCCAAACCGCAGCTCCAAGATACGGAGCTATTGGTCGAGATTCTCATCAACCTCACTCATGGTAAATCAAAAGCCATGATCAAACCTGAAGGAGTCGATAAAACACTCAGGATTAAGATCACCTATAAATAGTCATCGTTTATCGATTATATATGAATCTCATCTACTAACGGATTTTGGTAAGAGATTCATATAAATCGTGGCCCAGTCCTATATAATCTCATCATATAAGGTGCCTTCATTCTCATGTCAACTACATGAGCGGTCTAGGATAAGACCACCGTACTTTACAGAATGGACTGCAGCAGTAGATCAATCACAAACAAAGTACCCAGCTTTGTTCGCTCTCTACGGACTCTTTAGATTGCACATCTCAAAATGAATTCTCTTTGTATATGACCATCATATACTCATTATGAGATTACATCTTGCAATCTAGGATGTTCTTGCACAATACAAATGTATTACTGAATATAAAACATTTTATGAACTTGAATGATAATCTGAATAATTCTTATTATTGTCTTTAACCATTTACAATTACAAGCTTTAGGGCATAAATCCCAACATCTATATGATGCAACCAGAGAAATTCGTATCCCAAGATCAAGAGCAAAAGGTTTGCAAACTGCAAAGGTCCATTTATGGACTTAAGCAGGCATCTAGATTTTGGAACATTAGGTTTGATACTGCGATCAAATCCTATGGCTTTGAGCAGAACGTTGATAAGCCTTGTGTATACAAGCGCATCATTGACAAGAAAGTAGTTTTCCTGGTCCTTTACGTAGATGATATCCTACTCATTGAGAATGACATAAGAGCATTGTCAGAGTTAAAGGGTTGGTTTGCTAACCAATTCCAAATGAAAGATTTGGGAGAGGCACGTTATGTTCTAGGTGAAGGAAGTTTTAGATAACATTTTGATTATCGTATAACATGTGGAATTGGGTTTCAAAAATTTTTCTTATATTGAAAACCTTTTTTCAATCAGGAACGAGTTCCTGTATATACGCAGAAAAAGACTTTAGAAACTACATACATTTTTTCTTGATTTTTTTTTTTCTGATTCCTCCATTTACCACCAGCTATTTTGAGCTATAACCTGCGGTCTGACAACGTGTGTGTGAGCACGTCATGGCAAGAGATGGAGGTCACGTGAAAAGAACACCGGCCGAATCCTGTAAAAGATGGGAGAGTCGAAAAGAACTTTTTTTTTCTCTTTTCTTCTCTCTTTGGTGGCCGAATTCACTTTCTTTTTCACTTGTGTGTTCGGTTGATTTTTCCTAACTATATTACACTTATATAGTAGTCCTTTAGGGTTTTAGTTTTGACCAAGTCAAACTAGGATTCCTAATCCTTTTTTATTTTAGTCTCCCTAAAGACTTTAATAAATGACTAATAGGACTTTTAAAATAATCAAATTATTTTAATTCTTTTGTCCTAATCATTATTTAATCACATGACCTCATATTTAATAAATAGAATTAATAATTCATAATTATTAATTTCTATTATTTTATTAAATATTTAATTAATTAAATAATCACATTATTTAATTATTCTCTTTTATTTAATTATTCTCTTTTATTTAGACCCTCCAATGAATCTACCGTGACCCTCGTTACCAACAACCATAAGAACTAGCAAGGGGACCTAATGGACCCACAGTTTTGAGCTCCAATAATACTTAGTGATATTAATTAAAACTCTTTAATTAATATTTCATGATTATTAACCTCGGAGTTATTCCACTAAAAACCCGAGGCTGCACTCTCAGAACTTTAGACGTGTTTATACAATCTGAAGTATCAACGTCCATTGATATAGCTAATTGCATATAGTGTGAATCTCCACAAATAATTCATAACTAGAGCTGGGTTATAAAGTTCGTTATACCCCTTTAGAAATATCTTTTCCTTTAAGTACCATTGATTCTCTAATGAACAATTAAATCATGTCTTCCTCACGGAAGAAGGAGAGAGCTCATAATCGTTCAAGTCCCAAATCAACCCTTAAGGGAACTACTTATCTACTTCAATCAAGAAGTAGTAGATTCCACTATTGTGTTCAAACCTTCCCAGCCACAAGCCAAACCACAACTCCAAGATACAGAAGTGTTGGTCGAGATTCACATCAACCTCACTCATGGTAAATCAAAAGCTACGATTAAACCTGAAGGAGTCGATAAGACACTCAGGATTAAGATCACCTATAAATAGCCATCGTTTATCGATTATATATTAATCTCATCTACTAACGGATCTTAGTGACAGATTCATATAAATCGTGGCCCAGTCCTATATGATCTCATCATATAAGGTGCCTCCATTCTCATATCAGCTACATGAGCAGTCTAGGATAAGACCACTGTACTTTACAGAATGGACCGCAGCAGTAGATCAGTCACAAACAAAGTACCCAGCTTTGTTCGCTCTCTATGGACTCTTTAGATTGCAAGTCTCAAAATGAATCCTCTCTATATATGACCATCATATACTCATTATGAGATTACATCATGCAATCTAGGATGTTCTAGGCACAATACGAATGTATTACTGAATATAAAACATTTATAAACTTGAATGATAATCTAAATAATTCTTATTATTGTCTTTAACCATTTATAATTACAAGCTTTAGGGCATAAATCCCAACACTAGGGATCCAATTAAAAAGGGATTGCAAGAACAAACAGTTAGCACTATCTCAGGCATTGTATATCGACAAGCTACTTGTGTGATTTTTGATGCAGAACTCCAAGAAAGGTAGTTTACCTTTAAGGCATGGAGTTCACTTGTCTAAGGAATAGTGTCCTTAGACACCTCAAGAAATTGAGGATATGAAACAAATTCCCTATGCGTCCGCAGTAGGCAGTCTTATGTATACTATGCTATCCATAAGACCCGACATCTGCTTCGTAGTGGTAGTAGCCAATAGATATCAGTCCAACCCAGGATTGGATCATTGGGTTGCTGTTAAGCATAATCTCAAGTATCTTCGGAGAACGAGAAACTATATGCTTGTATATTCCCATCCGAATTTGATTTCATTGGGATATACAGATTCTAACTTTGAGTCAGACAAGGATTCAAGGAAATCCACGTTTGGGTCAGTATTCACCTTTGGTGGTGGACCCATAATTTGGAGGGGTATCACGCAATCTTGCATTGCTGATTCCACCATGGAAGCCGAGTATGTAACAGCTTGTGAAGCAGCTGAGAAGGCTGTTTGGCTCCGAAAGTTCTTGAGTGATCTATAAGTTGTTCTAGATGTGGATAGGCCCATAACACTTTATTGTGATAATAGTGGAACTGTGGCCAATTCCAAAAAACCAAGAAGCCATAAATGAGGGAAGCATATAGAGAGGAAATATCATATCATCAGAGAGAAAGTGCATCTAGGAGACGTGGTCGTGACGAAGATTGCGTCGCAAGATAACCAGGCTGATCCATTTACGAAGATCTTGATGGCTAAAGTGTTTGAAGGTCATCTAGAGGGTCTACGATTACGAGACATGTCTCATCTACTTTAGTGCAAGTGGCAAATTATTGGGATTTATGCTCTAAAACTTGTAATTGTAAACGGTTAAAGACTTAATAAGAATTAATCAGATTATCATTCAAGTTTATAAATATTTTATATTCAGTAATACATTCGTATTGTGCAAGAACATCCTAGATTGCAAGATGTAATCTCATAATGAGTATATGATGGTCATATATAGAGAGGATTCAATTTGAGACATGCAATCTAAAGAGTCCGTAGAGAGCAAAACAATCTGGCTACTTTGTTTGTGATTTATCTACTAATATGGTCCATTCTGTAAAATACGGTGGTCTTATCCTAAACCGCTCATGTAGTTAACATGTGAATGGAGGCACCTTATATGATGAGATCATACAGGACTAGGCCATGATTTATATGAATCTCTCACCAAGATCCGTTAATAGATAAGATTCATATATAATCGATAAATGATGGTTATTTATAGGTGATCTTAATCCTGAGTGTTTTATCGATTCCTTCAGGTTGGATCATGGCTTTTAATTTACCATGAGTGAGGTTGATGTAAATCTCAACCAATACCTCCGTATCTTAGAGTTGCGATTTGGCTTGTGGCTGGGAAGGTTTGAACACAATAGTGGAATCCACTTCTTCTTGAATGAAGAAGATGAGTAGTTCCTTTAAGGGTTGATTCGGGGCTTGAATGATTAAGAGTGCTCTCCTTCTTCTGTGAGAAAGACAGAATTTAATTGTTCATTAGAGAATCAATGGTACTTAAAGGAAAAGATATTTCTAGAGGGGTATAACGGACTTTATGACCCAGCTCTAGTTATGAACTATTTTGGAGGATCACACTTAATGCAATTAGCTATATCAATGCACACTTAGACTTCAGATTGTATAAACACGTCTACAGTTCTAAGAGTGCAGCCTTGGGTTATTAGTGGAATAACTCCGAGGTTAATAATCGTGAAATATTAATTAAATAGTTTTAATTAACATTACTGAGTATTATTGGAGCTCAAAACTGTAGGTCCATTAGGTCCCCTTGCTAATCCTTATGGTTGTTGGTAACGAGGGTCACAGTAGATTAATTGGAGGGTCCAATTAATAGTGTTACGAAAGTAATGCAATTTAAATAAAAGAGAATAATTAAATAATGTGATTATTTAATTAATTTAATATTTAATAAAATAATAGAAATTATTAATTATTAATTCTATTTATTAAATATGAGGTCATGTGATTAAATAATGACTAAGACAAAAGAATTAAAATAATTTGATTATTTTAATAGTCCTAAAAGTCAAAGGTTAAAATCTTTAGGAGACCAAAAATAAAAATGATTAGGAATCCTATTTTGACTTGGTCAAAGCAAAACCCTAAAGAGCTACTATATAAGAGTTATATAGTTAGAAAAAAAAAACCTAACACACAAGAGAAAATAAAGAGAGTTCGGCCACCAAAGAGAGAAAAAAAGAGAAAAAAGTTTTTTCTAACTCTTCTATCTTTTGCAGAATTCGGCCGGCCCTACCGAGATGAGATTCTCCGTCCATTCTTTTCACGTGACCTCTATCTCTTGTCTTGACGTGCCCACATATGCGTTGTCATACCGCGGGTCATAGCTCGAAAGATCTGGTGGTAAATCGAGGAATCAGAAAAAGAAAATCAAGAAAAAGATGTATAGTTTCATAGAATCTTTTTCTGCGTATATACAGAAACTTGTTCCTGATTGAAAAATAGTTTTTCAATTAAAAGAAAATTTTTGAAACCTAATTCCGCATGTTATATGATAATCAAACGTTTTCTAAAACTCCCTTCATCAACGTTTGAGAGTTAGACAATTCCTAGCCATAACACACTACTACCTAGACATAGTTGGAGGGTTGTACGATAACCTGATCGCTACATAGGCATTAGAGATGCATAAGGTGTTGTCTCTGATGATAGTGTGGGTGATCCATTGACATTTAAACATGCAATGAATGATTCTGACGAATAGAAACGACTTAAAGCCACGAATCTTGAGATAGAGTCTATGTACTCCAACTCAGTTTGGAAACTTGTAGACTTACCCGATGGGATACAACCCATAGGGTGTAAGTGGATCTATAAGAGAAAGAGAAAATTAGATAGAAAGGTAGAGTCCTTCATGTCTAGCTAGTGGAAAAAGGTTATACCTAAAAGGATAGGGTCAATTATGAAGAGACGTTCTCGCCAGTGGTTATGTTTAAGTCTATTGGGATACTCTTATACATAGCTGTTTATTTCGACTACAAAATTTGGCAAAATGGACATCAAGAATGTATTTTTGAATGATAATCTTGGTGAAAGCATCTACATAATGCAACCAGATTCATCCCAAGGTTAAGAGCAAAAGGTTTGCGAGTTGTAAAGGTCTATTTATGGACTCAAGCAAGCATTTAGATCTTGGAATATTAGGTTTGATATTGCTATCAAAACCTATGGATTTGAGTAAAACATGGATGAGCCTTATGTTTACAAGTGCATCATTGACAAGAAAGTAATTTTCTTGGTCCTTACGTAGATGATGTCCTACTCATTGAGAATGACCTAGGGATATTATTAGAAGTGAAGGGTTGGCTTGCTAACCAATTCCAAATGAAAGATTTGGGAGAGGCAAGTTATGTTCTAGGGATCCAATTAATAAAGGATCGCAAGAACAAACTGTTAGCATTGTCTCAAACATCGTATATCGACAAGACACTTGTGCGATTCTCGATGCACGACTCCAAGAAAGGTAATTTACCTTCGAGGCATGGAGTTCGTTTGTCTAAGGAACAGTGTCCTAAGACACCTCAAGAAATTGAGGATATGAGACGAATTCCCTATACGTTAGCAGTAGGTAGTCTTATGTATGCTATGTTATGCACGAGACTAGATATCTGCTTCGCAGTGGAAGTAGCCAACAGATATCAGTCTAAACCAGGATTGGATCATTAAGTTAATGTTAAGCATATTCTCAAGTATCTTCGAAGAACGAGAAACTATATGCTAGTATATTCCCGGTCAGATTTAATCCCATTAGGATATACAGATTCTGACTTTCAATTAGGCAAATATTCTAGGAAATCCACATCTAGGTCGGTATTAACCCTTGGTAGTGGGGCCATAGTATGGAGGAGTATCAAGCAATCTTGTATTGCTAATTCTACCATGAAAGCCGAATATGTAACGGCTTGTGAAGCTGCTAAGGAGACTGTATGGCTCCATAATTTCTTGAATGATCTAGAAGTTGTTCCATATATGGTTAAGCCCATGATACTTTATTGTGATAATAGTAGTGTGTGGCTAATTCTAAAGAATCGAGAAGCCACAAAAAAGAGGGAAGCTTATTGAGAGGAAACATTATCTCATTTAAGAGACAGTGTAGAGAGGAGATGTGACCGTGAAGAAGATCGCATCGCAGGATAACCTGGCTGATCCATTTATGAAGACCTTAACGGCTAAAGTGTTTGAAGGTCACCTAGAGGGTCTAGGTTTACGAGACACGTCTCATCTGCTTTAGTGCAAGTGGGAGATTGTTAGGATTTATTCCATAAAGCTTGTAATTGTAACTGTAATATTATGTGTAACATCTAAGATTGCAAGATATAATCTCAAGATGAATATACAAAAGTCATATACATAAGGATTCATTTTGAGTATGCAACCTAAAGAGTCCGTAGAGAGCAAACAAAGCTGGGTACTTTATTTGTGGTTGATCTACTGCTGCGGTCTATTTTGTATTGTACGGTGGTCTTATCCTAGATTACTCATGTAGTTGACATGAGAATGGAGGCACCTTATTTGATAAGATCATATAGGACTGGGCCACGATTTATATGAATCTCTCACCAAGATCCGTTAGTAGATGAGATTCGTATCGACAAATGATGGCTATATATAGGTGATCTTAATCTTGAGTATCTTATCGACTCCTTCAAGTTAGATCGTGGCTTTTGACATACCATGAGTGAGGTCGGTGTTATATTCTTGATCAATACCTCCGTGTCTTGGAGTTCTAGCTTGGCTTGTGGCTGGGAAAATTTGAACACAATGATGGAATACACTCCTTCTTGATTGATATAGATGAGTAGCTCTCATAAGGGTTGATTCAGGGCTTAAACAATTACGAGCGCTCTCCTTCTCCCGTTAAGGAAGAAAGGATTTAATTGTTCATTAGAGAATCAACGGTACTTAAAGGAAAAGATATAACCAGAGAGACATTATGACCTAACTCTAGCTATGAACTACTTGTATGTAATAGCTATATCAAAGGACATTGAGACTTCATATTGTATAAAACGTCTACAGTTATGAGAGGCTCAGATTTTTAGTGGAATAACTCCGAGATTAATAATCATGTAATATTAATTAAAGAGTTTTAATAAATATTACTAAGTATTATTAGAGCTCAAAACTGTAGGTCCATTAGGTCCTCTTGCTAGCTCTTATGGTTAATTGCAATGAGGGTCACGGTAAATTAATTGGAAGGTCCAATTAATTATGTTACGAAAGTGACATGATTTAATTAAAGAGAATTAATTAAATAATATGATTATTTAATTAATGATTTAATAATTAAATAAATATTAATAATTTAGAATTCTACTTTGACTTGCTCAAATAAAACCCTAGAGACATGATATATATGATATGATATCATAAACAAAACAGGGCAATAAAACCTAAAGAAAAGAAGTGAGCGGCAACACCAAAAAGAGAGAAGAAAAAAGAAAGTTTTTTTTACCCCTTTTTGTGCAGGGTGCGACTGGCCTAGGAAAGAAGACAAAGAGTTATCTTCTCCGCTTCTCTACAATCTTCATCTTTGCATCCGTGACGTTCCCACACACGCGTTGTCAGATCACTGGTAATAGCTCGAAAGACTTGGTGGTAAATCAAGAAGTCAAAGGTTCTAGAAATGCAACAAAAGTAATTGTAGTCTAAAAATTCTATTGCGTATGTAGATTAAACAGGATCTTTATGAAAGGAGTTTTCAAGAAAAGGAAAAAAACATTTAAAACCTATTTCTGCTGCATTTTAGTCAATAAACAAATTTTCCTCCCTTCATCTTCATTGTTAATTCAACACCGTGAGACTAGAGTGACACCTCGAGACGGCTTTATTTTCATCCTCCCTAAGGAAGGTGTTCACTACAGTCAATACCAAGGTTGACTTCCTAACATATAGGGTTTCTGAATGTATTTTGGGATTGACCTAGCCTACCTAGGCAACTCTCAAGTTAAGTTAGTAAAATCTGAAATTATGGGTCAGACCTGGATTTAAATTAAACAAGTTAATTAAAATCTCTACTAAAACATAATAAAAATTGAATGATATAAGAATAAAGAGTTATTCTGGTATATTATTCGATTGAGAATGTCTTGATCTAACATGCAAGGATTTGACCTAGCCTACCTAGGCACTTACTTGTGGTATGTTGGATTGTCGTGGCATGGTAATTATTTTTAGGGAAATTTATAGTTCATTAAGCATGCATCATGTTTAATTTTATGCTAAATTCAAGTATAAAGTATGAATGTTTATTAATTTTATTTATATTTAGATCAGCAATGTCTTCTGCTTTATTACAAATCCTCGCTAATGAGAAATTAACTTGTGATAACTACATTAAGTGGAAAGACAGTATGAATGCGACCATGGCTTGTAAAGACGTTAAATTTGAGCTTACGGAGGAATGTCCTTCAGAGCCTACTGCCAACGCGGCAAGAGTTATCAAAGGTAAGACCAGCAAGGCAAATGTTGCTTAGTCATCCTCTTCTAGTTTCAAGAAGAGGAAGAGGTCTACTGGTAAAGCAAAGACTAAGCCCAAGATAAAGAGCACCATCATTGAAAAAGTAAAAGGAAAAATGTTTCCATTCCAAAGAGGGTGGTCATTGAATAAGGAACTCTCTATAGTACCTTGAAAAGCTCTCCAATAAGAAGAAAGTAAAAAGTGAATCAGATTTAATTGTCATTGAATCATGTTTAGTGGAAGATGATTCTTCATATTGGATAGTAGATTCAGGGGCCACTAACCATGTTTGTTCTTTTTTAAATTGAATTGATTCCTGGATAGAGCTAGAGGAGGGGTCTTTCACTATGCGTATTGGAACAAGAGATGTCGTGATACCAAGAATTTAACTTGCTTCTCCTAAGTCCTTCACATCAAATTTTTTTGCTAACTATTCTTTTACTAATTTCAATACCCCTACATCGTTTCCGATGAGTAGTATATCATCAATGTAAGAACCAAGAAAACCAACTTGTCGCCTTTTATCCTTTTGTATACATAAGGTTTGTCAAGGTTTTGAATAAATCCAAAACCTTTCACAACTGTGCACGCACCTTTTGAGAGGCAGCGTGCGCGCAAAAACCAAGGACAGTGCGCACGCGCCCATAGTCAGCAGTAAGGGTGTTGTGCACGGGGCAGCCGCGCATGCCTTCGGGTACACACTTTTATTTTTCAAACAAATGTAATTTACTTGCTTTTCTAGGATAGACTAAAATTGTGGCTATTTACATTTTCGTAAATATTATAATGTTTGTCATTGTTTGATAACATGTTATATAGAATAGGAGTGCCACTCATATATCTCTTTTAGCATGAACATGCATTGAATGATTTAGGTATCTAATTGGCATCTAGATAACTTGGTATATCAGTCTTTGGAATTCCATCACACGCCTTAAACAATTGAGTGGGAAAACGTGTTTTGGAACACTTATGGCCTCCAACGTCAGTTAAGCTTTATGTTTCGTGTGATAACCCATTAAGGGATATCCATTAATGGAATTTAGCAAGATATTTCCTTACAATGATAAGCTAGACAATTGACTCGAGCGATATCTACTCTTAAATGAAGGGTTTTCGTGAGGAAATTATTATTGAAGGTCGATACCTTGGTAACACACTCAATGTGGTTTTATTGATATCCTTCCAAGAGTTCTTGTTAATAAAATCGCAAGGCTAAATTAAAAACGCTGGTTGTTATGTTAACAATTAGGTGGGACTTAGTCCAGCTAGTAGATGGTGCAAAATCCCAAAGGTGGTGTGACATTTACAGTGTTGGATCACCGTTGAATTTTAAGATTGAATTATTTAATTTAATTCAAGATAAATATTCGAAAGTGCTTTATCATGATTGTTTACTTATATAATTTTTGTTTTATTCAAAAATCATGACCCCATCCCTAATCAACATCCTAAAAGATAATACCTTAACTGGTGATAATTATGTCACATGGAAAAGGAAAATTGGGTTGTTGTTGCAAGCTGAAAAGCATAGGTTTGTTCTATCAACTCCTAAACCACCAACTTCTACTAATGAATCTACTAAGGTACAAAGAGGCGAGTATGAGCAGTGGGAGTCCTCTAATGAAATGGCTAAATGTTACATTTTGGCCACAAGGTCTGAGGTGTTGCAAAAGCAACATGAAGACATAGAGACTGCTGCTGATATTATGCTATCTCTAGAGAAGATGTCTTCAGTGATGTCTAGGATGACTAAGAGAGAGACAGTAACTGCTTTTGTAAATCTTAGAATGAAATCTAGACAAACTGTAAAGGATCATATGATGAAAGTCATAGCACATCTTAATATTGCGGAATTCAATGGTGTTGAGATTGATAGTGAAACTAAAATTGACTTAATTGTCAATTCACTGTCAGATTCTTTTTGTGGTTTCAAGCTAGATTATGCCTTGAACAAAAAGGAATACACCTTTCAGAGGTTGATGTAAGATGTTCAAAGCGCTGAGCAGGTCCTTGTGAAAGACAAAGGTCAGGAGATTCACCTGGTTTGAAAGTTTGCTACTATTGAAACCCATAAAAAGGTTAAGGAACAACAGAAGAAAAGGCAAAAGAAGGAAGAAGGTAATATTAATTATCTTGAAGCATGTTTTCTGGCGGATTCTACAGATTCTTGGACTGTAGACTCTAGAGCCACTAATCATGTTTGTTATTCCTTGCAAAAGTTTCAGGAAAGGAAAAAACTGAATGAGAATGAATTCAACTTACACTTAGGCAACGGAGCATTGGTGTCTGCTCGTGTAGTGGGAGATGTTAGAACTAGCTTAAATTCTAGTCGGCTTTTGGATTTAATAGACGTTTATTTTGTACCTCAATTCAAGAGGAATTTAATATCAGTTTCTTGTTTAAATAAATGTGGTTATTCAGTTACTTTTAATAAAGATTTTATTATTAGTAAGAATAACAAATGTTTTTGCAAAGGTACATTAGAAAACGATCTATTTCATTTGCAAAGAAACATCTCTCACTTATTAGATACGGAATTAACGGAACCTAATCATAAAAGAGTAAAATTATCAAAAGATGAAATCTACCTATGGCATTTGCGTTTAGGTCATATTAACCTAAATAGGATTAAAAGATTGGCTAGTGATGGACCTTTAAGTGACTTAAAGGTTGATGATATATCAACTTGTGAATCTTGTTAGGAAGGTAAAATGACCAAAAGGTCGTTAACGACCAAAGACACAAGAGCCACTGAATGTTTAAGATTAATAAACACTGATGTATGTGGTCTTATGACCATTCAAGCTAGAGGTGGATATGAGTACTTCATCACTTTCACGGATGATTACTCGAGATTTGGCTATGTGTATCTCATGAGACATAAGTCCGATGCTTTTGACATGTTCAAAGCATTTAAAGTTGAAGTAGAAAATCAGCTGGAGAAACACATAAAAATCTTAGGATCTGATCATGGTGGAGAGCATCTATCTGGTGAGTTTCAGTAATATCTTATTGATAATGGGATTATTTCTCAGTTTTCTACACCAGGAACACCTTAATAAAATGGGGTGGCAGAAAGGAGAAATAGGACTCTATTAGACATGGTTAGGTCTATGTTAAGTTATTCAACGCTTCCTATTTCTTTTTGGGGATATGCTTTACAAACTGCTATGTATATTCTAAACGACATACCATCTAGGTCGGTTCCTCAAATACCGCATGAATTATGGACTGGGCGAAAGCCTAGGTTACAACACTTAAAGATATATAGATGTCCTACGCACGTGTTAAAAGGAAAGACAGAAAAGATGGAGTCCCGTTCAGAAACATGCATATTTGTAGGGTATCTGAAAGGAACTAAAAGATATTATTTCTATAGTCCTTCAGATTTTATAGTATTTGTTTTGACAAATGCTAAATTTCTAAAAAAAGACTATATGAATGATTTTGTGCCTAAGAGTAGAATTGTCCTGAATGAGCTTTCAGAAGATATAATTCCACAAGTGATTCCACAACCTAGCCCAATTGTAAGTTTTGCACCATCACAAGATCAACAACCTACAATTCCTCGTCGTAGTGGGAGGGTTAGTAAACAACCCGAGAGATACATTGATCTAAGAGAATCAATGGAGAATCTCTCAGATGACGATGATCTCTACACGTACAAGAAAGTTATGGAGGATGTTGATTGTGGCCATTGGCAAAAGGCAATGCAATCTGAAATTGAGTCTATGTTCACAAACAAAGTCTGGTCTCTTACAGACTTGCCTAAAGTGATAAAACTCAATGGTTGCAAGTGGATATACAAGAGGAAAAGAGGTATGGATGGTAAAGTGGAAACCTTTAAAGCTAGATTGGTATCTAAAGATTATACACAGAAGGAATGTATCGATTATGAGTAAATCTTCTCTCCTGTAGCCATGCTTAAATCCATAAGGATACTCTTATCCATAGCGACATCTCTAAACTTAGAGATTTGGCAAATGGATGTCAAGACAGATTTCCTAATAGAAGTCTTGACATAAGCATCTATATGATGCAACCAGAAGCATTCATTCAAAAAGTCCAAGAGAAAAGGGTGTGCAAGTTGCAAAGGTCCATATATGGACTAAAACAAGCATCCAGGTCCTGGAACATAAGGTTCAGTCAAGCTGTGAAAGGTTTTGGATTTATTCAAAACCTTGACGAACCTTGTTTATACAAAAGGATAAAAGCGACAAGTTAGTTTTTATGGCTCTTTACGTTGATGATATACTACTCATCAGAAATGATGTAAGGGTATTGACATCAGTTAAAGAATGGTTAGCAAAACAATTTGATATGAAGGACTTAGGAGAAGCTAAGTCATATTCTTGGTATCCAAGTAATCAGGGATAGAAAGAATAGAATGATTGCATTATCTCAAGCTTCATATATAGATAAGACCTTGTGTAGGTTCTCCATGCAGGATTTCAAGAAAGGTATGTTACCTTTTAGACATGGAATCAAACTTTCTAAGGAACAAGTTCCTAAGGATGAGCATGAAGAGCAATTCATGAGTAGGGTTTCATATGCCTCGGCAGTTGGAAGTCTCATGTATGCAATGCTCTACACTAGACCAGATATTGTTTTGCTGTGGGCATAGTTAGCAGGTTTCAATCGAAACCTGGTCCTGATCACTTGACGGCAGTCAAGCATATTTTTAAGTATTTCAAGAGAACGAGAGATCATGTGCTTGTATACTCTTGAGGGGATTTAATTCTCGTTGGGTATACAGATTCTGATTTCCAATCAGATTTTGACTCCAGAAGATCCACATCAGGATCTGTGTTTACTCTTAGAGGAAGAGCAGTTATATGGAGGAGTGTCAAGCAATCCTGCATTGCCGATTCCACCATGGAAGCTGGGTATGTAGCTGCATGTGAAGCTGCTAAAGAAGCTATCTGGCTCCGCCAATTCTTGATTGACTTGGAAATGGTTCCTAACGCGAATAAGTGGATCACTAACTACTTTGACAACAGTGGAGCAATGGCTAATTCGAAAGAACCAAGATGTCATAAGAGAGGTAAATACATTGAAAGGAAGTACCATCTTCTAAGGGAGGTTGTGCATAGGGGTGACGTGACAATTACCAAGATCGCGTTGGTAGAAAATCTAGCGGATCCCTTCACAAAGTCTCTACCACAGAAGAGTTTTGATAGGCACCTAGAGAATATGGGGATGAGAGATATGACACACTTGCTATAGCACGAATAGGAGATTGTTAGGATTGTGCTCAATAGCAAGAGTGTAATGGTGTAATTTAACAATCTTTGCATATTAATAAAGTGATTTTTATTTTAACAAATCTTGTAGCTTTTATAGTTTAAATATTATAATTATTAAATGTAAATAATCATAATGTCAAAAGATTATGATAAATAAAGAATTGTTCGTACATCTGGATATGTATGAAGTAGACACAATTCTTTAGTTAGTCTTAAATAATATTCACAACTTAAGATAGAGGTTGGGCACATTTATCTTGTTAAAGTTGTAGATTCTTTTGCTAGCATTTGAGCGAGATCAAATGTGTTATGATAAGTCTAAAATCATCAAGGTGTAGTGTTATTGGGCAAAAGGATCTAGTGCACTAAGTGCATTGAATAGAATCACAGTGAAATACTTTATCCAGAACCGTCATTGGTTAAAAGTTATCACTTGAGGGCAATTAGATATTCTATCTCAATCCTGAGATAAATAATGGACTTATGGTTGCAAGTGTTATCATTTGAACTGTCAATGAATACAATTATATTGCATAGTCTATCATCGATGGTTTGATGGTATTCATTTGTTAATCGTAGAAGACTTCATTTATAGATATGGACATCGTGACTCCATTTATTAAATGTGAGTAGAATACCATCATATGGATATTTTGAAGTATTAGATATTAAATCTTAATGTTAAGTTTTTAATAGTATCTATTTAAACATGGCTTTTGGACAAGTCAAAATATCCAAGTTCAAAATGTAGTCATATGATTAAAAATGATAACTATGAGAGTTATAGGCGGTCTATGAACTCTTGGCGATTACTGGTATTCTTCACGAGGATACACCTTCTCCAATAAGCTTGTCTAGGGTACGAATGACAAACACTATCTTATTCTATCTTTATTTAAGAGTTCAATTTTGGTTCTTTTGGGGAATGAACTAAAATTAATAGATTGGACCTAAGTAAATCATTTTTTTATTGTGATTAGGTTATGTCTATTGAAGCTTAAATTTAGATAGTCCGTCAAGATCCTCAATCTACACAAACTTGCATGAGTCGCTTAATATATTATACCGGACCAATTATTAGGTCCATCTAGAATTGTTTTTGGGTTTTGGAATCCAAAAGTTTTGAAGAGATGCGTTCATGTGTGAGCAAGACATGCGGTAACTATTCAAGTACCTAGAATGGACGGCCAAGGATGTGGGAATTCTTGGGCGGCTCTAATGGGGTGCAATTAGCATTGCATTAATAATATAATTACACATTTTTAATTAAATGGGCTTCTCAATTATATTAAGATATTAATTAAGGCATGTGGACTTGTTTCTTTTTGGTAAGAATGTGTCTAATTCACATGTGGACTTTTTTATAAGTCCAATGGATTTAATAAAATGGATAAATAAAATTTAGCCCATGGTTTTTAGCTTGGGTAGCAATAGCTAATTAATTAGCTTATTGTTTTGTTTTATTTTATTATTTAATTAAATGGAAATTAATTAAATAATAAAATAAAATCTTTTTAGACTAGAAGAATGTCTCTTAGTGTCATACTATTGTTGGTAGTATGATAAATATCAAAACTTTATTTGATAAGTACATAAATAAAAGTTTTTATTTATCTAGTCAAATTATGAAGTTTTTGATAACTCACAATTAAACTTCCTAATTGGGATTGGATTAAAATTTAATCTAATTACCATAATAGGAAGATTAATAAAAGTCAATCACTTATAATTGACTACACACTTATGAGTTGGGATAGAACTGAACTCTCAAGTTGATAGGTTTTTTGGTGAAACACAAATCTTCCCTAAAGGAGAATTCGGCCACCACTAATACCCCTATCAAGGAAGTTCGGCCAAGCTAGTTTTTGGGTGAGAATTTGAGCTGTGATTTGCTTAGAAAACTCGCCCAACTCAAAGAAAAAAAGTGTGTAAGGAATTGAGTCAAGATAGAAAAGAAAATAACATTTAGTTTCAATAGTACACTACTAGCTTTTATATCAAAAGGCTTTGTGTAAAACATCAAATTAGGTTCACGCGAATTTCAATCGAAAGATTGAGAATTCAAAAGTGACCGAACTTTCTTAGTTTCTTCTTAAGGGTTATTGTGACTAATAAAAGAAAAAAGTTTTTTGTTTTCCATCCTCATGTATTACAATTCAAAGAAAGGGAGCCCATACTCCAAGGTGATTCACGTTCGTGATTAGATTGGAAAATCTTGAAGAATCAATTGATCGCAACATCAATTGTCACGTGGAAAAGGTACGATTCCCTTTTTATTTATATGTTAATTAATCAAAGGTTAAGGTTCCTTTTTAAGGAAAATTTTGAAATCATACCAATAAACGTTTTCACTTCCGCCGCATATTTTCAAACCGTTTTTCCTACAACTCCACCATGACGAGCTGGGCCCCAGGAATGACCTCTTTTCCCTTGTTTTTGCTTACTACTGTAGGAAAAACACGCGGCGGAAGCGCAAAAAATTTGCATGGTATGTTTTAAAAATTTTTCCTAAAAGAAGAGCAGACCTTAACCCTTGGTTAATTAAATATACATAAAAAGAGTAGCATATCTTTTGTCTAACGTGAAGTTTGATATTGCGTCGACTATGAACCGCAATATCTTCCAATCCTTCATGCATGTGGATCACCTTGGAGTGTGAGCACCCTTTCTTTGAATTGTGTACCTGAGGATGAGAAACAAAAAACTTTTCTTTTTCATTAGTCACCCAAACCCTCCTGAGAAAACTTAGAACACTTTGAACTCAATTGTTCTTTTTCTTTTTCTCTCGGGCGAATATCACACTTTTCCTTAGAATGGGGGGCGGTTTTTCTTGGCTATCAAAAGCTCACAAAACTTGCACATACGCATTAAGTTTGGCCGAACTCCCCTAGCCCTCTATTTATGGTGGCCGAATTCTCTCTAGCGTGAGAAAATTTATGTTTCACCATAAAAGCTATTAAGCTAGAGTTCAACTCAATCCCAACTCTAAAAAGTATTATCTAATTATAATTAATGGATAATTATAATTTGAGTGACTTATCAAAACTTCATAAAAGTGACATAAAAGTCAACTTTAGAGTTTTGATAAATATCAAAAACCTTCCTAATTTGATTTGATAAATAACTTCTATTATTTATCACCTTATCAAATAAGGTCTTTGATACTTAATTAAACAATATTTTTGATTTTTAATACTTTGATTTTTGATACTTAATAAATTCAATTCCTAGTAGAAAAGTATTTTTGATTTTTAATTAAACAATTAATTAATTAATTAATTAATTACCATTTAATTAAATAATAAAGGGCAAATTGTAATGGAATGCCCTGACATTTGATCATACTGCAATAAAATTGCACTTTTGCTTAAACTACAATGGAATACCTAGGATAATTCTCAATTGGTCCCCAACCTATTATGAAATATCACTTTTTCCCTGCTTTTATGTTTTTGACTCATATGGTCCCTAACGTTTTTATAATACATTAATTTAATCTCTATAACCAAAATTTTGACAGTCAAACCTGATATAAAGTATAAACTGATCATTTTATATTTTTTATTAAATTATTAAATTAGAATGATACTATACCATTTAACTTTTTAACAATTTTTTTAACAAAACACTTAAAAGGATTAAATAATAAAATAAATATGATAAAATTTATTAAAAATAAAAAATAAAAATAAAAATATTATAAAATTTAAAAATCTTAAAAGTAATATGATTTCTTAAAAATAAAATAAAATTTAAGATTAAATACTTATAAAAATTAAAATTTAGTAATTTAATACACATATATAATAAATTTATATATATTGTAGTTTTATTATTATATTTTGATTTTATAATATAATAATAATAAATGCATTTATATATATATATATTGTAATTTTATTATATATATAATGTATATATATATTATATAATATACTCTAAAATATGTATATATAATATTTTTAACATTTTAGTTTTTTTAACTAAACTTTGAGTTTTATAAGTATTCAATCTTGAATTTTATTTTTATATTTATTAAATGATGTTATTTTTAAATATTTTAGTGTTTAATAAATTTTATCATATTTATTTTTTATTTAATCCTTTTTAAGTATTGTTTAAAAATAATTTAAGTTTTATAACACATAACAATTTCTTATTGGATTATCTAAAAAGTCAAATTGTTCAAATGTAAAAATAGGTCAAATTTTTATAGTTTTTTTATTTTTTATTTTTAATAAATTTAATCATATTTATTTTGTTATTTAATCATTTCTAAGTGTTTTTAAAAAAATTAAATTTTTATAACATATATAAATTTTTATTGGACTGTGAAATATGAAAATTGTTAAAAATTTAAAGTGTAAAATCATCATTTTAATTTAATAATTTAATAAAAAAATAAAATGATCAATTTATACTTTATGTTAGATTTGACCGTCAAATGTTTTTAGTCATAGGGATTAAATTAATGTATTTTGGAAATGTTAGGAACCATATGAGTTGAAAAGATAAAAACAAATTAAAAAGTGATATTTTAAAATACATTAGGGAACAAATTAGTAATTATCCGAAAGTACTCCATTGTAGTTTAAGCAAAAGTGTGATTTCATTGCAATATGACCAAATGTTAGAGTATTTCATTGCAATTTGCCCAATAATAAAATAAAACAAAGTAATTAGCTAAGTCCATTAGCTAATGCCGCCCAGACCAAATACATGGGCCAAACTTCATTTTTCCATTTTATTAATCTCATTAGACTTCCACAAAAGTCCACATGTGAACTAGACCCATTCTTACAAAAAGAAACAAGTCTACATGCCTTAAATAAATATATTCAATATAATTCAACAACCCAATTATATTAAATGTGCTAATTATATTCTTAATATATTTACGAGATGTTAAAAACATCCCTTAGGGCTGCCCAAGGGGTCACACGCCCTTGGCCACCCATCCCATGTATTTTGACGAGTTATCGCGTGTCTTAATCGAATACAAGAACGCACCTCTCAAAACTTTTAGAACGAATTCCAAAATCAATTCTATAAGATGGATCAAATAAATGATATGGTAGTATATAACTAGTGATCCATTCAAGTTCGTGTGGATTGGGGATCTTGGCGGGTTATCTAAATTTAACCTCTAATAGACACAACCTAATCACAATAAACAAATGATTCACTTAGGTTCAATCTATTAATTTTAATTCATTCCACTAAAGAACTAAAATTGAACTCTTAAATAAAGATAGAATAAGTGAGCGTACTAATTCGTGCCCTAGAAAACCTAAATGGAGAAAGTGTATCCTTGTGAAAAATACCAGTAATCGCCAAGAGCTTATAGACCGCCTATAGCTCTCCAAGTTACCATATTTACTCATATGACCATGTTTTCGAACTTGGATATTTTGACTTGTCCAGAAGTCATGTTTCAATAACCATTATTGAAAACTTTACGTAAAGATTTAAATATTCAATACTTCAAAACATCCATATGATGGTATTATACTAACATTTGCTAGATGCAGTCACGGTATCCATTTATATAAATAATGTCCTTTATCGATATACACGTGAATACCACCAAACTATCGAGGATAGACTATGCATATAATCGTACTCATTGATAGCTCAAATGATAACGCGTGCAACCATACGTCCATCATTTATCTTAGGATTGAGACAAACTCTCCGATTGTCTCAGTTGAATACTTTTATCCACTGACGGTTGTGGATAAAGTTTCTACAGTGATCCTATTTAATGCACCCAGTGCACTTAGATTCTTTTGTCCAAAGACACTTTGATAATTTTAGACTCATCATATCACATTTAATCCTGCTCAAATGCAAACAAAAGAATCTACAACTTTAACAAGATAAAGGCGTCCAACCTTGTATCTTAAGTTGTGAATGTTTATTCGAGACTAACTAAAGAGTTGTGTCTACCTCATACATAACCATATGTACGACCAATTCTTTTATTTCTCATAATCTTTTGACCTTATAATTATTTACTTTTGACAATTGATATAATTACTATAAAATTTGTTAAATCTAAAATCATTTTATTCATATGAGAAAGATTGTCAAATACACTATTACACTCTTGCTATTGAGCATAATCCTAACAGCTGTGGGGATAGCTGGAAGAGGTGGTGGAAGAGATGGTGGAGGTCCCTTAAGAAGTGGGGTTTGATCGCCCTGGCTTGGCTCCCCCACCTTCGTTTTCTTCGTGAGGACGACGGAGGAAGAGGCGTTAGCTCCTCTCTTGCCCGAAAGGTACTTCGTCACTTGTAGCCTTCCCATTTTTTCTTGTTGTTGGGCTGATTGCTGTAGTTGTTGCTGCTGCTGCTTCTTCTTCTTCTTCTTCTTCTTCTTCTTCTTCTTCTTCTTCTTCTTCTTCTTCTTCTTCTTCTCTTCTGCTGTTACTGGAGTTATTGTTGTTGCTACTGACGATGAGGTCGCTTGCGAGCTGGTTCTTGGGCACCCTACTCGTCAGACTCAGTTTCTTCATCCTCTGAGCTTGAGGTATGTGACTCTGCGACCTCCTGAATGTTATACTCAACGTCCAGCTGTTGCCTTTCCTTGCGATCAGGCACAAGCTTGAAATTCACCAAAAGCTCCTCAATGATCCGCTTGTGCTTAGCAAGATCCTTCGAGATCAAAGCTTAAAGAGCGTCGAGAATCTCCTTCTCCTCCTTGAAGATCTGAGAACTCTTGCCTATACCACCTGCAAACAAAAAGAAGTCAAAAGAAAACGAGTAGACAAATATGTGGACTGACTCTACTAGTGTCCTGCGAGCTAGACTTACGAAGCGTCAGCACGAAGCTCTTGTTCTTAATAAGCTTAATCTTAGGCACTTGATGAAGAAATATAAGGTTTTGTAGTTCCCCACATTCAACTTGGTGTCCGAGAGCAGCTCCTTGTGTTGTTTAGCTCGCACAAGGAGATAGTGTATCTCATCGTGTGAGATCCCCTCAGGTGAACCCTTTGGAAGGGGATTCTTCTTCAAGGAGAAGCAGAACCTGATAATGTTGCCACTTGGAGGTGGGACCCCGTGCCTCCAAAATGTGAGGTAAAGGGAAATCAACTAGGAGTATAAGCTAGCAAAAAGCTATATTTGAGCCAGCTTCAGAAGGTTCAAGACATCTAAGAGGAAGCCTGGGAAAGGGAACCTCAACCAGGCCTGCAGGTGCTACTGACTGATCGCTATATAACCCGAGGAATGATAAGCGGGCCTATGGGTTATGGCAGGGACGAGCACTCTATGTTCTTTAGGGAGGTTGAAGGACATCATGAAGGCTTTTAGGTTGCCCTTGCGAATTTTAGAGGGAGCTGACATAAAAGCCTCGGCCCTTGGTTGTGATCTCCTACGGAGCTCTTTCCGTGGAGGGTTAGTCGCCATCTCTACGCCATCCATTACCTCTATATTTCCCTCCTAATAGCCAGTGACTTGTGCCACCGTGATTGTTCCTAGGACTCCGCCCTGAGTCGGCCTGACCTCCTGGCGACCAGAGGTTGAAGCCTCCGTGACTTCTACTTGAGGCGACCTGACCTTCATACGACTAGAGGTTGAAGCCTCAGCAACTTCTACCCTAGGCAAGATAGTGGTCCTTTAATTGTAGTTTGGAGCTCATGTTGCTTGAAATAGCTAGTAGTTCTTTATGATATCATCAAGAACCAGAGGGAGCATCCACCTCTGGGCCAGGAGAGTCATCCTCGCCGACCTGATGCTCGCGACGCTTCTGACCGCTCAAGCTAGACATCTACACCAAGAAGACCTAAGGTTAACAAGTTAGCAGGAAAGACTTAACGCCTATAGTGACCTAAAACTCGAGCCAGAAGCGCCACCAGGTCATGGCTATTTTCTTAACTCAATAAAAAGAAGAGGAAAAGACTCAGAACACTCCGGCCTACCAAAAAGATTCAGGCACACCGAAAAATACCAAAGAAAGAGAAAACAAGGAGACAGAAAACTAGAAAAAGAAAACGATAAGGAAATGGGAAGAAGAAACTCACCGTATATAGCAAAACTCGACGTTCACAGTAAACAAAGTTGGTATTTAGTCGCTGAAGAACACTTCTCGCATCAAGAACAAGATTCTGGATGGCTTCTGATAACTGGAAATGGTAAACGGAGTTTGCGAACGGAGTTTCTTGAAATTGCTTTTGAAGAGAGAGAGGGTTTGCGAAAAATAAAATTTTCTAAGTCTGAGAATGTGAGAAAAATGGTGGGAGTGGCGCCATATATACCATGAAACCCTAGCCGTTAGATCAACGTAATAATGGTCTGATAGAGATCAACAACCATGATTTGCTTTTGGGACTTGGCGGAATACTCAAAGGACAGTTGATGATACATGCACATTTAATGCATTTGATGACGTGGCAGGGGACACGATGGCTCCCACTCACTAGAAGAGTAACCGCCCCAATGACCTGGCACACGCGACCTACAAAGGCGACCCATGGCCTTCTAAAGGAAAATTGGAAACCACTCCTTAAGATTCCAGCTCCTTAAACTTATCACAGCTTCCACCACAAAACCTTCGAGCTAGAAGCTGGGGGCTAATGTTATGTGCTTAATTTCACTAAGCCCGATAAGCCCAAATATATCAGTAAAGTCTAACGGGCTTAAGGATGTCAACAAGGTCCCAACAGATTGGAAAAGCTGATAAAACCCAATGTAACGGACAAGTCCGCCCCAATAACGTGAAATGAAGAAAGGAATCTGGAGCTCTATGTGGGCTACAACATCACAGCGACCTAGAAATCCTTATCACACCACCTCGCGTCACCGACTTGGCTCCAGCTTGCAGTGTGCCCAGCTCGAAGCGCGTCTTCTAGATAAGGAAGAATCTCATAATTATAGGGATTTGATTATATCAATCAGTAGAGTTTGAATTTGTATTTATTTCCTCATTTCCAGTGATTATATCCTGGTCAAATTGTAATAAATTATAGATATTATTTGATTCCTGAATTAAAGTAATTTGATTCCATATAAACTAGAATGACTTCATCCCTTCACACTATAAAAGGAAAGGATCATTACTGGTACAAGGGTTACAAAAATTGAGAGAAAACATATAGTGCGAGCTCAATATAAATACAAAAACAGTGGATGTAGGCATTGTCTTTAGGCCAAACCACTTTAAAAATCTTTCTTCTTGATTCACTATCATTCATTATTTATTTATAATTACTGTTAATTGTATTAACTGAATTCACATGTCAACAGCCTCCCTAAGAGCCCATACTAATAATTGTATACCCTAGATTCATTTTATTGATTTGTGTAGTTTCAGAGCCACAAAATTATTGTAATTTACTGTTATTTTCTTCTCCCTGTCCTCTTTGATCACCTCACTACTGCTTTCTTATTTGTTTGGTGTATGAATCTCTTAAATGGTAATACTTGCATAGGTGGATGGATTAAAGGTTGATATACTTCCTCCCAACAAACTGCCACAGCAGCTGGACGGATAAGTTCTACTGTTCTTACAACGGCAATAATCAACATGGTAACACATGTGTGATTTATTAATTCATGTGCGAGGGAATTTTTGTTTTATGATGGTCATGTTTCATTTGTGCTATATGTATAATTCAAATTCTTATTGCAATTGCTGTAACATGTTTTGTTAATGTAAAAGATGATTCGTTAAATGTTTATTTTTTTCATTTGTTCTTCATGCGCTGGAATTTTAATGCTCACAAAGTTTATGAATTGTGAAATTTTTCTTTTTTGTGTTGTTCATATTCAACAAATTTTGCAAATATTTCAAATATATATACACAATAAATGTTACCTAGAGTTTTGGCTATAAATCATGAAAATTCTTTTGATGGAAACAAGTTCTTAATACTTGCAAAAAAATCAAGAGACAATTATAATAAATTTCCTACAATCCCAGCCAGTAAATATAACTTAAAAAGAAGCAGCGATCTGGTTGCTAAACATTGACAATACTCTGCTTTGCTGCATCAGTAAGCAACATAGAATCCATGATGCCTTGCTATTTCCACCATTATATGGATCAATACTAACAAAAATGTTGCCCGAGTAAGATCTCTAACATTGTTGTTCACCTTTTCCATAATATGTAGTTCATCAAGCAATAGAAATGTAACATCATCGTCGCCCAGGATTTATAACTTTCTTGAATACTTTTGAGTATAAACGACCATAGTAATGACTATGTCATACCTTATACTATCAATCTTAACCTTCTGATATATGAACTCAACCAACTCTGTAAGTGTCAGCTCTTTAGAAACTAGAGCCCCAATCGGCGAATTACCAACATAATTTAGCTCATCCTAATGTCCATTGAGTATAAGCCTACGGGTATTTATTTCCTGACACAAGTGACAAATATTTAGATTCCTATAACATTTTACAAAAATATGATTAATATTTCATTGATAAGGTTTTACTGCAAACATTTCACTAACAATATTTTACTCACCAACATTTCACTAACCAACATTTCACTAACGTACATTTCACTAAGCAACATTTCACGGACCAACATTTCACCAACATGATTTCTCATCCCAATGTCCGTTATAGTTGATTATAAGCCTACAGGTATTCATTTCCTAAAATAAGTGACAAATGTTTAGATTCCTATAACATTTCACAAAAAAGTTAATAAGATTTCACTGCAAAGGTTTATTGCAAACATTTCACTGACAATATTTCACTGACTAACATTTCACTAACCAACATTTCACTACCCAACATTTCACTAACAAGCATTTTACTAATAACCAACATATCACTAATAACCAATATTTCACTAACCAACATTCCACTAACAAACATTTCACTAATTAACATTTCACCAACCAATATTTTACTAACAACATTTTTACCAACATGATTTCACTTACAATATTTTACTAACCAGATTTCAAAACCATTAACATTTCACAAAAAAATAACCCAATATCACCCAAATCCTTTTAACCACAAATTAAAACCATATATAACGCAAAAATCAAGTATATTGTACAAAATAACATCATAAAACACATTTTAAATTAAAAACTAAAAAATCATAAAATTAGTAATTTTTCCTTACCTTGTTTGGCTACTGGAAAGGAATCAGGAATGCGAAAACTTGTCTAGTCACTTCTCAAGGCACCATCCAACAATCAATAATAAGTTTTGATTTTGTTGAGGTAATAGAAAAGAAAAAAATAAGAAAGAGAGAAGAAATTGAGAAGAAAATAGATTTAATATGGGAAGAAAGAGGAAAAAAAAAGTGATTTTATTTTTAAACTCGTATAAGTGTAAATAGAGGTTTTTATGTAATTTATAATTGTTTTTTTTTTTTGTAATTTTCCATCTGTCGGGTTTCTTTTGTAATTGTCCAGTTAAGGGTGTTTATGAAATTAAATTATCAAAGTGGCTATAAACGATTATTTTGTAAAACTAACCAAAAATAATTTTTCACATACTTATTAAGTCATTTTTGACAATTCTCACCATATATATATATATATATATATATATATATATATATATATATATATATATATATATTAAGCTCAATGATTGAATTCAATCATTAGTCAATATCCAAATAGAGTTCCACATTTAGAACTCCATTTGGATCTCATATTGTGGACCCCAAATTTGAATAGTATATCCAATTGTGGGGCTAAC